>CM051832.1:97690859-98290859 GCA_028451465.1 Erethizon dorsatum | reverse complement strand
AGGAAAAGTCAATATAAGCCATTTTAAGTAAGGTCAGAGAGTGAATTTACTAGGTAAAGGCTTTAAATCAATTGTCATAAATGTGTTCAAAGACCTAAAGGAAGCCATGTTTAAATAATTAAGGAAAGTGCATGAATGGTGCTCAATAAGAAGATAGAAATTATAGATAAAAAAGAACCAAATAGAAAATCTGGAGTTGAAAAGTACAAAAAGAAGGAGGAGGAGGAGGAGGGGAAAAAGAAGAAGGAGGAGGAGGAGAAGAGGAGGAAAAGGAAATTTTAAAAAATACTAGAAAGGCTCAACAGTGCATTTGAGCCAAGATAAGAAAGAATTAATCAATTTAAAGACAGGAGAATTGAAAATACTCAATCTGGGGAATGAAAAGAAGAAAAATGAACAGAGACGCGGGGAACTCTGAAACACCACTAACCACAGCAACGTACAGGTAGTAAGAGTCTCAGAAGGAAAGGTGGGGGGCCGGTGAGATGGCTCAGCGGCGTAAGCGCCTGCCCGGCAAGCGCGAGGGCCCGAGTTCGACTCCCGGAACCCACATACAAAAAAGGGGCCGGTGATATCGCTCAGTGGCACGGGCGCCTGCTGGCGCGCGAGGTCCTGAGGTCAACCCCCCGGTACCCACAAAAAAAAAAAAGAGAGGTGGGAAAGGAAAGTAGAAAAGTACTTAAATAAATAATGACCTAAACCATCCTAAATTTGAGGGAAAATATTAATCTGCACATTCAAAAAGCTCAACAAGCTCCAAGTAAGATTCACCCCTAGATACATCATAGTCAAACCATCAAAAGCAAGACAGAAGCAGGCGTGGCAGTACTCAGGAGGCTGAGGCAGGAGACGTGCCATAAGTTCTAGGTCAGCCTGGGCTACATAGTGAGTTCAAGGCCAGTCTGAGCTGCATAGAAAGATCCTGTCTCAAAAAGCAAAACAAAAAGCTTGATATTTTGATGGGGATTTCTTTGAATCTGTAGATCACTTTTGGTAATATGGCCATTTTAACAATATTAATTCTGTCAATCCATGAACCATGAGAAGTCTTTTCACTTTCTAATGTCTTCTTCAAGTTTTTGCTTCATTATCCTGTGATTTTTCATTGTAGAGGTCTTTCACCTCCTTGATTAAGATATTTAGGAGTTTTTATAAAAGCTATTGTTAACAGAATTAATTTCCTGTTTTCCTTCTTGGTGAGTTCATTATTAGTACATTTAAAAGTGATCAGTCTTTGTATCTTGATTTTGTACCTTTCACTTCACTGAATGTGTTTATCAAGTCTAAAAATCTGGATTTTTAGGGTCTTCTAAGCAAAGGATCATATTATCTGCAAATAGATGTGATTTGGCCTCTTCCTTTTCTATTTGTATTCTTTTTACTTCCTAATCGCTCTGCTAAAATTTCAAGTAGTATTTTGAACAGAGCTAGTATGGAAGCCCTTGTCTCATTCCTGATTTAGAGGAAATGCTTTCAGTTTTTCCCCATCCAGTAAGACGTTAGCCCTGGGTTTATTATTTCTCTTATCTGTTAACATCATAGTCCCTTACTGTCCCCAAGCTGTAGACCGTTTTAGTTCTTAGTGTCCCAGCTCTTTCTCAGATAATTCCTGGACAGCATCCTATGTAGGAAGCAAGTGGCTCTCTACTCTGCTATTGGCCATTTGTAGACTTAAAAGCACATTTGTGACATTTTTATCAGTTAAATGCTCAACTTTGTTGATCTTTCTTTGGCATTTTAGGAAACAATTTGTTCCGGAGGCTAATAAACCTGTATCAGTCCTATGTTAATCTGCACACAATGTTCCCTTGAATCTCCGAGTCAGATAGTTGCATGATGGGGCTGGTAATTTCTAGAGGTACAAAACAGGTTTGTACTCTGCTCCCCACCACCACCTTATTTTTAACTTTGACTTGAGACCATAGTTGCCTCTGCTGCATACAAACCCCTTATCTGTCCTCCACTCAGCACTGTACCATAAGCAGCAGAAAACTCAGAAAAAACCTATGTGCAGATATTATTTTATCACCAAGAACAGGAAAGTCTTCATAGGGTGTTGCCTTTACCTGCTAAATACTACCAGGCACTAGTAATTGATAACAGGATCAATCATTCCATAATGGAAGTAATTGGCTTCAGTAAATATTTTTCACCACTCAATAGCTAATCTGTAGCTAAAGCATACAAGCAAAATTTTGTATCAGGGTTAGTTCCAAGTCTAGTGGTTTAATTTAATATTTTTGTAAATGATTTTATAAACTGCTGGAGGAAACATTTTGTCTACAACTTATCTCGGGTAGTTGACCTGGTGGTACATTATTTATAGTTAGGGTTACATTATTATATGGGTCTGCATTCACCAACGTACTCTAAGAGATGTTCACAAGCCACGCTAGTGTGACCACAATCACCTGCTCACCCAAATATTGGCTGTGGCCCCAAATCGCTTTCTGTGTAAAACTTCATCTCCACTTGTGGGCATTTCATGTGGAGGAAAATTGACTTTCATTTTGGTTGAAGTTCCTGCAATGTTCCTTCACAGTTATGATAGGCAACCCTTATTTAGTTGGTGTTAAAATATCAGACTGCACATTCAACTGAACACAGAGAGTTTCTGCAGGCTGCTTATTTATCAGTCTTGAACCCAATACTGCTCCAGAAGTTCACCTGAATCATGAATAGAACTATTCTTACCAAACTATTCATTATTTTTGCAGTAATCCTACATTGGGAACACATTAGGAAGCTAATTGAAATATGTTGCATGTGAAACATGTTGCATTTGTTGTAAAGATATAATTGAGGATATCATTAAGACCCAAGGGAGAAATTTTGAATTTCTGAGGTAGAAACTTTGTGCTTTTCCTAACCTCAAAGACACTCTAAACCATGTAATTGATCTTGTTTTCCTTTTTCATATTGGCCATGAGAAAACTCTGAGGCAGGTTTTTAGCGCATCCTAACAAGAGACCAACATATTTATAGTGCATGAGTTCATTCTGGCTTTGTCTTATTTTTCTACCTTTTTGTTATCTCGCCTCCATTTTCTCACTGACTAGTATTTTTTGTTAATCTTTATGTGGGTTTTTTTTGTAAGTTACTTCAAATACATCTTGCAAAGAAGATGGATATAAATAAATACATTTTAGTAACAGTACTGTGTGACGCATGGCTCTACAAAGCAGCAGGATAAAAATCTTATCAGAAAAAGGGACTTCTATAGAATCTCTGTGGGTAGAAATTCCATTCTCACATAATTAAAAAGTCATAATAGGGATATATTACAGCCCACCTGAGCAGGAAACTGAGATAGAAATGTTAATTGAGATTGTGGAAGCTGCAAAATTAGGGCAGGTAGTAATAATGGGAGACTTTAATTACTCAATCAGAGATTGGCAAAATGCCTCACTGGGAAAAGGGTTGGAAGTGAGATTTTTAGATAAGAGAAATTACCCAGAGAAGGTAAAGAAGGAGGTTATGTGATTGAGAACTATTTTAGACGGGTCCCTGACAGTGAATGGAAATTGCTCCACAAGGTGAGACAAACATTGGCAATAACCACCACACAATTTAATTCCATAGAAGTCTGAGAAAATTAAAATCCTCTCCTTGTCTATTAAATACTAGAAAATATCCTATGACAGCAATGAAATTTGGAATTTAAAAACTTAATGAACAAAAAAGTAACTAAGAATATTTTCAAAGCAACTTATTGAAGGGGTCACAATAAGCCTGGGAGGCTGGTTGCCATAGTCAAATTGTAACCACTAGGGAGGGGAAAGGAGCTGTTTCATAAAGCAGAAAAGGAACCAAGGGAAGGAAATGTATAAGTGCTCAAAATATAATTTATTTTATTTTTATTTAAGTTTCAACCCGAGTTTTGGAGGAGAAAAAAAAATTCAAAGTATGGCAACTTCAAAACTAGATAAACCAAACAAAAATGTGGTGCATTCTGTAGGTAATTCCAAAATAGTGGGAAGTATTCTTTACATCTACCAAAAGAGAGCAGTTTAAGAAACCATGAGGTCTCCTTAAAATTAGGGCACTTGGTTGAAGACAAGGAAGAAGAAAGAGTAAAATGTTGGATAAAGTCTTTGCCTCAATTTCAGAGATATCCTTTTACAAAATATCCTTTAAACCCAAGTAAGAATTAACACTGCTACAAATTTGATCATTGATCAGAATAAAAAGCTAAATTACCCCCAAAATGTAGATAACTTGTAGGGTTGGTGAACAAAATACTCAAAAAAGGGAGAGATTGATTTTTAGCATCAGTATGTATCTGTCATTATAGATGACATCTGCCTAGAAATACTGAAACCCGATCCTGGATCTGACCCAGCAAGAGAGCTATAACTAATAGAGGGTCACTGGATACTTCTTTTTCTTAAGAAAATGTATTAGGAGGAAAGAGAATAGGACTAGGAATGCACAAACAAATTAACATTTTTGTGCTATATATAAATACATTAAAGTGATTAACCAAGAATATATTTTTAATTGAATGAAGATTGGAGGAAAGAAACCAGAGGGAGACTATTTTAGGCAGAAGTAAAAATAGTGTTGGATTTATTCCAGGCCCATTGGTTTAATTTAAAACTTTTATGAATGATGTGAAAGAGGAAGCAAACAGTACATCTCTAATAATTCTGGTTATTGAAGAGACATACCAATCAAGAAAAATTCTACAACTTTTTTTGAGTATACAAATGGATAGAAAAGTGGTAGATGAGCAATGCCTGGAAGCATAAATAAGCCAAATTTTCCTAACAAAAGAAAGGCTCCAATTTTTAAAGAAATATTCCAAATTTAAAAATGCTGTCCCGGCCGGTGAGATAGCTCAGTGGCATAAGCGCCTGCCTGGCAAGCGCGAGGTCCTGAGTTAGGCTCCCGGTACCCACATATGAGAAAAGGGCCGGTGATATCGCTCAGTGGCACGGGCGCCTGCTGGTGCACGAGGTCCTGAGTTTGATCCCCAGTACCCACAATAAAAATAAAATAAAATAAAAATAAAAATGCTGTCCCTAATTTTTCTTTTCAGTCTTTTCCTCCTATTGCCTTCCTCCCCTGCCTACTGAGGCTAATCCCAGGGGTGGTGTCTGTCTTTCACAGGCAGCCTCTCAGAATATTGTCCTCTGGAATCTTGGGGCCGCTGGTACTAACTGGGCAAGCCCTGTTTCGGGCACAGTTTGCTTCAGCAGAAAAAACACAGCTCATGCTTGTGGGGTGTCTTACCATCCACATGTCTTGTTCCTAACCTGTACTGCCCTGCATCCTGATTCAACCTTGTTGCTGTTACTCCTTTCATTTACAGATTGGGGAAGTGAGGTCAGGCAACAAACGTAGGGCTGCCTGGCTCATCTTTATGAGTGAATGTGTCTGCAGTGTTAGCTCAAGCCCCTGGCAAGCACCCTCCTCTGAAATATTAGGATCAAGTGGTACTCCTAGAAACTATGCAAAAGAGAGTTTGGAACAAGTAAAAGACCACACACCACACAGTAAATAATAAGCTTAGAAGATTACCCAAGGAAGCACCGAGAGGAGTAGAAATAAATGCAAAGGGGTTTGGCAAACTGTGAGAGGAAGGATATTGCAAGTTACATCTGACAGTTCCATCTTTCCACACTCTAGATCCCACAGGAAGCTGCTTTTGCTAAGTGAGTCCAAAACTGAAGTGGTTCTCTGGCCTTCAAGATCGCTCTTCTTTCAGAAGCCCATGCTAGCCTGAAGGTCTAGAGTTCTTCGGTGAGACTGACTCCTGCCATTCAGCCACATAGTTTTCTGGGTGTGGCCTTGCTCCTGCCCCTTGCACTAGAGAATCCCAACCTGCCCTTTATGTGCCCCACAGAACTGCGTGCAGAACCCTGGCCCACTACTGCCCTTGATCGACTTCTCGTGCCTCTTGGCTGCTGACCAGACCTCCCCCTAGTCACTGTCTCTGACCTCTGCATTGCCCAGGGCTTCGTAGGTAGCAGACAAGAGTCCACTGAAAGCCTTCATTTCAACAGACTGTGGGAAATGTGGGCTTTGTAACCTTCTGTTAACATGAAGTAGAAGCTGCAAATCAATCTGAAGTCTGTAATCCCCTTGATTGCATCTCCTTAGGGGAAGTTTTATAAGTGAAGTGATTTGTAGGTGGTCTCTTTGATACAGATACCTGGGACAAATTGTAGAGCCCTAGTTTGAAGAAGCAAGGCTGTGAAGGACTCAGCACTCTTAGCATCGTGCTGAGTTTGTATGGTGTACGCTAAAACCTTTTTTCTGGGGCTGCCTTTTCCTCCTACCTGTGAAGAGGCTACTAAATATCTTCATTCTAAAATGTTTTTGTTCTGCTCACTATACAAAGAGACAAGATTATTTAAAAAGAGATTTCAATAAGTAGTAAAGGAAATAAATAAGCAGCTATACTCCCAAGTTATGAAAAGATTATAGAGGGAGTTTTGATACTAAGCGTACATGAGACCCTGAAATAAAAAACAGTTCTATACTAACTCCAACATCTGCAAAGAGCTGAATGTGGAGGTTTCTCTCCAGGGCTGAAAAAGAAAATTAATTTGTTAAATGATGATAAATAACAGGTATGGCTTAGTTAAGATTTACCTAATATCAAAGAGAGACTTAGTTATAAGAATGTTGTGAAGGGACCTGAAAAGTAACCTGACCCATCTTTACTCAAGGCAGGATGGTAAAGTGTGTAAAAGCATGGACTCCTGAGCCAAGCAGCCTGAGTTCAAATTCCAGTTTATACTTACTAGCTGTGTGACCTGGGGCAAGATAGTAATATCTCTGATCTTGGCTTTTAAAATAATGCATGTAAAGGAATAACAGTGTCAATCTCACAGTATTGAATGGGTAATATTGAAAAGCATGTCAAATAAATAAATAATAAGTAAGCAAGCTCACTGCCATCCAAGGCAACTAGCTGAAATTTACCTTCAGCTGAAATTAGCCTCTTTGTAAAATTCTCTGCATTGGCCCAGTTTGACAATATAAGCTACTTGTTGTTCTACCCTTTAAGTGTCTGAAGACACACAACAGAATGTCCTTCCCAAAATACTTCTCTGCATTGAACAAATCCATTTCTTCAAGTTTGTCATATATGACGAACTCAATGTTGGCTAATTTAGCCAGTTCTAATCATTTTCATATTTCCTTCCTTGCTCCTTCCCACTGTAGTGCTAAAAAGCCAAGTATTCACTTTTCCCAGCCTTTCTGGTATCTAGCAATAGACAAGTGGACAAGTTATGGCCAATGTAAGGAGAGTTTCACTAAGGACTTTTTATTTTTTCCTAAGAGATGGACATACCTTTCCTATTCTCTACTTCTTTCCCTCTTCCTGTCACAGATGTGATGTCTAAAGTTGTAGTGGTCATCTTGCAATACAAAGCACCAGGCATGAGGATGCCAAGGGTGTAGAAACATAGGCAAAGAGCTGGATCTTGATGGTAGCATTGAGTTACTGAATATGTGCTGGTAATGCCCATCTCTGGATTTCTTGTTATGTAAGAAAAAGAATTTCCTTGTTATTAAAGCCAGTGTAAGTCCAAAAGCATTGAACATTGAATCTATTACATTCTTATTAATTAGGATGTACATTCTAGTAAGGTTTGGTGGGTTGTTTGTTTACTGTGTGTGTGTCTTTGTGTGTACAGTAAGGACCGAACTGAGGGTCTCGTGATTGCTAAGTGGACACCCTAACACTGAGCTACATGCCAGCCTAAATGTATCATATAATTTAGTTGTCAAGGTTCTTGTTCTCCTGCTTATACTCTCTTGAATGTATATTACTTTGATACGACCATTTTTAAAGCATTGTTCCCAGTTTCTATCCATTTACCATTTGTGGTAACTTCCTAAAGTTCAAAAGTAGCTCTAAGATCCCATATTTAAGATTTTAAAAGTTAGATAACATAAAGTTTACTCATATTGGAGATATTTTAAAAGGTTGCTTTTATTGAAATAATATGGTCTTATGCCACATATAAAAACATACAATGATATATTAATGATTTACATTTTTTAAATTAGGTACAAAAAAATAGAAAATCATCTTTTAGCTCTTAAGCTTGGGAAGACTTTTATGTACAGAAAGAAAATTCCAGAACCTTAAAAGACTAATAGATACATAGACCTTATAAAAATTAAAAATTTCTATATATAAAAGACAAGTAGCAGAAGAGAAACAGTAAATGAAAGGCATGTAACAGACCAAGGATTATTGTTAATACAGATTTAAAAATCACTACAAGCCAAGAAAATACGTAATCACCCTATTAAAGATGCAGATCCAACTTACACAAAAGAAAAATAAATGTCCAATAAAAACATGGGCTATAAACAGGCATATAATCCTAGGAAGATGCATGGATGACAAATATATACATGAAAAGATCCTTATTTGTCAGTACAGAAATGAAGATTCAAAGCAGAGTAAAATAACACTGCATACATATTAGAATGTCTAAAATATAAAATGACCTATCATACCAACTATTGGAATTTTCATACACTACTGGTGGCAATGTAAAATGGTATGATCACTTTAGAAAAAAATTTAGCAGTTTCTCAACAAGTTAAACATGTACCCACAAGATAATCTATCATTTTACTCCTAGGTATTTACCAAAAGAAATGAAAGGACAACTCTACCTTCAAAGACTCCTACAGAAACATTTGTAACAACTTTTTTGTAACTCCTCAAACTGAAAACTATCCACAAATGTCTGAATGCGTGAATGGACAAATTACGATACCATAGATGTAACGGAACACTGCTCAGCATAAAATATAAATGAACCATTGATACATGCAACAACATGAATAATATCAAGATGTTCTTAGTGAAAAAGCCACCTTCTCAAAAAAAAAGAGTACATAGTATATTATTCTATAAATGTGAATTTCTGGAAAATTCAAACTAATCTATAGTAACAGAAAGCAAAGCAGTTATGCTGTGGGGATGAACTGGAGAATGGAAAAGAAACAGCAGGGATCACAAAAGGATGCAAAGAAATTTTGGGAAGAGATGGCTATGCCCATTCCATCTTCTTTGTCTTGATAATTTCTACAAGTCAAAAGCCACCAAAGTGCACACTATAAATATGTGCACTTTATTTTTTGAGGTGTGATAGAAAAATAAGATGAATGTTTAATTTTTTATAAATGTATTACAGTGAAATACATTGCCTTTAATCCCCCTCAAAATACTCCCCGACTTCAAATACATTTATACCATCACTTTTGCCAATTTCTGAAGCGGTTCTGGCAGTCTTCTTTCGTAAATATCTTTAGTTGAGCTGTCCTAGGTGCCTGATGTCCTGATTGATTCAAATGTTTACTTTTCGTGGTCATTTTGACTTTGTGGGAGAGTCAGAAGTTGCAAGGTGCCAGATCTGGTGAATAAGGGTGGATGAGGAGCAAGGTATCAGATCTGGTGAGTAAGGTGGATGAGGACACACTGTAATGTTCTCATGAGCCTGCCTTTCCAAAGGCTGGATCTCGACAGCAGCATTCACTGTAGGTTGATCACACCTTGTAAATGCACTCATGAAAGAGTACTTCCAGAGCTGCTTCAGAAAGCGGCAAGAACAATGGGATGAGTGTGTTCAAAGTGAGAAAAAGAATTTTGAGGGGGACAAATGGCAATATGTCTTTTACTGTAGCAAACTTTTATTTAAATTTTCACCATGTATTTTGATCACACCTCATACACCTTGATAAAGCTGCAAAAAGTAAAAAGAGAAAAATAAAGCACCTAACTGTAATGTGTGATCCTGAATGGGATCCTGGACCAGAAATTAGAATTGGTATAAAGGGGGGTAATTAGAATAATTAATGAAATTGTAAATCAAACCATTATACTATGATTTAGATAATATATCAATGATAAACTTTCTTAATTTATAATTGTGCTATGGCAATGTAAGAGAATATACATGTCCTTAGAAATGTCAGTAGAGAGCATGGGGAAGAAACACTGTAAGGATTGCAAATTATTCTTATATTGTTCATAGAAATGATGACATAATAATAACATATAATTACAGGAAAAGAGGAGAGAAGTATGGAGTTCTTTGTACTGTGCTTATGGGGTTCTTTGTACTGTTCTCTATGGGATTCTCTGTACTATTCTTACCGTTTTCTGCATGTTTGAAATTATTTCATGATAAAAAAAAAGTGAGAAATCACATTTTGGCACAATTATCTATGAAGAAGGATATTGCAACATTTGTTTTTTTTTTTTTTTTTTGTGGGTACCGGGGGTCAACCTCAGGACCTCGTGCGCCAGCAGGTGCCCGTGCCACTGAGCGATATCACCGGCCCCTTTTTCGTATGTGGGTTCCGGGAGTCGAACTCGGGTCCTCGCGCTTGCCGGGCAGGCGCTTAAGCCGCTGAGGCATCTCACCGGCCCGCAACATTTGTTTTTTATGAGCAAAAGTTCACCATGGCCTAAGAAAGCATCTTTAAGAGAACCCTTAAATCAATTACATATACCCATGCTAAGAAATATCACGCAAGATATATTAAGTGAAAAAGTAAGTATGATCCACATGTGTGAAGAAACAAAGAATATTGTATCAAGAGTGTAATAAGCTGCTAGGAAATGGTTTAGAAGGCTGTATATAGACATCTTAACTGTGGTCACATCTAAGAAAAGATGTTAGCTTGGTAAGTTGAAGTGAAGAATGTGGTAAGTAAAACTTAGAGTGTACTGTACTTACTTTGCATATATATTCCATTTCTTTGCATAGTATGCCTACATATGCAATTTTATATGTCAAATATATATATATATATTTTTAAAGTAGATTTCCATTCTCTGTGAGTATTACACTAAATTATGAACTTGCATACAGTTTGTTAGGAATTAAGGTGCAAGGTCCATTGTGTGCTTTAGTCTCTGTGATGATTTTTTGATAGGGTTCTGTTCCTGTTTCTAATTCATCTCTTATTTTGAACATTTTATTTTTATTTCACTCATCCCCTGAGGAAATAGGTCCACCAAAGGTTCTAGAAGAGCCTCTATTGTCCCTACTTGCCTCATTTGTAGCTGTGTAGAATGCTAAGAAAAACTTCAGTTCATACCATGCATGACCCGTTTCAGACCATGAATCTATACCCCTAACTGAGAGAAATAAATATCACTGTCAAATTCAAATGACAATGTATCTTTTTTTGCAGGAAATACGTAAAAGCAACTGTACACATTTATTAAGAATGTCTTTTTTCTTTCTTGTTTTTAATCTCACAAGACTGTATAAAACTATTTAATTTTTCATCTCATGTTTCCTCATTAAAATGAAAGAGAAATTCACAGCATTATAATGCCAATTAGTTATAGATGTGAAGCATTCAAGTATGTCCCCACCTCTTCTGGAAACCCTTTGAAGGAGGTGGTAGGCACAGGACAGTACAGAGTGTTGGAAACCACAGCTTTCTCTTCTTAGGAGCAAACAGAAGAGGTTTCTACTAGCTTTACTTAAAAAAACTGCTGTATGTAAGTTTTCTAATTGACCATTTCAGAAGGACACATTCTCCTGAAGGGCTCCATTGCCTACGTCACTCGATGTGTTGGAGAAGGCATAATAGCATGAGTTTCCACCTTGTTTCACAATGTGTCATAAGTCAAATTACAGAAGTCCCTATAAATGACCCAAGAGTACTTAAAACATCTACAATACTCAGTTGCCATAGGTGAGACAAGCAGAAGGAAGAAAGAAAACAAATAAAGGAAATTAAAATGACTTATTTTCCCCCAAAGTTAGAAAGACTGGTTCTAAGAACCAAAGAAACACGTGTAATCAAGTGTTCAAGGGATACACAATTCTCCCTCCTCTCTCCCCTGCTCCCGGCCTCTTTCTCTTCCTCACCCTCCCTTATTTCTCCCTGCCTTCCCCTACCTCAGAAAGTAATCTCATCCTTTCGTCACATATTATTGAAATCCCAGTTCTTTAAAAAAACTCTCATTTTTGCCCAGACTGAGAGCATGTCATTTGGAAGTGATGTGCAAGGCAAAAGATAACCAGGTAGAACTCAGCGATTCGCCACAGAAAATGGTTCCGTGTTTGGCCGTAATGCTATCAGAGTCTGTCCCTCAATAGCTCTTTACTGCTCAAGCTCTGAATCTGCTGATTCAAGGCTTTGCCTGCATGGGGAAGTGTACGGGTGGGAGAAAACGGGGAGCCTAGCAGTGCAGGAAGAGTTAGGAATTATTAATAGTGCTTCCAGAACACATAAGAAGGCAGAGGATTTTTTAAATAGAAATAGTACTCCCTCCCCTTCTTTTCCTCTCTCTACCTCTCATTCTGTCTTCATTTCATGCTGTGGTCGTGTTGATTGGGAGGGAAGAATCTTCTCAGCTAGCTGCTAAGTACCGAGCAGACGCACTTCAGTTGAAAGTGGTTAGCGGTTAGGGCTTAGCCAAATACAGGCAGCAGATATGATAAAGGTAAGTAGGTGTTTGGGTGGTACGGTAATGGAAATTCAAAACCCAAAAGACTTCAAATTACCCAAAAGCACACATACATTTCCATTTGTATAGGTTCCAGAGAGAATAACACACACCCCAAATGGGCTGACAGAATAGAAACATCTAGGAATAAGGTAGATATAGGTGTTCCATTTTAAAAAATAACTTCCTTCAGTTCTAGGAGTTTCATATGAATTCAGAGTGGGATACCAAACTTTCCTCGTTCTTCAACCGAAAGAATTTTAAATCATTGTATTTTCATTTAACAGTGATCCTCTTATTTTTATGGTGACTCTTAAACTTTCCTTTTATTTGACTTATTTTAAATTCATAGAGTAAATGAGTTGTCATTTTTCAAACATTTTTTGTTCTCATATTGACTTTCTAACTTTCCCTTGTGCTTAAATCATGAACTTCTAGAGTCATGGACACATTTAAGTCCTCATTTATCAATAATGCTCTTGAGAGCATAGAGCAAGCTCCATCAGAGTGAGGTAATAAATTCACAAATTATATTTATGTTTCTCAATATTTTAAAGTGTCCCACTTCACATTAGGAAGCCAGACTCCTCAGATACTTCTCTGAGCTGATGTCTCCAATCAAAAGATGGCATTAATTAAGGAAATTGATAAGGAGTTTTGTAGATCAAAGTGAACATAAAGGCATAACCCATTAATGTTTAAATTTTTATTTATTTCTGTGGACTTTAGCTGATCTTAACTAGTTATGCAAATATTTATCTAATATATTAAGGAATGAGAAAAGGAAGGAGAAGGTCCAGTCTTTGTTTCCCTGTCCATCTGCTAAATCAGCCAGATCTTACTGCTATGCACTTTCCCGTTGGTTCTTATCTTTCCTTTCTATTCAGCCATTTCAACACAGTAGCCTCCCTGACTTGTTTTTCTTATAATCTCAAACCTGAGCCCCACCTACAATTAAGCTTCACTGACACATGCATATACATATGGTGGTCAATGAGAAATATATATATATATATATATATATATATATATATATATATATATGAACTGAAATCATGTCTGTGAGAAAAACTATATACAACTTTATTCATCATCTTTACACTTTAACTCCTGAAGATATTCATGTGCCTGTATTTTTGAGGTGTGATCTTCATCATCACTACTGCCAGAGAGTAGCGATTGTTACAAGCAAGTGATTGATTTTATGTGGAAATGGCACAGAATTTGTATTTTTTACCTGGGTTGCTATTGCAGGTAATTTTCACACAATTTGAAGAAGTATGGGTGCATTTACTTAAGCTAATAAGTTATAAGATAATATAAAATATAAGAACCTAATTTATGAGTACACTGGTAAAATTACTATACTTATTAGGCAATTTTCAAACTTATTGAATCTTAATAATTCCTGTGCCATGTCATTAATTTTACTTTAATTATTTTAATGAAATAAAAGGCCTAATATCTTAGTTCTGTGCTTTTCTAAAATAGAGAAATGTGAATATTAAAACTTTTGAAATACTCAAAATAGCTATTACTATCATCAATTATTATATTTTTATTTTTAAAAAAAACTAAAAAGAGAAGGCTAGGCATGGTGGCACACACTGTAATCCCAGCACTTAGGAGGCTGAGGCAGGAGGATCACCATGAATTCAAGGCCAGCCAGGGTTCCATAGTTGTTTCAAGGCCAACTTGAACTACATAGTGAGACTGTCTCAAAAAAGAAAGAAAGAGAAGAAAGAAAAAGAAAGAAAGAAAGAAAGAAAGAAAGAAAGAAAGAAAGAAAGAAACAAAGAAAGACATGAGTGCATAATAAATATTTCTCCTGGAATAAGTCCACAGCAAAGGCTGTAGTTTAGAGATAAACTCATAGACTAAGTCAGAAGAGACACATTTTGAGGACATAGTGTTGGCAAGAACCAAAACTCTTCAGCCAGGTCCAGTTGTGTTGAAGACAGTAGTGAGAAATGGAAAAGAGAATTTTAGAAGAGTGGTTAGAGATCAAGCAACAATGTGTCAGGACCGCGGACAGCTCCCCCACGCCCACTCACAGCAGTAACCACCGTGCTATAGCAACTTTTTTTATAAGTGCCTTTGGAATAAGATAATTAGGCTGATGCTTAGGAACTCCTGAATGATTTAGATCTTCTGCTAAGATCTTCAGTAGTGTCCATATCTAGGATGCTTTCACCACCACTATCATCATCATCACTACCATCACCAGAGCTGACATTTATGCCAGCTACTTAACTTATTTTTTTACCTGATACTTAATTTATATTATCTCATTCAATCATCATAACATCAATAGGAATCAACAATATCATTTTGCAGATGAAAGAAATGAGGTTCACAGGGGTTTCACAACGTTCATGAAGTCATACATCTGGGACATTGTGGGGGGTGGTAAAGCCCATTATCATTAATTATTGAGAGTTTTGTCCCCAGGGGATCTGCTATTCACTGAGGGAGATCCCTGTTATGGTTTAGCATCTTTTCCTCTGTCATGCCCCTCTGTGATGCTGTTTCTGCCTTGGAATCAGCCAACTGTGGAATGAAATCATGACCAAAATAAACCTGTCCTTTAAGTTGTGAGTGTTGGGTGTCTTTTCCCCGGACAAGAAAGTGACTAAGACAACCCCTGATACCTACATTCACATCCAACCACACTCACTTTCATGGCCCTTCAAATTTCTCACCTCCCAATTTTCTATCTACTTTCTGCTCAAATCAATCTCTCTGCATATCTGGCCACTTTTGCACCCCACCAAAACTGTGTGTGCTAGGTAGTAACATCTTTTTTATTATTCTATTCTCCAGTTATTAAATTTCTGCTGTCTTTGGCCACAGCCTCCAAAACTTTCCTACTTCTCCATTCTCACTGAAACCTTTGCTCCTGTGCTCCTCCTTGACCTCCAATCACTGGACTCACTGGTAACTGACTTCGCCAACTCCATAAGCCCCCTCTGGTAATGCTTACCCTTGACCTTTAGGCCAGCTACTTTAGTACAGCCTTAGGCCACCCCAGATTGCTGGTTCCATCCCTCACAAACTCCCATTCCTCAGGCTTCTCCACATGATGCCGCTCAATACAAACTGCATAAGAGTAAGATGAATTCAAGTGACATTGGCTACTCTTTCCTCATACTGTATGTGATACTTGGCAAAACTTTTATTCATCTCTTCATTTACTCCCACTCCCTAAAATTAACCTTCTAAGTCCCCTTTTTCCCCTGGGCTCACAGTTCAGGATTCTACTACAGAAGCATACAGGACCCCAAATACTACTTTAAGGACACCTAAGTTGCACTAAATCATTCATTGTTTTTATGCATCAACACCTGTGGTTGCCTACATTCTCTTATTCTGCATTTATCTGTAAAAAAAAATAAAAAGCTATGATCTGTCTACTATTATTTGACTTTCAAGTCTGTGCTCTACAGCCCAAACATTCTCCCATTTCAAAAACCTTATTCATCACTCATTATTCCCAGCCTGTCTTTGCAGGACAGTTTCTTTCAAAAATATGCAGATCTCAAGCTTGGAGAACACTACGTTGTCTTCCTTGTCCAATGACCTACTTAGATCTCTTTTCCTTTCACTGCCAGTTTTTGAATGGATTGTTTTCTACAACTTGACTTCTACTCTCACCAGTCTCCAGAAATAGATTATTTTCTAATGACTCCACAAATACATTCTCAAATTTGGTGGACTTTTCTCTGCTCTCATTTTCCTTGATCTTTCTAAAACAATGTATTCTTTTTTCCATGTTATTTTTCTTACAATCCTCTCCACCAACTTTCCAATATACTGCACTACTTTGTTTTAGTTCTCCCATTTCTCTGGACAGTGCTTTTACCTTTTTTTGTCCTTCTTGGTCTCTCAACTTACTATCTTTTCCTGTATGCAGGTATTTAATGACCATAGTCTTTTCCTTGCTTAATTAACTCCTATTGTTCCAGAGCCGGGCTGATAAAATAAATCCTTCTCCTCCAGTGCACTGACACCAGTCCTATTTCTTCCACTTTCTGTAGCACCTCTCCTTAGATGCTCCCTACAGCACAAACTGATCTATGGAAGTGCACACACACATAAACAAAACATGTTAAACGCTATTGTTCATCACAATTCCTGTTGTCAAGTAGTGAAGATTCTACCTTTGAAAAATGTCGCTAATGTACTTTCCACTCTATTCCCAGACTAGCTCAGGAAATCATCAGGTTGTGTGTAACATCTTTTAAATTATATTCTTTCACCTCTATCTTCTCTGATTTACCTTATATTTCTGCTGACCTCAGTCTCTACTTTACATAATGTTTATTTTAATAACAAAGTAATTATTTTCCCTTAGAAATGTATAACATAAAAAAAACAACAAAGCAATAAGTACCATTTACAAGCCTATCATTAGATACAGTTACTACAAACATTTTAATGTACTATTCTTTTATTATTTTTCATACATATCTTTCACTGTTTTACAAAATGGTATCATATATCATGTTTGAATTTTGTGCCTTGGGCTGGTGATATGGCTCAGCGGCATAAGCGCCTGCCTGGCAAGTGCGAGGTCCTGAGTTCGACTCCCGGTACCCACATTAAAAAAAAAATTGTGCTTAAAACACAAAGAGTACTTCTTTGTCACATTGTTGCAATAGTGACAAGCCACTTTCTTGTGTGAATGAAATGTAATTTACTTAATCATTGCTGAGCACTCAATTTGTTTTTAGTACTTAGATTTTAAAACAATACTATGACAAGTATTCTTGAATCTCAATCTTTGTAAACATTTGTAGTTTTAAACGCAATTGCTTAATGAAAGTGGGTATGTTAAGGCTTTTGATGTAAGCTGGAATGTTGCATTTTAAAAAGTTTATAACAACTTGAAATTCTTCTGGGACTGTGTAAAAAATGCCTACTTTCTTGGATCCCCATGGACACTGGGTACAATTTTTAAAATTTTATGTCAACTTGTAAGAGAAGTGGTAAACTGAAGTTGAATCTTTTTCCATATGCTTATTAGTCATTTTCAATCAAATCTACTAGGAGAAATAAAAAGGAAGCCAATTGTGAGCTTATCTAACTTCACATGGGAAGAAGGAAAGCAGGATAGAGAAGAAGCCATAAATCTAAGACAGAGTGTAGACCTCATACAGCAGAGAGTCTCAGGACCCTCTAATCTCTCTCATCTCCTAACACGTAGACTATTAAACCTCCTTCATTAGGGATCTCTCCTGTACTGCCTGAAGCACTGGTATAGCATCTAATAGCATCTAATGTTTTCAAGTAGGATGTGGAAAGCTGTATATGTATCTGCATTCCTTCTATTAGCTTCAAAGCACCCTTTAAAATGTGCCATTTCAGTGAGAGTTATACAGCTGTCAACTCCTCGTCTCCTCTAGCTTCTGCACAACCACAGTGAGATCTCCAGCCATATGCTCATTACAGAATTCCACTCCAGCTAAACAAGTTGGATACACTGTGAAGCTCACTGAGCAAGGGTTGACTGGTATGGAAATGTATTTGCCTTTGATCCTGGAAAAACGTGTTTGTTGGAAATTTGGGATCTGCCAGAAAGGGAGATAGCTTTAAATGAAGGTGAGGTGAAGTAGAAAGATCTGCTTAGGTGAGGCAGAAGAATTATCCATGTGGAGACGAAAGAGAGGCCTGGGAAGACTAGAAGGAGAGAGTAATCATCAGTATCACCCAAAGCACTTACAGCACACCACCCAGATATATTCAGCTTTGGATGGGCTTCTTATTATAACTGAAGGCTTAAATTCTACCTTCTCCTTCTCAGCTAGATTAGGGGGGATATTTTTAATCCTCTCTCCTAGGGGTTGCCAAAAATGATCTGGGATTTGAAATATGACACAGCATGTTGACAGGGCTGTGGAAGGAGAGTTGAAATAATTTTTGCTTTTCAGATATCAGGGATCATGACTTTTCCTTTCATTTGTAAACTCACTTAAAATAAGAGGGGAAAATTAGATCACATAAGTTCTCTAAAATGTTTAGGTCTATTTCCACTTGGTTGTGCAGCACTACTTGGTCATCTCAGTTTGAGAATCTCAAGCTGGAAGGAAAGTCCTACAGTCCTGATTCCCTTTCCTATAGCTAAGAGAAGAGAAGTACCAACATATTCTGGTCCCTCAGGCTTTCTCCACGTCTGTGTGGGCAAGTGAGACCCGAATCCCAGCTTCTGAATCTGAGCCCGGTGCTCTTCAGGGACATAACCAATTTCCTGCTATAATGTTGTAGGGAAGTTTGCTACCTGTGTGGGGCAGTGCTATGTCATATTTGAAATCCCAAATCATTTTTGGCAAAAGCAAAAGTAAACTCCACTGCATGAGGGGAAAAGGCTTTTGTAAAGAGCTTCAGTTCTCTGTATTCTCCCATCTACCACATTCTCCCCAGGCTCAACATTCCCTTCAGAGGACTTGACCTGAATCTGCTCGGCTTGTAAGTTGAAAATCTGGAGCTGGAGTGACTTTTCTCTTTAAAGACTGTTATTTGATTATCTTCATAACTTTACTTCTAATGCTTAAATTATTTTAAGCAATTTTAGTTCATATATGATTAATCTGTAACGATAACTTGACAGTTTACTGACACATTTTCAAAGAATCTATAATTAATTTTAATGCACACTTCATTTTTTTCTAACTTAACACTTGCATTTTATCTTATTATATATGTTGGATTAAAGATTATTAATATTCTATTTGAGCAAAATCTATATTTTAAGACTCACACTGCTGGAATGAAGTAGAGAATTTTGACAACATAAAATTACATTTTTCAAAATGTCTGAACATAAAATATACATAAACCCTCACCCTACAAGTATATTTATTACATTCAATGCAAAAAGCCCAGAAACTCAAAGTCTAACAAAAATTCAATTCAGTCCTTAGACTAAGAACTAGTCTACTGTTCTAAGCCCAGTTCTCTCTTCTCCCAGCCACACACTACAGCATCGTTACCCCAGTCATGCAGCTGCTGTCCTAAAAGTTATTGCATAGTGAAACACACTTCACTGACTGTGTGGGCTGCTAGAATTCTGAGGCAAGCATCAAGAAGAGCAAGAGACATTTAAAATAGCAACTTTAGAAAGAAGAAGCCATAAACAGTATCAAGAACTAAGTCAGAGTCCAAGGACAAATTACCAGAGAGAGCTCATCAACAAAACATCATGCTAAGCTTCTTGAGATGGTCAAACCCACTGTGAGGCTTGCCTTCTTGCTTACTGTGCAATGCTTCTTGTCCTCACTGCGGGAGGAACTTTCTGGTGCCTGCCATCTTCACCTTTTACAGTTGTTCCTCTTGTAGATAATTCTGGAATGTGGATTCATTTTCAATATGATTTTGTGGTCTCTGCATCTTTGAGAAAATCTTTCATAATTTCTAACGAACCAAAGAATCTTCTTACTTTTTCTGGTATCATTATTAGAAGACACTCTACTAATTGGTACTTTAATACAAAGATGTGCTATCCAGCAAGAATCAACAAGTATTTGGTTAAACACTGTACTTCGATGTCCAGTAAATGAAACAATAGAGAAAAAATAGAGGAAAAGTTACTCAAATGTTACTCTATATTAATAGAGTTAGTGAAATAGATTAGCTTAATTTCCTCAAAAATATGTGAAAAACATATTGTGTATACATGCATATATGTATACTTGTGTGTGTGAAATAGCTAACTAGAGATCACAGATACTAAAAATCAGATTATTGAAGAAAGAAATTTAATTGATGGTCTACAAAGCAAAATAAACTTGGCAAAAGAATGATTAATGGCTAAAATTTTTCAGTTGAGTACTCTTGCCAGAGAAAGCAGAAATGAATAAAATACATAAGAATATGAAAATAAAAGGAAGAAATATGGCCAAAAGTTTCCTCATCTGAGTAAAAGAAATTCAAGTAAAACAATAAAGAGGATGTACAGGAGTAGACTAATAAACATACAGATAAAATTTTCAAGAATTGAAAAAAATGAATAAGCCTTCATGGTCAAAAAGATTTGGCAGGTAGAATAAAGATTACACACACACACACATGTACATGCTCACCTATTGATGTCATAGTAAATTTCATAATACCATGGAAATAGAACAGATCTAAAAAATTTTTATGAAAATTAGAAGAGATTATGTCCAAAGAAACAAGGATACTAGTAAAAAGTTGGAGTGTATGAATTAGAATTCTGGTTCTATTATTTGAAAACTGTGTGGCATCAGAAAAACTCCCTGTCCTCTTGATTCTTTGTAGATGATAATATTTACACCTCATAACTTTATGGGTAAAGAAATGTATAAATTGATATTTGGAAGTACATAGAACAATGTCTGTCACATAGTATATCTTATATAATTGTTTTGAAAATAATACAGAAATCAGACTTCTCATCAGGCATAGTGAATGGAGATAATAAATTAATGTCTTCAAAGTTCTGAGGGAAAATATTTCTGAATATATAGTTCTATATCCAGTTAAACAATCCTTTTGGGATGCACATAAAGCCAGATAGTTTAGTATCATTGAGTAATACAGTTTAATGATCCAGTTTGTTCCTCCAAGATCTGATAGTCTTAGCTTGACTAGTGTTAGTATTACTGCTGTTGCTTGTTCTTTACTATGTACACAGAAGTTTTATTTACTACTTGAGTTACTATATGCAGGTTATTTAAAATCTCTATCTTCAGTTTGCTTATCTGTAGTTTGATAATACCAATACCTGCATTGCAGGACTCTTGTGTGAACTGAATGATTTAAAGTGAAGACAGAAGTGCTTGCCACCAGGATGGGCATCAGCCAAATGTCTGCTTCTTCCTCATTCTCTCTTTTCACTTACTTTTTTACTTCATCCTCTTTATTTTTGCTACTTAGATTATTGTGCGTGTTTTTATAGGCATTAAAGAAAATCATTTAGTTAGAGCTATTTAAGGTTCTAATTCTTTCTCTCTCCTTAGAATTTTCAAAATATCTAGACAGTCTTTGAAGATAGAAACAAGTGAATGTAAGACGTGGACTGAGACTCACATGTGTAAAAATACAAAATAAATTAGGGCAGCGAGGTATGTTTTAATGTTCATGTTTTGAGCTCCAACAAATGAGAAAGTGCTGAGGAGTTTTGATATGTTCCACACTGAGGAGTTATAATATGTTACAAACTGTTTCAGGATTATTCAAAGAAAAGAACCTCCACCTTCAACACAAATATGAGACTGCTATTCAAAATTCATGTGAAAAATTTATGTGGGACACCTTCAACTGCAGGATCCACCTAGGGTAGTTGTAGGAATTATCTACCTGAGGAAGACCTTTTCCTGTGTGGGACAAATGCTCACTCTGCTAATGATATTCTTTGCTTTTTTTTTTTTCCTGGTACCGGGAATCAAACTCAGGACCTTGCGTTTGCCAGGCAGGCGCTGGGCCACTGAGCTATACCCCCAACCCCAAAGGAAAATCTTACCTTGGAAATAGTTTGTGAAAGAGAACAGCTATTGGATGTTCCTTCTGTACCTATATGGGTGTGACATACTTTAAGGAAAATCTTTCCTTTAAAAATGCCACCTACATAAGGATGACCTCAAGATGGCGGATGAGTAAGAAGCAGGCAGCAAAACTCTCTCTAAAAGTTACCATTGGAACACGGGAATATAGCGACCCGGAAAGCGCAGGAGGGGGGGAGATGCCTCCCTGAAACCCAGAAAAGTTCTGAAGCGCAATCTGGGACCCCCGGCACCAGTGACGGGTGACTTCCAACAAAGAAGAAGGAAAGAAGGAACAGACCGCATGCGCGCACCTTCTAATATCCCGGGAGTTGCAGCGCCGCGGAGGCTCAATTCTACGGACACACGGTGGCAGCTGGCACCCAGGGAGCCCCCACGGAGGATCCTGAGACAGCGGCGGGGCAGGGGAGCGGCGGAGAACGGCGCTGACCGGCGGTGAGTGTCTCTCAGCCACAGATGCCCCACGCCAGAGAGCGACCGGCCGGGCGCCATTGTGGGGGGCGTGGCGAAAAACCAGAGCGGCGGGAACCAGTGCAGGGAACCCGCGCTCCGGACAGCACGCTGAGCCTCTCAGGCCCAGGGATCGTGAAAGGGCGCTGAGAGCGGAGGCGAGCTAGACTGGTCTCTGCCTGAAAGTACGCGCCTCTGCTCACCGCCCGCCAGAGGGCGCTCCTGGCTTACTGGGACGGACCTGCACAGAACAGGACTCTGTCACAAGGTACCTGCCTACAACAGAGTCAACACCTGGAACTGATTCTTTTTATTTTCTTTATTTTTTTTTTATTTTTATTTTTTTTTTCTCACTGATTTGTTTTTTGTTCTGGCGAAGGGTTTTTTTGTTTTTATTTTGTTTTGTTTTGTTTTTTGGTGGGGTTTTATTTTTGATCTGTCTGTTTTATTGTTTTTATCTTCGTTTTTGTTTCTGTATGTGTATTTGCTCTTTCCTTCATTATTCTCTCTGGTTTTTTATATGAGTGTAAACAGCGCCTCTAACTTCTTTGTGATTGTGGTTGTGGTCTGTTCTTCCTTTTATCCCTTCCTTCTCTTTTTACCACCTGTCCTCTGCACTAGTGTCCCAATTTTAGTGGGATCCCTCTTGGTCCTCTAACCTTACATCTAATTCCTTCCTCTTCTCCCAATACTCTATTTCCTCCTTAACTCATCTTAAATTTAAACTCCTCAAGGAAAAATTGACATACATAGGACTTGTATACTGCATATAATTTTTCTGGTGTGTTTTAGATTTTGTTATATAACCGCAACTCTATACAGCTAAAAGTGGTAAATAACTGGTTAGCTCAGTCTGTCATTTTTTAGGCTGTGTTTGATGCTTTAGTTAACATTATAGCCAAATGTGAAATAATTGTTCTAAACATCTTTCCTTCCTGATATTTCATGATTGAGATTGACTAAGGGACACAGAAAATACAGTGGCACAGTACCAAAGAATCAAGGACTGGGCCAAACAGGTAGCAACTTCGCATACCCAACGAATTGAAGAGGTAGGATCTGGCAGAAAGCTCAAAACCTAAAAGCAAGCTCCACTTGGGAGATACTGCAGAGAAGTAGTCATCTTCTAAGGATCTTAAACACTAGCAATAAAGTAACCTACTATAGGTAATTTGCAAACATCACCCCAGGAATTAAAGAAAGAAAAAATGAGACGACACTTAAACAAGATGCAACCACACACATCCAATTCACCAAAGGCAAACCTAGGGAGCAACGAGGTGGGACAATCCGAAAGCCACCCACCTGGCCTATCTGAAGTGGTAACAACAAAGCAACTGAATGAGGTTCTGGAAAAAATTAAAACAGAAATAATCTCACAGATAACTGCAGAGATAATGTCTACAATGAAGACCATGCTTAAGGACACTATAGCTGATACAGACAAAAAAATAGATGAACTTAAGAAAACTATAGAAACCATGAATGCTCAGCATAGGAAAGAAATGGAATCCATAAGGCAGATTCAAGCAGATATCCAAGAGATAAAAAATTCCATTGAAAGTATTTGTAGCAGAATAAGCCAATGCGAGGACAGGATCTCAGATATAGAAGACAGGCTTGCAATTAGTGATCATGAAATGGAAAAATTCTTAAAAATAGCAAGGGACCATGAAAAATCAATTCAGCAGCTGCTAGATGACTCAAAGATAAACAACTTAAGAATAATTGGAATAAATGAAAAAGCAGGAGATAGCATCAACGACAATAAAACTTTGTTCAAAGACATAATCAGGGAGAACTTTCCTGGAAGAGGAAAGGAATTTGACACCCCTATAAGTGAAGCTTTTAGAACACCAACTAGACATGATCAAAAAAAAACTTCAGCCAGACATATTATAGTCAAGATCCCAGAAATTCAACAGAAGGGCAGAATCTTAAAAGCTGTTAGGGAGAAGAGACAAATCACCTATGAAGGAAAACCCATCAGAATCACAGCTGACTTTTCAGCACAAACCCTCAATTCAAGAAGAGCTTGGAATGATGTATTGCAAGCTCTAAAGGAAAATAATTTTCAGCCCAGATTGATGTACCCTGCAAAACTATCTTTCAAAATTGATGGAGAAATAAAATACTTTCATGACAAAGAACATCTGAGAAAATTTATGACCACCAAACCAGCACTCCAAAACGTTCTGAAGGACATTCTAGAAAGAGATAGGAACCCCAACAGAAGGAATCCACCAGGCAGGGCAAATACTTAAATAGCCGGAAAGCGGAAAAACAAAGAGTGGGAACCAACAACAGGAAAATATCATGACAAGTCAATACATATCAGTTTTAACCATCAATGTTAACGGTCTCAATTCACCAATCAAAAGGCACAGACTGGCGAAATGGATCAAGAAGCAAGATCCAACAATATGCTGTATACAAGAAACACATTTAATTCAGAAAGAAATTCATAGACTGAAAGTCAAAGGATGGAAAACAATACTCCATGCCACAGGAACCCAGAAAAAAGCAGGGGTAGCTATTCTTTTTGCAGACAAAGTGAACTTCAAGCCAAGAAGGATTCAGAGAGATAAAGACGGTCATTACATCCTTGTAAAGGGAACAATCCAAGAGGAAGAGATAACGATCATAAATATATATGCGTCAAATACCAATGCACCCAGCTATATAAAACAAGTACTAAAGGACATGAAAAATCAAATAAGCACTAATACAATTATATTGGGAGATCTCAATACTCCACTGTCACAAAAAGATAGATCAACTGGACAGAAAATCAATAATGAAATAGTAGAACTGAACCAAACTTTTGAACAAATGGACTTAGTAGATGTCTACAGAGTGTTCCATCCCACAACATCAGAATACACATTTTTCTCAGCTGCACATGGGACGTTCTCCAAAATAGACCACATACTAGCTCATAAAACCTGCTTAAGTAAATGCAAAGGAATTGAAATTATCCCATGCATATTATCAGACCATAGTGCAATGAAATTGGAAATCAATGGCAAAAGATCCCACAAAAACTCCCTAAACACATGGAAATTAAACAGCATCCTCCTGAACAACCAATGGGTCACAGATGAAATTAAAGAAGAAATTAGTCACTTTCTACAACTGAATGATAATGACAGTACAACATACCGGAACTTATGGGATACAATGAAAGCAGTCCTAAGAGGGAAATTTATAGCATTAAACACTTATATCAGGAAAATAGAGCAAGCGCAAATAAACAACTTAAGGGTGAACCTCGAGCTTCTAGAAAAAGAAGAGCAGGTTAAGCCAAAAGCCCGTACAAGGGAGGAAATTATAAAGATCAGAGCAGAAATTAACGTATTGGAGAATAAAAAAACAATACAAAGAATCAATGAAGCAAAAAGTTGGTTCTTTGAAAGAATAAATAAGATTGACAAACCCTTATCCAACCTTATTAAAAAAAGAAAAGAAAAGACTCAAATCCATGCAATTGAAAATGAAAAGGGTGATATCACGACGGACCCTGCAGAAATCCAGAAGATCATCTATACCTATTTTGAAAATTTATATTCTACTAAGATGGAAAATGCAGAAGAAATGGACAGATTCCTAGATTCGTATGAATTACCAAAGCTGAATCAAGAAGATTTAAAAATCCTAAATAAACCAATATCAGCGAATGAAATTGAAGATGTAATTAAAAACCTCCCAACAAAGAAAAGCCCAGGCCCTGATGGATTCACTGCCGAATTCTACAAGAAATTTAGAGAAGACCTAACGCCCCTACTTCTCAAACTTTTCAATGAAATTGAAAGGGAAGCAATACTCCCAAATTCATTCCTGGAAGCAAGCATTACCCTGATACCAAAACCAGAGAAGGACCCAACTAAGAAAGAGAACTACAGGCCAATCTCCCTAATGAACATAGATGCAAAAATCCTTAATAAGATACTGGCAAACAGAATCCAACAAATCATCAAGAAGATTATACATCATGACCAAGTTGGATTCATCCCAGGGATGCAGGGATGGTTCAACATACGTAAATCAATAAATGTAATACACCATATTAACAGAACCAAAGACAAAAATCACATGATCATCTCAATAGATGCAGAAAAAGCTTTTGACAAAGTCCAGCACCTTTTCATGATAAAAACCCTACAGAAAATTGGAATAGAGGGTCTTTATCTCAACCTGGTAAAAGCTATCTATGACAAACCAACAGCCAATATTATACTAAATGGCCAAAAACTGAAAGCCTTCCCTCTAAAAATCAGGAACAAGACAAGGATGTCCACTGTCCCCACTCTTATTCAACATAGTTCTGGAAACTTTAGCCAGAGCGATTAGACAAGAGAAAGAAATAAAAGGAATAATGATTGGAAAGGAAGAAGTTAAATTATCATTATTTGCAGATGACATGATACTCTACACAGAAGACCCCAAAAACTCCACTAAAAAACTGCTAGATTTAATAAGCAAATTCAGTAGTGTAGCTGGATACAAAGTCAATACTCAAAAGTCAATAGCCTTCCTGTACACAAATAACAAACTTACTGAAAGAGAAATTAGGGAAACAATACCTTTCACAATAACATCCAAAAAAATGAAATACCTAGGAATCAACCTCACGAAGGATGTAAAAGACCTCTATACTGAAAACTACAGTACTCTGAAAAAGGAGATTGAAGAGGATATCAGAAAATGGAAAGATATCCCTTGCTCCTGGATAGGAAGAACCAATATAGTGAAAATGGCCATACTTCCAAAATTGTTATACAGATTTAATGCAATTCCAATCAAAATTCCAACAGCATATCTCACAGAATTAGAGAAAACAATCCTAAAATTCATTTGGAATCAGAAGAGACCTAGAATAGCAAAGGCAATTCTGGGCAACAAACGCAAGGCAGGGGGCATCACAATCCCCGACTTGAAATTATACTATAAAGCTACTGTGATAAAAACAGTGTGGTACTGGCAAAAAAACAGACCTGAAGATCAATGGAACAGATTAGAAGATGCTGAAACAACCCCAGACATACTAAGCCACCTTATCTTTGACAAAGGTGCCAAACACATTCGCTGGAAGAAAGATAGCCTCTTTAATAAATGGTGCTGGAAAAACTGGCTCTACACATGCCGAAGATTAAAACTAGATCCATATCTTTCACCATGCACTAAACTAAATTCAAAATGGATCAGAGATCTAAATATTAAAACAGAAACATTAAATCTGCTGGAAGGTAGGATAGGTAAAACCCTTGGAGACATTGGTGTAGGCAAAGACTTTATGAATAAAAACTCAACCGCACGGGAACTATCCCAAAGAATCAATAACTGGGATCTCATCTTATTAAAAAGCTTTTGCACAGCAAGAGAAACCACCAACAGAGTGAAGAGACAACCCACAATGTGGGAAAAAATGTTTGCCAGCTGTTCCTCAGACAAAGGATTACTATCGAGAACATATAAAGAACTCAAAAAAATCAGACCTCCCAAATTTAAAGACCCACTCCAAAAATGGGCATCTGAGATGAATACACATTTCTCAGATGAAGAAATACTAATGGCAAATAAATATACAAAAAAATGTGCAACATCACTAGTCATTCGAGAGATGCAAATTAAAACAACACTGAGATACCATCTCACCCCAGAAAGAATGGCTACTATTAAGAAATCAACTAATAACAAATGCTGGAGGGGCTGTGGGGAAAAAGGAACCCTTCTTCACTGTTGGTGGGAGTGTCGACTGGTACAGCCACTGTGGAAGTCAGTGTGGAGATTCCTCAGAAAACTAGGGTTGGAGGTCCCATTTGACCCAGCTATTCCCCTTCTGGGCATCTTCCAGAAGAATTAAAAACATCGTACCACAGCGATATATGTGCACCCATGTTTATAGCAGCACAATTTGTAATAGCCAGATCTTGGAAACAACCCAAATGCCCATCAACTGAGGAATGGATAAGAAAGATGTGGTATTTTTATACAGTGGAGTACTATTCAGCCATAAAGAAGGATAAACTGGAGACTTTTATAGGTAAATGGATGCAACTCGAGAAAATACTCATAAGTGAAATAAACCAGAAGCACATGTGTAAGCATCGTATTATCTCTCTAGTATGAGAAACTGAAAGAGTAAATAAGATCCAAAATGTACAATAGACATGGTGAATCAAAAAGAAACTGGTCAAAATTAAAGAGAGACTGGAATAGGGAAAAGAAAGAAGGGAAAGGGAAAAAAATTGTATATATATATATATATATATATATATATATATATATATATATATATGATGGTTAAGATAGATACACTACCATTTTTACTTAGTTCATTGAAGAGTAAGGTTTGTGCCAATAATGTTTGGACAATTGAATGCTAATGTCTGGTGTCCTGAATAACTAACTTAAAGATAGTAATACGTAATGTATTAACCATTGTTACCCTCCTATTATGTTGGTTTGAAAATTTGTTCTTCTTTTGATTTGTTTTGTTTTTTCTTCTCTTTAAAAAAAAAATGCCACCTACATATTGGATTTATTAAAGGATGTTCCTTGCATTATGCAAGGATTTACTATTGTATTCCTCTTAGAGTAAGCTCCCTTAGGAATCTAAAGTTGCTATTTCCTTTACAAAAATCACTTCTCTTGCTCTGTTCATTTTACTTATAAGAATCATCCTCAACAGAATCTGTTGTACATTGCAGGGCCTTGTACAAACCTGCAATATAATTTTTTTTCTAAAATGGGAGGCTTAAAAAGTAACTGAGTCAAATAAACCTATATTCTGCTGAACACTGGGTCCATATTCTCACTACGCGTCAGGACAGGTCAGCACTGAGCTTGCCCCTGCTCTTTATTTTCTATCCTGAAGTCTCTGTTTCTCTACTACCCCCCATGAAATGCAGGAGATATGAGGAAAAGACTGTGAGTGCTTAAGTCACCTTAAGGTCTTACCTTTCTTGAGGATGCATTTTCTTAGCTTTAAAAATGAGATTAAGATGTTTTCATTTCTCTCTCTGCTTAAAACCACCTTCAGTACCAAGGATGGAAAATAAGCAAGCAAACAAGCAAGCAAACAAACTTTCTTTCTGGTCACTTGAACTAGAATATATAGAGAGGGAAAGCAAACGGGTAAGAAGTAAATTACTTCAAGGGATAGAAAGGTAAATTTATTTAGAGGAAAAAGAGCAAGAAGGAAGCCAATTCAACAACAGAACCCCAGAAAGTCTCAGTAAATATCAGGCACTTCAGATGGAGGGGACCTGAAAACAGAGGATTTGTTTAGTTTGTATAAGAAACAATAAGACTCTTCAAGCATAGCATAAGCAAGTAAGCAATTTTCTCAATCTTAGGGTACCAGAAGCATATTATCTGGGGAAAAAAATGGAACAGAGAACTCCAGAGTTGCATCAGCCAGCTTGGAGGAAATAGAGGATGAGATGACAAACTAATTGGAAAGGGAGGAATAAGTGAAAAACACTGAATAAGGCAATCCCTTCCCAATGTTCTTTCCCACCTACCTCCAAAATGCTCTCAGCAGCTCAGACACATAGGCAATAGACTGAAGGATTCTTTTCTGGAGAAAGTAAATTACCTCAGAGTCATCAGTGAGATTGCTCAATGAGAGCGATCAAGATATATATTCCTCAATGGTATTTTAGACCCTCACTCTTAAATATAAGTGAATTTCATAAAAGCAGGGGCCAAAAACAAAAAACAAAAGGGAATTTGTAGGAATTAGAGACAAACGTGATTAATGTACATAAAGAGAAATATTACATCAATGAAATAAGAACAACATATTTTAGAAAAAATAATCAGAGAAGGAAAGAGGTCTTAGATTACACACATGATTAGCCAAAATTAAAAGGTCAGTTAAAAGATCAAAAAATAGAACAAAAACTAAGAAAGAACCTAAATGGATGTGAAAAGATATTTTAAAAATTAGAAAATCACTTGTGGAAGTTCAATATACAACTAAGAAGACTTTTAGGACAAGAGAACAGAAAATGTGGTGGAGCAGAAACTAGTTTTTTAAAAATACTAAAAAGTATCCAAAAAGTGAAGGACAGGAATCTCAAGATTGAAGCCTGCTCATTATCTATGCACTGGACAAAATAAATATATACCAAGACATATTATCATGAAACTTCATAATATAAGTGGAAAATACAAAAAAAAAAGTGAAAAAGCATATTACCTAAGAAGAATCAAGCAAAAGAAGCCATGGTCCTTCTCAACAGGAACTAGATATAATTTCCAGAATTCTATACCTAGCCAAACTATCAACCAATGGTAAAGATAGTATAAGCATATTTACTTATATTATCTGAAAAGTATAAAAATGTTATCTTTCATGAACTCTTTCTCTGATGGATATATCCTACCAAAATGAAGAAAAGTATGGGATTATGGACACATGGGATCTTATATAGGAACATAAATATACATGATGATAGAATAAAAAATGTCAGAACAGAATGAGAGATGAATCAGTCAAGGGTAAACTGGAAAACAAAGGGTACATTGCTATTTCTTCTACATATCTATAGATATTGCTTATTGTAGTCAGTGATTTGCAAGGGAATAGATTTAATACAGGACACACAATTTATAGGATTATTTTATAATATTCACCCAGAAAGTCAAATGCAGAAGAGTGGAAGAGATACTTCTGGATTCTAGAGACCCAAAGAATCCAGCTGAAGGCCTGGAGCCCACAGCAATGTCTCATGCAAGTCCGTACCAAAGATTTGCACCAGGAAGGCCCAAAGGCCAGTTAGACTCTTCAAGCATAGCATAAGCAAGTAAGCAATTTTCTCACTCTTAGGGTACCAGAAGCATATTATCTGGGGAAAAAAATGAAACAGAGAACTCTGGAGTTGCATCAGCCAGGAGGAAATAGAGGAAGCTAAAAAATCTTTGTGCAGGGAGGAGGGTCTGTGCTACAAGGGTGAGGGACCTGCACTGGAGCCAGGAAGCAATGCTCAAGGCAAAAACCAGAGCTTAGCAATTTTACTTCCAAGAAGAATTCCTGGAAGTAAAATGACTAAGCCAAATGGTAAAAATTTTGAGACATTGGTAGATGTTATTATTAAATTGCTCTACAGAAAGATGCTTCCAACTCATATTCCCACCAGCAGTATATAAGAATATCTCATTTCAATGCCATCCTGTAGGCACTGGATTTTCTCATTATAAAAAATCATTTTAAACTAAATATACATAAAATGGAGCAGTTTTCCCCAAGGTCTTGGACTTTTTTTTCAAATTTTTCAAAATTGGTGACAGAAAGATAAAGCCCCCCCAAAGGCCCCAGAGAAAGCAGAAAATGACAGTCCTTCCCCACCGTATCTGCCCACTCCCCACCCCCGTGCCTGAAAAGTTATCTGTGTGGAGTCAACACTTGGTAGGATCACTCAAAGGAAGGAAATAGAAACAAACCTTTCATCTTTGGTCTCGTAAGAAATTTGTGTACTATAGAGCTATTCTGATTCATTAATGTTCATAGATATTCTGAATTAATTGCTAAGTTCATTTGTAGATTTACAATCTTTCATTATTTAAAAGGAAAGACCACACTAATGAATGTCCATGATAATTTGCCTGTAACTGTCTTGGGGTAACAGGGCTTGGAGTACCCACTTCCATGGAACTAGGGGCCAGTGAGGTAAAAACATTGGGTAACATTTACTGAAGTCTTCTACAGACTAGCCACATTGCTTGTAATATGTCATTTAATCCACACTGAAACCCTGCTAGCTAAGTATTACTCCCATTTTACAAATGAGGAAATTTATGGTATGAGGAGCTTGCCCAAGGCCTTGGGACCTATGTGACTTGAGAGGCAGGGCTCTTCACAATGGCACTGCCAGCTGAGTCTCCTAGGTCCTTACCCTGGCTCACAGGCAAGTCAGAAAGCAAGCTAAAAAGCTTTTGTGCTTTCAAGCCACCTGCTAAAAGGGCTTGAGCACAGCTGTAGCCTTCTTAATTTCAAGATGGATCTGCAAGTTAGATGCTGCAAGTTTGCCCAGGGAGAGTAAAGAGGAGGAGTAGGAGGCATTCAGGCTGGACAGAGGAAGCTGAAGAGGGAGACCAAGTGATGACAAAGAAGGATTTGTTCCATGCTGCTCACAAAGACAGAATCTGGGCTATAGGTAAAGTTGCAGGCCAGAAAATTTCAGTGCAATATATTTTAACTGGTTTCTAATTACATTTTAAACTTTAAATAACTATGCAATTAGAAATGATTACTATTAACAAAAATTTCTCAACAATGAGCCAATCCTCTCTCCTGAGGTATGAATAAAAATTAATTTCTGATAATTCTTTGAGAGAGATCTACCTTCACACACTTCAGCTGCACATGTCTTGAAGGGAATGCTGGATTTAGAAAGCGATCCATATCACTGAACCCCTGTTATTGCCCAGCCTCCACCAAAGGCATCAAACCATATCCAATAACTGCCTCTCCCACATCCCCCAGCAGCTGTCTCAACCAAGCAGGTGTAAAGCCTGGTGGATGATGGTGCCCCATTCCCATACACCCCAGATGATTCTTTGGTTTCAGATTTATTTTCTTCATTGTATTAGAAACTATTTTACACCTACAGGAAAATTAGGACAAATACTTATACTCACTCTACCAAAATCTTCAAATCTTTATACATATGTATATGTACATATACATGTATAATATATATATATATATATATATATATATATATATATATATATATAATAGCACACACAGTCAAATCCTTCTAATCCTCTTCTTGTCCCTCCCTCACCCTCACCCTGGAGTTAAGCACCATCCTCAATCTGCTACTCATCATCCCCCTGCATCTTTGACTTGGTATCTATCTTTTATTTTATATCCATAGACATGAATATATTTGTTTCCTAGGGCTGCCCTAACAAGGTACCATAAATTTGATAACTTAAAACAACCAAAATTTATTCCCTCCCCGTCACTGTTCTGGAGGCTAGGAGTCTGTGATCTAGGTGTTGGCAGTCCCAGGCTCTCTCTGAAAGTGCTTAGGGAGGAGACTTCCTTGCCTCTTCTAGTTTCTGGTGGCCCCAGGTGGCCCTTGGCTTGTGACAGTTTAAATCCAATCTCTGCCTCTGTCTTCATGTGGTATTCTCCCTGTGTCTGTTTCCTTTTGCAAGGACGTCTGTGATATTGAATTTCAGTCTACACTAATGATCTCATCTTAACTAATTACATCTGTAACAACCCTATTTCCAAATATAGTCACATTCTGAGTACTGGTAGTAAGAACTTCAAAAGCTGTTTCTGGAGACACGATTAAATACATAGCAGTATCTAAATAATAGCTAGATTTCATGTTTAAAAATGTATATGCATGATATCATTCTATTTGGTGGTGCCATAACAAAATACCATGGACTGAGTAATTTATAAATAATGGAATTTTTTCTTCACAGCTCTAGAGCCTGGGAAGTTCAAAGATAAAAGCATCAGCAGGTTTTGTGTCTGCAGAGGACCTATTCCTCATAGATGGCCCTGTCTAGACACCCTGACATGGTGGAAGACATGGAAGGTGATTCTCTGAAGTCCCTTTGATAAGGGCACTAATCACATTCATGATGGGCTCTGCCTTCAGAGATTAATCACTTCCAGAGGGTCCCACCTCTTAATACCATCAGTTTGGGGGTTAAATTCCAACATGGGAATGCTGAAGGGACACATATACATTCCAAACATAGAAGACTGATCATTTTCTTCTTGTAGAAATCTTCTTGGGGCCGGTGAGATGGCTCAGCGGCATAAGCGCCTGCCTTGCAAGCGGGAGGGCCCGAGTTCAACTCCCGGAACCCACATACAAAAAAGGGGCCGGTGATATCGCTCAGCGGCACGGGTGCCTGTTGGCGCGCGAGGTCCTGAGGTCGACCCCCCGGTACCCACCAAAAAAAAAAAAAAAAAAGAAATCTTCTTGACCTTTTGCACAACCCATAGGTTTCAAAAAAATAACAACAATGTACCTTTGCTTATGATTCCTCACAATTAGCTCTCAAGTGAGAATCAGCTCCAAACACGAACATGAAGAGAAGTGGACGGTACCAACAGTGGCTCCTTCTAGTCCTTTATGCCTTTGCTCCTTGTAGGTAGGTGACATGCACAGAGAACAAAGGGGCCCCTGACTCTTCTCAAGGGATCACAGCAGGATTCTTGGAGAAAGTATTCATGCCAAACCTTGAATGAGTATGAGACAGGTAAATGCGCCTCGGTCTTGGCAGGGCAAAGGGACTTCAGGCAGAGGTGAAGAAGTGGGTGAAATCATGGAAGCAAGCAAGAGAAGAGAAGAAAGGCATGGACTGTGTAGTTTGATTCAAATATGAAATGGGTGAGCTTAGGCATGGGAGTGGACACCACTTGAACCAGTGGGTCTTGTCCACCATTTTATGAGAATATTAGTCTGCTAATTCAACTTACATGCTGCTATAACAAATTACCACTAAAGTAGCTTAAAACATAAAATTTATTATCTCACAGTTTGGGGGCCAGAAGTACGAAATCAAGTTATTCACAGGGTTAATTCCTCCTGGAGACTCTGAGGACAAAGCAATTCCATGCATCTCTCCTAGCGTCTGGTAACTGCTAGAAATCCTTGGCATTCTTGGCTTTTGGACAGACACAGATCCTATCTCTGCCTCTGTGTTCACCTCTTCTTCTCCTCATCTATCTTCTCCCCTTTTCTTCCCTTCTAAGGACACTTGATTTTAAGACCCACTTAATACAGGTTGATTTCTCAAAGATCTTTAACTTATTTACAATCATGAAGACTTTTTTCCATGTAAGCTTATGTTCAGGTCATAGGTTTTGGACATACCTTTCCTTTGGACATATCTTTTCCTGGTTCCATGATTGAGGGGGGTCACCATTCACTCCACTCAGAGAGCTCAAGCAGTCATCAAGACTTGATTGCTTAGATGTGAAGGTTGAATAGAGAATAGTGATGTCTCTTGCTACACTTCTGATTTGTAGGAATTTGATGATTATAAAGAGGCACAAGATGTAGAAAGTCATTGGGAAAATATTATTCTTCTGTTTTTGACATGTTGATTTTGATGGTCTTTCCTGCAGCCTAGTGGAGAGATTTCATAGGCTGAGCTGGAGATACTGATTTAAGAGTCATCTCTGAAGAAGTAAAGATACAAGCTGATAAGTTTTTAACAGCAATCCATGTAGGGGTTGAAGATACAAGGCACAAAGTTCAGCCCCAGGAAGAATCTGGAAAATATAGACAAAGTATCAAAGGAGATAGAGTTCAAGTCAGAGAAACATGGAATGCCTGCCGAAAAACTACACCATGTAATAGACCTTTGGCTAGACTGTCATGATTAACATGAGGGAATGGCCATGCCCAGATAGAGTCAGTGGTCAGGTTGCCCCATCCCATGCATGGGAATAAAGGTGGCACAATGACATATATTCTCAATTTACTCATGGAACAAAGTATGGGCAAGTCCTGAGCCATTGGTGAGGGTTGGAAAGTCACTGTGCTTAGAGCTGCAGCATTATTTGCATAGAAACACATGTTAATATTTGGAGCTGTGACCCAAGTGTCAGTAAATGAGAGATAAGCTACACTCAAGACAGTAAGAGGCTGATTTTGAGAGAAAATTAGCTTTGGTTGTATTGATAACACAGGAGATCAGGATTGTGTTTTTTTCTAATATTTTCCTTTACCATATGCTGTGGCATGAATGAGTTACCCAAAATTCATGCGTTGGAGAACAATGTTGACCTTTAAGAGGGGATTAGATCATGAGAGCTCTGCTCTTATGCGTGGATTAATGCTGTTATTGTGGGATTAGGTTGGCTGCCATACCACCAGATTGAGTTCCTGATAAAAGAATAAATTCAGCCCTTTTCTTTGCCTCCCTCCTTTCTTCCCTTTTTCCCTCCCTTCCTCCTCTCACCCTTCCTTCCCAGCCTTTCTCAATCCTTCTCCCTCTTCTCCATGTGATTCCTTTGCCATGACCCTCACCAGATGCAACTTCTTGCCTTGGACATTACAGCCTCCAGAACTATAAGAAATAAAACTTTGATCTTTATAAATTGTTCAGTCCAGTCTCCAGTATTCTGCCATAGTAACACAAAATGGACTAAAACATCATTTATGCCAAAGATCCTTATAGACTACATACCATCTAATCAGAAGTATTTCCTAAAAGAATTATAGAAGTAACAGTGTACATTCCTCCCCAAATAGTCTATTGAGCATGTGTAAGAAAATCCCCATACCATTCCAAGTGCAGACACACTTGATTTTAAAAAAAAAAAAAGAACTTTTGTGAAAAAAAACCTTCAAAATACATAGTCAAGCTCAAAGAAAAAAAGAGGAAATTTTCCACAGCTCATAAAAGAGAAGGAAATTATAGTCCACCCATACTTTTAAGTCTGAGGTTATTGAGTGCCTGCCTGGAGAGAGTTTAGATGAGTGGATTAAGGAAGAGCTGCCATGTCCTTGAACAGTGGCGCTCTTCAGGCCCCTTTGGATCATAGCAGCAGCAGCTTTTGAGTGCCTGGATAGCAAAGCATGGTGAAATAAATCCCAGGGGATCAATTCTCTAGGAGGCCCTTCTCAGGCAGGGAGCTCAGAGGCTCTCTTCTCTATTGGAAGGTTTGTACTTTCGTACCTTGTGCCTTCGATGGGTGGTATCTTACTGATTCTGAGATACCCTCAGCTATCTTTTTCTTGCCCCTGCACAAAATACTTATTTCTTTTTAATAGCACTAATCTCTTCAGCAACGACAGCTCCTTTGGTTCCAACATTACATGTGGTCTCATTTGGGTCAGGATTTAGGTTTCTAAAATTTTTCTGCTTTGATTTTTGCCCCAAGTTGTCACTATAAATCTGGCCTAAAGCAGCTAACAGTACCCATACTGCAACCTGAATTTTGAGGTGCCTTGAAATTTCCTCCACCAGATCAAGTAGTTTACCATCTGTAATCTAAATCTCCCACAGTCTCAGGACATGGGCAAAAAAAGCCTCTCTATCCCATATATCCAAATCTTTCCAAATCCCTTCATAAACCAGTACCAAACCACATGGTCAGTTATAGTTACAGCAACAACCCCATTCTTGGTGCCAATTTACTATACTAGATTTACTGCTCAGATTTCCCATTGCTGAGACACAAAACTCACAACTTAAAAGAGGAGAGGCTTAATTTGGCTCATGGTTGCAGGGAATTCAGTCCATGGTCAACTGGCTCCAAAGCAGAACCGTGGAAGAGCATGGCACAACAAAGATGCTTGGACCTGGTGGCCAAGAAGCAAAGCAGGAGAACAGTGCCTGAGAAGAAGGAGTGAGAGACCAGATTCAGTATCCAAGTTCATACCTCCATGACTCACTAAGACATACCTAGAACTGTGCTTTACTAATTCCCTCTGTGGATCTCAAATCAATCAAGTTGATAGAATTAAGATTAACCACTACAGCATTATACCTAGGAGTGAAATTGCTAGGCCATAGCACTTGAGAGTGTGTAAATTTACATAAGACCAAATTACAAAATTGTTTTCTGCTTTGCAGTATATAAAACTTTCTGATGAGTTACAGGTTCTGGGTTTTGTCAGATTTCCTGTTTTCCTTGTCAGTAGGGATAATATGTTATTTCACTATCTTAAATTGAATCTCCATAATTTTGAATGGGTTTGAGTATCTTCCAACGTACTTATTATATATGTTTCTTACTATACAATAAGTCCCCGACTTATGAACACTCAAGTTGCGAACTTTCACAGATATGAATGGACCTTGCATTATGCATCTACCTTACCATTTTAAGGTAACTATAAAAGTAAAAATAGTTTATTTACAGTATTTTTATGTGTGCTCAGGTTTTTTATGCTTTACGTTGTATATTTGTGTCAAAGGTGTATAAGACTCATCTTCTTGGACTGATGAATGAATGAAAACTTACGAACATTTGCCCAGAACAGAATACATTTGTAAGTTGGGGACTTACTATATAAGATACCTGCCCATATCATTAGCCCATTTTTCTACTGGATTTTGGCTTCCCAATTTTATTGATTTGTAAGGTTTCCTTATATAATCTACAAAATTACGCTGTCAAAAAATTATAACATCTTTTCTAAATCTGGGAATTATCTTTTCACTTTACTGATGGTACTTTTATGAATAGATATTCTAAATTTTATCAATTTTAATTAATATTATCTATATCTTGAGGTTAGAAAAGTATTTCCTGCATTTCTAATAATAGTTGTAAAATTCTTCTGTTCACATTTAAATTTTTAAACCATCAGAGACTTTAAAAAATATAATATAAAGAACTATGGTAATTTCATTTTTTCCATATTCTTAATACATTTACCAAATAGTGCTTCTCCATTGGTTTACAACATGGGTGTCTTTGTTTCTTAGGGCTGCTGTCTTAGTTACTTTCTTGTTGCTAAGACAAAGTACCTGACACCCGCAAGTCAAAGGAGGAAAGGTTTATTTTAACTTCCAGTTTGTGGACTGGCTCCAGAGGAGAAGCAGTCCAAGGCATGGCAGGCAGGAGGCAGCAGCAAGCAGCAAGGCAGAAGAAGCAGCAGCAGTGAAGCCTGCCTTCCATCATTCCCTTTATGTTCCACCTAGGCTACAAGGCCGTTGATTGGTGCCACCCATATTCAGGGTGAGGCATCCATTACCCATACCCACAACTATTCTAAACCAATTTAGTTATCACACACCATTAATCTTAGTAGCACACACCCTGAAGCATATTTCCAATTTCTAAATAGAATCTTCTGGCTGCGTCCTCACATGACAAAAGGGCCAAAGCAGTTCTCTGGAGCCTTTTAAATAAGGGCACTAATCTCAATCATGAGGGATCCACACTCATGAGCTAATCATCTCCCAAAGGCCCCACCTCCAAGTATCATCATTTTAGAGGTAATTTTTAGCATTCTCTGGCTTGTAGACACACCACACTAATTTCTGCCTCTTATTTCACATAGATTTCCTTTCTGTGCATCTGTGTTTTCTCCCCTGATAAGGACATCAGCAAATAGATTTAGGGCACACTCTAAATGCAGAATGAGTCCATCTCTGGATCTTTAATTAATTACATCTACGAAGACTTTTTCCCAATAAGGTTATATTCTAGATCACTGACGGTGAATCTTTTAGAGCTTTCAATCATAATAAACAGCATGCTGTGGCATGCATGCCATAGGTTCGCCACCGTCATTCTAGATGGACATGAATTTGCGGGAAAGGAACTAGTCAAACCCTAGTTGGGTTTATAATGCGTCAATGTTAAATTTTCATATAATGAATGAAGTTTTTATTTCTTGGCTCTCTATTCTGCTTCATTCGCCTGTTGTTTTTGTTTTTGTTGTTGTTGTTGTTTTTGCTTGACCCATTCTGCCTCAATTGCTGAGGTTATAGTGGTTTTATAATAATTATTGATATCTGTAGTGTAAGTACCCTCTTTCCTTCTTCTTCCAGAGTGAATTTCTTAGTCTTGAAAATTTGCTCACCTTTTTAAATTTAAAGATGAGCTTGTAAAATTTCTTTTTAGAGTCATGCTGGGATTTTTATGGAAATTTTATGAACCTAAGGACAATTGGAGAAAAACTGACATTTTTACATTACATGGTCCTCTGATTCATAAATGCTGGGTCTCTCGCTATTTGTCTCAGCCTTCTTTAATATCTTCTGATAAAGTGTTACATTTTATCCTTACAGTCCTTCTACATCTTTTTAAAGTAAATTTTGTATTTAGGAATAATTTTAGATTTAAGGAAAAACATAATTAATAAAAAGATAATTAATACAGCCTCTGGGTGTATCCCCTACACAGTTTTGCTTAATATTAGTAGCATCACTGTTATTTCTTTTGTTCAGTACTGGGGATTGAACACAGGACCTTCTTATATTTCCATTCTTTTTTTATTTTTTGTTTTTAAATGGGGTTTTGGCAAGGTGCTCAGTTGCCCAGTCTGGACTCGAACTTGCAATCCTTCTGCCTCAGCCTCCAGGAATGCAGGACTTACAGGCCTGTGCCACTGTACCTGATTAATGTTAGCATCTTAATTACATCTTTTGTTAGGTTTAGTCCTGAGTAATATAAATATATTTAGTTGTTATTATAAATGATGAAACATAGAATATTAATCCAGGCAGTTCAGTAAACAGGAGCAACAGGAGTTCCCAAAATAGAAAAAAAAAAAAAAAAAAAAAAGAACCGAAGAAATTTATCAAAGCATAAAATTTCTAAAAGCTGAGGAGACAATCTTTGAATTGCAAGAGCCCACTTGGTGCTGAGCAAGATGAATGAAAAGTAAAATCTCACCTAGATCCATCCTTGTGAATTTCAGAACTCCAAGGGGAAAGAGATCTTAAAAGCTGAGTAAGACAGCTTCCTGCAGGGCGTGTTATCCTGGAGAACAGCTTCTACGTTTAACTCCAAGTCCCACGTTGAGTTTTTCCTTGTGAAAACATCATCTCTTTTTATACCTCTGAAGTCCTGAAGTGTACTTACGTAGGGCTTGCATATTTCCTGCTAGGTTTATTCCTGGGTTTATATTTTTGCTATATGCTATTTTTTTTACCATATTTTCTGTTACCACCTCTATAGGAAAGCTGATTCTTGTTTCTATTTATACACACGCTATCTACTTAGTAAAGTCATTTCCAATGGTTTGTTAGTTGAGTCTGTAGTTTTCCTATTAAGTAATTACATAATCCACGAGCAATAATTTTATCTTTCTTAGCTCACCTGTTGTTTTTTCTTTTCTTATTACTCTGGCTGAAACATTTAAAAAATTTGATTAAGAACAATGATAGTATCTTTATCATTTTTTTGCCTACGATATAGCACTCTTAAGCTAACAAGTACTTTTGGTTTAAGAGTCTCTTACCTTACAGAAGAAATAAATGTTGAGGTCTAACATGTCTTTTGCATTGAGATTTTATAATCTTTTAATGTTATTAACATAATAAAAAATATTTCAACTAATGAATTATCTTTACATTTCTAGTATAAATCCTTTTTAATTGAGGTGTGCTGTGATCTGAATTGTGTCCAATTTCTTAACCCCAATATGATGGGGTTTAGAGATGGGGCCTTTGGAGATAAGTAGGCTTAGATAAGGTGATTCAGGTAGGGCATGAAAATAAAGGTAACTCACTAAAGTAAGGAAGTTTACACATGTCACCAATGAGATTATTTAGTAGCACACTTAATGCCAATAGCCACAATCCTCCAGATTTTTTGCAGATGATGATATTAAAGTTATCTTACTTTCAGCCACTATATTAAGATTCTCTATATTTGCAAGTGAATACATTTCTAACTAATAAAATATCCATCTTAAGTGTACACTTAAAATAATTTCTGCCTATAAACATGATTATAATTGCTATTTGCAAAGAAAAAAAAGGCTACATAACTCTGAAATATTTTCCTTTTTCTATGTATTTCCTAGTTCATAATAATGAATAAAAGAATGGCACAAAACAAAACAATAACCACACTCTGCTTTCATCTGATTTCCCTTGAACATAAAAAGGAAAACCATGTTGTTTTGGCTTTGCTAGCAAATTCGTTATGTTTAAAACTTAGATTCTTTTTTAATAATCAACTGGGCATTGTCCATGAAGGTTGAACAGTTTTCTATGTTTTCTGTTCCTATGGGACAGTTTTCTACATTTTCTGGCAAAAAAAAAATAAAAGAGGAGGCTGTATTTGAGAAAAGAACAGTGAGTTCTTACCTACAGATGGCAGAGTCCGCCAAAAAAATGTATACACACTTCAGCAGTTCACCATACTAATAAATAAATGTCTGGAAGTTAATGGCCACCACTTTGAGCCCCTCTTGTAATTGTAGAGGCCAAAGGTAACTTGTACTAATCTCATGATGTCTCAATAAATTTAGTATTAGTTTTTCTTTTCCTGGTATATACATTTTTTGGCAGGCTGTATGCTACAGCTAAACATAGAAGTTACAATCAAGCTAACAGACTGTTAAAGTATATTCTATCAAAATGACATGGAAGGCCAAGTTCACAGAAGAAATTCTATACTAGTGGGGGTCTTACAAAAAATAGTTTGATGAGGGGGCCGGTGAGATGGCTCAGCGGCGTAAGCACCTGCCTGGCAAGTGCAAGGGCCCAAGTTCGACTCCCAGAACCCACATATCAAGAAAGGGCCGGTGATATTGCTCAGTGGCATGGGCGCCTGCTGGCACACCAGGTGCTGAGGTCAACCCCCGGTACCCACAAAAAAGTAAGAAAAAAAAAATAGTTTGATGAAGAGAGGCAGCCCCTGGCCTTTGCCCTCCAATCTATGGCCTTGCTCCTACCCCTTCACACCCACAATCTCGCTCTGTACACCAAGGGTCCTACAGATGGTCCACTCATGTGTCCAAGCTCTATCTACAGCTCTTTGCCCTCCAAACAGCTTCTAGAGGAAGGCTGTCTAGAAAGAGCCATTCAGGTAGTTGAAGAAGGCTTGGGCCATCTAGGGAGTCTATTCTGGGGTCCTCATACTTGGATTATGGCCTTGAAGAGGGGTGTTCTCTGAGTGGACAACAGCTCTTGGATTTGAGGATCCAATCCTCTAAGAGGATGCCCAGAGAAGTAGGTGCCTTACTCCATTCTTAGGGTGATATCGTGTATTGCAATCTTCCTTCTAGGAGATACATAATTCACATTAGCATATTAAAGAAGTTCTCAGTAGATTAACTTGTTTAACTATGAGACTGGACTGAGCATTTACTACTTTATATGTTTCAAGAGTTCCCAACTTATACACAGCCTATTAATATTCTGTAGAATTAATAATAATGTTATGATCCACATCAACTTTGAGGATAATAGATAACCACAGAGCAAAGCGATGTTAATAAGTGTTGAAAGTTTCACAAAGGTGGCCAAAATGAGGCTGAGGATAAAACACTTTGTTTCCTGGTTTGATTTAAAAAAAAAATCACTGAACAGCCTATAAATCATTGGTAAAGGAAATATTAGTGGAAGAGTTCTGGTTCTAGGTAAAATGGAGTAGGCATGCTTTTCCATTGATTGCCACTGAGACCTTAAATAGCTGAGGTCTGTCTGTGGGCTCTGAGAAGTAACTAATAGCAGACAGATGGAGAAAGAAAACTCTAAGTATCACAAAACTGGCAGTAATTTTATTGATTTGTTTTTCAGTCCAAACTCAGTGTACCCCAAAATCTGAAAGTGAGCAGTAGGGAATTAGAGGAAAATAGTCCCTCTAACTTTGACTGAAAAATAGGGAACTCCTAGCACTCAGAGAAAAGAGGGAAAACCTCCAATTTTTCCCTCTTCTTTTCCCTATTCTTTTGTATCTGGCACCCAAGCTATCTCCTAGTGGCAGCAGCAGTGGATCAAGAAGAACCTACAGTAGCTAAAATTCTAAGTAAAGGAAATCTTCCTGTATATTAATTAGAAGAGATTCCCCAAGAGAATAAGAGAACCCCCCCATGCTTTTTTAGTCTCCGTCTGTTATGATTTGTGTCTAGATGTCCCCGCAAGCCTTATATGGTCATGGAGTTTTTCCAGAGGTGGCTGCATCTAGAGTGTGATTGATTGATTTGTAATGCAATGCTGGGATTAAGGGTGGTGGGATTAAGGGTGTGAGCACTACACCCACCCTAGGGCAGGTATCCTGCATGCAGTATAAGGGACAGAAAGAGTCCTGTCATTCTCCCTTGTTGCTTTTGGTGTCTTCCACCACCATGAACTGTTGCCCCTCTGGAATGTGCCAGCCTGCTTTGGAGCCAGCTGATTATGGACTGAAACCGCCACAGACTGTGAGCTAAATAAACCTTTCTTCCTTTAGCTTTGGGTGTCAGGTTATTTTTCTCTCAACAATGACACTGTCCACATCACTTGGCCCAAGATAATGACACCATCATTCGAGTGAACAACTGAGAAGGATATTAAAACCTCAGCTTTCTGGCCAGAGGATTAAAAAAAAAAGGAGACTCAGTGAACCAGAAAGTACCAGAGAAATCACAGAAAGAAAGGAGTTCAGAAAATCAACTCCTTAAAGTTGCGTGTGTGTCTGTGTGCGTGTGAAATCCTGGCCTTATCTGGAACGATTCATACACTCTTTTGGCCCAAAATGGTATCCCTAAACCCTGAGAACTAAATTATGGGGTAGGCCACTATTCACACTCAGGCAAGACACTGGGTGGCATACACACAGGACAAATCTGAAGAGCTCTGCAGAACAAAGTTTTGTAAAGGGAACTGACATTAAAGGCTCAACCAATAGAGGTCTGATCTGAAGTTGTAGCCTGCATCCAACAGGATCAATTGCCTGCTTAAACAAAAATATCAACATTCTCCATATGATAGAAACAAGATACAAATCTGAAACCCGCAATATTAAAAAGCCCGGGATACTTGCAAAGAACTAGGAAAATATCAACTTACATTAACTTATATTAACTTATTTTTAAAATAATATAAAGATACAATCCCAAGATGACACAGGTTGGAATTATCTAACCATGACTATAAAGCAGAGGTTATAAAAATGCATCAAGACTTATCCTTGTTCAGATTTGAGGCAGGAAAGGGAGAATGCTTGGAACTGAGAGTGTGCATTAAGTTTTCCGTTGGGTGTGAGGTGCACCCCTAGAACATTTGCACCATTTGCACTATTTTCAATTCCTCTCAAAAATCTGTGCATTTCTTCCTCATAAATACCTCTTCAAATACCTATTGAAAGTTTTCATTTCTTTTTTCCTCAACCCTACTACCAGCACTCAAAGGCAGTGGTTCTCAGAGCAGCATCAACATCACAAGGGGATGTGAGGATGATCTGGCTGCGACATCTGTCACCCTGTTGACCACCGGGGTTGATTCAGCTGATTTGGCTGGCCGGGCGGATGTTCCCTTCCTCTCTCACTGTTCCACGTGCTTCCCTCCCAAGCTGAGCACTCTGTCAAAGAGGATGACCACCTGTGATAGAAGAGGACTTGTTTCCTAGGTCAAGGGTATAGGAGTAGCTGTGGTCCCCTGCTACAATCTCCAAACATCACAGGGAAACTTGTTTTTTGGTTTTTTTTTTAATTTGTTTATATTATTGTCTTATTATTTTACTTATTATTCATTTGTTTGTTTTTGTGTATTGGAAATCGAACTCATGGCCTTCACACTGAGCTATATCCTCAGCTCTTTTTAATTTTGTTATTTTGAGACAGGGTCTTGCTGAGTTGCTCAGTTGCCAAGGCTGGGCTCGGGTTCCCCTGCCTCAGCCTCCCACAGTGCTAGGACTATGGGTGTGTACCACACACCCAACTGAGGACTTAACGCACACTTTGGAGCCCCAGAAACTCTGGGATTGGAGTCTAGCGATTTGAGTTTCAGCGTGTCCTGGGGGTAATTCTGATGTATATTCACGTTCCAGAACCAGTGGTCTAAAGCCTCTAAGTCTAGATGCTTCTTACACCACATATAAAATATAACTCTGAAATATACTGCTTACAAACAAGAATTGTTTTTAACATAGTAGTCCCCCCTTATCTGAGATTTAATTTTCTTCAGTTTTAGATTCCTGGAGTAAACCATGTTCTGAAAATATTACATGGAAAATTCCAGGCATTAACAATTCTTAAGGTTCAAATTGCATGTTGTTCTGGGTAACATGATGAAATGTGGGGATTCCCACTCTGACATGTCAGTCTGAATCATCTCTTTGTTCAGTGTATTCATGTCATATATGCTACCTGTTAGTTATTTAGTAGCCTTTGCAGTCATCAAATAGACTGTCACTACCCTGCAGTGCTTGTGTTCACATAACCCTTATCTTACTTAATGGCCCAAAGCACAGGAATAGTGATGCTAGCAATTCGGATATGCCAAATAAAGGCCATAAAGTGCTTCCTTTAAGTGAAAAGGTGAAAGTTCGTGACCTAATGAAGAAAACAATGTTTGCTGAGATTGCTAGAAACTACAGTATAGTAAGATATTTTGAGACGCTGCTATCGGGTAGTTTCTTCAAGAAATGGCTCACCAATTAAGTGGATTCCAGGTCCTTCTCACCTTGATCAAAGAATTCAACAAGATGGTCCAAAAACGGTCACAAGGTTTATTTGAAAAGTGAGGGGTAAGGGAGAAACTGGCTCTGTAAAGCAAACTTGAGCTGAATAAGAGAGGAAAAGGAAAAGCAAAAATAATAGTACACGCTGGGTCTGAAAGACATAGGGTGGGCTACTGTGAGAGTCATGCTAGCGGGTTCCTCATGGCGTCTGTGTCTATTCGTCACCCGCATCTTGTGGAGCCGGTGAGAAGCTTTACACAGGTCCTCAGAGGCAATGTTGTGCAGATCCTGGGATCCCGCCAAGCCTCTCTTCCCAGCCAGCCTGAGCCGCGCCTTATCTCCCATCTCAAGGCCACATTCATATACCTTTTATCACAGAATATTTATTATTAGTTATTGTTGATAATCTCTCACTGCATAAAGTTTATAAGCAGCATTATAGGTATACATTTATAAGAAAAAATGTAGTATACATATAGGGCTCAGTACATCCACAGGGTTCTCCAAGCATGTTCCTTGTGGATAAGCAGGGCCTACTGTATTGACTGTGCAAACGAGTTCTGACACTGTGGAAACCATGGTATTATTCAAGAGGAAACAAAGCAAAGCAAAAAGCAAAGCAAAAAGCAAACAAAACCGCGTTGGCCTTGTAGCTCAGTGTTAGAGCACTTGGCTTAGCATGCATGAGACTGGGGGTTCTATCCTCAGCACAGGAAAACATAAAACAATAAAGCAAAATTCACATGTCACAAAGAAAAATCCACCAAAATACTAGCAGGCTTTTTTGTTTTTTGTTTTTTTGCCATGAATTGACTAATTGATTTCCCCCCAATGGAATTTTCTGTTTCCAAGTGTTTTGTAATAAACAGATATTATTTTAAAGTGGATGAGAAGCAGACCACAAAATGGAAGGAAAAATGTGTAGTCAATGCAGCACCAACATTCAAGAACACATCAAAAATCCTCCCTGGTAATTTCAATAGTTAGGCCACTCAAATGATAATAATAATTTGTCTGGTTCTATCTTCTAGTCCCTGAAGAGGTTTGGCCCCTTGGCTTTCTAACACATTTAAATGAGTGTTATGTGCAGTAGCCTGGTTTTATCGGGTCAGTACAGATCAAGGACACGTGGTTTTTACAGGAGTAGCCAGATTTCTCACAACCTAGAGATCTTCAACAGCTGAGATGCCCACTACCTCCCTGGTGCAAAGAGTCCCGGATGAGGCCGCAGGTCACCCTAGCAAGCGGTCACCTCTTCTCAGGCCTCTGGTAAGTCCAGGACCAACCAGTTCCCCAGGGTCCTGCTCACAGTCTAGCAACACCCTGCACCCTCATCCAAGTTTTTTTTTTTTTTTTTAACCAAAGCACACAATGTGCTATTGTGATTAGATATAAACTGAAAGTGTATTTTCTGCCCTTCAGTAATTACACTGCCTTATGGTAGCATTATTCAGTGTGAGGCCTTATTATGCTGCAGAATGAAATTCTGTATAATTTTCTTCTCCTCCAATGCACAAATGGAAATCATATTTTGGTCTGAGTTGGGAAGAAAGGCTCAGTTATCACTTGTGAGCGTGGTGTTATTTTCCCCAGAATTAAAAAATCCATCTGGGTGTCCGACCTCGCTCACCCGGCCGCCTCTCCATTCAGCCTTTTGTATGCAGATGAGCCTTATCAATTTCCACCGCCTCAAAAGCCCGCACCCAGCTTGGTGCCTCCCCCTGGTCCGTGCGGCTTTAATGGAAATGCATGAGGCTTTTTTTTTCTTTGATGTCTGCGCAATATACGCATGTGGATAAAAACCTGTGCTTTTATTTAGGGGGAGGGGGACGGGGCTTCAAATCAAAGTTAAAGTCTCTACCCTATCGCGCCTCACTGGCGATTAGCGAAGGAGAGAAAGGAACAGCAAATCCAACACAGAAGCTGTGAAACTGGGGTTATTCAGATTATTGACTAACAAATAAAGGGGCATGGGATGTCACATTTGTATTCTAAGGGTTTTCATCCGCCACAGGCCTCATCAACAACTTAGTGGAGTGCTACTAAATCCCGTGTTAACACGCGGGGCTCTGGGGGGCTCCGTGTGATTAATGCATTAATTGCAGCTCCCTCAGGCCTGGCTCTGGCTGTGTCAATAATTCACTTAAGGCCAGATGGCCCTTGAGTTATTCTGCAGTCCAGTGTAAACAACTGGCAAATAACACCACTCAACCAGTTACCCCAATCCGACTGCTGTTTCCCAGGCCATTAACAACTTCCAATGAATGATTCTTCCGCTGGTGACAAAGCGTCCCACGGGAATTGTCTGAAACCACCAGGACTATGGAAGTAGATGAGAACAGCCGTGCAGTAGGAAATGTTGCTGTTCCAGGCTAGACCTGCACAGGACATAGCAAATGGGGGGTGGGGTGGGGGCGGGGGCGGCACTAAAATGGTGTAGGCACCAAGCTTCCTTATCCATCCAGGTACATCGTTCAGGAAGACGAAAGCGAAAAAATCAGATTTTTCTTTGGCTTTAAGTATTCCACCAGCTCCTTACATTTGTGACAGATGAATTTGATTATGCTGGCGGAGAGTTTACATTCTGAACTGATGAGGCAAATCATAGGAACCTTACTTTTGGAGTCAAGAGTGAGATGCCCCTCCCTAAACCTAAACGAGGCAGAGCTAGCCCTGTGAACTGTGGGGACTCAGTTTGCTCCTCTGAGAAACAGGGACACTATCTGTCTTGTTCACTCAACAAGAGCGTTATAAGGACTTTAAAGTAATAGGAAGTACGTGATTTCTTTTGGAAAATGTGTAAGTACAAATGTAGATGAATAATTAAGGCTATTACTGATTAATATGCTAACAATAATACATCTAGTTTTGTAGCACTTCAAAATTTATATCTATATCTGTATCTATATATATGGATTTCAAACTTATAAGAATTAAACCATTTTAAAAAATTTGAATAATCAGGTTTAAGGAAAGAAGTTAGTACCTCAGGGTTAGAATACCTACCTCCTGCTGGCCTCATCTACCTTCTGCCTGAACAGGAAACTCCCCCCAAGGAGATTCACTTTCTCTTTACCCATAACGTGAAGAAAGTTTTTCTCACAGTGAGCTGTATCCGCCTCCCTGGAGTCTCTGCTTGGTCCTAGCTCTGCGCCTTGGGATTCCAGAGAACAAATTTCTTCAAGTCAAGGAGACCCTCAATCTCACAGTGAAGGTATAAACAAGGCTTTGGGAGAATTCTGGAAATGAGATCTTAGATCTTGGTCAATCAAAACCGTCCTATTTTTCCTCTTTTTTTCTTTCAAAAGTGTAAAAATAAACACATTCATGGTTTGAAAAAAGAGTTCAAACAGAATATAAGGTATATTTGGCATCTAAATTTATGAAAGATTTGCTAGTTCATATGATGCTGCTTTCTTTCATTATGCTTTATTTGTATGTTTATTATTGGATTTGTTAGCCTCATAAAATGATTGAATAATTTCTCTCAATTTCTCTATTTCTTTCATATATTCTAAAACAGTTTATATGACATGAAAATTATCTGGTCCTTGAAGGTTTGGTAAACATCCTTGTGCCCTTTTTTGAAGCAATTGTTTCATTACTTCTTCTATGATTATTGTTGTAATCTGGTTTTCTATTTTCTAAGCAAATTTTTATGATTTGTATTTTCCTAAGCATCTTTAAATTTGTCTATATTTTTAATTGATTGTTATAAAGTTGTACTTATAGTTTTATCTTCTATATGTCTATGTTCATGTTCCTTGTAAACTGATGTTATTTGTGGCCTCTGTGCTTTTTCTTTCACTGTACTTACCAAATATTAGATTTTTTTCAAAGAACCAACTTTTGGTTGGAATCATCTACTCTATTTTTGATGTTGTAGTTCAACAATATCTGCTTTCATTTTTACTAATTCTTTTTCTAATTTATTTGGAATCATTTTATTATTATTTTTCTAGCTTCTTAAGATGAAAACTCAGTTGCTTTATTTATTTCTTGTGTTTTAGTAAATCACATAATGTTATGAATTCTGTTTCTGCCAGTGTATAGATTTCTGTAAGTACATTCTCAATTTTGTGCATTTCCAGAGTTAGCAATTACCATTTTTAACTTTCTTTTCAGCTATAAAATTATTTAGAAATATGATTTCTACTTTTCGGGAACAAAGTTTTGCTTCGGTTGCTAATTTAAATTTTTATAGATTAATGATCAATAAATACAAATCATAATTTTTGCTTTCCGGAATTTATTGTTATTTCTTTTGTAACTTCAAACCAGTCAATTTTTGCGAATGTTTGCATTTTAAAAATAGCGGTTTTCTCTGTTAGAGTAAGTCAAGCTCATTACTTATGCTAGTCAAATTCTCTACATCCTTCTTTCATTTCATTTTTTTTTTCTGCCATATCTAATAATTGTGACTAGAGTAAGTTAAGATTTATCACTGGGTTCATGGGTTTATTCATTGATTCTTGGATTTCTGATTGCTTTGTTTTGAGGTAACTGTGTAACAGAACATGTGTCAAGTGTCTTCATTTTCCCTCCATATCTTGCTTTCCAGGAGAATTTCTCAGCTTGGGCTTCTATCTTACTCACCTGCTCTTCAATTGATTCCATTCCTCTATTCAAACTGTCAATTCAATTTTTATTTCAAAAATAAAATGTTTAATTTCTCATATCTCTACTTGATTATTACAGATGCTGTCTCCTCTGACTTTCTCATGATTTGAATTATGCTACTCTTAATGTCTTCCTTTTGCTTTTAATAAACTAGATTCTCTGGTAACAGCCTATGAACTTACTGAGTGTGGTGCATCTCTTTCATACTTTTGCTTTCCCCAGATATTTTGTGATCTTTGTGTTCTTTGTATTTATGATCCCCTTTAGCTTACAGATAAAAGGCAGCCTCCAGAGGTTGCTGGGGAGGCATGGAACTCCCTAAGGCCTGCCTCCAAAGCTGTTAGGCAGTGTGATTAGGAGGTTGGATTCCTGAATACTGGGGTCTCCAGTGATATCAGGGAAAGACACTCCCAACCTGCTAGATGTCCGGTATGAGTTCGTGTTCTCTAAAACTGAGGAATGAATTCCAGGAAAAACGGAGGTTAGAGCAGAATATATTTATTGGGGAAAGAAAACTTCTGTCTGAGAGAGACAGAAGGGGTCCCGAGTGGGCTGCCGATGACCCTGCCTTTTCTAGGGATTTTTATAGAGCAAAACCACGAGGTGAGGCGGGTCCAAGGTGGGTAAAAAAATGGGAAATCACAAGGTGGGCATGAGGTGGGACAAAACTATGGTCGACCAATAAGATTACGGGCATAGCTGCTCAGGTGATATTAATTAAATGGGGTTCAAGTGGGGAAGCAAGTCCCGGAGCTAGAGGGCATGAAGCAGAACAGGGGCTTTTCCTGCAGGGTGTGGGTCAGTGGCTCTTCCTGGCTTTCCCAAGGTGATCAGTACCTATTTAGAATATCAATCCTTGATGTTTAGCCTTAGTGGAAGTATGTGGGTGCATTCACTTCATCTTTTGTCTTGCGGTCTGGCCCTCAGCGGATGTGTCTGTGTCTCCCCCACAGTTGCAATGCACCCTATCTTCTGCACTGGATCCTTTCAGGGCCTAGCCCTGTCGGATGCCTATAATATTCCTACCTAATTTAGCTGTCTATAATGCTAGCGCCAGCTTCCACAGACACTGTCCTGCCTCTCTGACTAACACGCACCTTCTTCAATCTGTAACTTGCCTCCTGCCTTGAGAAGTGGAAGAATCAACTGTTCTCCTGCCAGGGCAAGACTCACCCTCTGGACCTCAGTCAGCCATTCTGTCAGCTCCCCAGTAGTCCCTCCTGCTTCAGGGAGCTGCCACCTGAAGCTTCCTGCTCCCCATCAGCCACACTTTCCTTTGCTGCAATGCTGTTCTGCTCGCATTTCCTGCTTCTGTCTGTTCCTATCTGCCTTTCATCTCTCTGGAACTCCCCACAGTTTTGAATGCATCAGTGACATCTCTTATTTTCTACTCTGGTTGTGAATTTTCCCCCCTGAGAGTTATACTTCTTTCTCCCTCATTTCTACATATTTGAGGAGGGAGAGGTGAGTCTGCAGGATGTACACAGCCTGCCCTCTTGATTCAGTCACTGGAAATTAACTTTAAATTGCTCAACAACTGTTTGCCCTGAGATGGCACCTCTCCTGGACAGTACTATTTACCTGACCTTGAAACAGTGGCAAAAAGATGGGTCTTGGGATTGATGCTGGATGAATTGTAAGGAGAATGAACTCTTGTGCTTGTTGGTCTTGCATACTTAGGGAAAGTACTTGTCTTATGAGAATATCGGTGTTCAAAAAGAAAGAGGAAAAGAAGGGGGATGAGGAGGAGGAAGGGAAGGAGGGAGAGGTGATTGGTATTCACTTCTGTTCCTCAGTGCTGTGGTAGGAGGAGCCTCACAGGACTGAGCTTCCTGGGCTGGTCTAGAAAACAGCTGGCTTATTTGAATAAGAGAGAGGAAAGGGAGGGCCAGTCTATTTACAGGTCAACAGCAGCCCTGCTATCTGATGCCTTGTGGAACTAATTCCTAATTGGGGCAGTGTTTGTCAACACTGACAGGACCCTAATACACTGTAATCGCTCCAGCCACAAACTCTGATAGAGATCTTAATCTCCCCACTGTGTCCCCTTCACAGGCAGCAGGCCTGCTGCCAACCCCCTCCTTCCCCATTCTTGGCTTGGTTGCTCTCTCACTCTCTTTCCCCTACACCCACACTCCTTTTTGTACCATTTACTTCTCTATTGCCATCCCCCTTTGTCTCTCTCTCTCAGCTTGGTTCTTTCCTTTTTTCATTCTTTGTGAGTCTCGGATCTCCCACATTCTTGTTTCTTTCCCTTGTTCCTTCGTTTCTCTCATAAATAGCCACCAAATTTAAATCCACACGAGTTCTCCGGAGCAGGCTACATTTAATTTTTTTATGTGGCTATGTAATACTGCCTTGTCAAAAAAATCTCTGAAATCATGAAAAAAGTAATATTCTACTTTGACCAATTTTCACAAATAGAACCAGAAGGTTAAGATAAATGTAGCAAATGGAAGGAGTATATTTGTTTTCCCTTCGGGGTCTATATTTTGGTACTTTTACTCATTTTAATCAGTGTCCCGCTTGAGAATATTTGCAGCAGAAACTGAACCAGGCCTGAGAGTAATGTGTTTAAAACACAGAGCCACACAAACAGCACCACTGCACCACAGTGAAGCCCTTCAGTTGATTACCTGGGCTGGGGGACCACATGGGGAATGTCCCTGCTCCAGAAAGTTTTGGGGAGACTGGGTTTAGAAAGCAGGAATCAAATATGCACTGGAGTTTGAGGCACTGTACATACCACAGATCCAGGCCAGGAAGTAAAGGATTCACTTTATTTCATTTCCTTAGTCAGTTTTAAATTTTGCTACCAAAGGCTGTGGACACTTGGGTCGCACTGTCAGCTCTGGGTCTAAGTACTCTCACTTCTCTGGATGGTTTCTAGAAACTTTCACCTCTTTCTGTCCTTCATACTCTCTCATATGACTATTTTTTCTGGAGGTTGGTTGTTCTCATTCTTAGGGTCTCAGCTCAAACTTATACCTCTTTAGAGAGGTGAAACTGAGCACTGAGCATCAGCTGCTCCCCACTTACCAGTTACTCTATATCCTTAACCTGTTTATTTTCTTCTTAGCATTTATTACAAACAATTTATCTCATTTACTTATTTTCTTCTAGGAGCATAAACCTCATCTGAGCAGGAACTGTTTTTTACTTCACTGTGATATTCCCATTGAAGTGCTTGGCATGTAGTATACCTTCAAAAAATGCTTGCTGAATGAAATGAATGGAAGAATGAAGGAATGAAAGATGTATGGACCAAAGAAAGGGAGAATCATCACTAATCTTTTCTTCCTAATAGTAGTTATCATAATCCCATTGTGGTGGATTGACAACTGGTGGTCAACTTGTAACACCCAGGTGAAGTGAATCAACGTGGTGCTGGGTGTGGAGGGCCCACCTGAGGATTGTTCCCAACAACATAAAAAGGAGAACTGGAGAGGAAGAGTTGGTGCTGTTGGTTCTCCTAGACGAGTTTGTTGCGCTGGCTTTCCTGATAGGAACTTGGATGTTTCATCATCGGAGGAGCTCGGGACCTCGTTGTCACTGAGGATGGCTGTGGTTCTTTTGGGGGAGCTCTGGTCCTTACTCTGAGCATTGCTTCTTGGCTCTGGTGCAGATCCCTCAGCCTGCTGGCACAGATCCTTCATCCCACTGGCGCAGACTTTCTAGCTTCCACCACTGACCTTTGGACCTTCCGGTGCAGATCCATGAAATAAACTTGCGTGAGACATTGTTGTGGGCTCTGAGCCTCCAGTTGGACTCATGGGGTGCATTGCCATGGGCTGTAGGTCTTCAGCTGGACTCATGCAGGACATTGCTGTGGGATCCAGGCCCTCAGCTGGATTCTTTGGGTCATTAGTGTGTGGACAGATTTCCTGCACTCTTTTTGTATTTGACTCTTTGGGTGACTACTATAAAATAATCCTATAAATTATGTGTCCTGTATTGTTTCCCTTGCAAACCCTGACTACAACACCCATTAGTTTAAATTTGTTTTTTTTTTTTTTTTCCTTTCCTTTTCTTTTTTATGCAGGGTCTCATTATGAAGTTCAAACTGGCCCTTGAGCTCACTATGTAGTCTAAGCTGGCCTCAAACTTGCTGCTATCCTCCTGCCTCTTCCTTCACCATTTCCTTCCTTTTCCTTGCTGCCTCCCTGTTCTCTTTGTCTTCCTCTGTTTCCTTTGTCTCCTCCCACTCATTGTCTCAATAAGTTCATTAGTTCTCACACACATGGATACCTTTCTTCCTCTTTTGTGTATTCTTTCTCATGCACTTTCCCCCACAGACAAAAGAAAAAAAAAGGCAGATTACACATCATCAAACCATTGCAGAACTTCTCACCTCTTTTTAATGGGCACAGTCAATGCTCTGCTTCTGAGATATACCCACAAGGCCCCCACAAAATAAGTCCTAAAAGTCCAGCACTCTCTGAGGTGTTAGCTATCACATGTTTTTTGTTTTTCCTTCTCCCTGGAGCTCATAAAGTCCTTCTGCATTGGTCCCAGCCATGGATACACTTACCTGTGATTTATTGATGATAATCGTAGGAAAGCCATTTGTAATCAAATATTAAACAAAGACATTCTCTCACTGAGAGGGAGTGATAACGCACCATTTAGTAATTTTTGTGCGGTTGGTAATTTGGAGAATGAATGATAATTTCCGAGCCTTGAAAAGCTACATTGACAATGCCTGGTGCTATTCACATAGTGAATAAAGACACCTTCCTCTCCATGTCTTGTGATAAATTTCTTTTATTAGGACCACTTATGCAGGACTTTATCTTAATGGTCTCTCATATGGAGCAGTTGTGCTTGGGCCGCTAGGTTGTTTTTCATCACGCTTTAAACACAGGGCTCCAAGAAAATAAATAGCAATGGTGGTTGCAGGAAGCTCCCAGGCAGCTCAGCTGCTGCAAAAATTAGGCCCTGAAACTAACAGGTTTGCCAGTCACAACTAAAGAGACCTCATCAGAAGGATGGTTCTTTCTGCTCTAATGTGGATGGAGAAACTCTCCCACTTACCCACCGTTTCACTCTGCCCCTTCTTCCCCTTCCTAAGTGACTGCCCACTTGCCCTGCTTTCTTTCTAGTATTTCTTTCTCGTCCTTCTTCACTACAAAGTTCCCTTAATTGCATTTTCCCCCATGTTAATCAGTACCCTTCAGTGTGGAAGACAGTGGTAGTGCATTCAGTAACTGAATTAATATTATACTGATCCCTGAATGTTCTTTGTAACCTGCCTTCCACCCAAGAGATATCCTTGCAGGTGATCAGAGGAATCTGGGGAGAAAAGGCAGCCACTCACTCCATATGACACCAATTTTTTTTTTTTTTTTTTTTTTTTTTGTACCGGGAATCCAACTCAGGACCTTACACTTGCCAGGCAGGCGCTTGTGCTGCTGAGCTATATCTCTGGCCCCATCAATGTATTCTTGTGATGGCCACAGTGATGTCCTATCAGTGATTTGCTTCAGTGACAGGTTCTAAATCTCACTGTATTCCAAGACTACAGGGCAGCAGAACATGGGAGATGCGGGCTGCCTCAAGTGTTGGTCCTCTGAATACTGTTCCTGCCAGGCAACTGCCTCACTGTGTGCTTCACAGGCTCAGGACTCTGCCATTGGCATAATGGCAGCCCTGGGGAACTTAAAGAACATAATGCCTTGGTAGACCAAGAGGCTGTCTCCTAAGCCATGAATTGAATTATGAATAGCCCCTTTCATTGCTTGAGCCTAGGACACACACAGCTCCAGGAGATAGGGGGACAAATATTAATTATAGCTGACATTTCATTCACATTACCATGTACTCGGCATTATACCAAGAACTTTGCATTTATTACCTCATTTAACCTTCACAACATTCTTATGATAGGGCTGCTATTGTTATTATCTGCATTTTACTAGTGGAGGGAAGGAAGCTGAGAGGGCCTAAGTTACTTGCCCTGAACCCAGAACTAGTATGTTCTGGATCTGGAATTAGAACCCTGTCTGTCTGACCCCAAAACACTCACACACTTTCCTCTGTGCTCTGGTACTACCATTCCACCAATTCACACTCAGTCCTTCTAAAGGGAGCAAATGCATGCCATCTCCTCAGTGGGCAAAAAGAGTCCATCCCACTGCTTCCCCAGACACCATGCAGCGCTCACCCCTGAGACACTGGTGGTGTCTCCAACACCCTCAGCGGAGAACCGGCACTTGTCTCCCTCAGAAGACCGACCCGCCCCTTTTCAGGAGGAACTATCCAGTCTTCCTCAACAAGGCCCTTTTCCTCAGTGGACAAGTACTATCTACGTCTCATGGTCTCCAATGCTATTCTTTCTTGACATCAGTTGACAGAAGGGAGTCTGTCATCCACCTGTTCAAGGGATCACTGTTTCCCCCTATTGAAGAGTAGTCAGCCAGGGATGTAGCTCAGCAGCACAGTGCCTGCCTGGCAAGCACGAGGTCCTGAGTTCAATCCCCCCCCCAAAAAAGGAAGAAGAGCAGTCAGCCCCTCCTGGGGGAGGAGGGAAGCCCTTCTCTTGCTGCAGACACAGGAGCCTCAAGGGCCCTGTGGGAGAAGAGAGAAGCCCTGCACTGCCTGCACCACAGATACTGGCACCTCATATGCCCTGCAGGTGAGGAGAGAGGCTGTGCCCTGCACCCACTGCAGACATCAGAGCCCTGGGCACCCTGAGGGGCAGGAGAGAGGCACCAGCCACTGCAGATACCAGCATCTCCTGGGCACTGAGTGACAGGAGAGAGGCCCTTCTCTGTGGCACAGGGCAGCCAAGGAAACAACCAAAAGACTAGCCTGATTGAGGATGAGACCAACAACCAGGAGGAGAGTTTTGCTCCGGTACTGAAGTGTTACCCTACCACAGAGACAGCCTTGGAAGATACGCTCAGAGAGAGTGACAGCTAAGCAGGGATCTCTTGGGATCACCGAGGAGGCTCAGGCTCAGGCCAGGAGGATCAAGGGCCCTGTAAAAGGGTGGGAGGACCTTCGGGGGGTGGACTTCAAAGAGATGACATTAGTCCAGTGGTATGATTGGGCACTTTACACTGCCATCTGCATCAAGCAGAAATTAGTGGTCTGAATTACTATAGGTCAATATCTGGATGGCCAATGTGTCTTCATTGAAATCATAGACTTCTTTTCTCTGATTAAGGGCAACTTATGAGTGGTTCTCAGGATTTGTCAGTTGATATTTGATGCCATTGTTGTCACTGACTTTACTATTATAACCAAGCTGACATTGTTGTTGCTGTCAATTGATTTTCTCTCTACAGCAATATCTGGATTGCATGGGGGTCATAAACAATACTGTGCCAAGCTCCCAAAGAACCAGGCATGGGGCAAAAGAAACTGCAAACACAAGCACAAAAAACAAACAAAAAAGAAAGAAAGAAAGAAAGAAAGAAAGGAGAGAAAGAAAGAAAGAAAAAAAAGAAAATATGAGAAGACAAGGCATCAAAATGCTTCCAAAAACTCCCAACTCCCCAAAACTGGTTCAGTGGCACTGAGGGGGAGAAAATGATAAACCACAAGCAGAAAGGCCTGAAAGGGTATCAGTGGAGGTAAAACAGTTCAGTACAGTGCTTAGTAGATATAAAGAAGATATAACTAATCAGATAATGACCCTAATGAAACAAATGATCAGCAAGTCTAGAGAAGACACTAATAAAAATCTAGTGGAGCTAAAGAAAGGGATGCAAAACATGAATACCCAGCATAGAAAAGAATGTTAGTCCATAAAAATGTCCCAAGGAGAAATCCAGGAAATGGAAAATACTATTGAAAGTATGGGCAGCAGAAGCAACCAATGTGAAGGCAGAATGTCATATCTAGAGGACAGGGCAGTGGTGAACAACGAATTAATGAGAGATACCTTAAAAAACAAGAGAACATGAAAAATGTATCCAAAAGCTGCCAGATGACTCAAAGAAGACTAATATAAGAGTAATTGGAACTAATGAAAAATCAGAAGACAGCAAAAAGGACATAAATAATCTGTTTACAGGGGCTGGTGGGATAGCTCAGCAGCACAAGTGCCTGCCTGGCAAGTGCAAGGTCCTGAGTTCAACTCCCGGTACCCGCATACGAAAAAAGGGCCGGTGATATCGCTCAGTGGCACAAGCGCCTGCTGGCGCACGAGGTCCTGAGTTCGACCCCCGGGACCCACCAAAAAAAAAAAACAAAAAAAACAAAAAAAACAAAACCTGTTTACGGGAGTAATAGAAAACTTTCCAGACATCAAAAAAGAATTTAACATACAGATAGGTGAGGCATATAGAACCCCTAAAAGTCATGATCAGAGAAAAAACAAAACAAAACAAAAAAACAAAAAACTCCTTGCCACATAATAATTACCAGAAGTCCAACACAGGAACAGAATTTTAAAGGCTGCTAAAGAAATGCAACAAATCAACTATAATGTAAAACTCTTCAGAATTACAGACTTCTCAACAAAAATCTTAAAAACAAGGAGAGCTTGAAATGGAGTGTTTCAAGAAGAAGAAAGAAGAAGAAGAAGAAGAAGAAGAAGAAGAAGAAGAAGAAGAAGAAGAAGAAGAAGAAGAAGAAGAAGAAGAAGAAAAGAAACAGAAAATTTCCAACCCAGACTGTTATATCCTGCAAAATTATTGTTCAAAATTGATGGAGAAATAATACATTTCCGTGATAAAGATGACCTAAAGAAATTTATGACCACCAAACCAACATTTCAGAAGATTCTCAAGGATACCCTAGAAGGAGACAATGAAGCTAACAACACCAAAAGGTCCAATAATATGAATAAACAAAAACAGCAATAGAAAAATAGTACAGTGACAGGAATAAATCATTATCAATTATAACTATCAAAGTAAATGGACTCAATTTGCCAATCAAAAGACACAGATTAGAAAATGTATCAAGAAATTAAATCCATCAGTATGCTTTATACAAGAAACACATTTAATTAAAAACTTCATAGACTAAAAATCAAAGGATAAAAATAATATTCTATGCAATGGGAACCCCAAAACAAGCAGAAGTTGCTATCCTATTTTCAGAAAAAATGAAATTCAAGCCAAAACTGGTCAAAAGAGGCACATAAGGACATTACATATTGATTAATGGAACTCTTCAACAGGAAGAAATAACAATTATAAATGTATGTGCACCAAACCATGATGTATCAAACTTTGTAAAACAAACACTAATAGACAAAAAAGATTATATAAACATCAATGTAATTACAATAAGAGATGTCAATATCCCACTGTCACAAATAGATCAATGAAACAAAAAATCAACAAAGAAATATCAGAGTTGAACCAAACCTTTGAAGAAATGGTCTTAATAGATATAAACAGTATTCCACCCAACAACAACAGAATACACATTCTTTTCAACAGCATGTGGTACTTTCTCCAAAATAGACCACATACTAGCTAATAAAGAATGCCTAAGTAAATGTGAAACAATCAAAATTTTATCATGTATATTATCAGATCACAGTACAGTGATACTAAAATTTGGTACCAGAAGAAACCACAGAAACTATGCAAATGTATGAAAATTAAATAACATACTCTTGAATAATCAATGGCTCATGGGGGAAATTAACAAAAAAATAAGACAGTTCCTACAATTAAATGATAATGCCAGTACAATATACCAGAACTTATGGGACACAATGAAAACAATTCTATGGGGTAAGTTTATAGTTGTGAATGTCCACATCAGAAAAACAGAACAAACCCAAATAAATAACCTAACAATACATATCAGGTCTAGAAAAACAAGAACAATTCAAATTTAGAGCTTGTACAGGGAAGGAAGTCTAAAAAACAATGCAAAGAATCCATGAATCAAAGAGCTGGTTCTTTGAAAGAATAAAATAAGCAAACCCTTAGCCAATCTTACAAAAAGAAAAAGGAAGGAAGGAAGGAAGGAAGGGTGGAAGGAAGGAAGGAAGGAAGGAAAGGAAGGAAGGAAGAATCAATGCAATTGGAAGTAAAAAAGGTGAAATTACAACTGACACCACCAAAATCCAGAAAATTATTAGCAACTATTTCACAAACATATATGTCAAAAAATTGAAGAACTCAGAAGAAATGGACAGATTCCTAAATACATATGAATTACCAAAACTGAACCAAGAAGACTTAAACATCTTGAAAAATCCAATAGTAGGCAGTGAAATGGAAGCAGTAACAAAAATACTACAAACTTAGAAAAGCCCAGGACCTGATGGATTCACAGCCAAATTCTAAAGAATTTCAGGGAAAATCTAATGCCATTCTCCCCAAAATCTTTAATGAAATCAAGAGGGAAGGAGTACTTCCAAAATCATTCTTAGAAGCTAACATTATCCTGATCCCTAAGCCAAACAGCAATCCAAACAAAAAAGGGAACTACAAGCCAATCTCTGTAATGAAAAGAGATACAAAAATCCTTAACAAGATACTGGCAAAGAGAATGCAACAAATCATCAAAAAGATTATATACCGCAACGAAGCAGAGTTCATTCCAGGATGCAAGGATAGTTCAACAAATGTGAATCGATAAATATAATATCACATAAGCAGAAGCAAGGACAAAAATCACACAACAATCTGAATAGATGCAGAAAAAACCTCTAACAAAATCCAATATGCATTCATGATTAAAAAAAAACCCTAAAGAAAATATGTATAGAAGGATCTTATCTCAATCTGATAAAAGCCATTTATGATCAACCTACAGACAACATCATATTAAATGGGGAAAAACTGAAAGTTTTCCCTCCAAAGTCAGGAACAAGACACCATCATCACTCCTGTTCAACATGGTACTCAAAACATTAGCCAGAGCAATCAGGCAAGAGAAAGAAATAAAAGGAATCTCTATAGGAAAGGACAAAGTCAAAGTATCATTATTCATAGATGACATAATCCTTTACTTACAAGACCCAAAAAATCCCCACCAAATCCCCACCTAGAATTAATAACTAAATTAGGCAATGTGGCAGGATACAAAATAAGCACAAAAACCATTAGCATTTCTCTGCACATATAATTAATTCACTCAAAAAGAAATTAGGAAAACAATACCATTCAAAATAACATGGAAAAATTAAATACTTAGGAATTAACCTAAGTAAGGAAATAAAAAAAATAAAAAAATTTTCTGCAATGAAAATTACATCACTCTGAAAAAGGAAATCAAGGAGGACACCAGAAAATGGAAAGACATCCTGTGTTCCTGGATAGGCAGAAACAATATAATCAAAATGGCTATACTTCCGAAACTGATTTAAAGATTTAATGAAATCTCAATCAAAATACCAATGGCATTTCTCACATATCTAGGGAAAACAATCCTAAAATTCATATGGAAAAGAAGAGCCAGAAGAGAAAAAGCAATACTGGGTAACAAAAGCATAGCAGGTGGCATCACAATCCCAGACTTGAAGTTACACTGTAAAGCTACGGTGATTAAAACACCATGGTACTGGCACAAAAACAGGCATGTGGATCAGAAGTAGCAACAACCCAAGGCACATGCAACTTTTTGATATTGGACAAAAGGGACAAAAACATACACTGGAGAAAAGATAGCCTCTTTAATGAATGGTGCTGGGGAAATTGGATATCCACATGCAGAAGATTGAGTCTAGACCCATATATCTCACCGTGTACTAAACTAAAACCAAGATGGATCAAAGATCTAAATATTAAAACAGAAGCACTTAATCTGCTGTAAGATAAAATAAATACAACTCTTGAAAACATATGTGTAGGCAAGGACTTTCTGAACAGAACTCCAATAGCACAAGAAATAATACCAAGAATCAATAAATAGGATCATATCAAATTAAAGAGCTTCTGCATAGCAAAGGAAGCAACCAACAGAGTGAGGAGACAGCAAGAGAATGGGAAAAAGTTTGCCAGCTATTTCTTGTATGGAAGACTAACATCTAGAATACATAAAGAACTAAAAAATTTAGACTCCTCAAAATAAAAGACCCAATCAAACAATGGGCAACCAAAATGTACAGACACTTCTCAGAAGTACAAATGGCAAATAAGCACATGAAAAAAATGTTCCAACATTGCTGGCCATTAAAGAAATGCAAATTAAAACTACACTGAGATACCATCTGACCCCAGAAAGAATAGCTATCATCAAAAAATCTAATAGTAACAAATGCTGGGGAGGATGTGGTGATGGTGAGGGAGCAATTCTTCTACATTGTTGATGGGAAGGTAAGCTAGTGGAGCCACTATGGAAATCAGTGTGGATATTCCTCAAAACTAAAAATAGAAATGCCATTTGACCCAGCTATCCCCCTGTTAGGTATCTTCCCAAGTGTTAAAAGCAGCATATTACAGGTATACATGCATACTCATCTTTATAGCATCACGTAGCTACATCTTAGAAACAGTGTATATGGCCACCAACAGATGGATGGATAAGGAAAATATGGTATTTATACACAATGGAGTACTACTCTGCCATAAAGAAAGAAAAATAGGAGGCATTTGTAGGTAAATGATACAACTTGAGAACATAATGTTAAGTGAAATAAGTCAGGCACATAAGACTAAATATTGCATGGTTTCTCATATATGTACATATTGCAACACAGAAGAGAGATAATTAGGAAGTAGGGAGAAGTTCAAATAATTACCCAAATTACATATTCCATTGTTTCAAAAATATTTTAATATATGTGCTAATTTGTTTCATTTATACTACTAGTTTCTCTTAGTTCATTAAAAAGAAAGTTTTTGTGGTATTGTGTTTGTTTCTTCTTTGTAAGAAGGAATCTTTTTTGTCTATGTGTTGCACTCTGAGTAACTGCTTTGAAAGTAAAGATACATGGTGTATTAGCTATTGTTATTGGTAATATTTTGTTAATATTATATTTATTATTTTATTATGAAATTTTATTTTTTCATAAAATAAAAATAATTATAAAGAAGAGTAGCCAGTCCCATAACTGCCCAGCAGTGTCTATTCATCTTCCGTATACCTGACCATGGAGTGGAAGCAGTGTATTTTGGTCCCATTTGCACACTGCCTATAAATTACATCTTGGGTTTCAGAAGCAGTGTTCCATGGGAGGGCAGATTTTCTCCCATTCTGATGAGGGAAGCAAATTTAGAAAATATTGTTGGGATTGGGATTGTGGGTTATTGGTAAATCACTTACCTAGCATGTGCAAGACTCTAGGTTTGATTCTCAGCGTGACTAAGTAAACGCGCACACACACAAGCACACATAGTTGTTATAACAACTATTAATCTCTGAATTAATGGATTATGTAACAAAATAAATACGCAATAAAGAATGTGATACCAACAAATGCTTTCTGTTGATCGAAATGACTCAAAGAGACGTTTACTGCACGGCTTCCTTACCTAAATCTGATAGATCCAAGACATCCACGTTTAAAGAATGATGGGCAGAATGGGGAGAGAGAAAAGGTGCTTTTAAAACTGTGGGGGGGGCCGGTGAGATGGCTCAGCGGCGTAAGCGCCTGCCCGGCAAGCGTGAGGGCCCGAGTTGGACTCCCGGAACCCACATACGAAAAAAAGGCCGGTGATATCGCTCAGCGGCACGGGCGCCTGCTGGTGCGCGAGTTCCTGAGGTCGACCCCTCGGTACCCACAAAAAAACAAAACAAAAAAACCTGTGGGTATATGTAGCACACAATGCTTACAGAATCAGATAGGAAAGTAACTAATAAGTTTTTTGAAAGCCTTTTATTTCCTCCTTTTCAAAAATAAACCTGAATCAAAATATTGAGGATTGCTAGAAGACATAATTAGCCCTTGTGCTTTCAATATTCCATAGGAAAGAAGTGGGCTGGGAAAGCTGTGAAGGCCCACTTTAGATCTAGCCAAGAAGGATGGAGAAGAGGAAGAATTTCCGAGAACAGTGGATAAGCAGTTCCTCCTTGGGAGCAGACTCAGGAGCGCTCCTCCTTCCCAGGATATTCGTCCCACACCATGTCTACTGGCAGGATTTCAGGATTGCTGCAGGCCTACCTCTGATGTGTCTTTCAATTTTCCCCTTATGGAATGGCAGTTTGTGTTTTGGTTATCCAATTTTTGTCCCACCTTTATTTATTTATTTATTTTGGTACCAGGAATTGAACTCATGACCTTGCACTTGCCAGGCAGGCACTGTGCTGCTGAGCTACATCCCTGGCCCCCACCATTATTTATATAGAAAAGGAAATATTGTCTTTCTAGCTCATAGGTCTCTCTGAATGAAGAGGCATATTTTAAAGAAATTGATGGGGTTATAATGATTTGTCTTTACCTTAATTTAGAAACATCCTTTATTGAATAGCTCATGAACACTGAATTGAATGACTATTGTATTTTATTTCCTATAGAGAAATAAATAAAATGGTACCCACTACTTGGCCCATAAAAGTTCAATGTTTATAAATAACAATATTAATGATGTTTATTGCTTAATGTTTTAGAGTTAATCTATGGACAACGTAAAAAATATTTGCTTGTGATTGCAGGACAAAAAGTAGATGTTAACAACCTCAGCAACCTTGATAATGAAAGAGAAAATGAGACAATGGAAGGAAGTAAAATTGGAAAGACAGTATGAAAGGAAATGTATGGTTATGATTATCTTTATCTTATGAAGAGGGTAGTAAAGAGATACTGCAAATATTAGCAGGTAAGAGATGATGATTTATCTATCTTATTTGAAGTTACAATACCAAAATATATAATAATAAAGCTATAATTTTTTAAGGAAAGAGGAATAGAAAATTTTGCATATGATTCAAATCTTTTATTCATAGTGAAAATTTCATATGCCTTATTTAAAGTATATAAAAATATTTAAAGTTTAAACATTATTTAGAATTATGGCAGAAGAATTAAAAGATGAAATAGCAAAATTTAAATCTGGTTATTGGTACTAGAAACAAGGAGAGGTGGAACAAGAGATTGTCTATATTTTTAGGGTTTTTCTGTCCTATTGTAATCACCAATATGTGGATATATTTAATGAAAACCAAACATAACACTTGCTATTTTTATGAGGAAGCTTTTAAAGAAGTGTTATCGAAGTGTACCAAATCCACTATAAAGTGTACATATCTCAAGTGTACAATTTAAGATCAAGATACAGAACATTTCCACCATCCTAAAAAGTTCCCTTGGCCCCTCCCAGTCAACACCCTTTTTCCCCCTCAAGTTAATCCAGCTGTTATATGAGATCAAGAACTCTGCCTGGCAAAACAACAAATTCAAAACTCCACAAAATGGAACGTAAGCAGGAAAACTATAGGTTACCTGGAAGCAAAGAAGTTACATTTGAACTTGAAGAGTTCATTTGAACTTGAACTAAAGGCACTCCTCAAACATTTCCCTCAGCTTCTCTAGGTCTGGTGTTAGCTGGAGGAAGGACTGTTTGCAGTGTAGAGTGAAAACTTCAGGACAGAGCTGACATATGGTCCTGACACACCAGTCCATGAAGCCAGAGCCACATAGTGAGACAGTAATTAATTTGGACATAACCCCTAAATCTTTACCCCACCCCCAACCATCAGCAGGAAGGCTGTAGACACTGAGATGTACCTATTCTCACTGAAAAGGAAATCAGCACAGTAAAGTTACCTAAATGATAAACTACACTTAAAATTAATAGAAAATCCCAAATGGTGTGGAAATTATGTCTTAATTTGACATTTTTAAACTTCTCCTCATGATAGAGTACTTTGGGGCACAGGTATCATGCAGGAAGAAGTATGGGTCTTCTGGAATGAAGAAACCACCGCTGGAGTTGTGACATTTTTTTCTTTTGCTGTGGAATCTCTCTGTGGCCTGAGATGTGATACAGACAAAACTACATTTTTGTATATGTCCGAATTATTTCCCCCTCCTCCCTCCCTAAACTCTCATACTAGTGTATTAACCCCATAATGTCAGTGTTTTCCTGACACCTCTTCTGGAAAGCCTCTACCCCCTCCCTCCTTGACCTCTGCACCTCTTCAATCCTCAGACCCCTCAGGCTCTCTCTATCTGTCTCTCTCTCTGTCTCTCTGTCTCTCTCTGTCTATCTCTCTGTCTCTCTGTCTCTCTCTGTCTCTGTCTCTCTCTCTGTCTCTCTGTCTCTCTCTCTGTCTCTGTCTCTCTCTGTCTCTGTCTCTCTCTGTCTCTCTCTCTGTCTCTCTCTGTCTCTCTCTGTCTCTCTCTCTCTCTCTCTGTCTCTCTCTCTCTCCTTAGCATTCCTCTGGCATCCTGGGCCACATCTATCACAATGACATTGTTCTGTAATCATCGACTTGATTAATATATATTCCACCCACTGGTCTGTGAACTTCTTTAGTAAGGATTCTCTGTTGTCCAGTATGCTGGCCTCAGAGCCTGACCCAGAAGATGTATTTGTTGAATAAAAGACTCAATGAACAAGCAAGTAAATGGAGTAACTCAGTCATCCATCTGTACTCACATAGTAGCTTTAACTAAAGTAACTAATTGGTTCCCCTGTGAGCAGATTTAGAGTGAGAAGAGTGCTCACTGGACAGACTGTGATCATAGGCAATATCCAGGTCTGCCCTGAGGAGCTGGGGACACATGGTCATTCTAGCTTTAGTCCATCCGACCCAGCCTTGTTTTCCTCCTCTGCACTGTATGATGGGATTGTGTTGTCACCATTTTATCACTTTATCAAACACCTGAGATAATCGATTTATAAAGAGGAAAGAGTTATTTTGGCTCATAGTTTTGGAGGTTCCAGTCCATGGTAGGTTGGCCTGTTGCCTTTAGTGCTACAGTGAGGCAGCACATCATGATAGCAGCCTGAGGCAGAGCAAACTGTTTCCCTCATAGCTAGAAAACAAAAGAGGAGAAAGGGACAGGGTTTCCAGTCTTCTTTTAAAGGGATACCCACAACGGCTTAGAGACTTCCCACTGGGTTCTACCACCACCCAACAGCACCAACTGGGGACCAAGCCTCTAGCAAATGGACCTTTTTGTGGGGATACTTCACATCCAAACTATAGCAGGGAATGAACCTCTCTACTATACTATGTTATTTATGAAAAATATAGCTGTGCCCTTGCCTTTAACATGGAGCATTCTGGGTAATGCAGTGGGACTGACACTTAGGATAAAGGTCAGAACTAGAGATAGCACATGAAGAGTCATTCTCATTCAGCTTGGGGATAGGGGTGGTGATGTCATGGAAAAGGATAAGGTACAAAAGAGAGGGTGCTGGCTGAGATGACAGGCTCAAATTCAGTCACAGTAATACCTCAGTTCATGAATGCTTCTGTTTGTGAACAGAAGCATTTGGCAAAATTTTCCTTCCATTCACCAATTCTGCAGTGGATACAAACAGGTCCACAGCCATCTTCCCCATTCTGACACGTGGTTGTGGCTTCCTCCAGTCGCGATTGCAATCACAGACAGACCTGTGCACATGTGCTGTGAAGCTTTTTTGTGTGCTTTTAATCACATACAGTACTGCACAGTATTATTCAATCCAGCATGATTCCAAAGAAAGTACAGCACAAGCATGGTGGTAAAAAGAGAGTACAAAGCGGCAGTGAAGGTGACGGCCGTGCAGAGCAATAGTGAGTTAAGTAGGGTGTTCTTTCTCTTCAGACTGTACTGTACTGTACTTTGCTTCATATTTTTGTGGTTAAAAAATACATATGGTTTAGAATGGATTAACCATAATTACCCTGAACCTTTTGGGAAAGTTTGATTCAGTTCGCAACCAAGGTTATGGAAGGAATTAAGTTCGTGAACTGAGATACCACTGTACCTGCCCACCAAACATACTGGAAGAAAAAGGGGTTGAGTGAGAGGGCTGGACAAACTGGAAAACAACAAAAATTTGTGAGTTCTAAGAGAGTAGGAGCCGCTTTTTCTTCATCACTATGCTCTGATTTTAACACCATACCAAGATTTCCTGTATGTGATTAATCAATAAATGGAAAATGAATAAAATGAGAAAGGCATTAATTAGATAAAATCAGAGCAGGAGAAATGGCTCAAGTTTGCACCTTGTCATTTCTTGATAAATAATAGAGAGTTACAATCCTGTTTACCAAGGGACAAGGAACCCTTTTTGTATTTTTTCTTAGGTTTCCATAACTTGCGAGAGTGAATATAATTTTTCATTTTTTCCATTCCCCCCTTAACTCCTTCCCTTACCACTCCTTAATTCCCTCTTAAGTTAATCTTAATTTCTTCCATATCCTTTGATTCTAGGCATCTGCTAACTGATAGAGTCATTTTCTTCCTATCTACACATCTGACAGGAAACATTTTCAAAATAAAATTATAAAAAGAAATTAAAGGTCCCAAGTAGATACGTCAATGAGCCATGGTGACTTATGCCCTCCAGAGAGAGAACACACTCACCTTTCTGTGTTGGGCACTTAGAACGCAGGAAGCACAGGAAGGATAATTATAAATTCGGTGGTGTGCCCCAAAAAATATCCAGAGAAATGGAGGATCTTAAATACAGTCCCAGTAATAATGAGTGAGAGGAAATGGACAGAAGCCAATTTTTACTAAGATAACACATGTGCAAAATCAATAAAAGGGCAATGGGAATTAACACCTAAGCTGATAAAGGACAGATCACCAAGGAGTCGAATTTTGAAAAAAAAAAAAGGAAAAATCTCTGGGGAATGTAGCATATTGAAAGATACTCAGTGGATTTAGTTTTCTTAGAAATAAATAATTCATTGCATTTTGTACATAATTGTATATGCTACATCTGCTCTCTTCGACCCCATCAGCCAGCCTCATCCAGCAAGATTCTTTTTATATAGTATTTATCAATTTGGTATATATTTTTAGATATGCACAATAAATATTTTTAAGAAACTATAGGTTAGTATTCATTTAAATATGTCCAACCTGTAACCTGCAGACCACTTGCTTTTTATTAATGTTATAAGAGAATATTTTAAAATAAAGTTTGTTACTTATGTACATTAACTATATTATATATTTTCCATGCTGTCCACCAAGAACTCCCGTTCACTAAATGCTGTCCAGGCAGGCGAAGCATCCACGTGTTGGAGATGCCTGAGGAATAATCTCAGTAGACAAAGGCATGGAGGACTCCTAGGCACATCTACAAATTTTCTGTCCCCAGATCCTTTTGCAAGACAGCTTGCCTCCGCTGAGCTCTATATGAATTAGAAGAATGTTTAATCTTCCCAGGAATAGATTTTCCCACCTCCTTTTCTTCCCCCATGAAACAGAAGGGAGAACCTCAGGGGAAATAATTTCTTTCAAGTGCAGGCCTTTGGAAATGGATGTGCTTTTACAATATTTAGATTATAAAAGTGAAATAGTGTTCTTTTTTATGCTCTGCAGTTCTTGTTTGTCATGTCATGACTTAATTGGGGGGAGTGGAATCCCATCATTAGGGAATGTGTGGTTTCAATTTGAGCTCTAATAAGCAAGTTACTGGGTTTGAATCCAACACTTGGAAATGAGACAAAAGAATAATGTAGCTCTTCAGTGCTACACTACAGCATTATCCAACAGACCCATGGGAGGACAATTTAATTCTCTAGGAGAATAACCATTGTTTGAGGTACTATTTACTATGCATGAAGGCCTAGACACTGTCATTATACAGTAACTTATAGATTTTTATCAGTAGAGATATAAATAATTTCTGTCTCATAGAGAAGATAACTCCAAGGATACAGTTTTATTGACCTATTAGACATTAACCAGTTTTTTTTAAAGAGAAAAAACAATAAACACAATGATACAGAATTTCAAAACAAGATCATAGGAGATTAACAATGGTTAATGTATTACATGTTGTTATCTTCAAAGTGGTTGCCCAGATTATAAGATATAGGCATGAAAGACTGATCAAACAATATAAGCACAAAGCTTTCTGTTCAATGAACTAATAGAAATTGGTAGTATAATTATCTTAGCTATCTTGTGTATCTATTTTTTTCTTTTCCCTTCCTTCTTTTCTCCTTTCCCCCATCCCAACTCTTGTTTCCTTTTGAGCAGCTTCTTCCCCTTTCACAATATCTATTGTAGATTTTGAATCTTATTTATCTTTCAGTTTCTTACACTAGGGAGACAATACGTTGCTTACACAGGTGCGTCTGGTTTATTTCACTTATGAGTATGGTCTCGAGTTGCATCCATTTACCTATAAAAGTCTCAAGTTTATCCTTCTTTATAGCTGAGTAGTACTCCATTATATAAAAATAGCACATCTTTTTTATCCATTCCTCAGTTGATGGGCATTTAGGTTGTTTCCAAGATCTAGCTATTAGGAATTGTGCTGCTATAAACATGGGTGCACATATATCACTGTGGTATGATGTTTTTAATTCTTCTGGGAAGATACCCAGAAGAGGAATAGCTGGGTCAAATGGGACCTCCAATTCTAGTTTTTTGAGGAATCTCCACACTGATTTCCATAGTGGTTGTACCAGTCTGCACTCCCACCAACAGTGGAAAAGTGTCCCTTTTTCTCCACAGCCCATCCAGCATTTGTTATTGGGTGATTTCTTGATGATAGCCATTCTTACTGGAGTGAGATAGAATCTCAGTGTTGTTTTAATTTGCATCTCTTGAGTGACCAATGATGTTGAACATTTTTTCATATATTTATTTACCATTTGTATTTCTTCATCTGAGAAGTATGTATTCATCTCAGATGTCCATTTTTGGATTTGGTCTTTGAATTTGGGGGACCTGATATTTTTCAATTCTTTATATGTTCTAGATAGAAGTCCTTTGTCTGAGAGAGAGTTGGCTAAAATTTTTTCCCATTCTGTGGGTTTTCTCTTCACTCTGTTGATGATTTCTTTTGATGTGCAAAAACTTTTTAATAAGATGAGATCCCAGTTATTTATTCTTTGAAGTACTTCCCATGTAGTTTGGGTTTTGTTCATGAACTCTCTGCCTACCCATATGTCTTCAATATTTCTGCCTACTTTCTCTTCCAGTAGATTTAGTATTTCTGTTTTAATATTTAGATCTTTGATCCATTTTGACTTTAGTGCATGGTTATAGACATGCGTCTAGTTTTAGTCATTGGCATGTGGAAACCAGTTTTTCCAGCACCATTTATTAAAGAGGCTATCTTTTCTCCAGTGAACATATTTGATCCCTTTGTCAAAGATAAAATGGCTGAGTGTGTTTGTAGTTGTGTCTGCATCTTCTAATCTGTTCCTCGGGTCTTTTTTTTTTTTTTTTTTTTTTTTTTTTTTTTTTGCCAGTACCATGCGGATTTTATCACAGTAGCTTTGTAGTATAATTTCAACTCAGGGATTGTGATGCCTCCTGTCTTGCCTTTGTTGCCCAGGATTGCCTTTGCTATTCTAGGTCTCTTCTGTTTCCAAATGAATTTTAGGAATGTTTTCTCTAGATCTGTGAGGTATGCTAATGGTATTTTGATCAGGATTGCATTAAATTTGTATAAAACTTTTGGGACTATGGCTATTGTTTGCTCTTCCTATCCATGAGCAAAGGATATCTTTCCATTTTCTTTTTTTTTTTTTTTTTTTTTTGTGGGTACCAGGGGGTCGACCTCAGGACCTTGCGCACCAGCAGGCGCCTGTGCCGCTGAGCGATATCACTGGCCCCTTTTTCGTATATGGGTTCCGGGAGTCGAACTCGGGCCCTCGCGCTTGCCAGGCAGGCGCTTAAGCCGCTGAGCCATCTCACTGGCCCCCCATTTTCTGATATCCTCTTGGATCTCCTTTTTCAGAGTACTGTAATTTTCAATGTATAGATCTTTTACTTCCTTTGTTAGACTGATTCCTAAGTATTTCATTTTTTGGATACTATTGTCAAGGGTGTGGTTTCCCTAATTTCTCTCTAATGCTGCACCTCAGCAGCATTAGTGCATTATTAGTGCAGCATTAGTGAGTTTGTTATTTTTGTACAGGAATGCTATTGACTTGTGAGTGTTGACTTTGTATCCAACTATGCTACTGAATTTGGTTATTAAATCTAGAAAAATTTTGGTGGAGTTTTTGGGGGTCTTCTATGTAGCGTATCATGTCATCTGTGAATAATGATAATTTAACTTCTTCCTTTCCTATCATTATTCCTTTTATTTCTCTCTCTTATCTAATTGCTCTGGCTAATATGTCCAGAACTATATTGAATAGGAGTGGTGATAGTGGACGTCCTTGACTAGTTCCTGATTTTAGAGTGAAAACTTTCAGTTTTTGTCCATTTAGTATGATGTTGGATGTTGGTTTGTCATTGATGGCTTGTATCAGATTGAGGTACAGACCATATATTCTGATTTTCTGTAAGATTTTTTTTAATCATAAAGAGTGTTGGACTTTATCAAAAACTTTTTCTGCATCTATTGAGATGATCATGTGATTTTTGTCTTTGGTTCTGTTGATATGGTATATTATGTTTATTGATTTTCATATGTTGAACCATCCCTGCATTCCTGGGATGAATCCCATTTGGTCATGCTGTATAATCTTCTTAATGATTTCTTGCATTTTGTTTGCTAGTATTTTATTGAGGATATTTTCATCTATGTTCATTAGGGAGATTGGCCTATAGTTCTCTTTTTTGGTTGGGTCTTTCTCTGGTTTTGGTATCAGGGTAATACTTGCCTCCAGGAATGAGTTAGGGAGGATTGCTTCCCTTTCAATTTCATGAAAGAGTTTGAGGAGTATTGGCACTAAATCTTCTCTAAATTTCTCATAGAATTCAGCTGTGAATCCATCAGGACCTGGGCTTTTCTTTGTTGGTAAGTTTTTGATTATGTTTTCAATTTCATTAACTAATATTGGGTTATTCAGAATTTTTATATCTTCTTGATTCAGCTTTGGTAGTTCATACATTTCTAGAAATCTGTCCATTTCTTCTGTGTTTTCCATCCTATGTGAGTAAAGATTTTCAGAGTAGGTATTGATGATCTTCTGAATTTCCATGGGATCTGTAGTTATTTTACACTTTTCATTCCTCATTGCATGAATTCAAGTTTTTTCTTCCCTTTTTTTGACAAGTTTGGCTAAGGGTTTATCAATTTTATTTATTCTTTCAAAGACCCAACTCTTCAATTCATTAATTCTTTGTATTCTTTTCTTAGTCTCAATTGAGTTAATTTCTGCTCTGATCTTTTTATTTCCTCCCTTGTATGGGCTTTGGGCTTGACTTGCTCTTCTTTTTCTAGAAGTCTGAGGTGCAGCATTAAGTTGTTTATTTCTGCTCATTCTGTTTTCCTGTTATGAGAATTCACTGCTATAAATTTCCCTCTTAGGACTGCTTTCATTGCGTTCCACAGATTCTGGTATGTTGTATTTGCATTTTTGTTTGATGGTAGATATTTTTTAATTTCATCTGTGACTCATTGGTTGTTCAGGAGTGTGTTATTTAATTTTCATGTGTTTATGGACTTTTCACAATTTCTTTTGCCATTAATTTCCAATTTCATTGCACTATGGTCAGATAATATGCAGGGGATAATTTCAATTCCTTTGCATTTACTTAAGCATGTTCTATAGGCTAGTATATGGTCTACTTTGTAGAACATCCCTTACACAGCTGAAAATAATGTGTATTCTGATGTTGTTGGGTGAAACACTCTGTAAACGTCTACTAAGTACATTTGTTTGCAAGTTTGTTTCAGTTCTGTTATTTCTTTACTGATTTTTTTTTTTTTTTTGTGGGTACCGGGGGGACGACCTCAGGACCTCGCGCACCAACAGGCACCCGTGCCGCTGAGCGATATCACCGGCCCCTTTTTCGTATGTGGGTTCCGGGAGTCGAACTCGGGCCTTCGCGCTTGCAAGGCAGGCGCTTAAGCCGCTGAGCCGTCTCACCGGCCCTCTTTACTGATTTTTTGTCTAGTAGATCTATCTCTTTGTGACAGTGGGATATTAAGGTCTACCATTACAGTTGTATTATTATTTGATTTTTCATGTTTATTATTTGTCTTATATAGTTGGGTGCTCCCATATTCAGTGCATGTATATTTATGATTGTTATCTCTTCCTCTTGAATTTTTCCCCTAACAAGTATGTAGTGACCTTCTTTATCTCTTTTGACCATTCTTGGTTTGAAGTTCACTTTGTCTGCAAATAGAATAGCTACCCCTGCTTTTTTCCGGGTTCCTGTTTCATGGAGTATTGTTTTCCGTCCTTTGACTTTCAGTTTATGAATTTCTTTTTAAGTTAAATGTGTTTCTTGCATACAGCACATTGTTGGATCTTGTTTCTTGATCCATTCTGCCTATCTATTTCTTTTGATTGGTGAATTGAGGCCATTTACATTGATGGTTATTACTGATATGTATTGGCTTATCTTTGTCATGTTATTTTCCCACTGTTGGTTCCCTGCTTTTCTCCTCTTTTTTAACTGTTTGTCCTGCCTGGCGGTTTCTTTCTGTTATTGTTCTTGAAATTGTGGTCATTTACATCTCTGCCTAGAATATCTTTCAGTACTCTCTCTAGGTTTGGTTTGGTGGTCATGAATTTTTTCAGTTGTTCTTTGTCATGGAAGTATCTTATTTCTCCATTAATTTTGAAAGATAGTTTTGCAGGGTACATCAGTCTGGGTTGGAAGTTGTTTTCTTTCAGGACTTAAAATACTTCACTCCAAGCTCTTCTTGATTTGAGGGTTTGTATTGAGAAGTCTGCCATGATTCTGATGGGCTTTCCTTTATAGGTGATCTGTTTCTTTTCTCTAACAGCTTTTAATATTCTGTTCTTGTGTTGAATTTCTGGGATCTTATTATATGTCTGGGTGTAGATTTATTTTGGTTGTGGCTAATTGGAGTTATATATACCTCACTTATCTGTATGTCAGATTCTGCTATCATGTTTGGGAAATTTTTTGCTATTATTTGTGCAAATAGTCTTTTTACATCATTTGTGTTGACTCCTGCTTTTTCATTGACACCTATCAGTTTTATATTTTTTTCTTTGTATCATCTTGCAGCTGTTGAATTGTTATTTCTTGATCCCTTGTTATTTTTAAGAGATCTTTCCTTTCATGATCATTAGCCGTGATCCTGTCTTCAAGGTCTGAAAGTCTATCTTCAGTTTTGTTCAAGCAGTTTTTCCAACTTTCTGTGGAATTTCTAATTTCCTGGATATCTGTTTGAATCCATTTCATGCATTCTATTTCTTTCCTATATTGATCATTCACATTTTCCATCCTTTACTTATCATCTTCTATTTTTTTATCCATCTCTACTCTAGATTTGCTGAGTGTTCCTTTATGAATGTTGACATTTCTTTTTATACCTGAGATATAATTTCTGATCTGATTTCCTCTATAGCCTCATGGATTTGTTTCTTTACTTTGGTTGATATCATTTCAGATATTTCAGATGTGTGTCTTCCATTTTCCTCTATCTCATTGTCTCCTGGACTTGTTCTGGGTGGGCTATGGTTCTGAGATTGCATCTTGCTTCTGCGTCTTGTCATTTTCTATCTCAAGAATTTTTATATTGTTTTCGGTGTTGATCCTTGTAAGTTTTTGTAGTAGTAGCCATATCACTATTATCAGGTCCTCTCAAGGAAAAGTCTTCTGTGTGTAGGAGGTTCTTGGCTTGTGTCTGTTCCAAGATCCTACTTTCCCAGTTAATTAAGGGTGAGATGTTGATATCTGTTTGGCTCAGTCCCCAGTTCTTTGGTGCTGGGCTGTGGTGAGGTTGTTACCTCAGAGCTTCCCAGTATTGTTACAGAAGGGAGAACAACTGATTACAAAGATATGACATCCTAGCTAAAGTAAATAACAATAGCATCAAGCACTGTTTAGAAACTGACAAACTGTGGTAGCTATTAATTTTGTACCTTACACCATAGGAGCAAAATCTACACTTATATAACAGAACTGATTGTAAGTTCCCCTTGGTAGAGTGGTTTTACCTGTGGTGGGGAGATTTAAGAAGAATAGTGGCTAAAGCAAAGATAACTGAAAAGAAAGTAGAAGCAAGGCTGGAGTATAAAGGATGATCGTGCAAACTTTGGGAAACTAGAGGAGAGGGCAGAGGAGAAAGAATAAGGGAGTAAGCAAGGGATTATCTGAAATTTGTCTCTGGATTTGGGGGATGGGATTAGTTTTCTATGGCTGGAGTTCTCCCCAGCTATTTAGAAAAGAGAAAAGAAAAAGAAAGAAAAAAAGGAAAGAAAAGCACAACAAAAAAGAAGAGAGAACAGGGGTGACCCCAGCCACTTGTTTCTATTCCATGTGTCTTTGTCCCCAGGCACAACACTGGTTCACCTAACTTACCTCCTGTTGGCTCACGTTGTTATTGTTGCTTCAGACTTTTCATGCCACTAGTGCTGCCTGTCCATCCTGTGCACCCTAGTGGGACCCTACTGTGTCACTGATGTTCCCCTTGGTCTCTGGGCCTTCCTGGGCATTCACCTCAGTCATGTCAGCAGCGAGGGGAGGGGCCATTCTCTGGGCTTTCTGGGATGGTTCACCTGGGTCAAAGCAGCAGGATGATGATAGGAAGGGCCCACGATGTTCACCTGCGCCACACTAGTGGAGGAAATGGCAATGGGAGGGGCTGCCCTCTATGCCATTCACCTGGGTCATGGTGGTGGCGATGGTGATCTAGATATTAACCAGTTTTATCTCTGATTTATTAAACTTACTTAGGATTCCTTCCCCATCTAATTACATAAATGTCCATTTTCAAAAACTCTTTAAACTACCCTTACCATTTTATTGGTCCCCTCATTAACAAGTTAAATATTGACACATATCCACTACATTTACATGAGATGTTCTAAACTGCTTCTTAAAAATATGTACATTGACCTTATCTGTGTAAATTTAGGCAAGTTAAAATTTTTGTCTCCATTTCTGTATCAATAAAATTAGAAGAATATCTCACAGGGTGGTTGTAGAATTAAATTAGTTAATGTTTATAAAGCACTTTGAAGCATACTGTGAAGAAATAAGTGCAGTATAGGTGTTTGTTACATAAATTTAAAGAAAAGTCTTTAGAAATGATTTTTAGACACTCAGATTAGCTCTGAGACTGGTTCATTATATGGAATATTTACCCCCTCTTTTCCTACCTCTGGGTCATTACCAATCTGAAGTGGAGATCTGAGACTTCCAAGATAGAAGATAAAGAAGTTGTCAGGCATAGGAAGACCCAGATTTTAATGGGGAAAGGTTTTTAATGGGAAAGTTGCCTTACTCAGCAGGACTGTTCAGAGGAAGGTTCTATGATAGGCTTTCTTATACGGCAGGAAACATTCAACTTTTAGAATGGAAATTATGTTCTGTAATTTCATAGGTGAGGACAAAGATGCAGAGATGCTTGAACTTCCCCAAAGGTATTCATGCTGAACTCTGGTATAATAGGGCAGAGACAGCTTCTGCATTATACTTTAGGCCCTAAGAATGTTACAATTTTAAAAAGATGTTGGAGTTAGGAAGGAAGAAAAAAGAAGGAAGATGGGAAGGTAAATAAATAAATAAACAAACTTCTCCAGCTCTTCCCTATCTCATTATTTTGCCAAAGGGTAGATTTGATAGATACAACCTACCTTGGGTCCTCTTGAGGCCACCATTATCATTTTATATGAAATTTTGTTTTATAAAGTTTATATAATGCTAGGTTTATATATAAGCTAGTATTTGTGAAAACCTACTAACACTGAACACATTAAAAACAACAGCCACAACACCACCTAAGTAATAAAGCAAACACATATACTTACCATGTGCTAGGCACTATCTTAAATGTTTTACATTGCACTAATTCACTCAGTCCTCCCAATAACCCCATAATTTTCTCCAACTCACATATCAGAAAACCTATGCACAGAGAGATTCAATTATTTGCCTAAAGAATCATGCAAATAATGAATAATGTAGCTTGGATTTGAACAGAAGCATTCTAGCACTAGTGCTTTTGCTCTTTATTGTGATTAAGGTGTGGTCTGGAAAAAACTTTTTATTTTTTACAACTTCTCTCAAACATTCAATATTAGAACTTTCTTCCCAGCCTCTGAGCAACATCCTTGATCTGAGGCAGATTCCACAAACTTACTACTCACTCCCACACAGTAAAAATTTTATTTGCCAATGGAAAGTCTTGTTCAAACTAAACATTATATACCTCTTGAGAGAAGTGTACATCACTTCCAACACAATACTTCTTAGAAAGAGATGGAGCTTAAGTCAGATTAAGCCTTTAGATCTAACTGCTAATATTAGAGAAATATGCTAAGTGATATTATGGGAATACAAAGAAAAATTCAGAATGTGTGATGCTCTAAGGAATGTATGACCTATTTTCTTTAACATATTTTCTTTTTTTTTTTTGTGGGTACCGGGGGTCGACCTCAGGACCTCGCATGCCAGCAGGTGCCCGTGCCACTGAACGATATCACCGGCCCTTTTTTCGTATGTGGGTACCGGGAGTCGAACTCGGGCCCTCGTGCTTGCCGGGCAGGCGCTTACACCGCTGAGCCATCTCACCAGCCCATTTTCTGTAACATATATTCTTTCTTTAGCATAAATTTCAGGAGGGTGGGGAGTGACTGGAAACCAATAGACTAAAACAACTTCAAAGACTCTTATGGATAAAATTGTGTCCCCTCAAAGAAGATATGTTGATAGCCTGGTACCTGTGATTGTAGTCTTATTTGGAAATAGTGTCTTTATAGGTATAATCCAAGTTATGGTGAGGTCATCAGGGTGGACCCTATCCCATATAACTGGTGTTCTTATAAGAACAGAAGAGTCAAGAAGACAGACACACAGGGGACAATGACCAGTGACAACATGCAGAAGCTGGAAGGATACACCCATAGCACCTCCAGAGGAAGGCGGTTCTGCTAACAGCTTGGGTTCAGGCTTGTAGCTTCCAGAATTGTGGGGAACACATTTCTGTTTCGTTAGATCACTTTGTTTGCAATACTTTGCTCTGAAGCCCTGGAAAACTAATACAAATGCCAATAAACCAAAAGTAAATATGTGGACCTTGGATTATAATTGAAACAAACTCACTATAAAAATATTATGAGACACTGATTGGACATGTGATGATATTAAGGGATTGTTGGCAAATATTTAGGTGGAATAATGGTGGTGTAGTTGTGCTTAAAGATTCCTTTTGGCTTAGGAAGACCCAAACCTGAAAACTTTATATGATGAAATGTTAGGATGTCTTAGATTTGCTACAGAATAATCCAGGAGATAGAGAGTGACTGAGATTATAAATGAACCAAGGTTGGCCACAAACTGATCATTAGTGAAGTCGAGTGATGGGTACATGGGAGTTTATTATACTATTCTCTCTACTTTTGTATGTATGTTTGAAATTTCTCTCAATTAACTTTTTTTTTAAATTCCAATTCAAATAAAATTTTTAGAGCATTTTAAAATTGTCATTTCTTTTATAACTTGTCTTCTACCACCCCGTCCCCCACCTCCAAGTTGAGGTTTAAGATCATAGTAGAGGAAGAAGGTAGTAGAACATGATTTTTTTTTCCCCCATCTGGTACAACTCCTTCTACCTTCTAACCTCCTTGGGTCAGATCAAAGAGAAATTAGAGGAAAAGTGGGGAAATACTTTTCTAATGCAGGTGGGACTGTTGGTAAATTTCCTTTTGTTGTTAAATGTCCTCATCAGTGCACAAGCAAATTCCTGTCTTCTCTTTCATCGGGTGCCAAACACATGGCAAGGATTCAGGTACTATTGCACTCCTAATGAAAATGTCCCACTTAGCTGATCTCTTACAAACACCCCAGGGTCTCGCTTCAATTATACAACTCTAGGATATTCAATCAGTTCCCTTCTTTAGAAAACAGTTCCTTTCATTGATTGGTCTTTTCAGTGTGGCTTCTTTTTTGTTAATTCATACTATTTTATTATACTGCTAGAAACACAAATGCATGTCATGATGTAGGAAACTTCTTTCATGTCTATCTGGTAAAATCTTAAATTTCTGTAATCTATAAGACCACATTTTGATTATTACCAGTCCAGCTGATGTTTAGAAAATGCAATTATCTTTTGCACTAATTTTTTGTAAGGAAGATATGACTGATATTAATTATGAGATAGTTTGGTGGATGATGAGCATTTTTAACAGCTTTATTGATATATAAAATTGTATACAAGTATATTTAAGGCACACAACTGGATATTAAGATATACATATACATCATGAAATGATCATCACAATCAAGCTAATTTATGTATCTATTACCTCTACATAGTTACTATCATGTATAAGTATGTATGTATAAAATATTAACTTTAAAAGAGAAGGAAATCTTGATCCTGCCAATTGTGACAACCTGGATGGAGCTAGACAACATTATGTTAAGTGGGGAAAAAAAAGACAAGACACAGAAAGACAAATACTGAATGACCTTACTCATGCAGAATATAAAAGTGTCAAATTCATAGAAGTAGAAAGTAGGATGGAGGTTGCCAAGGGCTGGAGGAAGGGGAAATAGGGAGATGGTGGTCAAAGGGTGCAAAGTTTCAGTTAGGCAAGATGAATAAGTTCTTCACATCTAACGTACAATATGGCGACTATAGTTACCAAGACAGCTCTTACCTTGTCACTACCTGAGACATTGTCAGGGGCCATAAGGAGGCTCACTAACCCTTAGCCACCAAGTGAAGAATGCTCCCTCAGTTGCTTTCTTGCCAGTCTTCCTTTTCATTTCCCTAGACAGCAGTTTTCAGGTTCTTTGAACTCCAAGAACATTCCCAAGCCATGCTCTGCTGGCAACCCAGGAAGTAAAATGAGGATCTCCTCCTCTTTGGCACACCCCATCTGTCTAAGTCATTGTTTCAGGTTGTTCCTCTGTATGCTCTATGCCTACAAATTCCCTTCCAGGATTCTGCATCAGGATACCCTCTAGATTACTGTCATACAGGTGATTGGAGGAGAAGAGAACAAGGCCATTTTTGATGTCTTTTAGCAAGCCCTCCAAAGCTCTCTTTAAACATATCAGCCGTCTCCCCAGGTTTGTCAACCAAGTCATGGAGAAGTCCCCTTCTATATCCTGACACTCTTCAACTCTTAACCATATCCTTTTAGGTGCATATTTCTCACAGGCAAAGGGACAGATGCTCAGAGATTTGTCCAAGATCACTTAACCTGTGTCTGGCAGGACTTGGATATGAATCTGAGATGACCTACCTTAAAGCCCACACCCTTTACACTGAGCCTCAAAATGTTCTGGCTCACAAATTGAATTTAAAAAGGCATTTTTTCATTTTCCAGATAAAACATTGTACATTCTCCCATGAGCTGCACAGAACTGTGTTGAGTCCTGTTGTCAGAGATATATATTATCCACAGAAAAGCTGTCAAACTGCTGGAACAAAAACAAACAAAATATTATCTGCCAAGGAATACAGCAGCAGATTAAGGACAGTCATTTCTGTTCTTTTCAAGCATCTGTATAAGCAAGATACTGAGAATATTAACCTTCATTCTATAAGCCTCCATCTGAAAAGTTGCCTGATTTTTTGTCCTGTCTTTTTGGCTCTGTTACCCAAACACCTGTCTGATTACCTGTCAGTGTTCAGAAACTACAAGAAGCACCCCCAAGGAAACAGAAAGCTGTGATCTCCATGTTTCCATTACAAGGGTTGGGGGGGTGTGGTGGATTAACTATTGGTCAACTTGAGTGGGAACGCCCAGCAGAAATGAGTCAGCATAGTTCTGGGTGTGGAAGACCCACCTGAGGATTGTTGCCAATGGCATAAAAGCAGAACAGGAAGGACAGATTGCATTCTGTTGATTTCCCTGGAAAAACTTGCTGCATGGCTGATTTTCCTGATAGGAACTCAGCTGTTCTCATCATTGGAGGACCTTGGGTCCTTGCTGTCACCAGGGATGGCTGCTGTTCTCTTTAGGGGAGCTCCGGTTTTTGCCTTGTGCATCGCTTCCTGGCTCCAGTGCAGATCACTCAGCCTTGTGGCATAGATACTTCACCCCAGTGGTGCAGACGTTCTAGCTTCCACCACTGGCCTTTGGGCCTTCCCGGTGCAGATCCTTGATACAGACTTGCATGAGGCATTGCCCTAGGCACTAGGCCTCCAGCCAGACTCAGGTGGGACATTGGTGTGGGATCCACACCTTCAGCTGCATTCTTCGAGTCTCTAGTGTGTGGACAGATCTCTTGTACTCCTTTGCATTTGACTTTTTGGGTGAATATTATAAAATAACCCTATAAATTATGTGTCCTGTAATAAATCTTTTTCCTTGCAAATCCTTGACTACACCAGGGGTCATCTTCTTGTCCCACAACAAATTCACAACTTGCCCTACTGCTATGGCAAACAGAAACACCAAAATAACACCCAGGATTTGGAGGCAGGTTTATTTATGTTGACAGGCACTGATCGGGATCATCCCCAAAATATTAGGCCCTCATCTCTGGTGGTCAAGGGCTTATATGGGATAAGCAAGCAGGAAGTACAGAGGCAGAATAGCTTGTCAATTGGGAATTGCTTCTTATAATGTGCATCACAGTGACCAGCCATTTCTGAGAAATAAAAGAAACAGGAACTGTAACCAGAACTATTACCTGGGCAACTAACAAACTGAAGTATATTGGCCGGGAGTGGGGGGGCATCTTCTGCTACATTTCCCCCCTCTTTTAGTTTCCCCAGAAAATCTTTGCTGTGCATGTTACATGTGATCTTCTGAGACAAGGCCCAACTAGAAGCAGTAACATTGGGACTGTCAGTGGTCCCAGGTTGGGCCCTAGCCAAGGTCCTCAAGACTGAAAATTTCCACCAGAAGTTTGCAGTTTGTTTCCCTTATTATAGGGTTTCTCCCTAAGTTGACTGTGACCAGTAGTGAAGGTACTAATCTGATCTAGGACAGTGTCCAATGTGCCTTGGATGCTCATCAAATCTTTTTCATTTGTAAGGGCCTTACTTGTTATTTTCTATTCTCTCAGGGCAATCATCCATAGAGCTAAGGCAAAGCAAGGACTTGGGTAAGCAGCCTGAAAAGACAAAAAAATCAAGGGGAGTAATACATTGAGATACTGAGCAATCCTGTGAATGGTGTCCTCAGGCTGCAGCCATGCATGGACTGGTCAGCATCCGGAGTGACCAAAGCAGGGCTTTGAGTGCATTGTCTTTTCAGAGTGAGCTCTGGAGGAGCTGTCTAGTCCAGGTAAATTCTCCAGAACTCTGGAATGGTGGGCCTAAAGCTGGATTTCTGAAACTTGTAGAGGTAGTTAATATGCACCTGGGTTACATGTGTGTGCAGGAGTGCCTACATGTATAGCTGATCTTTTAGCTAAACTTTTGTGGAGCTAGTTACAAGTTGTTTCTGTAGGGTTATGAATTATTTTTTCAACTGTTTAGAGCTTGTGGCCTGTATGCTATGTGTAGTTTTTATTTAGTTATCTCTGCTACAAATGCAGGCCCATTGTAGCTGCCAATGATCAAGGGTAGGCCATATCTAGGGATGATTTTTCACAGCAGGGACCTACGAACTTTTCTTGCCCTCTCAGCTCGGGTAGGGAATGCCTCAGGCCAGCCTGAGTAGGTGTAGAGGAGCACTAAATCTATCTGTACATCTTTAAATAGGGGGAGGTCAGGGCCAGTGACACAGATGCTGAAGCCTGAGCTGGCTACAGGGATATGGGTGCCAGTGCTGTGGCTTGAGCTTGCAGAACATACGGTGGGGGGCAGGTCTGGCTCTGATTAAGAAGAATCGTTTGGGAGTACTGGGTAAAGATTTTCTGGCTGGGGTTGATGTTTCAGTCAATTGGATCCCCAGAGGAGGCTTAGGAGCACAGGTTTGGCATTGTTGGTGGCAGGGTTCCAAACAGCAGCAGGAAGCAGTAGCAGGAGAGCTTTAGCCAAAACAACTTTGTCCAAGGTGACCACAGCATATCTAGCCTGCCACGCTCCATTCCTAACAGAGCTACTTCCATCCATAAACAGGGTGTACTCAGCATCTGTCAGGGAGTTTACTTTTCCATCATGGTCTGGTGGGCCCGGCTTGGTGGGCAGATACATGGCAGGATTGAGTGGTTTAGGAGGTCCAGTACAGCATGTGGCACCTGGACAGTTAGGTGTTGGCCTAAGGTGAGCTTGTCAGCTTTCTTGATCAGAAGGACAGTGGCTATTAGAGCATGAAGGCAAAGAGGGGAGGCAACCCTTAGTGACTGCATCTAAGTATTTGTATAGGTAGGCCACTGGGCACTCTAGGGGCTGACAGTCTGAGTAAGCATCATTGTTTTTGTGAACTCAAGGATCCAGATTCTATTGAAGCCAGCAGCTCCAAGAAATTTGTAGAGTTTCTTTCTTGTAACCAGTTTCTGCCAGATATTGCAACAGAGCTATTGTGTCTTTCCAGTAAGCAGCCTGGGTGTCATTAATCAGAAGTGCAGTGATATTTTGTGCTGGGAAATTAGCAAGGTCAGCTGTGAGGGCTTCTCCAAAGAGGGTAAACAAGTTTTTGAACCTCTTGGAGGTTGAGTCCAGGTCAGTTGACTTTTGAGTCCAGAGCTGGTGTCTTTCCATTTAAAGGCAAAGGGGCTGGCTTACAGGAGCAAATTGAAGGCAGAAGGCATTCTTTAGATCCAAGCAGGTGTACCAGCAGGCTATGTATGGCAGAAGACTGAGGCAATATATATCGAGGGCAATGGTGGCCGCACTGGCAGCTCAGAGATCTTAAACTGGCTTTACAGACAGGAGAGATGTATTTTAGCAGTTTGACTGTCTATAGACATTTTGCAGTTTTGAAGCCTCAGTTTTTCTTTCTCAGGGGATGTGATGGAGCTGGAAGGGACAAAGAAACAGGATGTCCCAGAGCCAAATGTGTTGCTAGGGCCTCCCCCCAAATAGTGGGAGAGTTCCCAAACCCTTGTGGCAAATGAGTAACAGTCCAAAAATGGTATATGGGTTGGGAATCACAGAATGCAAGGTGATAGCTGCATTGTTGGTGCCACGGAGATCTTGCCCAAGGTGATTAACCGTCTATCAAGCTGATGTGTGGCTGGATGCCTGTTTGTGCTTCCCATGACATCTGACAGCAAGGAGGATTGTAGTGAGGTGGCATGGTTGATGGCCAGGCCCATAGGCAAGTCTTTAGCCCATACCTCTGGTAGGAGAGTTTTCAAAACCTCAGGATTACAGTTATCTGTCTCAGGCTGATGCAGGCATCATCTTCCTCTCAGGGAACAGTCAAAGTTGAAAATGCAGGGTTCAATGAGAGGGAGGCTGACAGGCTTGGTGCGAAGTAGATAGTCACTTCTAATTTGAAGAGGAGATCTCTTCCCAGGAGCAGTGTGGGAACTGGCTTATACAGGAATTCATGTTTGGTGAGATGTCCTCCCAGGCTACAAATTTGTGCTTGGCAGAAGGGGTGAGAGGCAAGAGTCCCAGTTGCCCTGGTGATGGTAACTTTTTGACAGAGGGAACTTTTGAAAGCCTAGAGTTCTGTTCCATTGTCTACCAGGAAATTCACAGGTTTGCCCCCAACTTTTCAATGACCAAGGGCTCTCTGGGGCCAAATTTGATAGAGTTCAGACTGTCCTATCCATCCAGGCCCAACGGGGCAAGAAGTTCAGGTTAAGGTGGACCTGGATATTCAGGTTTCATTGTGTCTCACAGAAGGGGCATTTATTTTTTGTCTCCATAGCCCTTATAATTTTTAGCCAGAGGGTATGATTGTCTATCAGACTGGATTTTCTTATGGACATCAGGTGCTTTTCTTTTGTCAGGTTTCTGGATAACAGTGGTTGATGGGCTTTTTGTCCTCCCCTTTGATGTCTTTGAGAAACACGACAGATTTTATGTTTCTAGATGGTCAACTTTTGGAAAGGCCATGACAACTCATATGTCAGGGCTGATAGTCCAATTTTTCCTCACTCAAAATGTGGAACTCAGAAGGAATTGCTGACAGTCACCTGGGGTGGGTGCTAGATGATGCCATCTGATCAGGATAAGAAGCAGAAGCCTTCAGAGGGAGGGCCTCTGTGGCTGAATGCAGGCAATGGCTAGCTGGAACCAGTTCAGTTGGCTGGAAGTAGATGAGTCAGGAGCAGGGAGTGATGCTATAAGTGTTGGCAACAACTGTGGTTGCTGATGAGGGTGCCAAGGTGGAATTCTCATAAAATAGGCCTCTTTCTCCTCTTTTCTCTTTGAGCTGCTGGGAAGTTTGGTTTCATTTTTAATTCTGTAAAAGCCCTTTTCCTACAGTCAGGGACTCTGGGTTTTAACTAATTAGTTTCCATCTCTGACTTCCTACATGTGTGTTGTACACCCTTGAACTATGGTGCAACAGACAAAGGGTGGGTGCCCCTCAGAGACAGAGAGAGAGAAAAAGAGAGAGACCATTCAGATGCCCACCTGTCTGCACCCCTCACAGCGACTTAGGCTCAATTTAGCTAAGGAGGGTGCAAGACCTCCGTTATGCCATATGTTGATCACCACAGAACTGCAAGTGAGGGCCCAATCAGCCACCTCGACCAGTGCCTCCCAGTCTTGGTGCACAGACAGAGAAGCCTATTACTTACGCTGTCTGTTTCACTCATTCAGACATTCATTCAACAGGCACTCAGAGGTTAAACATGTCAACCCCCTTCCCTTGGGGGTGGTCCTGACTAAGGGAGTTGATCAGACTCCCCTTCTGCTCTAGCTGAACAGGACTGACAGGCAGACTAACTGGGTTGCCCCCAGGGGTCTTACTGGAATCAGGCAAGAAGACAGGCAGACAGACAGACTGCATCCTCCTCCCTTTGGGGTCCGATGTGAGCCACTCAAATGGGGAACCAGGAATCCTCCTCCAGACCTCCAAGGGGACTCCAGAAATCTCAAGGGAGTGCCTTCTCATCGGGACCTGGAGCGGTCCTTGCTCCATCCACAAGGGCCACCACCGATGACCAAAGAAGTCAGCACAGTCAGTCTTCTCGGCCAGCATGCCAGGTGCCACGGCAAACAGAAACACCAAAACAACACCCAGGATTTGAAGGCAGATTTATTTACATCAACGGGCACTGATCAGGATCATTCCCCAAATATCAGGCCCAGATCTCTGGCATTATAGGGCTTATATAGGATAAGTAATCAGGAAGTACAGAGGAAGAATGGCTTGTTAATTGGGGATTTGTTTTTATAACATGCATCATAGTGACCAGCTATGCATCACAGTGACCAGCCATTTCTAAGAAACAAACGTAACAAGAGCTGTAACCAGAACTATTACCTGGGCAACTAACAAACTGAAGTTTACTGGTGGGGGGGTGCATCTTCTGCTACACTACAAACTCTCCAAGTCTGACTACTCCATGGCTGCTCTTCTATTCTGTCCAACCCAGACCACATTTTTCACCCTCTCATCTTTAGACTTCTAAAACCAAATCCTGTCCTGTGGAAATTTTCCACTTCTCTGTATGTGTTGTTGTTTGCTGTTTTCCTATCTGCAGTCCCCACTGTTTTATGACCTATTTGAGGGTGGAAAATATTGCCACCATCAACTTTGTGTGCTGTTGCTGACTCAAGCCAGTGCATAGTAGGCTTTCATAAGAGTTAAAGGAATAAATGAATAGATAAGTGAACAAGAATGTCGCTGTGTTCCAAAGCTCTTACACTTCAATCTCACTCTGTCCTCAGAGAATGGAAGGAGTAGAGCTGCCCACCTGGAAGCTTGCAAGGGTAGATCCTAGCAGATATGTATAAAGCATGCATGAATTTGGCCCTGGACATCATCATCCACCAATCACTCAAGCCAGAAACCAGGACTGCTCAGTGACCTCACACTGAACCTTACTCTCACACATATGATGAATTGCCATATTCTGTCCATTCTAAAGTCCAAAAAGCACCCAAATCTGGCTCCTTCTGTCTGTCTTCACTGCCACCAACTAACTTTGGGGCTGAATCATTTTTCACTTCACCTATTAGGTAAGAGGTTGAACTGCTATGACTGAGAAACTCAATAACTCAGTGGCAGACTTTGAAACAGTGTCTCAATCCAAAGCACAGGTTCTTAACCTATACTAGTGTTTTCTAAGTTGAAGAAATTCCTAAAAGTAGAAATACGAGAGTATATTCTTTGTGGTTCTTTTGGATGCAAATCCAACTTAAGTTTTAAAAAGTTAGGAAAAGGAATTTATTGATTCCCATTACTGAAGAGGCCAGATGATCATTACTTTCAAGCACAGCTAGAAATAACTCTTTTAACGTTGTTATCAGGGACCCCACTCTTGTCTCTGCTTTTCTTTTGTTTGTTGGCCTCATTCCTTCCTGCCATAAATGGTTTTCTTTAGACGGTAATGGAAAATGAAGCGCAAGCTGTTCCAGTCTACTTGGTTCTGTTGGCTCCAAGGTTTGGTCCTAAGCTCTACAGATTTGGAAACCTGACCTGATCAGGGTCAAGAGTTGATGAGACTCAAGGAAGCCAATTTATACCAATGATAGAACCCTCACAGGGTTACTAGGATGTTGCTTTATTAATTTACAGTGAGATATTTCAGACAGGGACTTGTAGCAAGCTGCAGGTGATGTCCCCTTCTCTGAACAGTGGTTCCTGAAACTTCCCTGTGGGGCTGAGGAGACTTCCGTGTGTCCTGGCATTCTTCTAAGTGGGCACCTTGGCCTTCAATTTTCTTTTCTCAGAGAGTACACTAAGCCTAATGTCACAGCCCTGGAAGACCTATGATGCTTTCTTTCATTTATTCATTTGACCATTATAGAAAACCTCCTGAGGGCTAGCTTATGCTAGCACCAGAATGTAAAATTGATTAAAGCACATTCTCTGCCCTCCAGTTGCTCACAGTGTGAGGGTTTGGGAGGGGTGACTGATGAGGTAACAATAAAACCCAATTCAGAGCAGTTGAAGGTCTTACTGAAGGTAAGTACAAGGTGCAGTGAGGATGCCACTGGAAGGATGAAATATTGGGCTCTTCTGCCATTTACCACACTGACTTATATGTCATCACACATTCATCTGTCTGCTATGAGAATGTGAACTTTGTAAGGGAAGTAGCCATGTCCTATTTCTGTCTGTACCCCTAGCACCTAATGTATAGTATGGAAATAGTAAATGTTTGATCCAATAAATGGAAGTGAGAATATAGGACAGAAGAATTCTTCTCAATACTTATTAAACATTCACTGAGTTTAAGGATTTGTGATGGATGTGAGTGAAAAATAAAAACATAAATTTCCTGTCTTATTGGAGATGGCCCGGGTCAGTGGGTTTTGGGAAGTCAACTGAGAGCTCTAAAGAACTGGACTTTGTGTCTAAAGACCAAAAGTTCCCTCCTACTGTTCCCTAGAAGAATTGAGCCTGAGCAAGTGAACTTATTTCCCTTCTCTGCCCTATAATTGAATAGAAAAATACCTCATTAGTCATAGTAATTTGCATATAAGAATATGTATTGAGTTTTTTCTCCAGTTGTAACATTTGTGAAATCCAATGACAATTTCACTTATTAATAGTCATTAGTGGCCTATAAAAAACACACAATCCTTTAGGTACAGCAACTAAGCTATAAGCTTGTTTGAAATGTAAACAGCCTATTCATGAATTTGCTAATTATAAATCCCTGTTTGGCCTTTGGCCAACCTTCATTCCCTGGAAATGGCCAGTGATAGAAATGTTATGTCATCTGATGATGAATCCTGGCTGGCAGGTGAAGAGTTGGGATTTGTAGATGTACAATACAGAAATCTGCAAACTTTTTTCATTCATTTACTTAAGAAATCTCTGTTGAGTCCTCCAGGGTTCAGGCGCAGTTGGTGGTACAAGTATGGATGCAATATCAGGTCACCCAGGTAAAAACTTCATTTCTGCTGTAAGATGTGACACTAGTAATGTCCAGCAGAGCTAGAAGCAGGTGAGAAGGAAAAACATACTAAGCAGAAGGAAAGTTGAGGTCAAAATTAAAATTAAAATTAGTTTAGAGCTTAAAATTAAACACTATAAAATATTCAAATTTTTAATTTGGAGTATTTTATATAAACATCTATATTTGTAACATCTCTGGTAAAGTAAGAGGACCTGACTGCATTGTGGCCACTCTTCATTCCTTCTAGTAGCAATCGGGTGGGGTTAGCATTTCAAATTTCTCCATAAATATTAATTCTAAGGACTCAGGAAAAAGAAATTGAAATTTCTAGCAGTACTTGAAATTACCCAGGGCCAGTGATATAGCTCAGTGGCATAAGTGCCTGCCTGGCAAGCGTGACATCCTGAGTTCGACTCCCGGTACCTGTATATTAAAAAAAGAGAGAGAGAGAGAGAGAAAGAAAATACCCTAACATAATATTATTTTTAAAATATTCTCAAATTTGGCATATTCATTACTTATTATTGTGATTTTTAGAAAATATTTTTATATAGTAAAAAAGAAATACTGCTTAGTAGTAAATTCCAAGTAAATGTAGAGCATAATAAATGCTGAAAAAGGCCAAGGAGGTCTACTAGTAGTGCCAAATAGATCTCCAGGTAAAGTAATGCTACCAGAAATTATGTCAAAATTGCCAATTTAAGGGCTGACTTTGCTTCCAAACTTTTAAGAAGATTTTTGAAATATCAAAATATTTGTATTTAAGTTTGTTATTCAAAAAACTTTATTAGTATTCATTTTATTAGCAAGATTGACTGGGCCAGTGTATAGCTCAGCGGCATAAGCGCCTGCCTGGCAAGTGCCAGGTCCTGAGTTCCACTCCCGGTACGCACACATTTTTTTTTTTTTTTTTTTTTTTTTTTTTTTTTTTGTGGGTACCGGGGGGACGACCTCAGGACCTCGCGCACCAACAGGCACCCGTGCCTCTGAGCGATATCACCGGCCAACGCACACATTTAAAAAAAAAAAAAAAAAAAAAAAAAAAGATCGACTCATAATAAGCAACAGAGATGGCCATAAACACAAGATTAAAGCATGGGCACAGTTATATGACGGACTGATGGGATCGTAAACATTAATTAGATCCTGATCACTTCTGTTCTACATTCTCCTGTGTTCCCTGAAGATTCACCCTGAACCTTCAGTGCCATCCATCAGTGTTTCTCCTTATTGTTTCCAATTTGATGTCATTATATTCCTCTCAATGAGTATGTCTTTACGTTGATTGTTAAACTTTAATTCTTGCCAAAGAACTGTAATTCTTTTTTTTATTTTCTTGATTACTTGACTGACATTTCTCAGGATTCGGGATTCATAGAAAAATCCTGAAAAAGAATTCCTGTGTGATATAGTAGCTGAGTCTGAGTAGAGGCTGCTTCCTCATCGTTTTGGGACACTTGGAATATATGTTGTCTAAGTAACTCTCCAGAGTCCACAATAGCCTTCCTTTTCCTCCTTTAAATTGAGACCAAGGGCTGAGTACCATTGATCATTTGCCTGTCACTTACATGGTTGCCTGGCCCTTTACTATTTCAGTTTTTTCTCTAGGCTAAGAGGGGTGAAGGCCAGGGACATTAAAGGAATCCTGCAAAAGGAGCAACTGCTTTGAGTCAGATAAGTCTCTGAATCATGGGAAAATAGCACTGGAAGGTCATCAGATGCCAAGCTGAGACCTTTGTCTTATCAGTGGGAAGCCATTGAAAATTTTGTGTGTGTGTGTGTGTGTGGGTACCGGGGGTCAACCTCAAGACCTCACGCACCAGCAGGTGCCCGTGCCGCTGAGTGATATCACTGGCCCTTTTTTCGTATGTGGGTTCCGGGAATCGAACTTGGGCCCTCGCGCTTGCCAGGCAGGCGCCTATGCCGCTGAGCCATCTCACCAGCCCTGAAAGTTTTAACAGAAGGTGATGCTGCCAAATCCACACTTTAGGAAGAAGAATCTAGTGCCACCATGTATAACCTTAAAGGCCATTGTCAGGATACAGGAGGAATGCTGGGGTCTCTTGAAGGAAGGGAGGACAGACTGACAGAAGGGGCAGGCAGCAGACAGAAAGGAAGGGATGGACTCCAGGTTCACTACAAGGAAGAACGGACGACACTTGGCCACTCCTTGGAAGGGAGTGCTGAAGGGTTAGGGTCTGAGGTGTTGAGTCTACAGAGTCTGAGCCATCCAGCCTGCAAGAATAAGGACACCAGGTAAGGGAATGCCAAGGCCACGGCAGAATAAGGTCCAGTTGTTCATGGGCAGAGGGATGAGCAAGATGTCCTACATACCTTCCACACTTTGTCTCTTATTCCCCAACCTCCTTTTGTAACCAGATCTATCTAGCTCTCAGGTCCTTGTTTTGGGGCAACAAAGACTGAAGATGACACAAACAGCAAACGGCTAGCAGTGGGGAATGACCCAATGCATGTTTATTAGAAAGAATAAAAGAGAAGCTCTCTGCTAGTCAGAGAGGGGTGTTATGTGAGGTGGACACCATAGATGTTTAAGTCCATTGGCTTTTTATACAGTGTTTGGTTCCGTTGTACATGACAGAAAGCAGGGATACTCCTGGTTGCAGTAGGACTTTGATGTCTGGAAAGTAAGCTGCTTCATTTGTATTTACTTCCTCCAAGTCTCTCCCCTTTGGTTAAGGACCTATTCTTTGTCTCTAGCATTTTATTAAGCCCTGATAGACCATTTTGGTGTGCTAACTCACTTAGGCCCTGACTTTAAGTTTACTTTAAGTTACCTGTTCAGGACCTGTGCCCTATCTGCCTAACTTCTCCTATCTCCTGGCTTCATTTTGATCTTTTATAAAATTCTCAATGTTAGTGGACACCACATTCATGCCTTCCAGCCACACAAAGAGAGATTTAGAACTTTTTCTTAACATGTTCTCATTTCTATCCAGGGAGAAGACAAAATGGTCTTCACATACAAGGAGTTGTCTAGTCTAGATTTTTGTATAAAACATTGTCTGTTGCTTTTCCTCCAGACCACATCATCCAGTCCACAGCACACCTGCTCCCTGCCCTGGTACAGGCCACATCAATCACACCTTCCCTTAGAACGCCCCCCGACTCCCAGCCCTGAGTAATTCAACGCCTCGGTGCAGCCCAAGCTGCAGCTGCCCATTACCTGGGAGAGTTAATAAGAAATTCACCTTCCCTTCCTGGCACAAATGAATTCCAGTCAGTTCATTCTCACAGGAAATAAATTTTAAAATGGAAATTAAACAAAACAATTGCTAGCAAAGGTAATAACGTGTCGACCCTGAATTCTGCCTCTGAGAGGAATATATTACCATTCCCAAGATCATCGAAGGCTCAGAGAAACCCCTCCAGGCACCAGGGTTTGGCAGGGCTTGAGATGGGCAGATCCTGTGGCTCTGGCATCTAAACTCTGGTGCCCCATCAGGCTGTTGAATGGGTCTCAAAACCACTTATCCACTCCTTAAAATGCTCCGACTACACATAGGTAAAGGCCTGCGTACTCACTTCTGAATTCTTTCTGGCCCCGAGACTTTGGGGACTATAACATAGTGACTAAGAGACAGGCTTTTGGTGGATAAGTCTCTTCCAGTCTCTCCCAGTCTCTTTGGTGGATATAGTTACTACCTGTGTGACCTTGGGCAGATTACTTAAACTCTCTAAGCTTTGGTTTCTTATCTGTTAAATAGGATAAAAAAAATACTTACTTCATAGGATTACTGTGAAAGCAAATAAATTAATGCTTGCAAAGCCTAGTACCTCACAGATTATAAGTGCTCAATAAATGTCAGCTTTTATTATTATCTTATTTTTTAAATGTCTCCAGGGGTGAGATAGATATTCTACAATTTAAAGCAGGTCCCATGTGACTTATTGTTTAGAAATGTATATCCTGCTTTAATGTTTAATGTATTTCTTTAAAAGGTGCTACACCTTTAAACAAAATTTACAGAGGTAGAAATCCGAGTCAGGAATTTGGCAACAAAATGGGTAGAACAGCTTTTTGAATAGCTTAGACCCCACTGACCAGGCAAATCACAAAATTTTGAATTGAAATGTAACTATAGGGAGTTTCAGGCTACCTCCATGCAAATACGCTGGCTGGATGTTTCTTTTTTGCTGAAGAAAAAGTCAAATATACTATTTATAGAAAGAGGTGAACATATAGTCAAATACATAGCTAGAAATATTAAGAAAACAATATTACTCTTATTTTCTTATTCATATAAGCAGGTAATTAAGAAATATTGAAATGGTAGAAAGACTTATAAGAAATTTGGATCCAAAGTTTTAGTCCTAAAAATGTTATCTTTTGAGGGAGTTTCATCATGAATCAAGTTTGCTTTTCAATTAATAGTGGGAAAAATCAATCAGAATTAGTTTAGAAGAGAGTCTCAAATAAAAACCTAGATTACACTGGAGTTTGGCATAAAATATCTCCATCTTGGGCTGGTGAGATAGCTCAGTGGCATAAGCTCCTGCCTGGCAAGCACAAGGTCCTGAGTTCGACTCCCGGTACCCACATAAAGGAAAAAATGGCCGATGATATCACTCAGCTGCACAAGTGCTTGCTGGCAAGTGCAAGGTCCTGAGTTCGACTCCTGGTACGCACATTAAAAAAAAAAGTATCTCTATCTTAAAATGTAATACTATGTAGCCCATGAAAACAATAGCAGAATTGTTGATGGGGATGTACATACAACTTAGATCAAGGGCAACTCACTATATATTTAAATTACTTATGAATTTTCATATCCTTTGATAAAAGAATTCTATCTCCATTGCTTAATTTTCAGAAAATAATTTGACAGTATATAAAAAGAGAAGTACTCATACAATGACACTGAGAATATTTATCAGTGTGTTCATAGTAATTAAAAGCTGTCTCTAAATTAGATAATGGACACTTTAAGTTTATGAACTGTTTGGCTCTGTGTAAAAGTGTTCATTGCCATTATTTGCTAAATTTTCTCTAGTCATCTTCAACCTTTGTGTTTGTCCTTGCTTATTGTACCAGATGTCAAGCAAGGAGGCATTTTAAAGAGTGGTTAAGAGCTAGAGCTCTTGGGGCAGAGGTTGCTGTTTAAAGTGATCTGGTACATGTTCCTTAATGCCTCAATTTCCTCATCTGCAAAATGGGAATGATAATGATGCTCACCTGATAAGGTTATAAGGGTTAAATGAATTAATCTAACATAGGATGCTGTCAATAAATGTGAACTATTATCCACAGAGCCCATGTTTCCGGAATCATCACACCAAACACATTTGGGCTCCAAACCCCATGAACCGTCAGTTAATCCTTAACAAAACTTGTAAAATCACCAGGACCATGAGAATGGACAGACTTGTCACCCCTAATTGTAACCCTGATGATTCTTCAGTGCTTACATGATGATTACACCTGCTGACACCTGGCAGAAAATCAGATGTGAAACCCCCTCCCCCAATACACTCTTCATTACAGAATGCAACATTCAGAACAACTTCAGGCATTCTTCAGACTCAAAAGATCCAAGCCCATGCCTGCAAAGCATACACAGACAAGAATCAGTGTGCTCAGCTGTCTATCCTAGGAACTTTTTGCTGAACCATATTCTAGGAATAAACAACCCTTTAGAGTAGGGCCCAAAATAGTAGCCTTTGCCTGAATTCATGCTGCCCATTTAGTCCACACTGTTTTAAGGTTTTCTGAATTGGTTGTTAACAATTAATTGGTAGGTCCCACATTAAAATTTCAGACTTCTGAAATAGAAGAGTTGGCCACCCTGGGTCGCCATTCTCCAAAGGTCACGATTCCTGGAAGCTGAGTAGCAGCTGCCCCCTTCAGGCAGGGCATGGACTCTCCCAATTTGTTGTGATCCCCATTCCACCTACTCCATTCATCTATGTTTGCTTACCCCTGAGGACACTGTATTCTCCGACCTTCATCCATACCGTGTGTGTGTGTGTGTGTGTGTGTGTTCACATGCGCGTATGCTTGTGTGTGCATGTGCACATATGTGCATTCCTGTGTTGGGGAGAGGGCATGGGCTGTAGGGTATTTGCTAGGAATCTCCTAGGAACTAGGAATGTTTTAAACGACAGAGGTGGGGTTCTGTATCACCAATGGAAGTGCTGCTATGTAAACAGGATATTCGGGGCTGATGGTTTCTAAACACTATTTGCACGCTATGCCTGTGTGGGCCAGGGCATAGGCAGCCCCACAAGGCTGGTTAGAAGTTAAAGGATTCCTGTGCTGTGCCCTGTCAGCAAAGTGCTGAGACAACAAACTTAACCTCTCTGTCCAGTGTGAGCCTATCAGCCATGGTTATTAAATCCCACAAAAGAGAGAAGAGAAGAAGTGAATAGGGCTGAAAGAAAAAGCACTTTCCCCATTTGGATAGCTGCACAGAACAGGAGCTGCTGGAGAAAGCCAGGGAGTGTAATTGCTGGCCTGAAAGAAAAAGAAAAACTATAAAAGGAAAGAAAGAAAGAGGGGGGAAATTGATAATGAACAATTTATCCTCAGAGCTAACAGTTAATTAATTCTGAAAATATCTGTCAGGCTAATAGAAATGGGGGGAGGGCTATGCCACATACACAATTAATAAAATAATAATAACAAAAAAGGAAAGAAAAAAGATTTTTTAAAGGTGTTACTATCTTCTTACAGGCTGGGCCCTTGGCTTCCCAATGTCATTTTCAACACAATTTTTTCCGTCTCTTTTCAGAAATTGTTCTCATGAATGATTTATATATGTCTAGTTATCTGGAGTGATTTCTATGGACCCCGGCGCATTGCTGCATAATTGTTAATTTTAACGCCATAATAGCTTCAGATGGAGGAAGAGATTAGGCATTTATTGCACAATTAAATGAAACATACTTGAGAATCACAAAGGGTTCCGTAATTATTTCAGGCCATTAATAAAATGGGCATTAAATTATATGGGACACAAAAGGGAAAGGAAATAGATTTTCATTACAGCAATAGAAGCTGAGAGTAGTAATAGATCCTTGTTGAATTATCTTTCTCTCTCTCTCTCTCTGAAATTAATTGTTGCCCAGCTTATTTCAAAGCAAAATAAAGGAGGGAAAAAAGTGTTTTAAAGAACCTCTGGTGAAAGGGCTTTGTTTGATGGGGACAATAGTCAGTGATACACTCCAAAAAACAAGGTAATCTTTGATTCTGGCTCCTTGCCTTTGGTTCCAATGACTTTAAAGGCAGATTGTTCAGCAGCCTGGGGTTTCCCCACACCTACCCAACCACCAGCTCAATGGGAGAATTCAGGGGGACTGAGGAAGTAAGGAAGTCGAGGAAGGAAGAGTCATTGGCCTGTCTTTAAAACTGCTCCTGAGGGGAGAACTTGGACCACTGCACACGATCCCACAGAAAAGAAGGTCACTGGATTCACTGCATAATTCATTTACGATGCATTAATCTTTGAAACAGTACTATGAGCTTGGTACTATAATTATCATTTCTATTTTGCAGATGAGGAAACCAAGGGTTGGGGTGGTTAAAAACATGATCAAGGCCCCACACTTGTTCATTGGGGCAGCTCACATTTTAAGACAAAGAAAATAGTGTCCCTGCTCTCAGAGTACTCAAATTTTAGTGGGAGGAGACAGACAAGCACACAGGGAAGTTTGATACCATGTCAATTACTGCTGGATATGTGAGCCACGTGCAGTGGGATGAAACACAGCTCTTTCTTTTTCCTTCCCTTCACCAGTGTCTCGCTTTTTTAACAGACTTCAAACTAGAGCCTCCTCCACTACCTAGTCCTTCCAGTGCCTGCCCTGAGAGCAAGATCTCTGCCTAATACTTTACGGCATTAAAGACAATGACAAGAGAAGACCATGGTCTCTGGTGTGGCTGATGCTCTTCACCTTCCCTTCTATCTGTATAGGCTTCCTCTGGCAAGGGATAACAGCCCTAGTGAAACTAGTGTGGCCGCTACTTTAAATTAGAAGCACGTGATTAGAGTGAGGAAGAAAGGCAAAAAGATTAAACCTAAAGTTGCATCGAACCTCAAGCAACCAAAAGCTCCTGCTTTGGCCACGGTGCTATTGTTATTACTCCAGGCTTTGGGGTGTCACTATGGTATCCAGTCACCTCAGTTGTTGGCTCTTCCTTAAGTGGTGGGGCCCAATCTCAAAGTCTAGGACCACAGGCTGAAATCTCTGTACTTCCTTTGCTGCTCAACTTTGCAGGGCCTGCCTAACACTGTCCACAGATGCTGATACTTAACTCCTAAAGTGTCAACTCTCATCCCCCGGTCCTGGGATTTTGTAACACTTACCAGGAGCCAAAGTTTGTAGAACTCAGATCAAATATCTCATGTCTCCATTAAAAAAGCAGAGAGTTTGGCAATGGATTCCAGTCACAATGGGAATAAAACACACTGTCTTTTAGAAGAAACTCACCCAGAAGTAGAAAATACAGCACAGAAAGAAGGATAGGGAGCTGCAGACACCTTTAAAACCCCCAGATGTCAGCATCATACAGCAGGTTAAGTTTGAGCCCTATAAAGACCATAGTCTATGGATTTCTCTTATTGGCAAGATAAGCCACTCCTAAGGTAATGCTATACTTGACAGTTCTCCCACAATGTGTATATTAACAAAATGATATTAACAGTCTTCTCTATTAAGTGGTATAATGTGCAAGCAGGTAATAAAAAAAAAGATTCTAAATTTATTTGATGAGTGAGGAGATAATGTGAGAATACTTCCAGATTCAAATGAATTAAATAGAAAGTACAGAAAAGAACAGATAAGTTAATGCCCAACCATAATTGGTAATTTTTATGAAATCATGGAAAACAGGAAGGTTGTCAAGGGATTGGAGATGGACTGGTACAGTTTTTGGAGACTGTAAATCAGCGACTTTTTAAATAATTTCTCCACTGCCTTTCATCTGTAGACAAACTTCTACCTTATTATTAAGCTTCAACAAAGAAACTACTAAGGAAGATATTGTTTATTAAGTGAAAAGGTTTAAGGCCAAGTGTCTCCTGGTAACTTGGTCAAATAGATATTCCAAAATACCTTCTTAATGACCTAATATGACCAGATCCTGAATATGTTACAATAAGGATATATTTAAATGTATAACTGAGGTCAAAAAAGTGGAAGAAATTCTTTCTGAAGAGATAATAAAACAACACACATTGAAATTTAAAGACTAAATTTTCACCACAAAGACGATCACAAAATGATATGTGAGGGGATATATGTCCATTAGCTTTTTATGATAATTCCACAACATATCCATATATTGCAAAATTGTGTTGTAATCCACGTATATATACATATATGTATATTATTTGCAATTAAAAATAAATAAAATTGGGGCCGGTGAGATGGCTCAGCGGCTTAAGCGCCTGCCCGGCAGGCGCAGGGGCCCGAGTTCGACTCCCGGAACCCACATATGAAAAGGGGGCTGGTGATACCGCTCAGCGGCACGGGTGCCTGCTGGCACGCGAGATCCTGAGGTCGACCCCCCGGTACCCACAAAAAAAAAAAATTGGAAAAAATTTTCAATGTGAATCTGGGATAGCCATGAGCAGTATCTTTTGAAGCCTAAGAGCAAATGCCAATTCAGCAAATGCCAAAGTCTTGGAGATTAACTATGTACAGATTTTTTATGTACAGAAAAGGAAGAATTAGGCTGATGTACAGCAAAAATGTGGGAATTATGCCCAAATTCTCATATCATGCTAAACTCTTGAGAGGAGTGGCATCACTGGTGAAATGAAGAGTAAATTATCCACTTATCAGAGAAAGGATCCTAAAGAATTTATTTTGTTCTGCTGTGGTTCTCAAAATAGCAGCAATAAGAAAAATAATCATACTGATTATACTAGAATCAATAGAGAATTTGTTCCCTAGACCCTTTTATACTCATGTTTGGAGCTCAAATTTATAATTGTCATAGGTCAAAATAAACTCAGTCTAGAAGTTAAAGATCAGCAAAATGCTGTGGCACTCAGTAAAAATAAAAGGAAATACTTCAATCCCTCAAGAGTCAGATCAAATATTGAATTACAATTAAAAATGAAAAAATATATATATACATAAAATGAGTCATCATGAAGAAGATTCAGCAGAAACAACACACAACAAAATTTAGACATCTTCCTATACCAAACACTTCAATTAGAAATTTTGTATATAGCTTATAAAAGATCTCTATACAAAATATTTTTAAAGGAGGCAGAAATTTTATGACCAAAGAACAAAAAAATACATAATTTGATAAATGAATGAAATAGTTCAATTTGAATGTAATAAAATGTTGAGACTCATGGGACAGGTTCAAAAGAAAAATCAAAACAGCTGAAATAAAATGAATTAGAAGATGGGTGCTTATTAGTTACCTTTTTCTTGCTGGGACAAAATACCTGACACCCACAGCTTAAAAAGAAGAAGTTTAGGGCTGGTGAGATGGCTCAGTGGCATAAGCGCCTGCCTTGCAAGCGCGAGGGCCCGAGTTCGACTCCCAGAACCCACATATGAAAAAGGGGGCCGGTGATATCGCTCAGCAGCACGGATGCCTATTGGCGTGCAAGGTCCTGAGGTCGACCCCCCGGTACCCACAAAAAAAAAAAAAAAAAAAAAAAAGAAGAGGTTTATTTTGACTCATGGTTTTAGGGGGTTCAGTCCATATTAGGTTGGCAGACTCTAAGGCAGAAATGGCATGATGAAAAAGCATGGTGGAGGAAATCTGCTCAACCCATGGCAGCCAGGAAGCAGAGAGAAAAGGAAAGCAGGCTCCAGGGATGAGAATACACCTTTTCAGGTCACACCCGCAGTGACCAACCTCCAACCTCCAACCAGGTCCAACTTCTTAATGGTGCACTCTAAATAAATGAGACTTTGGGGGAATATTTTGGATTTAAACCATAGTAGTATAAATAAATTAAACAGAATGCAGCACATGGGGAAAAAAGGAAGTAGAACATATATAAGAAAGGATAAGAGATTTGAAAGAGAGATTGTGTTTAAACAACTGGAGAAGTTCGGCAGCAGACAGGAGAGTAAGCTACTCAGATCTCCCTTTGAGAGGGAACTGCTGTATGGAATGCAGGCGACTGGCCTGCCCACATTCAGAAACTATCTCATTTATGCCAATACCATGTCCTAGCCAATGACTTAGCACCGCACAGGTATCAGATCTGGGAAATTTCTCCCAACACAGGGCTTCTGTACAATGTGGTCTTTGCACTGGGACCTTCAGGGTAAAGAGAGTCCTGGCCTGGCTGACATTCCTCAGAGACTCTACACAGTATTCCAGCCTTTCTTCTTCTTTCATAGGTATCACATTTGCACTGCAATTCAAAATTTCTTCCTATTCTGCTTTCTTTTTAATCCCAATAATTATTTTCACTTCTCATTCAGTTTTGCCACCTGCTGCTCAGAAGTCAAGAAATGAAATGGGGCAAATGAAGGAACCTACCCCTACACCCTGACATGGGTTGAAGAACCTGCCCCCATGCAGCATTCTCTCCTGGCCAACTCCATGCCCATGGATTACACGCCCTGGCTGTAGCCATCCACCAAGCTTGCTGACTTTTGTTTCCCCTTGGCACTGGTCAGCAGAGGAGTCAACCAAGGGACCAACCTGATCATGAACAAGGCCAATGCTCCAGAAGAGAAGGTAAACCCAGAGAGCTGGGAGCTCCAGGGAGAAATAACAGACCTGGCCAACAGTGCTAGTCCCCCAGAAGGCTCATGGCTATTGTAAACTACAAAAGCAGCATGGAGCTTTACACCAAAAATGACTCCATCATGGCAGGCTAGAGTTAGAGAAGAAACCCAAAGCAGCACCCACCCTATTGCCACAGAAGAATTACAGAACAATTCCACTTCAGGGTTTCCAGTGTTACCCTCCCCGCATAGTGACTGGTAAGAGACAACTATGGAGAGACAGCCATGGAGAGGGTGTAGGCTAGACATAGATTCTCTGAGAAGTTTAAGCTTAAGCCAAGAAGGACATGGTTCTTGCCCTCAGTAGTTAGAAACCAGGGCCAGTAAGTGTGGATTTCAGAGACTAGATCTGAAAGAGTTGGCATTAAGTCCAACAGTCTGCTTGAATCCCTGCCCTGCAGCCTACATCCAGCAGAGATCAGAGGGCAGATTATCCATCTACCAATGTGAGCAAGGAATGCCTCAGCTTAGACACCTGGCATGGTATGGGGTGTATGGACAGAGAGGGTCCTGGAGAGAAAAGAAACCTCACAAACCCACAGGTGATAAAGCTAGGCAGAGATAATCATGGCTTCCTGGATTCCAAGACTACAGATCCTGGAAAGACACTACTCAAAAAAAAAAAGGAGGGGGCGGGGATATAGCTTAGTGGCACAGTGTCTGCCTGGCAAGTGCGAGGTCGTGAGTTCAATTCCCAGTACCAAAAAAAAAAAAAGGAGGAATTTTTTTCTTTTTACTGACTCAGTATTTTTTCTCTTCTTCCATCATTGATTTTGGAGGAGCTTACAGGCTTTCCCTCGTTTCTCTTTTTTTCTTTATTTTTGCTCTTTCTTTCTTTTTTTGTGGGTACCGGAGGTCGACCTCAGGAGCTCAAGTGCCAGCAGGCATCCGGTGCTGCTGAGAGATATCACCGGCCCTTTTTTCGTATGTGTGTTGCAAGAGTCGAACTCAGGACCTCACGCTTGCCAGGCAGGTGCTTATGCCGCTGAGCTATCTCACCGGCCCAAAGATCTGAATGTTAAAACAGAAACAATCTGCTAGAAGATAAAATAGGTAAAACTCTTGAAGACATTAGGCATCAGCAAGGACTTTCTGAAAAGAGCTCCAATGGTATGACAAGTAGTACCAAGAATCAACAAGGATCATATCAAATTAAAAAGCTTCTGCACAGCGAAGCAAACACCCAACCAAGTAAAGAAACAACCTACAGAATGAAAAGAAACTTTTTCCCACTATGCCTTAGACAGAGGATTAATGTCTAAAATATATAAACTACTTAAAAATTAAAGTTCCCCAAATAAAAGACCCAATCAAGAAATGGTCACCTAAAATGAATAAACATTTCTCAGAAAAAAAGAATTACAAATGATCAATAAATGCATGAAAAAATGTTCAACATCACTGGCAAATTAAAACAACAGTGAGATTTCATTTTACTCCTGAAAGAATGGCTAACATTAAGAAATCAAATAATGACAAGTGTTGGTGAAGCTGCAGGGATAAAGGAACTTTTACATATTATTGGTGGGAATGTAAACTGATACAACAATATGGAAATCAATACAGAGATTCCTCAAAAGATTAAATCTAGAAATTCCATTTGACTCAGCTATTCGCATTCTAAGTATCTCCCTGAAAGATTTGAAGACGTCATATTACAGTGATATATGCATACTCATGTTTATAGTCTCACAATCTTGGAAGCTAAATCTTGGAAGTGACCTTTATGCCCACCAACACATGAATGGATAAAGAAAATGTGGTATTTATGCACAGTGGAGTAGTAAAGGAAGGATAAACTTGAGTCATTTGTAGGAAAATGGATGCACCTTGAGACTATAATGTTAAGTGAAATAAATCAGACACACAAGCTTAAATATCACATGTTTTATATGAGAAACCCAAAATATAAATAAAGAGCAAAATAAAAGATAGTAGGAAATAAGGAGAGAGATCTTTTTCAAATGTTAAGGGGATCAAGAGATGGAGGGAGGGGTGAAGGAGGGGAGAGAAAGGGGTTGAAAAAGAATTGTAGTGTGTCAGGTACGTGCGCCAATCCCCTTCAAGGAATGTAATCATTATGTAATGCAAACATGTACTAGTAAAAAATAAAAACTGGAGAAAAAAATACATTTTACTCCAGGTGAAGGGATGAAATGGGAGCCTTAGAACAAAAAGGGAAGAACCTCCCATGAGAAAATTCTCTGCTTTTTGTGATTAAATGATATAAAGATATGACATCTTAATACAAAATACTGCTCTCCTTTGGGACTTTTGCTTATGTGGTCTTTGTGGAATTGTCAAAAACCTAAGCTGTTTAAACCAGCTTGCAGCTTCTCTCTCTTTATCTCAAAATACATTTTCCTGAATCTGGGTCTTCTTAAGTGGACTGTAATGTCTGTTTATAACCACTTTCTTCTCTCTTCCTCTTTTTCTAGTCTTTTTACTCTTTTTCTCCCTCTCTTGAGAAACTTTGAAGACAAAATACTCTGAAATTTTGTTCTTTTATGTTTATGTCTAAGAATACTTAATCCAGAATATCATTACCCAATATATAAAACAGTAATAAATCAGATGGCAAGGTTTCATAAAACCTAATAGAAACTTCCTAATAGAAAACTTCTGCTGCTATTAGGCTTCAGGGGAAAAATGATATGCTAAATACACATTGTTATAGTTTGGGTTTGTTTCTTTGTTTCAGTGCTGGAGATTGAACCCAGGGCCTCAGACATGCTCTACTACTGAGCTACATCCACAGCCTTACAGTTTGGGTTTGGAGTGTCACCCAAAGCCCATGTGTTAAAGGCTTGATCCTTAGCTTAGCGGGATTGGGAGGTGGTGGAAACTTTAAGAAGGAGGCCTTGTCGGAAGTTTTGGGTCATTTGGAGCAGGCTCTCAAAGGGCATCATGGGGCCCCAGTCTCTTCCCTTCTTGCTCTTTCATCCTAGCCATGCGGTGAACAGTTTTCTCCACCGTAATGTGCTGCCTCACCATGGGCCCAAAGCAATAGGGTCAGTTGGTCATGGATTGAAACTTCCAAATCTGGCAGCCTAATAAACCTTTCCTCTTTATATGTTGATTACATCAGGTATTTTGTTACAATAGTCATGGAAACTAACACTCTCAAAAATTTGAAAGAGAAAGATTAAAAACTGGAGTTTCCCAGGGAAAAATGTAATTCCTAATGTTTTGTTTATTTTGGGTCTTCTAAGCAGTACATATCTGTTGCAACTACAGCTCAGAAAAAGTATGAAAAGTTTTACCTGTGAATTAAGTTATTGGCTTTGATTAGTAGGTTACAAGATAAGAAAATGTGATATCAGAAACTCTTAAAAATGAGTTGAAGATTCTTTAAAATTTGATTATAAATTCTAATATAGTCAAATTGTACTGAAAAAATATAATTATATAATTACAGGCATATATATATATATATGGTATGGCCAAAAAATGTATACATCAGGAAAAAAGCATGTATAAATATTTTAATGTTAAATTTATTCAGACATCATGAGATAAATACAAGTTATCTTTGGCCTCTACAATTATAAAATGTGCTCATAGTGGTGGCCATTAGCTTCCAGACATTTATTAGTATGGCAAACTGCTGAAGTGTATATACTTCTTTTGGCACACACTCTCTCTCTCTCTAGAGAGAGAGTGCTTAATTGTCAACTTGATTGGTTTGGGAGCTGCCTAGGGGATTAGTAAATCATATTTCTGTGTGTGTTTTGGGGGATCATGGAGGTGCGCCCTGATTATTGTATCTGGCCCCTCACCCCTTTACCTCTGGCACTGTTCCTCTGCTCTACTGACCAAATCACAATGAACTTTGTTCTACTATGCCTTTCTACCATGTTGTTTTCCCTTTGGAACCAGCTGGCCATGGACTGAATCCTTTGAAATCATGAACCAAATAAACTTGTCCCTTTTTCTTTTCTTTGTCTTTCCTTTTTTTTCAGGGGGAGTGAGGCAGGGTCTCACTGCATAGTTCAGACTGGCCTTGAACTCACTATATGAGGCTGGCCTCAAACTCATGGTGATCCTCCTGCCTTAGCCTCACAAGTGCTGAGATTACGGACATGTACCAGCACTCCAGGCTAATCTCTACTTTGTTTAAAAAAGGTGCAGGTGTCAGGGGTTTTGTCCAGCAACAGAAAAGCTGACTAATACACATATATTCTTAATTCCTTTCTTATTTCTGATAAATTTAGTGTTACTTCCCTCCAGCCTGAAGAATTTCCTTTAGAATATCTTATAGGACAGGTTCGCTGGTAATTCATTCTCTCATTGTTTATTCAAATGAAAATATTCTTATTTTACCTGTATTTTATTTTATTTTATTTTATTTTATTTTATGTTTTTGGTGCCAGGAATCAAACTCAGGACCTTGCTTTTGCCAGGCAGGTGCTATACTGCTGAGCTATATCCTCAGCTCTACCTGTATTTTAAACGGACAATCATACTGCATGTGGAGTCCTTGGTTGATAGTTTTACTCTCACTACTCTAACTATGTTATTCTAATATCTTCTGGCTGCCATTGCCATTGTTCCTGATAAGTCAACCCTTTATTATACCATTGTTCTCCTTTATGTGATGTTTATTTTTCTTCAGTTGCCTTGAAAATTTTATTTATGCAATTTGTAATGTGGTTAGGAGTAGCTGTCTGGCTAGCTTAATAGGGTTGGTTTTCTTTGTGCTTTTCCAACTTGTGATTTGTGAAGTTTCTTACATCTGTGAGATTACTATTTTCTGTCAAATTTGGGAAAATTTTAGCCGTTAAATAATTTTTATTTCTCATCTCTTCTTCTGGGACTGCTATGACAGTGGTATCGGACCACTTCGTATTATCCTACATATCTCTGAAACTATGTTCATTTTTCTTCAGTCTTCTTTCTCTCATCTTAGAATGGATAGTTTCAAGTTATCTATATATATATATATATTTTTTGTGGGTACCGGGGGGTCGACCTCAGGACCTCGCGCGCCAGCAGGCGCCCCTGCCGCTGAGCGATATCACCGGCCCCTTTTTCATATGTGGGTTCCGGGAGTCGAACTCGGGCCCTCGCGCTTGCCGGGCAGGCGCTTACGCCGCTGAGCCATCTCACCGGCCCTCAAGTTATCTATATTTATGCTCACTTATTTTTTTTGCCATCTCCAATTTTTCTGTTGAGCCCAACTGATGAACTTATCCATACTCTCAGGAGGTGGGGAGGGATGGGATTCTGTTTCTGTGAAAAGATTCATACATCTTCATTTACTAAAATTACTTTTAAATATACTTTTAAAGTATATTTTTGTTTAATTCTGTGTATTTATAATGGCTTATTTTCATATCTGTCTTCTAAATCCAACATTTGGTCCCTTTTTAAGGTAATTTCTATTATTTCTTGCTGAGTATGGATGACACTTCGCTTTCTTTTTCCATTTCCATAATTTTGACTGTAAATCATACATTTTAGCAATCCTGGATTTTCCTGAGTTCAGAAATTGTGGTTTTTTTTTTTTTTCTATTAGGCAGTTAACATCCCTGGACCCTGCAAACTTTGTATCATTTCACTGTGCTGCAGTTGGTATTTCTGTTCAGTTTATGACCTCCTCCTAAAGTTTTTATTTCTAATTTTTTAGCCTAGACTCTTGGGGCCTTCTCTGAACCTGTGTAATTTGGAATGTCAAAGAGAAAATCATTCAAGGTCCCTCTTCTCAAGCTCAGAATTTATGGAGAAAACCAAACAGATAAGTAGGCAATATCAATATAGTGTGACTAATTGTGTAATAGGAATAATCACAAGACATATGAATAATGCAGAGTGGAAAGCAACTGACTTTGAAAGACACCATTGGTCTTGGATGACTTGATAGATTAGGTGACACCTGGGCTGACTTTTGAAAGATAAAGAGTACAGGTGGACACAGAAAGAGGACATTTCATACAGAGGGATGACCAATGACAGATGAGACTCTGAAAATGACAAATCATTCAATATAGCTAAGGCGTAAGATATTAGAGAAAATGAGGCAAGGCATGGAAAAAGATGTACATCATAAATAGTCTATACACCAATTTAAAGGATAAATGCTTGATTCTGTTGATCATAACAAGCCACACTGAATCTTTGCAAGCTATGTTAAGGGTGGATTAAAATGAACCAGGCAGGAGACAATTGTGGCATGGTCAAAGATGATTGGCAGAAATAAGAGAATAGCATTGAAATGTAAAACAGGTGGGAAAATTGAGCTTAGGGTTCAGGAGAGGAACAAAATAAGGATGACACTAAAGACTTTTGCTTAGGCAATCAGGTTGAGGATTACACCATTTGTCCAAGGTAGAGAATATAGGAAGTATAGAAAGTTTGAGGTAGGGAAAAGAGCAAATGATTTGTTCAGTTTTTGGTGTACTGGGGAAAATTAGAAGGAAAATCTGGCAGGTGGCTGAATATACAGTCATGTGCAAGCTCTCTGAAAAAGACTGAAAATAAGAGCTCCTGAAGTATGCCAATTGAGAAAACAGGTGATCTGAGACCATTTGCGAAACCCTACTATTTAAGCAATGAGCCAAGAAAAAGTGATCAAGAAGAAAGGAAAGAAGAGTTGATGGTAGTAGATCAAATTAAGGCAGAGTACTAGAGGCACACTTCCTTTCCTCCAAACACTTTCTCCTGCTGTGATCTGAGCCTCAGCTACACCATTTCTGTTCCTATCATTAGCCCTTGTAAGCCTGGCTCTTCAGCCAGACTGTATGTGAGACCCCTGCCCTTACTAATCAATTAGAAACTTCCTAATAGAGACATTACCCTTGGAAGTGTTATTGTCCTGCTAGCAACTTCTATCAGTTGTAAATCGATTGTACTTCAAGTGAAGTAAAACAGTCCCCAGCCAACTTCACTATATCCATCAACTGTCACCATCAGGTGCTGGCAATGAAGACCTACAGACTCTCAGGGTCAGGCTCGTTAGCCAGAGTGTCCTTCAGTTTGATTCTGTATGGACTTCCCCGAATAGCCTGCTTCACAGGGTCTCTCAGGCCTGGCCCCCAGTAAGGGAAATGACGTGTCCTGGAGAAAAGAAATCACGATAAATTCCCACAGCTCTCACCTGGTAATGGAGACAGGTCACTACTCTCACAAACACATACATGCAAATTAGTGTGAGAAACACATTTAAAGAGGAGAAAAGACTGGCATGGATTTAAACAAATGTTCTTTAAGGATCCAGAACTCATTTATACTAGTAATTCCAAATTATAAAAATCTCCAAACTGAAAAGTGATATATCTTCTAAGAGAAAAATTAATCACTTAGTAATAATGAAAGACTGAATGTTGATGCATATTTTTTTCTTAAATTTCAGAAGATACATTCTTACAACCAAGGAGGAAGATTTAGGTAAATATTTGAATAATCTTAAATTGGAGGGAGAAGAATAAATTTTGACATAGGAACATCACAGATATTGGGAAGAGGGTGGATCAGAGATGATTGATTGGGATAGGCTGGGGATTGTGGTGCAGGGGGAGGGAGTAGGCACAAGAAAGAAGTTTAAAAGGACTTGCAGCTTTCCTGAAGACTCAGGGTATCAAAGAGAAGATTTTAGAGCAAGAGTTAATGAGGGAGTGGAAAGCATGGTTGGCATTTCCCATCATGGCATTATGATTTAATTACAGGTTCAAAAGCTCAGAAGTGTTTCTATCCCTCCAAAGATCTGGAGCTGTGTTTGGGGTATGCTACCACTAAATAGCAAATTGTGCCTTGGTTATTCACAGGCCAATGCCAGAGAATGAACAATGTGAATATGCACATATAATCCTTAATTAAAATTCCTATTGATATGGTGCAATTATTACATTTTATGTATCAATCTAAAAAAGAATTAATAATAAGAAAAACCCAGCTTACTTATGACATATTCTGGCCAAAAATCTCTAATTTGAATCATCAAATTTTTAATCTAATTTCTAATTTATAGCATATATGAAAGAAATGGGAACAAGCTAATGATTGCCAGGAAGGACACACTAGGTTTGATGATTTACAGGACACTGGGCTGAGACTCTTCAGACAATAACATTATGGGAAAAGGAACTACTCCAGATAGCAAGACACTTGAGAACTATGACACCCGGACACAACGCATGGTCCTGAGTTAGAAGCTGGATTCGGGCAGAGCTACTCTAAAGGACCTTTTATTGAGATAATTAGGAAAATCTGAATAAAAACTGTATGTTACTTAAAATTTTATGTATTTATTAAGTAAGATAGTGTTATTTTGACAGCTTATTATAAAATGTTTTTAATGTATGTTGGCTTTTGTTTTATTGTAATTAGTGAAATACCGAAGTGGGTTAATATCCAGTCATGTCCAGTATACCCTGCCTTCTTCGCTGGCTCTGGGTTAATTCACAATTTCAGGTTTCCCGCACACACAATAGCTGATGTAGACTTCTGGCATACAAAAGAAGCTTCTATATCTGAGTGTTTCTGGATCCTCAATTTAATCCAGCTGATTTACTCTCTTGGTTCCTTTCCCAGCATGGCCCTTAGCCATCATTCCTAGGTTTCTCTGGCTTTGCTGTAACCATCTGTCCTTTTTCCCAGACTAATGGGCAGGATGGCTGTTTCTTGCCAGGATTTGTCAGTGGCTCCCCCTGAGTCCCAGGCTGCCCACCTGTGGCTGATTCAGTCAAGGTCACTCTTAGCCACTTGGGCTTGGCAGCTGCCCCTCCAAAACCTGTAACATAAAACAGCAATTGAGAGAGCAGTCTTTGAAGCTGGACTGGATTGGTCTGAATCTCATTGGTTGCTATAGGACATTGGGCAATTTGTTCAACACATGTGTGTCTCAGTTCCTCAGTTTTCTCATCTGTAAAATGGGTGATGACTATACCTGCCTCATAAGGATGTTGTAAAGATAAATGATATGACAGATGTAACATTTTTAAGGCTCTGGGCACATCCTGACTAGTTCCATGGCCATTAGCTATTATTTAGATATTAGCTCTTCTTGTGTGATATACTGACAATGTACCACCTTGGTTTGACCCATGTAATACCTTGGGGGATACAAATACAGTCCTTTCCTGATTTATGTGGCCCTAGCTCCTTACCACACCTTGTCATTCTGCCTTGCCCCCACTCTTCTCATGGGTTCCAGCCCATCGGTCCTGGGCCAGTTCCTGGAATACCCATCCTTCTTCCCTCCCAGGCTATTATGAGGAATTTCTTTTTCCTGGATGTTTAAACTAAGAAAAGCTTAGTTTAAATCTCACCTCCTTCGCAGTTGAGCCAGCCAGCTAAAGTGGCCTCAACCCACCATTTATCACAGCCCTGCATTCATTTTCTTTAAATAATTTCGTTTATTTATTCTCCTTGTTAAGTGCATGCCTCTGGCCATGATGGTTAGCTCTGCCTCTTTTACTCTGTTACCCCAGGCCTTGGCACATGGCGAAGCTCCAAGAGTAGTTGCTGGATGAATGAATATGTTAGACGGGCCATTCAGGTTGTTTTCAGAAAAAACATTTTAAGAAAAGGTGATCTGCTGTGCTCTAACCAAAGAAGCAGTAGACCTGGCAACTTTTAAATGGCAATGTTTCTTCCTTGAAAAGAAAGTAAAGCTTTACTCCATCATCATCCCACTATAATAACATTGAAAACAATAATAATTATAGTAATAGAACAGAAGGCAGAGATAAACTAATTCAAAGGCTATTACAGAAAGAAAAATGTCCAAGGTATAGAGAAGTGGTGGAATATGATAGAGTAGGAAAAAAAAAACTTCCCAGTAGGAAGGTAGAGCCTGGGTCCTTCCAGCAAACTGGGAGTCTTCTTAAAGGGAACAAAGAAGAAAATCTCCATGAAGTGTGTCCCACAATCACAGCATCACCTCCCCTAACAAATCTCCGTGAAGTGTGTCCCCACAATCACAGGGTCACCTCACCCCTAACTGCTGCACAGGGACATTTTCATGTTCAAAGGCAGCTGGCAAAGGAGCTCATTTTTTTCAGAGTCTCCGTTCCTAGCTCTTTCCAGTGTACCGCATCATTTGATTTCCAAAGTAACCATAATGTAGAATCCTCTTAAAATACAAAGCAGGAAAAAAAATGTAATTGTGCTTGGGATGAGTAGGAAATATCAGCAAAGCCCTGCATTATTTAATGTATGTGAATTTAGGTTTCCAAGTTCTGAATTTCAGGCAGGCAGGACCATTTTAATACTAGAAATGTGGGCTAGAAGTAGGAAGAACAAATACTATTCCAATTTTTTATGTAAAAAAACCCAAAAACTACATTTAAGTATATCTAGCAAATGTGCTTATCATATCTATGGCCAAATTCTAGGGAAACAGGATTAGCCTTTTTGCATTTAACACTTGCATTTTAGTGCATCTTCTTACTTCTGCAATTGCAGTCTTGGGGCTGTTCACAACCAAACATGTTGTCTAACTTCATATAGATATCAGGAAGTTTCCACCAGTTACTATGCACAGGTAGAAAATGTAACAATGAACTGGAAAATCACAGCCTTCTAGATTGAACCCCAGAATCCCAAACTGTAAGAATTTCTATTAAAAGGATTTGAAAACCCCAACCCTTCAATAAGGAAGGTGACCTTTTAGAAAAAGAAATCTATCAGAACAAGACAGCTTACAAAGAACAGAGCATGCTGCATGATACCCATTTCTAGATTAATGAAGATCAAGGAAAATGCTAAGGATTCCATAACTATCTCTTAATATAAGTAAGCATCCGACATAGCTGACCACAGTACCATTTTTAATAAAATGATGGCCATGGACTCAATGATATTACTGTCAGGCAAATTTCAAATTATTTATCAACCACCATAGAAGCCTAATGTTATTATGCCTAGTAGTTGACTTATTAGCTGAAAAAGTAATCTGTTTAAAGTGAAGCATCATTAAAAGTATATACATATATTTTAAATTTTTATTTGAGGCTAAAGACCATAATTGTAAAATCATGTGGCAATCTTTTGATTGAGGCCAAGGTCCATGTTTTGTTCTCTTATTTTATAAAAATCTTATCTTTGAGAAATCCTTTGTGATATTCAGGTTTTTTTTTTTTAAAAGCAAACCACGATTTAAAGGCATGTGCAATTTGAATGCAAAGCTTTGTTAGGATTTTGTAAAAATTTTTTTCACCATAAAATTAAGTGAAATGAAACAGACACGCAAGATTAAATGTCTCGTGTTTTCTCTTGTATGAGAAACCAAAAATATAAACGAGCAAAATGAAAGACAGATAATAGGAAGTAGGAAAATCTTTTCCAAATTGGAAGTGGAACAAGAGTCAGGGGGGTGGAAAAAAGGAATTGAAGGAAAAATGGAGCTTTTGTCAACAAGAAGGAGCAGAGAGGGATGGGAGGGGTAGGGAACAAAAAAAGAATTAAGATGCATTATGTATATGCACCAACTCCCCACGATCAATGTTATCATTATGTGCGACAAACGTACTAATAAAAAATAATACTTTTCATCAATTTTCTACAGGTCTCTCACTCACTTCTAAATAGTCAGATTTTTTAAAAAATTTTATCTATCCAGTCTTATCAATATTTTAAAGCATTTGGCTCAGCTTTCATTTGAACAACTTCTTATCACACTAACATTTCATTCGTTCGCATGCTATTTCATCAATTTACATTATTACAGTAGTAAGTACAACTGATGTAAACAGTTCGGGTCAAACATTCCTGACTCTAGGAAAGCGCAGACACCAATTTTGAGAGCAACAGGGCCCCCAAACTTGCCAGGGAAGCTGCCAGCCTGACTACAAAATGGAGTAACTCCTCAGTAAGTTCAGAGACAGACTAGAAGTTAATTATGTGGAAGCGGGTAAACCCCCCCAATAAGAGATTAGAATCCACAGCAAAACTGAATGATTCTCTGGTACAGAGAATCTCTGCTAAGTAGCTCTGTAAAGTTCAGTATCTCATTCAGTGTCATGAAAGTCTGGAGATGAATCAAATTTTCGGATGGCACAGATCTGTAAGGAATACTAACATGGCAGGGATCACCTCAAAATCAAAACACTCATAGCTTCTTTGGAGGTATCATCCAAATGGAACTTGATATGTAACATGATGGTGAAACCCAAGAGGAGGCTAAGTGTGTACATTTAATCTTTTAATCTGTAGTCTTTGTATGAGGACGAAGTTAGATGCACATATGTGGACAAGGCAAGATTTCTGGAATAGCTTAGAACTCTGAATGCCTGGATAAGTGCCTGGCATATAGACAATGCTCAAGAAATATGTCTGGATAAATATACCATACAGAAAAAATAAGAAAGGTGCCGGACAGTGTACATGGTGTGCTTATGTTTTTGTTAAAACAAAGAGGGTATTGGTAGAGTCTTTGCTACTTTGTGAACAATAATTTGTGCATAGGTAGTAATTGGCAGGAAGATTAATAAGTGATTGTCTCCAACAAGAGGAGCTAGGAAACTTGGATGGGGCCTCCGTTAGAAAGGGAAGTTACTGGCCGGTGAGATAGCTCAGCGGCATAAGCGCCTGCCTGGCAAGCGTGAGGTCCTGAGTTCGACTCCCAGTACCCACATACAAAAAAAGGACCAGTGATATCGCTCAGCGGCACGGGCGCCTGCTGGCACGCAAGGTCCTGAGGTCGACCCCTGGTACCCACAAAAAAAAAAAAAGGAAAGTTACTTTATATATATATCTTTATACTATTCAAATTTTCACTGTGTGCATATTTTAAATAAATCTAGTAAATAATATTAACTTTACAATTATCTAGGATGTTGGCTTCAGCTGTGAAATTTATACTTAATAGAGAAAAACCTTATGATCCTGCATTTTGCTTTGAAAATTAATTTCCTGAAATTGAACTATCTTTATTTGCAGATGATATGATCCTTTTTGTAGAGGACCCCAAAAACCTAACAGAAGTCTCTTAGAGATAATAAAAAATTTAGTAAAGTGTCAAGATATAAAATCAACATGCAAAAACCAATAGCATTCCTTTACACCAATAGTAAACTCACTGAGAAAGAAATCAGGAAAACAATCCCATTCACGGGAACTTCTAAAAAAATTAAATGGCTGGAAATCAAACTTACCAAGGAGGTTAACGACCACTATAACAAAAAGTATAATACTCTGAAGGAAGATATTGAATCAGACATTATAAAATGGAAAGATATCTCCTGCTCCTATATAGATAGATTCAATGTCATCAAAAAAGTTGTATTACCAAAAATAATACATATTTAATGCAACTCCAATCAAAATACCAACAACATTCTTCAAAGAACTAAAAAAAAAAAAATCTTAAATTTATATGGAACCAGAAGAGATCCAGAATAGTCAAAGCAATCCTAAGCAAAAAGCACAAAGCAGAAGGCATCACAATCCCAGACTGCAAGGCATATTATGAAGCTCTAGTAATAAAAACAGCATGATAATGGCACAAAAAATAACCATTTAGACCAATGGAATAGAATAGAAGACATAGAAACAACCCCAAGCATCTTTATCTATGTGATCTTTGACAAAGGAGCTTAAAACAATGCTAGAGAAAAAACAGCCTTTTTTAACAAATGGTGCTGGGGAAACTGGTATGCACACGCAGAAAAATAAAATTTAACCCATATTTCTTACCCTGTGTTAAAGTAAAATCAAAGTAGATCACAGGCCTAGACATAAAAATAGAAACACTGAAACTGCTGGAAGAAAAATAAAGAATACACTTAAAGACAGAGGTATAGATAAAGAGTTCCTGAACAGAACTCCACAAGACAAAGAAATAACACCAAGAGTCAACAAATGGGATTATATCAAATTAAAAAGTTTCTGCACAGCAAAGGAAACAGTTAAGAGTGAAGAGACAACCACGAATGAGAAAAAAAAATTGCCAACTACTCTTCTGGGAAGAAGACTAACATCTACCTACCCAGGTGCAACCTCTTTCACCAATTTGGCTTCTTATTCTGTTTTTTTCCTCTGTATTATTTATGCAATACAACATAATATGGTACTTACATATTTATGTTGTTATTGCTGGAATGTCATTACAAGATACTATCAATTTGCTGCTATGGAAGATTAAAGTTTAACTCATGTTATGGTTTATATCTAGATGTCCCCCTAAAGCCTCATGCAGTCATAGACAGGGATTTGGGGAGGTGATTCAGTCATGGGAGCACTACACCCCTAGGTGGATTAATCCACTGATGAGTCTGTAGCTAAATGTGCTATTAGAAGGTGTGCTAGAAGAGGTGGGTCACTGGAGGCATGGTCTGGAAGGTTATATCTTCCTCCCTGAGTTCCCCCTTTTCTCTCCTTGCTTCCTGGTGAGTGGTTTCTCCTTTGCCAGGCCCCTCTGCCATTCTGTCACGCCTTAGAGGCAGCTGTATGGACTGCAACCATGATCCAAAATAAACCTCTCCTCCTGTAAGTTGTGGGTATCAGTTATTGTGTCCCAGTGACAAGAAAGTGACAAAGATAGGTTTTGGTACCCAGAGTGAGGCCATTGGAAATATACCTGACGATCTGGTTCAGAAGACTTTAGAACTGGTTCGTAGGAGGATTTTGGAAAGGTTTGGAGATGTTGGCTGGAGAATCACCCCAAAATACTGTAAGCCAAGCTTGATGGGAAATTCTGGTCCAAGCCAGAAGCCAGAAGACCAGAATGTTGATAAAGCATATGGTAAAGACCCAGCTCAGGAAGATTAAGTTGGGAAGAAAAATTCCCCTAGCTATGGAACTCCAGTTCATGTGTGCTATGCTCTGGCAGGAGATCATGTCCTGAGACAGGTGATGAACATGGAGCTACAGGATTTAGTTTGCCTTGCTGGGTTTTAGTCTTGCTTTCGTCCTATTCCTTTCTATCCCTCTCTTCCCCTCTTTTGGAGTGGGACTGTTCATCTTGTGCCATTGTACGTCAGCAAAGTTTTACTTTCTTTTCTTATTTTTTACAAGGGCTCACAGAAAAGAGTTTGCCTTAAATCTCAGAGAAGACTTTGGACTTGGACTTTTCAGCATTGCTAAAGCAGAACTTTTTTTCCCTCTGGTTATTTTCTCTTCTCCAATTTTTCTGTTCTTTTCTGATGAGTCTTTTCTTTGAATATTGGATTTCTTGGTCTGAGCCTTTAATTTTCTTCTCTTTCCTCCCATTTTTAAATATTTTCTTCTCCATTTTATAATATTTTGCCAACTAGTGCTACCATAGTGTTGTGGTCACTATTTGCAAGAGAAACAGATTTAATGCTGGTCACAGAAATTTATAAGATTAGCTGACAATATCTGCCCACAGAGTCAAATATAGAAGAGTGCAGGAGATCGCTGTGTGTTAGAGATCTGAAGAATCCAGCTGAAGGCCTGGAGCCCATAGTATTGTCCAGCCCATGGCAATGTCCTGTATGAGTCCAAATCAGGAGGCCAAGCAATCTTCGATGGAAGACTGAAGGGTCTGCTGTGGACAACCCAAGGGCTGCTGCTGGAGGATAGAGAGTCTGTGCCTGCAGGCCAAAAAGCCAGTGCTGGCAGCCAAAAAATCTGCGCCAAAAGCCAAGCAACAACACCCAAGGCGAAGGTGAAGACTGGAGCTCCTCCATAGAGAACAGCAGCCGTCCTTGGCGACAGCAAGGACTGAACAACCAAAGCTGTCTTGGAGAAAAACAGCTACAACGAAACTCTTTCAAGGAAAATCAACCGAAATACTTCCCTCCCATTCTCCTTTTGTTCCGTTTCAACAAGAGTCCTCAAGTGGGTCTTCCATGACCAGAACCATGCTGACTCAATTCAACTGAGGGTTCCTCACTCAAGTTGACAATCGGTCAATTAACCACCACATATAGTTTTATCTTCCAAACCCTCTATTGAATTTTTTCATTTGTTTTAATATTTTTATTTTTTAAGAACATTTTCCTATCTCTTAGTATTTCCTTCTTATAAGCTCTCTGTTCTTGTTTCATGAATGCAGCATCTTTCTTACCTCTCTGAGGGTATTTATCTTTATGGTTTTATTGTTGTTATTTAATTTTCTTTGGGGCACTCTGCATTGTTTCTGTATATAACACTTGCTTTTTCTATTTTTTTCATTTTCATCTTCATATCTCATGTGAGAGATTTTCCTCAAATGTTCGGTCTTTGGCCTTCTTCTTACATTGAGTGAGGCACTAAAAAGTGGAAACCCTGTGTGCATGGACCGTTCTTATCCAGGAGGAGGAGAATTTCTAGTTGTCAATGTTGGTGGCTCTTTTCTCTTACGTAGCTTGTACCCTTGAATCTCTGGCTGGAGGCAGAAAATCCTGGCTGCCAGTGTTCTTAGAACTGGCTCAGACACAGTGACAGTGACAAATACACTTCTCCGTGCCTCTATCATATACTAAAGTCCCAGAATCCAGAGCCCTGAAACCTTCCATTTTCTGCATACACAGCCAAGAGAAAATTTGAGCTCATAATTGCTTCTTAAGGAGTCAAGTTTATATTTAACCCAGCTGCACCCACCTTCAGTATCCCTAATTCCTAAAGGTTTTAGGTTCCGTAGAAGGATTAGGGCTATCTCCTTACCTCCCCTCAACACTCACACTTTGTAGGTTTCTACTTTCCAATTCTCTTTGCACCACTGAGTCACTTAACAGCTGCGTGTATCCGCCTTCCAGCTTCCAGTTTTGGGCTAACAAATAGTTCTCTGCATTTCCCTTGTCTTTATTCCCTATTTTACCCTTCAACTGTCACTCAGCATACCAAAAGCCCCTCAACCTCTTGAATTTTTCATGTGTTTCCCAGCCTGGTCTCCCCATTACCTCCTTTCCAAAATGCCTCTCCCCAGCTTCCATATCCCACTGTTGCCCTGTTACCCTTCGCTTCTGCTCTAAACCTGCATGTCCCATTTTTCAAGGCACATCTTCCCAGATGCCTCCTCAGAAAAACTCTCCTGATTCCTGAAACAATACCTTCAATAAATCTTACAATTTCCACGATAGGATAGAAGGTAAAGGGTCAAAAATGTCTTCTTGAGGGCACATTCTAATCAGAAAGGAGTTGTAATCCCAGTACTTTAGCTAGAGGGTAAATCACAGATGCACACACACAGTAAGAAGACAAGGGAAAGGAAATTATAAGAAAATAAAATTTGGAGAGATCCACGTTTTAAATAAACTACTCATATTATGGATTTCAAGGGCTTATCAAAGGCCTTCTGAAAAATAATTAATGGTTTAACCACTGTTTTGAGTTTTTTAATTGCTCTTTAGAGGCCGGAGTTTGGGTTACTATTACTGACTCCCAAATTCCATATGTCCAAACCTACATATCATCCGAGGCTCCTATGTGTGCTTCACACAGAGGTGCACTGAGATGCAGAGAGCTTAGGGAAAGCAGGTTCTGAATTTGAGCAGTAGAGTTCTGCTGCCCTGGGTCACCACATAGGAACAGAGGCTGCTCCTTACGGTATCCAGGTGGAGCACTGACCAAATCAGAAAGGTGAGCAGGCGGGAAAGCTGGCCACTCACCTGCGCGTCTGGAGTCCACTCCTCCTGAACGGTCCGAGCGTCTGACAGCAGGGGGCAGGGCAGCCAGGAAGCTCCGTTCCCAGGGCTGCTCACCTAAGTCCTTTAGAACACGAAGATTCATTAACCCTAATTAAATCTGCAACATTGAAGCAGAACCCAGGGTTAGGTTTGGGTGGTAGCTAATTCCATAAACCTGTTTGTTTGGACATGACTAAACAAATGTGAACTATGAAAAATCAGAAAACAGAAAATTAGGAAATACCCAGAAAACATCTTTTAAAGCTAAACTTAATATGTCACTGTAGATTCTCTTGGCATAATATTGAAAAACACAGCCCATCTACTTCTCAAAATATTTGCATCTAGAGTAGAATTTCATTTTTCAAAATCAAGTTTGTCATGTGTAGCATTCTCTAAATTTGGTGACCTTTCTGAATTTTCTGCTTTCCTCTGGATAAACTTGCCCTCGGTACATCTGCTACTTGACATGACAAAGGATAATTACGAATGCACCAGATAACACTGAGAAAAATATCTCCTTCCAAGACTCTCTTCTTATTTTTGGACCTATTATTTTTTCCTCAGCAGAACACATTGGTAGAATTATCAGAGGAAGGAGGTTTAAGTACCAGAAAACAATAAAAAAGGAACCCATTTTTCCTGCTATGGGGGTAATGTGATAAGCAATATTTCCAAAATGACATCAGTTATTGTAACATAAATTTTAGAGAAAAAAATAGACTTCACATAGAAAAAAATCTTTTGAAGTTTTCATATTGGTCTTGCAAAATCTGAAGTCAGCCTTATGGATCTTCCTGTCAATCCTTGAACATCATTATTAACAAATTCTTTGACAATTCTTTAACAATTCTTCTATTCCGTTAGCCTGTATGCAAATCATCAGATCAACAAACCAGTTGACTTAGGTATAATTCTCATCAGTTTCCTTAGTAATATAGGGGTTAAATCATGAATCTGAGGGAGACTGCCAAGATAGTTCAACTCCTTTTTATTACTGAGGTAGATAAGTAAGCTACTTAGGTAGAAAAGTAGGTAGATAAATAGAATTACCTCTCTAGTTTCAAAACAGATTTGAGGTTTTAAGCAGGTCAACTCCTTCTATAACACCTAGCAAATACCCCTAGGTGTTAACCCAGAGGTTTATACTGGCAATTTTCATCTAAAACCACAGTTTTTACAAATGAATAAGAATATTCCCTTCAGGCTTACTTCTAACCATCAATGCTATTTACAATCTCTATCTGTTACATGAAGTCAATTGAGTTTTTCATCACCAATTTAAATTCTAAACCAACTCTGTCTAATAGAACTTTCTGACATGATGGGAATTCCTATGTCTGTGTGATCCAACATGTGGCTATTTAAATTTAATTAAAGTTAAATAAAATTTAAAATGGAGTTCCTCAGTTGCCCTAATCATATTTCTAGAGCTCAGGAACTAGTGGCTATTACATTGGACACGCAGATAAAGAATGTTTTCCTCAGCATAGAAAGTTCTATGAGATAGCATTGTCCTAAACCATTCAAAGCATTTTTGAAGGCTTCAGAAGCACTACAGCTATTTATCATAAATTATTTTTTAATTTTAAATGTTAATTATAACTTTTTACACACAGAGAATTACATTTGTTTTTGCATAGAAACTTTTGTTTTCTACCAAACACACACACACACACACACTCACCCTGAGCCCTAATAATATCACACTTGAAAAATCATTTTTTTATTTCCCAAAGAGCTTTCCTACCCAGGATATTATTTTATCCCACAAGAAGCTATGGGCAGACAAGTTTAAGTACGGTGAGAGTGACGTCACCTGCAGAATAGGTGACATCTTCCCATTTTACAGTTGAGAAAACTAAGCCCCAGAGATGTTGACAGACTTGACATAATCACAGTTAGAGCTAGAAGAGGGCAGGGCTTAAGAAAAGGTTTGTTAATTTGTTTGTTTGTTTGGTACTGGGAATTGAACCCAGGGGTTTTGCATGGCCCTATATCTCCAGCATGCACACGCACGTGTGTGTGCGTGCACACACACACACACCACCTCTTTTTCTTTTCATTTTAAGACAGGGTTTCATTATGTTGCCCATGCTGGGCTCAAACTTGCGATCCTCCTGTCTCACCTCAGCTTCCCGAGGAGCTGTGATTGTAGGCAGGTACCACCGGGCACAGCTAAGCAAAGTTTCATAATTCCGAATTCAAGTTTATATTTAAGCAGTCATAAACTCATCCTATTTATTCATTCAGTAACATTTATGAAGATTCTACCATAAGCCCTCTCCTGTGTAGGCCCTAGTATATGCTGAGATTAATAAGATGTGTTCCTTCTCTCACAGAGTTCACAGCTACCCTGGAAGATAAAATCTCCCGTGACTTGAGCTGTAGGAGAGGAAGTGGGAGATGTATGGGAGCACACAGATTAGCAGCTGGCATAGTCTCAGCTGGGGGAGGAAGGGAGTCAGAAGTTTCCTGGAGGAAAAGACAACTAATCTGTGTGTGCAAGAAAAAGCAGATGTAGGCTAAGTGAAGATGAAGACTCAGAGGCCTAGCAAAAAAGCTGCGTGTGCTACAGACTAGAAGCAGGGGTGAGCAGAGCACCGTCATCTGAATCCTGTTACAGTTCAGATTCTCTCAGAGACTCTGACAATTTATTCTCTTCATCTCTTTCTTCTCTTTCATTTCCTTCTGTGTTTATCCACAGGGCAAGAGTTTTCCTCATTCCTTCCTAGGGTGATGGAGAGTCCTCCTGTCTTCAATATTTCCAAGTCACCTAAATGACCTCCCTTTGCCTCTGCTGCATTCATTTTCATGGTTGATGTAGACTTCCGGTGCTGTCTCTCCCAACCAGTCCCAAAGTACTTTCTCAACAGAGTCTCTCAACATCTCTGGGGCTTAGTTTTTTCAGTTGTAAAATGGAATAACGCCGCCTATTCTGCAGGTCACATCACTCACCATACCTAATAGGCTGGGAAATACTTTCCCAACATGCATTAATATTCCCCAAATACCTTACTAAACATGTACATGTGCATATTAGCATCCCTCAGAGAGAACATAACAGTGTATTTTTCTCAATACTGTTCTTCTCGATATATTCTTCCAGGAATTGCTAAAGACCATCAAGGGTTATTAAGTGACAATTATTTATTGTGTACCTACTATGTCTTAGGCACTATTGTAGGTACCAAACACAATCCCGGCTATCTTGGAGTATACAGTATAGTGAGGGAGTGCACAGGAAAGAAAAATGCACCTGCCAAGAGGTGTAGTGCATCTACAAGCATCTTTACATATTTTTACATAAATGAGATCACACCATACATATGATTCTATAACTTGCTTTTTTTACTTTAGGGTCAAGAAAAGACATCTTTTCTTGTCAATATATATTAATCTATACCTGATCCTCTTTAACCTCCAAGAGGACCTTAAGCAGCAAGCAGGGTGGCCTTATCTTCCCTATACCATGTCCCTTCTGACAAAAGTTCCAAGGCCCATCTTCCACACAACATACCATTACTTGACTCCACTTTGAACCCAGGTGACATCTTGAGCCACTTCTAGAGCACATGCGCATCTCTTTCCTGTCCAAGATTTTTCCCTGGCTTATGCAGCAGGAATCAGGCAATGCACCCTCTGTCCTCAATCCTACCCCATAACAATCAGCCACTATCCAGAGGACCATAATAGCTTGGACTATCCTCGAGGTAAACCCAAACAAGCCCACATTCATCTCTCTAGTCAGGTAGCATAGGATGTCTAGTCTGGGCTCCAGTCCTTCTGATTCCCTTGTTCTCCATATGTTATGAGAACAATGCAATTTCCATGCTGAGTTAAGCGATGTTAACATGTGGTTTGTAAGTCAATTCAAACACCCACAAAAAAGCTACTTTTGTTTTCTTAAGTGTCTCCAGTTAGAGGTTGTAACCTAGGACCATCTCCAGCTTGAGCATCAAATACACATACTGGCCTGAAGGCATAGCTCAGTGGTAGAGCACTTGCCTACTAATATGAGAAGGCCTGGTTTCCATCTCAGTATTACAAAAAAAAAAAGGAAAGAAAAAAATTAAAGGTACATACTTCAGAAGGTAGACATTTACCTTGCAGTACACCGAGCAAAGTCCTCATTAATGACTCTACCACCTTCCAGCTCATTAGAGGGAAGGTTCCTCTATGGTCACTCTCCGGTGTGCAGTCTTTCTTCCAGCTACTACAGCCTCTGGCTTCCTGAGCATGCCACACTTCCTTCCTCCCCCTTAATACAGTGCCGGTCCCTCTATCTGAAGTAACAATATCTACCAGTTATTGTGCCCCTACCACGTACCAATTCCTATGTCAGTCACTTTATAAATATTATCCCACTTTATCCTCAGAAAAATCTTTGAGATAAAATAGAGGATTATTTTTGTCACTCAAGAATGATAGCGGGGGCCGGTGAGATGGCTCAGCGGCTTAAGCGCCTGCCCGGCAAGCGCGAGGGCCCGAGTTCGACTCCCGGAACCCACATACGAAAAAGGGGCCGGTGATATCGCTCAGCGGCACGGGCGCCTGCTGGCGCGCGAGGTCCTGAGGTCGACCCCCCGGTACCCACAAAAAAAAAAAAAAAAAAAAAGAATGATAGCGGGGGGGGGCGGTGAGATGTCTCAGCGGCATAAGTAGTGCCTGCCTGGCAAGCGTGAGGTCCTGAGTTCGACTCCCAGAACCCACATACGTAAAAAGGGCCGGTGATATTGCTTAGCGGCACAGGAGCCTGCTGGTGCGCGAGGTCCTGAGTTCGACCCCCGGTACCCAAAAAAAAAAAAAAAAAGAATGGTACCATTTTCTTTCTTTTTTATAGTTTCATTGACGTATGAATTACATGTCTTAACATTCATTCATTTTGTGTGCAATCCAATGAGTTTTAATAAATTTACAGAGTTGAGCAACCATCACTAACATCCAATTCTAGAGCATTTCCATCACGCCCCAAAAAAGATCTGTCTATCCATTTGCTTTTACTTCCTGTCCCCAGCCCCAGCTCCAGGCCACCACTAATCTATTCTCTATCTGTGTGTGTTTCCTTTTCTGAACATTTCTTGGGACTAAAATCATATAATGTGTTGTCCTTTATGCCTCCCTTTTGTCACTTAGCACAGTATCTTTCAGGTTCACCTATATTGAAGAATATTTCAGGACTCCTTTCTTTATTATTGCCGAATGGGCCTCCATTCTGTGTATGTACCACATTTTGTTTATTCTCTGGTTGATGGGCATTTGGGTTATTTTCAGTTGGTGGCTATTGTAAATAATGTGGACATATGATAGGCTGAGTTATGGTTCCCAACTCCGCATTCTCTTAAGATAATACTTCCACATCCTTTGCGTGTAAACACACACTGTGGGCGGGATATATTCTTCAGCCCATAAAAGTTGAGTGCAGCCATGTGAGTTGCTTTGAACAATGGATTATGAACAGAAATGATGGCAGGGAAGTTCCAAGATTAGGTCTTTAGTGGCCTGACAAGTTTCCCCAAGAAGGACAAGTCATCCTTCTGGACTTTGTTGATTCTATTTCGTGCAGCCTCTACAAACTCTCTTAAATATCTTCATTTATCCACCTATCAATTTCTTTTTTATTAGTATATATCTGCAGTACTTAATGTTCACATTCATCATGGGGGATCTGTACATGTATATAACAAAATTAATTCTTTTTTTTTCTCCTTTCCTCCCTCAAACTCTTCTTTCCCTCCCATTTGCAAAAGCTCTATTTCTACTTTTTTCTTCCAGTTCTTTTTTTTTTTCTTTAAATCCCTTTTCCCTTCCTTCCCAACCCTCTAGCTCTTGTTCCCCTTCCCAGTTGAAAAATTTCTTCTTACTTCCTAATATCTATTTTCCATTTTGCCCCTTATTTATACTTTGGGTTTCTCACACAAGAGAAACAATGTGATATTTAAACTTGTATATCTGATTTATTTCATTTCAGATTATGATCTTTAAGTGCATCTGTTTACCTAAAAATGCCTCATGTTTATCCTTCTTAATGGCAGAGTAGTACTCCATTGTATGTAAATGCCACATTTTCTTCATCCATTCATCTGTTGATGAGCATATAGGCTGCTTTCCAGATTTAGCTATTATAAATTGTGATGCTATATACATGGATATGCACATATTATGTGGCATGATGACTTTAACTTTCAGGAAGACACCTAGAAGGTAAGTAGCTGGATCAAATGGAACCTTTAGTTTTAGTTTTTTGAAGAATCTCCATACTGATTTCCACAGTGGTTGCACCAATTTATACTCCCACCAACAATTGATAAGGGTTCCTTTTTTCCCCCATAGCCTCACCAGCATTTGTTATGAGTTGATTTCTTGATGATAACCATTCTTTCTGGAGTGATATGGAATGTCAGTGTTGTTTTAATATGCGTTTCTTGAATGGCCACAATGTTGAGCATTTTTTTCATGTATTTATTTGTTTTTGTACTTCTTCCTCTAAGAAGTATCTATTTATTTCAGATGGCATTTTTTGGATTGGATCTTTAAATTTGGGGGTTATAATTTCTTTTTGGTTCTTTATATATTCTAGATATTAGTCTTCTGTCTGAGAAGTAGCTGCCAAAAATTTTTTCCCATTTTATAGGTTGTCTCTTCACTATGTTGGTAGTTTTCTTTGCTGTGCAGAAGCTTTTTAATTTGGTGTAATCCCATTTGTTGATTCTTTGTAATATTTTTTGGGCAACTGGGTTTTCATTGATAAAGTCTTTGCCTATACCTATATCTTCAAGAGTTTTACCTGAAATATTGTTCTACTTTTTTTCCATAAAATTAAAGTTTTACCTATTCTGTCTTCCCATAGATTAAGTGTTTTTGTTTTGATATTTATATCTTTGATCCATGACAATTTTAGTTCAGTTCATGGTGAGAGATATAGGTCCAGGTTCAATCTTTGGCATGTGAAAAGCCAGTTTTCCCAGCACCATTCATTAAAAAGGTAAAGATGTTGGGCCTCTTAGTCAAAGATAAGGTAGCTGAGTGGACCTGAAGTGATTTCTGCATCCTCTGTTCTGTTCCACTGATCCAGAAGTCTTTTTTTTATTTTTGCCAATACTATGTGTTTTTATCACTGTAGTTTTGTAGTATAACTTGAAGTCCAGGATTGTAATGCTCCCTGCCTTGCCCTTGTTGCCTAGAATTGCTTTTGCTATTCTAAGTCTCTTCTGGTTCCTTATGAATTTTAGAATTATTTTTTCCAGTTCTGTAAGGAATGTTAATGGTATTTTGATTGGGATTTCATTAAATCTGTATAAAAGTTTTGAGGTATGGCCATTTTCATTATATTGGTTCTGCCTAACCAGGAACAGGTGATGTCTTCTCATATTCTGATGTCCTCTTCAATCTCCTTTTTCAGAGTACCATGATGTTCATAGTACAGGTCCTTCACAAGTAAGTGTAGGTTAATTCCTAGTATTTTTCTTGATGCTATTGTGAAAGGTGATATTTCTCTAATTTCTCTCTCTCATTGAGTGTGTTATTGGTGTACAGGAACATTATTGATTTTTGACTGCTGACTTTGTATCCTGCTATGCTACCAAAATTGGTGCCACCTATCAATTTCTATTTCATGGGTATGGCTTTCCTTTGACACATTTCTTTGTGCACAGAATTCTTTGTTTTCATTTTTGTTTTTGTTTTAGGTCTTTAGCCTTCACCTTTTACTTTTTCTTTTCCCCAACACTTCCTTTTCAAAGACTAACAGTCATAACATTTTGTGTCCCTGTGTATGAATTACTTCAACAATAACAACAGTTAAAAAAAAACCCTCTCCTCTCCATATGTGCTGTCTTTCAGTTACTTGCTTGAAAATTCAAGGGGTTTGTAACTCTTGAAGTAAGTTTACATTGATAAAAACTTGGTTAGCAGAGAGAGGATAATAAAGTCACTTTCTTCCTCTACTTATAGCTCTTCTTAGAATGAATTAAAAAGCGTATTTAAGGTTAAAAGTCAAAGAAGCCAGGGAAATGGCAAAAAAAAAAAAAAAAAAAGGTAAGAAGTACTTTGTGAACATTGCAAATGCTGCTTGGAAAAAAAAGGAAAAGATAAAAATGGTTGATTTGATAGCTTAAGGCAAACTATTAGCACATATTCATTTCTACTGAACTTCAAGTTTTATTCATATATCCATTCAACATATATTTATTTATATACTACTATGAATTAACAATTAGAAAAAATCCTAGTCCATAAATTGACACTCAGAAATATCTGATGAACTGGATTGAATTGCTTAGGCAATGGGGATGCAAATATAATGAAGATAGCACATCTCTTGTGCTTATAATCTTGATTAGAAGATAAGAAGGGGCGCCGGTGAGATAGCTCAGTGGCATAAGTGCCTGCTTGGCAAGTGTGAGGTCCTGAGTTCGACTCCTGGTACCCACATACGAAAAAAGGGCCGGTGATATCGCTCAGCGGCACGGGCGCCTACTGGCATGCGAGGTCCTGAGTTCAACCCCCAGTACCCACAAAAAAAAAAAAAAAAAAAAAAAAAGATACGAAGGAGCTTATATTTTATTGAAGTCTACATTAGGTACTGGAAATTTTTAATCTAATTTTCTACTAACTCTAGTCAGTCCTACTTTAAAAATAAGAAAGTGAAAAAGTACACCACTTAGGACTGCATTGGGTGAAATAGCAGTAGGCTCAATTAACAATGCCCTAAAAAAAAAAAAAAAGTAATTTATTTTTTCACAAAGAAAGTAGGTAGATTGCTGAAGATGAAATAATAGACTAACAATTTCTATGGTCTTTTTGATCTTTCTTTCTTTCTTGTAATCTTAGCCATAAGAACCAGGTACATAAGATGAAATGGACAATATGCATTTTTCTCTTCTGTTAGTAGAGAGAAAGGAGACTTAACACCATACTTAATGCTTTATATTCATTATTCATTTACTTGTCTTCTTTTAGAAATTCTTTTGCTGAGAATCTGTGGTAGCAAAATTTTCAAGTCTGAAATACTTGAAAACTTATTTATTTAATATGCTCAACTGAATTGTAGTTGGGTTGGGTATAAAAATAAGTTCAACATTATTTTTCATTAAGGCTTTGAAGATATGTCTCCATTATTTTCTTGGATTCGGTGTTGCTACAAGTTTGATGTCATTCAAATTGTCAACTCCGTTGTAGTTAGTATGCCTTTTTTATTTGTTGTCACTTATTTTCTTGCTTTTCTTAGTGTTCTGAAGTTTCATTACAATATTTCTAAGTATGGGGTTATTTTTATTTATGCTGCTCTGAACTTGAGCCTCTATAAATCTGAAAACTTTTGATCTTTTCTATCTTTAGGAAATGTTCATTTATTGTTTCTCGAATATTGCCTTTATTCCATTCTCTTCTTTTTCTCTTTCTGGAAATTTTATGGGAATGCCTGAAGTTCTTTATCCTTTTGCATTTGTTATTACTTTTTCATACTTTTGTCAAAGGATAAACAGAGACTTTCAGTTTTATTAAAAACACAGCTGAAATTTCCTTTAATAATAATATCAAACATAGTAGATATTGTTGGAAAACAAAAGTGAGACAGGGTATATTAAAGAAAAAATAAACACATTTTTGTGGGAAATTAAAACTTATTTTCACACTGTTTGCTGATATTTGGCTAAACCTGTGTGCCCCAGGGCAGAGTAACATAGTGGTCAGAAAGAAAGCTCTGGTTACTTATGGATTTTCCACAAATCTTACGATTGCACCCATGAAATTTATACACTCATTTATATGTAATGGCTACTGTTGTACTGTTGACTTCTCCACTTCAGTTAAGCTAGGACTGCTTCAGTTCCTTCATCGTTATTCTTCCTTTTGTTATCTCTTGTTTTCTTTATACAACATTCTGGAAGAATTACTTAGCTCAGCTGTCCAGCCCACTGATTTGCACTCCAGCCAGCTCAGTGTGCTATTCAGACCATAAATTGAGACTTCTTTTTATCAACAACCATAAGTAGATTAATTAGATAGACTCAGGTGACTGGCAAGTTGGTGTTTGCTGTCAGTCAAGAGCTCAGCCTAGGCTGAGAACAGAGACCTAGTTTCTTTCTTTATAGACCTCAGCCATGGGGTGCTTGGGCTCCAACATGGGTGGCTTAGTTCCAAAAGCAAGCACCCCAGTAGACCCAGATGAAAATGGTATCAACTTTTATGACTTTACATTGGAAGTCACGTAACACTTCTTTTACCATAGCCATAAACCTAAACTATAATGGGACTATATAGATCCCACTTCTCTATGGCAAGGGTATCAAAGGCACGCTATAAAAGGGCGTGTGAAATAAGAAATGTTGTTATGGTCATTTATGAAAATACAGTCTGTCACATTGTTTCTCTTTTGTGATGGTAGCTTTCTGAGATTACCATTTTTTATGTGGGTCACTCCTAAACCATTTGTATGTGGGTCACTTCTAAACCTTTCCCCTGTTGATGTGGTCTCGTGATAGTAGCAGCTTCAGGCTACAAAGATGCTACAGAAGTTCAGAGCTGCCTTGTAACGATATAGTGTCCTCTATATCTGATTCCTGTTCTGCTTTTTTTCCATTAAGGACTCCCTATTTCTAGTAAAGAAACCATCATCTTTGTTGTTTTAAAGCTTAGCTGTTTCTTGTTGTTATCATTTTGTTAATTTGGCGTATGACTGGATGATTTTAGCATTTCCTCAACCCATCACTCTGAACATATTTTCCTTAGGCTGGAACTTTTATGGTCCACACTTTACAGTTAAAGAATCTGAGGCTTATAAAGGTGAAGTTACTTACTAAAGCTTGGGAATTTGAAACCAGTTTAACTCCAAAGTTATAGTGCTCTCTACTCCTCTCTTAAAAGTTCTTGTTCATGCCCAACATATTACTAGAGATAAATGAGATGGATTTCATCAGCCATACATATAAATCAACACCACTCCCTTGTAATCAGACCTCATATATGAAGTATTTTAGTATCATCAATAGATATGGTTTATGAAACTTTGATAGCTTGGATCTAGCAGCTTCTTATCCTATGATTTCAAAAGATATATGTCACCATTTTAGATAACAAATTCTTTACCAGGAAAAAGTATTATTTTAAACCTGTAACAGGTTCTTGTTAGGCAGCAAAGTCAGATAACTTTCAAAATAATATTTTATAAGAAACCTAAAAGTGTGTGCTTAAAATAGGAGCAATTAACTTTGTAACCCTCTCCTTCAATAAGATTTCTGAATATTTTTCAAAATGTCACTCACAGGAGCTGTCCTTTTTCCCTCAAGTCAGTGAGCATAGGTAGAGCTTCCCTAGGTGAGGTGGACCATCACAAATACCCCAAAACAGGCATCTCAGATTTATTGTTATTATTTGTGGATAACTTATTTGCAGCATGCTGTTTTGATAAAAATTATATTTCAAACTTACACTGAGAATCCTTGAACCTTTCTTCGCTTGCCATATCCTCTAATTCACTTCTGTCCCTTTTCCTCTCCAATTCTCAGTGTCTGACAACTTAACACAAAATTCTTGATCAAGCTCTAAGGGTGATCCAGAGTAGCAGCTTTTACATGTGGGGCTGTACAATTGCAGATAAAGTATAGGAAAAACACACACAAAAAAGTGAAAACCATGGAACTAACTTGAGAGTTAATAACTTTTTTATTTTTTCAAGTATATTTAAGTTAAAAAACAAAACAAGAAAGAAAGAAAATCCAGCTGCTATCTATTGTCATTTCTGACCCAAGGACATGTACACTTTCAAGATTGAGGAAAACATAATCTTATACTTCAAATTTTATTTTTTAATTTCTAAATAAAATTTCATATACTTACTGTGTACAACATGTTGCCTTGAAATGTGTACACATTGCGGAATGGCTAAATTGAGCTAGTAACATATATATCAACTCACATACTATTATTCATAGTGAAAATCTATTCTCTTAGCAATTTTCAAGAACACAATAAATTTACCTGGATATGGTGATGTATGCCTATAATCCCAGCACTCGGGAGGCTGAGGCAGCAGGATCATCACAAATTTGAGGCCAGCCTACATACAGTGAGTTCAGGACTAGCCTGAAATATGTAGCAAGACCCTTTCTCAGAAAGGAGGGGAGGGCCGGTGAGATGGCTCAGCGGCGTAAGCGCCTGCCTGGCAAGCGCAAGGGCCCCAGTTCGACTCCCAGAACCCACATACGAGAAAAGGGCCGGTGATATCGCTCAGCAGCATGGGCGCTTGCTGGCGCGCGAGGTCCTGAGGTCGACCCCCGGTACCCACAAAAAAAAAAGGAAGGGGGTACAATAAAGCGGTATTGATCACATATAGTCTCCATGTTATAGATCTCTTGAACTTATTTCTCTCACCTAAACTTTTGTATCCTTTGACCAACATCTTCCCAGCCTCCCCAGACCAAGCCCCTGATAATCACCCCTGTACTCTGTACATCTATTCTTTCAACCTTTTAAGATTCCATGTACTGTAAAATGAAATCATGTAGTATTCGTCTTTCTGCATCTGGCTTGCTTCCCTTAACATAATTTCTAGGTTTATCTATGTTGTTGCAAATAACAGAATTTCCTTTTTTTAAAAGGCTGAATAGTATTCCGTTGGTGAATATCTACCACATGCGGAGGGTGGGGCGGTCGCTGGGGATTGAATCCAGGGCCTCACAAATGATGAGCACGCACTCTACCACTGAGCTGCAACCCCAGCCCCGTTCCACACTTTGTATCCATTCTTCTGTTTATGGACACTTAGGTCGAGTCCACATCTTGCCCTTTGTGAATAAAGCTGCGATGAACGTGGAATGTAGCCTTCTCTTCAACATACGCTGATTTCATTTCTTTTATATATACAGAAAGAGATGAGATTGCTGGATCAAAAAATAGTTTTATTTTTAATTTTTTGAGGAATAGCCATAGTGTTTTCCATAATAGCTGTACTAATTTACATTCCAACCAACAGTGCAAAAGTTCTCTTTTGTTCACATCCTTGCCAACATTTGTTATCTTTCATCCTTTTGATGATAACCATCATAATGGGTGTGATGGGGTATCTCATTGTGATTTTAATTTACATTTCTTTGATGATACATACCTTAAACCTTAAATATAAAAAACTCACTACATAGCTGTTTTAAAATTTTTTCATTTCCCTACAAAAGAAAGCTGTGTTTGGGAAATGTTACTCCAGATAGCACAAGCACTTGTTTTTCCTTTTGTCTTGCTTATGGGTTACATCAGTTTAAACATTGTCCATTGCTGGCACCTCCTTCCTCTTCAGAGTCCATTCACCTGAAAGTTGGTTTCCTGGCAAGTGAATCAGCTTACTTTACAATGACTGACTGCAGGATGGCTTTGCTTCATTCCTCATTCAATGTACTGTTCCTTCTATTTACCCTTGAAACATGAGGACGCTGGCAACATTGGCCATAAATAATTTTATGTGTTTCAACTTGCCTAGAATTCAAAACTCTATATGTTTTGGGTTTTTTATAGTTTGGTTGTTTGTTGTTGTTGTTGTTATTTTTACTTGTTTGTTTGTTAGACTTTTAGACATTTATTTACTTTCTCACATCATCAATCATGTATTATGTCATGATTATGAGTGGCTATATCTTATATCTTGAGTGACCAAGGCATCCTGTGGAGAACTTCAATCTTCACTCATACCATTAACATTTCTTGATTTCACAGCTATGTACTTTTGGAACTACAGCAGGTATATCATATAATCAAAATTCATTTAGCTTGGGCCGGTGAGATGGCTCAGCGGCTTAAGTGCCTGCCCGGCAAGCGCGAGGGCCCGAGTTTGACTCCCGGAACCCACATACGAAAAAGGGGCCGGTGATATCGCTCAGCGGCACGGGCGCCTGCTGGCGCGCGAGGTCCTGAGGTCGACCCCCAGTACGCACAAAAAAAAAAAAAAAAATCATTTAGCTTGAAGGCCAGTTGGTGATGTTTGGGCACACCTGCACTTGACCTTCTCCTCCACATAGGCAGAGATGTCAACCACTTTTGACAGAACACCCAAAGGCTTCTTATACTTTGAGACATAAAAATCTTTGGGAATATGGAAGGAAGATTTTCTTCAACCCACAATGGGCAGAAGATAACAGTCAAAGGAAGAGAAGTGTTCTTTTCAGTAGAAGCCTTCCTTACTGTAGGATGTCAAAGACTATGTTGGGGAAACCACAAACAAATTTCTAATTGTAGGATACATGGGGAAAGGCACTACCTATACTCTGAGGGAGTGTTGACTTAAGTAGTACTCCAAGGAAACTGGTCCCATTGTTAACAGTATTCCAAAAAGATAGAAGTGAGTTCTGAAAGTAACACACTGGCAGAACTGTGGAGGACAGTGCGTTGATCACATCATTTATGTAAGAACTTTACATTCGGGCCGGCGAGATGGCTCAGCGGCTTAAGCGCCTGCCCGGCAAGCGTGAGGGCCCGAGTTCGACTCCCAGAACCCACATACGAAAAAGGGGCCGGTGATATCGCTCAGCGGCACGGGCGCCTGCTGGCGCACGAGGTCCTGAGGTTGACCCCCCGGTACCCACACACACACAAAAAAAAAAAAAAAAAAAAAAAGAACTTTACATTCTATTTCCAATAGAAAGTGCTTCATTTTTGCTGGATCCTGTCATTAGATTGGCTGGACAAGTGTTCTCCAAAGCATATTCCATTAGATCAGACCAGCTTTATATCTACTTTAACCTAGAATTTCTTAGAAGAATCAGACTTCGGGACTCTAATAAATGTAATGGAGCCAGTGTCTGCACACTTTAGGAAACCTGGACCAAGGACCAGATCTGTTCCACTTTCATCCAATTAAAGATATTCTTATCTCTATCAGTCTGTCCACGTGGTGACAGTGAGAAACATTTCCTCCAGGTAGAGTTATAAGGTCTCAACATAGTCTGAAGAGCCACCAGTTTCTTCTGCAATTTCACTCAGCGATCAGACTGGTAGCATGTAGTATGTAGAAGCATGTGGCCCCCTTTACAGTTACTTTCACATGGCATGATTACTTTCAGACTTTGATTTCAGGGGTGTGAACTACATACCATGGCAGCCTACATAGCAACAACCATAATGATTTGCACACATTAGGGTGCAGAAAACAATTATTTGTAATGCAGATTAAAATTCATTTATTTGTTTTCTGAATTGAGCTTGTCTTGAATTTTCCACACTAACCAGGCCACCCTAACCACTCCTCAACTAAGCAATTACAAAGGTTCCCTCCTATCTTTCCCATAAGGTCTGTTTTTAAATTAAACAGCTATTTATAGAGTGGATTTCAAGAACCAGCCTCTGCTCCAGACAATATCCATTCTACCCTCTTCTGGATAAGCCCTCTCCCTCCCTTGGCAAAGGTAGCTTGGCAGGACCCTATTAATTCCTTCTTTCTTCACCTTGAAATCTCTTCAAGCCCTTGGAGGAATAGAAATGGCAAAGAGGCAAATAAGGACCAAAAGAAGAAGGGTGCAATAGGTTTAAAGATGTTCTAGAACAGCCATTCCTGACTCTTTGGAAGATGATTCCTTTGGAAGAGGCATTCCTGATCCTTTCTAACACCCATGTATTTTGTGGACTTCAGCATGACTGGTGACATACTTTGCGCACCTGTAAGCTGAGAATGTGTGGTACAGAAAATGCAACTAAATCCCATATAATTTGAAACAGGGGCTCTCAACAGGAAGACACAGAAATCCAAACACACCTGGCTTTAACAATAAAGATACTTATTTATCTCATTTCATAAAAGAGAACCCAGAGGAAGGACCTCCAGGAGGGCTGATTCACCAGGTCAGTGCTGCCGTCATGAACTCAGGATCTTCCCATGGTGCACTGTACATCCGCACCTTGGGTGTCCTCCTCAGACTGGGAGAACAGAAGCCATAGCACTCCAGCTGTCATGTTTGGACACACACCAGAAAGGTAAGAAAGCCCATCTCTTCCCATTGGTGTCTTTTCGAGAAAGGAAATTGTTCCCAGAAGCATCCTGGAAAACTTTCCCCCATGTTTCACTGGCCTGAGTATGTTCACATGTCCATCCTAGACTAATCATGAGCAGACATTAGGGACAGACAGACGAATCTGGTTTATTCCTGGAATTGGCATTCTCCAGGAAGTTGATGGCAAAGGAAAGGGTAGACACTTGGGGAAAAAATTGGAATCCTTTTATGAAGGAGGAATACATGTTATGTAGGCAATAATAGTACCCTCTACATCCTTTTAAATAAATGCAGTTGAAAAACAGAATGAATGAATAATTATATATGGCAGTTTTATTTATTTATCTATAATCAGATGGGTTTATGGACTTTATTTTAATAAAATAGTTTCTGTAATATTCAACTAAAACTGATTTTAAAATTTTAGTTAATTTTTCTCACATAACAAAAATACCTAAGGTAGATGGTTACGGATTTGGTCCAGTGGCTCAGAATCAGCTTCTCAAAAACTGTTTTTACTCTCTCCTCATGATCCTAAACTGGCTGCTTGTGTTCCATACACCTCATCCCCACTGGTCAAAAACAAGGAAAGAGAAAAAGAGAAGAGAGGAGAGGGAGAGAGTATTTTTCCTGAAAGTTTCTCTTAATCTGGATTTGTCTGAATGCGGAGCCTGAGACAAAGACTTCCACAGATATAGTTGATTAGAGAATGTGATTGTCTAGGAGTTTTAGGACATGGGGCCTGAAACAGAGATGGAGGGAAAGCTCCAAATCTATTAGGACTTTCTGAATAGCCTCATGGAGTGCATGCATAGCTGTCCACTCAAAAAAAAAAAAAAAAAAAAAAGGAGAGTTTATCACTTCAGATTTCCCAAGGTTCCAGACTTGCCTCAGAGACACTCGGTTTGCATCCACCAAATCATGCTTGCATAAGGTCAGAAACTGGGGTTTCTAGGGCTCCAGAGAAGGCCCAGGACAGATCTGAGTAATATGATTTTGGGCCAGACAAGGTCCCATCACCCTGCACCAGTGCACAAGCACTGGTTTGCGTGAACTTGTTGCCTTAACAAAGGGCTGAAGGGATTTTGAAGAGTGCGCCAGAGGTGTCTGGTACAATATCTGTTTTTATGAGGGAGGAAGATTATTCCTCAGCAGACACTCATATGATGTTTCATGGCTCACTGTCCACAACCTGGTGTCATGCCCACCCATAAATGCAAAGAAAGCTATGAATATGTATATTTGCCACTCATGGCCTACGAAATAAAAGGTAGCCTTCACTAGCAAGACACATGAAGGTGGGTATATGGGTCTTGATCAGTGTAAGGGATTCTTATAAACTCCTTGTCAAATTTCTGTGTCCTAGTTGACATGGTGGTACTTGCCTGTAATCCCAGAACTTTGGGAGACTGAGGCAGGGAGATGATAAATTTGAGCCAAGCCTGAGCAACTTAGTGAGATTATGTTTCAAAATAAAAATAATAAAACAGCTAAGGATGCAGCTCAGTGTGAAGGCCCTGGGTTCAATCCCCAGCATTGAAAAAACAATTCTGTGCCCAAGAAAAGGACAAATCAAAATCACCAAGATGATTTAGCAAAGACTTCCGGTTGTCCCCTCACATCGTATCTTCACTTCTTCCATAGTAGTTACAGCATATTCAGAATATCATTTGTCCCCAACCAGACTGTGACACCCACCTCCTTTCCCTTGAGTGGGTCTGGTAACTTAGGTCTGGACAATGAAATAGGGCAGATGAAACGTGCAACTCCAGGGTGAAAGTCAGAAGGCTATTTGGAGACTTGATGAGGAATAGGAACAATAAGGAAATAAAAATACTGTATTTTATTTTGCTCCTATTTTGTTCCAAGGTAAGTCTGTTGCTTAGAAGGTATTTCCATTTTTATTTTCACATCAGAATGGAGGGGCATTATTATCTCTGTTTTATGTATATGTACCAATGCCCCAAGATGAATGTGACTATTATGTATTGCAAATGCATACAAATAAAAAAATAAAGAGATCTTGTCCAGGGGTAAAAAAAAGAAACTGAGGGGGCCAGTGAGATGGCTCAGCGGCATAAGTGCCTGCCTGGCAAGCGCGAGGGCCCGAGTTCGACTCCCAGAACCCACATGCGAAAAAAGGGCCGGTGATATCGCTCAGCGGCATGGACACCTGCTAGCACACGAGGTCCTGAGGTCGACCCCCCAGTACCCTCAAAAAAAAAAAAAGGAAGAAACTGAAATTGAAAAGACAGAGAGAGGGTCATGTAAAAGTGGCAAGATTGTTTCCCTTAGTAACTGTTCCCATGCTTCAGCAAACTATCCTTGCCCTCCCCTCTCATAGTTGTGCTAGGATTCTTTCCCTCTCTCCTGGCTACTCCTGTAGTTGTAAGAGCCACTCACTTCTGGTGGCGGGGGCAACTACAAAACAAAAGACAGAGGACTGGAGTGTCTGTTTGCCTAGGAAGGTTTTTCTGTAACCTGAAACAAGGTTAAGCCCTATTAAAGAAAGAAGAGGAGAAAGAATGGGACAACTATGACATTAGGGCAGGAGGTGAAAATTCAGGCCTACTTAAGGGAGAATTGGTGGACAACCAATCTCAGCAACTGCAGGACCTGGGAACAATTTGAATGGTGCTCAGTGCTACCAACCTGAGGACACTGCCAGGTCCTCCACACCGCAAATGGCCCACATAAAACCTAAAGCTAAGAGTTTTAACATCTGGGGGCAGCCTTTTGACAGATGTTAAAGATCCTCCCTTAATCAAAAGGTAACTGGAACAAAACCAATTGGATATTGCTTGATGACCCAGGAAGGCAATGGACACCTTACCCATGTTAAGAAGAGTAGCTTAGCACAGGAGTAACATGTGAAGAGTTAAGTTTTATTTTAAAATGCATGTTTGATCATTGTGCAGAGATGTTAGAAATGAAAAGAAGCTCTTTTCAGCTCAGGCATGAAGTGATAAAAGCTTAAGATGGGAAAGTAACAGGAGGGCCAAATTGTTAGGTGTTAAGAAGACTAGACAAGGCTTGGTGGTTGCCACCACATGAAAGAAGGAAGAATGATGTTACAACAGGCTGAAAAGGTTGTGGGGACTCGGCATGGAAGGGAACATAACTTCTGCTTGGGAGAGAAGGAATTAGAAAAAAATGTCCAGATGCCCATATGGAAATGCCCACTAAGCACAGAAACAGAACTAAAATTTGGGAAAGAAATTCCAGAGCAGCAGACAAGGCTGAGTCAATTCAACAGACATCAATCAGACTACTAGGTACAAAAGAATCTTGGATGCAAAAAGGTTAACAGGATTGTTCCTGGCTGGAGGCTTCCTCAGATAATAGGTTTTCAGTACACAATTGTGCTCTCCTAGGAAGAAAGTGAAGGGAAGAGGTCAGAGGGCTGAGACCAGGGCTTTTTAGAGAAAAAGTTTAGAGGATGGAGAGTGGCTTTGAGTGTGATAGAGCAGTCAAGGGAAACAGAGCTGAGAAAGCACATGGATTTGCTGTTAGGAGGGCCCAACTGCCTTTGCAAGTTCACTCTTATAACTAGTAGGAGCAGGGAACAGAATGCTGGGCATTAGGGATAGAGGTGTAAGGAAGACATAGAGTCAAAGGTGTGGACTTCCCATTCTAGACATCTGGAGCTACACCAGCTGTGCCATGGTCACTACAGGGAGAAACTGAACAGTTCTCGGTCCTATTCCCTCAGGATTACAAAACCAAGGAATACTTTGTAGAAGAAGGAAGTGTCGCAGGGTGATACATTAAGAAGCCAACTCAGTCAACTGGGACTTTTGACTCAGGACAAAAGAAACCAATGCCCATCCCTATGCAGAGAGAATGAAGCCTTTGCAGAAGATATGTTACACAAAGGACCCATGTGCTAGATTAAGACACACAGGATGATGCAGTGATGGGGAACACAAGAGAAAAAGAGGGCACCTCTTCCTCTGAACTAAGAGACAAAGAAAAGATGGGGAAACCTGACCAAGTTTCAGTGTGGACCGCTGCTAAGCGATCTCTCACTGGGGACACTGCTGGAGTCAGAAGGGTCTTCAGTGGAGCCCCACTGGGCCCGGGGAGGTAGCTCAGCGGCACAGCACCTGCCTGGCAAGCATGAGGCCCTGAGTTTGATTCCTGGTCCAAAAAAAAAAAAGAAAGTTCATCTAAACAGCACCTGCCTGGAAAGTGCAAGGTCCTGAGTTCAATTCCCAGTACAAAAAAAAAAAATTACAAAAAAATATGGGAAAAGTGCTTGCTTATGCAGCACATATACTAATGCAGCCCCACCAAAGGAAATGCAGTCAGGACAACAAATAAAGAGAAACAAAAGTATGCTAAGCAGCCGCAGACAGCTGGAACAGCAGCTGGCAGAGTCAGCACAAGAAAGTCTCAGTCTGTAGCCCCAGGACAGGCGCTCAGGAGGTGAAACACCCCGCGCTATGGGGGACAGTAGTGTCTGCTGTCTCAAAATCGCTATGGGGAGACAGTCAGCATAGTTCATTTCTATTCCTCCTGGATTGCAAAACTGAGGGGTTATTTATATAGCAAGCAGAGGCAACCAAAATAAACTGCTCAGTAAAAATAATCACAATTTTACTATATTAAAGTATGTGAAAATACAGTATAGCTGAACAGAAAATCTATAAAAGGTAGATCCGAATGTGCATACCAAAAGAGCTTCAGTTTCCACATGTAAAAGTTTAGCGATGGTTGCATAAATTCAGGTTAGTCCAATTCCGGACAAAACGAGGTGGTGAAGATGGAAAGTTTGCTATCAGAGGTTTTGGCTTTACCAGCAGAAAACCTCACCATAAAGGATTTAAATGATAAGGAAAAATGAATCCCCTCACACCATAGGGAATTTTAAAGTTGGGTTCCAAAGCTGGCTAATTCAGCAACTCAACAAAGTCACCAAAAAACTAGATTCTCCTCCTCTTACCATTCCCCATCCTTACCTTATTGACATGTTCTTTTAAACCAGTTCCATCCTGGCCTCAATTAGGTCACCTTAATTGCAGTGGTGCCGTGGTGACATGCAGACAACAACATTCAAAAATAAGAAAATCAGAAGTCCTTTTTTCTTGTGCAACTTCTTTGAAGAGCAAGGAAAACTTTTCCTAGAATACCACCCCCATCAGACTTCTGTTCGGTGGTCAGACTCTACCACCTGCCCACCTTTAAATAAATCACTGGCAAGGAGATGGAGAGTCTATTCTTAATCAAGCGACCCCCTAAGCAATGAAAACAAAAAGCAAGGTCCCATTGACAAGAAAGAATAGAGGAAATGACTGTTGGCTGAAAAGTCATTATTGCTGGTCACATACTCTGTGTTAGTAAGTTAGAGAATCCAACAGGGAGGTTGTGACAAATGAGGAAAGGGTTCTATACCATCAACCAAGACAACAAAAGAATTTCTAGGCATCTTTACTACTTAGTTCAAATCTATTTTCATTTGTGGAATAAATATGCCTTCCATTTAGAATCTTTTAACAAGTATTTTAGTGGTACATTTTGGTAGAGTAGAATCAGACAGGCCTAGGTATTAATCCCAGCCCCATGACATGCATGGACATTAAGAAACCTTTGCCAAGCCATTCCAAGACAGTTTCCTTCTCCATAATCTTGTGTCTAATGTGGAAGCTAATAAACAAAGAATCCCAGGGCATTATAACTACTAAGAAATCTGAGGGTCAAGATTATCTTTTAAATTATAATCCAAGAATTATAAATGGGCTGCCCTGATTTATACTCCACCGAAGCCACAGCAGGCTGTTTGTACCATTGAAAGCTCTAAAAGTTTTGCCACCACTGCTCTAGGCTAATCACTGCTAAATTTATTCTACTAAATTTAGCTCTTGAATATAGGTGGATAAAGGAATCAGTTGACTCTAACATTGTAAGTACAAAGCTAAAAACAGTTTTAGCAAAGAACTGCTCAAAGACATATCCAGTTAAAACCATAATAACAGACAAAAATAAGCAGCAAACCAGACATTCTGCTTTCTGATAAAAGTAAGAACTTAGAGGAATTTATTGAAAAAATGTTGCATTAACAGAGCTATTGCAATTGCATATTCAGAATAAATAAGAATAGTAAATAAGTACCAAATAACTTCCGGTTTCTTCCCATCTCCATCCAGCTATATAATACTCTCATTCTGAACTTCTTAAAATCCAACTTTTAATGTCTCCCTTCATCTCCAAACATAATTTTTGTTACCATCTGATAGACTGTCAGTTTCTCATTCTGCCATCTAATACCATTGAGATCTGGTCTACCTTAGTATTCGCCTTTCCCCAATCCAAGTAAGTCCTTCATGCCATCAGTACACCTGTCCCAACGCATATATCGCCCACCGGAACTGCCTCCTTCCCTCTTCTCAGCCTGTGCAATCCTTCCCTATTTTTCATGAATGATGAGGGTAAAGGCCTCTACTCAAGGAAGCCTTCTGTAAAGATCCAGCCCTCAAGAACTCAGACAGTCTTCTCTGCTTTCCACCACAATTAGGTTCCATCCAAATTCCACCGGGTTATACTGAGAGCAATCGGGACAGCAAGAATGAGACACCTGACCCCAAATTCTGGAGCCACTACTTACTAGCTCTGTGACTTTTAGGCAAGTTCTGTCTAACCCTTTTGGGCTTCGATTTCCTCATCTTCAAAATAGGAAAAATAACAGATCTTTCCACCAACATTTGTTGTATATTAAATAATGATATAAAAGAGCTTGTGCATAGTACCTGGAACAAGATATGATTAAAGAAAGTTCAGTAATTGTTGGCTGCTACCTGCTACAATTATTTGTTCTCCAATTGCTTTCTGCTGTAAATTTGTCTGTTCTCAAATTTCAGTATTGCCTGACTGGTCCAAATGAATCCTTGTGGCCAATGAACAGGAAGAACAGATCCTTTTCCTTCCCCTGCTGAATTCCCCCCTTGTTATGGTTTAGATCTAGGAAGTCCTCCAAATGCCTCATTTGTTCAGAGGCAGGGCTGATGGAAGGTGACTGAATCATGGAGTGCTATACTCATCAGCTAGTCATCTACCAGTGAGTTCAGTAGCTAGATGTGCTGTTAGGAGGTGGAGCCTGGTTAGAGGTGAGTCCCAAGGAGCACAGCCTGGAAGGGTTAATCTCCTGCCCTGGCTCCTCCCTTTGCTCTCTGCTTCCTGACTGCCATGAAGTAATTCAGCTTTTCCACCATGCTTCTACCAGGCCTTCTCACAATGCTGTATCAGCCTTGGAACCAGCTATCCACGAACTGAAAAGCATGATAAACCAAATAAACCTCTCCTTCTTTTAATTATAGATGTTGGGTCCTTTGTCCCACAGACTGGAAAGTGACTGAGACACCCCTCAAGTCTTGTTGGGCCCTCACCACCTACAATGACAAGTCTTGCCAGGTCTGGATCATAACTAAACCTGTGCCCATGCACAAGCTCATCTTCTTTCCGATAATCCATGATAGAATCAGAGATGCCAGGTCTTCCTGGTCCCCAGGTAGAGCTGTTTTAGATGTAGCTGCTGTGTTGTGAGTTCTGAAGGAGAGTTTTAGTAAGGGTAGAGAAACATCTATGACTTCTCCGAGAGCAAGACTGCTGCCAGGCAGCCTGAGGGCACTGGCTCCCAGAGGAAGAGGAGAAAGAATGCTAAGAGCTAGGAAAGAGAGGAGCTTCAAAAGCCATGAGGAGGGACAAAAGTGAAGATGTAATATTCCTGCAAGCCAGAAAACATGAGGAACAACCTGAAGGAAGAGACAAGACACAAAGGCCTGGAGCTGCAACACAGGAGAGAAGTGAAGGAAATATTCTGTGTGAAGATGGAGACTCCAGGAACTTGGCAGAGAAGTGACCATTCCAAATTGGAGCAGTGGAACTCCTAAGTCTCACTCATTTTGAGGATGCCTCATCCTGCCATCTCCTGACATTGATGAAAATACTGGAGGAGACACTCCAAACAAACACTGGGAGTAAAACATGACAAACGGAAAACAGGGACATCAACCCAGAAGGAAAAGACCCCTAGACAGCCTGTTTCCAAGAGAAAAGATGGGAGTGGTAACCCCCTGGTCTGACTGATTGCTGTAGTGTGAATGTGTCCCCCAGTGTTCCTGTGCTAGACCTTTGGTTCCCAATGTGACAATGTTAAAAGGTAAGACCTTTAAAAAATAATTAGGTAATAAGGAGAATGGATTATTGTTGTTCTTGAGAAAGAAGATTTATTGCACCGCAGTGACCCCTTCTCTGGGGTTTAACTTTCCACAATTTCCATTACCTATACTCAGCTATAGTCCAAAGATATTAAACAGAAATTTCCATAAATATAAATTCATAGTTTCTGGTTGCATGCCATCCTGAGTATCATGATGAAATCTCACTCCATCCTATTCCATCCTGTGCAGGACATGAATCATCCCTTTGTCCACTGTATCTACACTGAAGCCCACTGTTTCCCACTGCTTTGTCACTTAGGACCCTTCCTAGTTATATCAACCATTAACAGTATCATAGTGCTTATGTCCAAGTAAGCATTATTTTACTGGATAATGGTCTGTTTCATTGCTCTATTAATAACTGTTCTATTTTATCATTGGTTATTGCTGTTAATCTCTTACTGTGCCTCATGTATAAATTAAACTTTTTTTGTTTTTTAGCACAGGGTCTCACTATGTATTTCAGGCTGGCCTTGGACTTACTATGTAGCACAGGCAAGCCTTGAACTCAAGACAATCCTCCTCCCTCAGCCTCCCAAGTAAAAATATGTCACCATGCCTGGCTGTATAAATTAAACTTTATTACAAGCACATAGAAAAAATATAGTGTACATAGGATTCAGTACATCTGAAGTTTCAGCTATGGTATTCACTGGTGGTCTTGAGTATATCCCTCCAGGGATAAGGGGAGACTACTGCATAAGCAAGTTTGGATCTCTCTCTCCTCTCTCTCTCTCTCTCTTTCCCTATCTACCATGTTATACTGAAGTAAAAAGGCTTCTCTCCAAGCTGGAAGTGGTGGTACTGCAATCCCAGCACTCTGGGAGCTTGAGGCAGGGGCATCACAAGCTTGAGCCCATCCTGGACAATTTAGCAATTTAGTGAGATCTTGTCTCAAAATAAATAAATAAATAAGAGCTGTGGCTGTAGCTCAGTGCAAAGGTCCTGGGTTCAATCCCCAGTACCATGGCATGGGGGTCTTTCCAGATGTCAGTATCTTAATTTTGGACTTCCCAGCTCCTAAAATCATGAGAAATAAATTTATTTTGTGTATTTATAAATGACACGGTCACTGGTATTTTGTTATAACAGCATAAAATGGACTAAGGCACTGACCTTGTGGGAAATTGTGTGAGAGAAAGTGTAGGGAGAATCAGCTACAAGGCAAATCAAGTAAGGAGAAAATAAGCCAATCATTAGACAGTGGGGAAAAAAAAACAGTCATATTATATTAAAATGCTCCACTGTGACTATTTTCGTACGTGTAATAATGTTAACATTGATGAGGCAACCAAAGCCTCTATACTAGGACCACACTGAGAGTGGACGAGGGAAAGCAGAGGGGACGGGGGAGTTGGAGCACCTAACAGCGGTCTCCGCAGGATTAGAGTTACGGCGTTTGGCTGCCTACAAAGCTCTTGCCAGTCTGTTCCCACTTGGAGCCTGTGGTAAGCACCCACCAGGACAGCCCCAAGGGTCCCTCCTGTGGCACTAACACCCTGTGCAGTCTCCTCTTGGTGGCTCCTAGGCCATCTACACTAGGGGAATTGCGTTGCCATGTTATGTGCTGACTTTAGGGAGAGGCACATGGGCTGAGAAACTGGCCTCTTGCCAACAACCACACGGGTGAGCCTGGAAGCAGACACCCCAGCTCAGACAAGCCCTAAATAACTGCACACTGGAAACATTTTTATTGTTTCCCCATAAAAGACCTTGAGTCTGAATTTCCCAGATAAGTGGCTCATGGATTCTTGACCCTCAGAAATCATAGGAGATAGTAAAAATTTGTTGTTTTAGGCCACTAGGTTTTGGGATGACTTGTTACTCAGCAATAAGTAACCAGTATAGGGCCTGGCAGGTATCCAGTGTGATGTTACTCTCCCCATTTTGCAGATGAGAAAATTGGGCCAAAAAGAGGTTATACTTTGCTCAGAGTCTCACTGCAATTAGCTGTATTAGGTCTCCATTCTTATAGTTCTTCCTGCTTAGCCACCAGCTCATTAAGGAAATATTTCAATGACTTTCTTATTAAATAAATGTTAAATATTGTTGGTCTTCAGAACATGTAAAAATGATTTAAAAAAATAACAGGAACATGAAATAAGCATGTTTAATGTAACACTCCTAGAAACTGCTAACTGCCCTACTATTTCTGCTGCTCAGGTTGGGGGCAGAGGCAGGTACTGCAAGAAAGGGAACAGTTGTTCTGATCCTTGACTAGGGCTTGTTGCCAGAATTTGTTTTTATCCTCTGCAGCGAGTAATGTGTGATAAAACTGGCAAGAGAATATGTGCTCCCACAACTTGGCCGATTGCATTAAGCAAACACAGAACTTTAAAGACTATTGTTTACAATAAAAGCTGACCAAGGATTCCTACATTAGAAGAATGGATGGAGGACCCTAATGCACATAAAACACCTATATACAATAAAACCCAAGGCAGAGGCATACAATGTTGACATTCTTTTGGCTTTTATTCTTAGAAGCAAATTGTGTCTTTCCTATTTTTATAGCCACTGGGATTTTTTTTTTAAATCCTAAGAAAACTTATTTGCTCACATACAAATCTTGCATGTCTCAGGCTAAGGTATTAAAGATGTCTCAATGCTGACTTGGTTTCTTCAGAAAGGATCAATTTTTAGGTCTTGGAGTCTCCCCAGGGAGGTAGGAAATGAAAAGTGGGAAGAGTCAGGGACATAGCAGGGTGCTAATATCTGTGGGTTATGAATAAACATGTTTTCAAAATCATAAGAAATGTGACCAGTCCTTGTTTTACTCCTAGGCTTCCTGGGAGAAGAGAAAGGTAAGAGGAGTCCAAAGCATACAGCCAGGTGCCCTTAATCTTTAAGGAATGATCAAGAAGCTGACCCCAGGGACACAAAAAAAAAAAAAAAAAGAAAAAAAAATCTGTTGACTTATAAACTTTCTGAACCATAGTTATAGGTGAGCTGCTTCTATGTAGAGTAACCAATACTTTTGTGTGTGATTGTTGGGATTATTGTTAAATAATTCTGGTGTGTTTCATTCCAATGATTTTCCAGCACATTTAGAATAATACTCAAACTCTTTGTGGGGTCAGGTGTTGGATACTCCGGGCACTGCCAACAAACCCCATTCAGCCTTTCTCTTATAAGTGCCCTGAAGTCATGGCCAGGTTTTAGCTTCTTTGGCTTCTTAAATCCTGCAGGTATCTTCGTCTGGTCTTCTCTAATCAGTGGCATTTCTGGCTTCTCCAGGGAATGACCCTCTAGCCTGTTTCCTCTTCCTTCATCAGGTTGGTTCATTCCTACATTCAAGTTCCTTACCACTAAATGTAAATTAAATCATCCTTTCTGGGCCGGTGAGATAGCTCAGTGGCATAAGCGCCTGCCTGGCAAGCACGAGGTCCTGAGTTCGACTCCTGGTACCCACTTAAAAAAAAAATCATCCTTTCTGCAATCCTGTCTCATCACCCCTAATTAACTTTTTAGCATTTTTCACTCTCAGAAGTCCTTATATTTAATGATAAAGTAATATGATCTGACCATATTCAGTTTCTACATGCCCCAACCTTCTAAGGGTTTTTCAAATATAAAAAACCCTTCTAAGAGATTTTCCAGATATAAAATCATTTACTCCTGATAATCACTCATTATAGCTCCATTACAGGGTAGAAAACCAGGAGACAGGTAAGTACTTACTTGAAATGACACATCTACAACTACTTGTTGTTAGAGGCAGGCATCACATCAGGAATGTGTTTCTTGTTTATTGTCTGCCCTCCCATTGGACTGTAATAATAACCTGGGAGAAGGACCTCTGTAGGCTTACTCACTGCTGCAGCCCAGCATCTAACACAATGCTTGGCACATAGTGTGCTCAATAAATAGCTGTTAATAAATTAATAAGATGTCAAAAGCTCCCACCCTTCCATTTTCTGGGCGATGTACGAAGACGTGCAATCCTCTACTGAAATCACACCTAGTGAGTCACATGATCTCATCCACAAATATAAACTACAGCTTGAAGCGCCACAAATTCTCCTTATGTGGGCATGCTCAGGTGTTGAAACAGAAATATTCTCCAGCCCAGCCCGATAGCTCTACCAGCTTGAGTGTTCTATGGCAGGCACTTCAGGCATCTGTCTTGGAACAAGGTATTGTTGGGTTATTTTTTTCTTGGTGCAGCAGTCCCTTCTTGTACCATCTTGACTGGGAGGGACCAGGAACGTGTAGAATTTTTTTAAAATGTCGAGATGGCTAGAGTGGGCTGGGCTGGGTTCTGGAGGAACTGCATCAAAGCAATTACCAGGAAGTGTCTTACTTAGAAAGATTAAGGCCCTGGGTCCTTCTGGGCACCTTGTAGAGAACGAATATACGAAGTCTCTGAATTTTAAAATAGAAAATGGAGGGCGAGTCAAGGGTAGCAACTATTTTAAACACTTTTAGTAAGAAGAAAAAATTAAGTTTATGACTTGACCAAAGCGTATTATGCCCTGAGATCAGTGTACGACGCTGGGGGATTCGCCGGATTCATGCTGTCCTAGCTCAAACCTGAGGGAGCCTGGCGCGTGCATAGCGTAAGCTTCTCGGAACCAGCACTTGCAACTCCTCCCCATTTCTTTCGGGAATCCCGGGAGCCAGGGTGAGTGTCTCCGCAAGCGGGGGACTCTCTTGGTTTCTCCCCAAAGCCTCGGGGCGCAAGACGCAGGGCCAGCACCGCTCTTTCCGGACACCACCAATCGAATTCTCCAAGCCAGGGGTGGGCACTTTCCTCTCACCACGCAGCCATTTCTTAGTGCGGTGGGCCTCGGAGCGGTAATTTCTGCCAACTCAGAGGAGCCCAGGGTGGCTGGAAGGTAAATCGGAGCTTTGAAGCCAGGCGGGTGGGTGCGGGCCTCGAAGCGCCCCCCTCACACGCACACTTCTGCCTTCGGCTCTACCAGGCTGTGTCTGGAGACCACCGCAGCCGAAAGGCGCCTGTCACAAAAGTTTACCTGGGGTCTGGGCAAGAGGAAACTTTATTGAATTTTTTCCTTCTCAGGAGTTGTGTGGTCACTGGACACACGAAGATGGAATAGCCCACAACCACCGTCCTGGAGGAGCTTGAAATCTGGTGGCCCGCATGGGCTGCGACAGGGGTCCACGAGAGCCTGGGGAAGGCGGCTTGAAACAGAAGTGTGTGGGAGAGAGCAGGGGAGGCCTAGCACAGTGCAGGAGTCAAAGAAGACTCCCCACAGGCAGTGATATCCTTGAGGGTAATGCTCCTTGCAAAGGCAGGAGCCAAAAGAGGAAAGGAGGCTCATCCCGGACCCTGAGCGCTGTGGAGGTCAAGGGGAGGCCGAAGAGACCCAGATGGGTTCCTGGCCCCCGAACCTCATTCATTCACTTCTACTAGAACTGTGATGGTTCCCTGAAAGAACGTTGCTGAATGGTTCCGACACCTGGCTGAGGCGGCGCGCAGAGAGCCTCCTGTAAGTAGGCTGAGTAAAGGAGCGCATATTGAGTGTGCGCGCGGATGCTCTAGCAAACGTGGAAGAGAGACCTCATCCCACGGACGCCTCTAGCCCTGGAGAATGGAGTGGCAGCTTGAGGCCCGGACTTAAGACTGCGGCCAGATGGGCCGGTGAGATGGCTCAGTGGCATAAGCGCCTGCCTGGCAAGCGCGAGGGCCCCAGTTCGACTCCCGCAACCCACATATGAAAAAAGGGCCGGTGATATCGCTCAGCGGCACGGGCGCCTACTGGCGCGTGAGGTCCTGAGGTCGACCCCCGTACCCACAGAAAAAAAAAAAAAAAAAAAGACTGCGGCCAGAGCAGGAGGGGATGGTAGCACTTAGAAGGCCTCTGTCCTGCCCAAACTACTGCTTCTCCCCAGGGGCCATCTCTCCTGGATGTGCTGCGGGGTGGTCTAGGTCTGGCAGAGTTCGGAGGGACAAAGCAGCACAGAAAAGGTACGGGTTAGAGACAGCACCAGTCCAGACCCCAATCAGGAAAACTGCGCCCCGTAGTTATGTAAGGAGTCTTGAATAAACCCGTGGTTACCCAAGATTGCGAAAGTGGCGCGAGGCTGCGAGGTTCTCCTAGGAGGCAAGCGGATTCCCGGCTTGGAACTTAGAACCCTCAACCTGACAGAAGAATTCAATTCTTGTCAATGCTGGCGCCCCGTCTGGGCCCGTGCAGTCTCACCAAGCAGCCTCGGGCCCTGAAAACCCTGGAGGTCAGATGGCTCCCTGCACACAAATTGCTACACCCCCCTCTCCCCAGCCTCCAGTGCATCATTATTAAGCCTTTCCAGGTGGTGGGTAGCTTAGATTGCGGATAGCTCTAGGATTGAGACCTAAGGCTGAGCGCCAGAGGTTTGGAGAGGAGCGAGGGCTGGAGAAAAGGAGGAAATACGAGAAATTGAAGGCGGGCACAAGTCTACCCGAAACCGCCTCGGAATGGGATGGCCTGGTGGCCGAGAGGAGAAAAGGGGTCTGAGACCCTGTGCCAGAAGCCCTCCCTAAGCAATTGCCAAGAAAGTGGTTTGCATTAACCCCGGGTGTGGGTTGGGTGTTCCCCCTGAGAGCTCCAGGGCGAGAGATTGGCTGGTCCTCACTGGATGCTGGACCTCTTTGCAGATAGGACCATTTTTCTTTCTTTCTCAAAGTCACTGAGATTACCAGGTAAAATTAGAATCGTGCAACCGGTGGACCTTGCAACCCTGACAAGCCCTGAGTGCTGGTCAGAACTCCGTGGGTTGCCTCAGACGCTTGGAAATCCTCCTCCAGATGGGCTGAAAAGTGTGTGTTGCTTCCTGAGACCCCAAGCCAAATGAAACGCTCTGAAGGAAAAAGCAAGGGTAGAAGCAGATGGAAGCGGGGCTGGGGTGGGGTGGGTGCAGGCCAGGGTGAGGACTGCAAAGGCCGTGCACCCCCACTGCACCTGCACTGAGGTGGTGCCCTTGGTTCCAGGTGTATGCTAAAGCAAGCCGGGTCTCCTACGCAGCTGAAACAATCAAGAACAAAGTGTGTTCTGTGCAGTTTATCTGCATGGCAGGTTTCAGTGGCTCCAATAGTCTAGTTAAGGGTTCCACAGTTGGCTGAGGGGCACCATAGAATCATCAGATGGTTCTGATGATTGTGTGTAGGAGGAATTAAAAGTTTTCAAATCCTACATACTGGGTGTCGCCATTTCCCACCAGTCGTTTTTAGCAATTCGCTTATCTTTTCTTAGCCTCAGTTTCCCAATCTGTAAAATGGGAATAGAGCCCCACCCCCATGAAGGGTGGGCAAATGGTGAGAAATTCCATGCCTCTGTTTAATTGTTGGGAGAAGCAAAGTCTTTTCTTTAAACTTGATACTGTACATAATACAGACCCTTCCTGCCTCCTACTCCACCCCAGCCCACTCCTACCCTCAGCTCCGCAGAGCCTAGAAGCTGTGAGTTTCTGGCCTGTCCTCCCCTGAGAGGCTGGTGCAAAAGCCAATAAGCCTGAAACACACGCAGGTCCTGCCGGGCCTGGGACAATGGTTTCCATTTAATAAATATTTCCCCCAAGGGCATTTCACACCAGGCAGGCAATTATTCAAAGGAAACAGGCTCGAAGGTTGGCTCTGCGGGTTATTTCGTCCTCTCTTTCCGAAGAACGCTCGTCTGACTCAAGAAACGAGTCTCTTGCGGCCTGGCTGGGTGGGAAGAGGCACCCAGGGAAAAATCCACCCTGAATATGCGGACAGCCTGAAACCCCGCTGTAGGGCTCCGGCTGCAGGGGTACCGGAAGGCCGCCACTCCCAGCTTTCATTCCCCCCCGCCCAGTTGTAGAGGCAAGTAGGGGACCTAACACCACTAATAATAACATAAATCAGAACCAGATGGAACTACATACATACAAACGCATACACACACTCCCACCGCGAGAGTGAAGATCGGGTCGTGGTGCTCTCAAGGGCTCCCGGCCAGGATTCGAAACCTCTGCACTGCCGGACTAGAGGCCTCCCGACTTTGGCGCGCAGCCCGCGGCTTGGACACCCGGCGGCCGAGCGCTAGCCTGGGAGCCGCATCCCGGGGCTGGAATGGAGGCCGAGCTGCAGGCGGTCCCCGCGAAAGGACCGCAGAGGGTCTGGCGCGAAAAGTTTATTTCGCTTTTACCCTGAGTTTGATATATTCCCTTCCTCTTCCAAGGATCTTTGACAAAGCGGGGGGAGGGGAGGAGTGCTGTCCTTGCATTTCGTGGCGAGGCTGTCCTATTTATCAATATGAGCGCTCCCCTCGCTCCCTTTGCTGCCCACTGCCCGGGTCTTTGTAATCGACGCCCTAATTCTCTCTTGCACAACCCAGAAAGTACGAAGTTTTTAATTTTTGACAATGTCGGACCCGCGTCCCCAGTCCTGAGCTAGGTCTGTCTCCGAGCCGGCCTCTGCCTCACACCTCTCCCCGCCCCCACCAGCTCCTTCCCTCAGTTACCCGAGCGGTGGCAGGTGCGCCCCCTCGCCTGCTCTGCTGCTGATTGGCGCCCAGGTTGGGAGTCGCCGCCCCGCGCTTATGTCAGAGTGCGTGCCGTCCCGGCCCACCTCGCCTTTGAACTTCGCCGCTTTTGGCTCCCGTTCACCAGCCTCCCTGCATTCTTGGCCAGGTGCAGTGCTAAGCAAGGCAGCTCCGGTAAAGCCAGGGGAGGGGGGAGCCACGGCAACAGACGCAAGAAGAGAGAAGGGAACGAGAGAAGGCGAAGGTGCAGAGTGAGAGAAGGAGGAGCCTCTTGCCCTCGTCAGAAAATTACCTGGCCACTTAATCCCAGAGACTCTGGTACTTGGGCCCCAGTCTCTGGTGCCCAGTGCCCCTGCCGTACGCGCTCTTATCCCCCGCCCTTCTCGCCCCCGCGCTCGCCCCCGGGGGCTGTCTGGGTGCCAGGACTGGCATGATCAGCTGAACTTTTCAGGGTCAGCTCTCCTCTCTGGCTTCCCCTCAGCGGCAACGAGGCGAGGGGAGCGCAGAGCTCCGGCTGAGGACCGACAGACAGACGGCCAGCCGCGCTCGGACTCACCCACAGAGCCCCTGCACTCCCCACCCCCGCCCGCCTAGCCGCCGGGACCATGTCCAAACCCTCAGACCACATCAAGCGGCCCATGAACGCCTTCATGGTATGGTCCCGGGGCCAGCGGCGCAAGATGGCCCAGGAAAACCCCAAGATGCACAACTCAGAGATCAGCAAACGCCTAGGCGCTGAATGGAAGCTTCTGTCCGAGGGAGAGAAGAGGCCCTACATCGACGAAGCCAAAAGGCTGCGTGCCCAGCACATGAAGGAGCACCCCGACTACAAGTACCGGCCGCGGCGCAAGCCCAAGAACCTGCTCAAGAAGGACAGGTATGTCTTCCCCCTGCCCTACCTGGGCGACACGGACCCGCTCAAGGCGGCCGGCCTGCCCGTGGGGGCTTCCGACGGCCTCCTGAGCGCGCCCGAGAAAGCCCGGGCCTTCTTGCCGCCGGCCTCGGCGCCCTACTCCCTGCTGGACCCCGCGCAGTTTAGCTCGAGTGCCATCCAGAAGATGGGTGAAGTGCCCCACACCTTGGCCACCAGCGCGCTGCCCTACGCGTCCTCCCTGGGCTACCAGAACGGCGCCTTCGGCAGCCTCAGCTGCCCCAGCCAGCACACGCACACGCACCCGTCCCCAACCAACCCGGGCTACGTGGTGCCCTGTAACTGTACCGCCTGGTCTGCCTCCACCCTGCAGCCCCCCGTCGCCTACATCCTCTTCCCAGGCATGACCAAGACTGGCATAGACCCTTATTCTTCAGCCCACGCCACAGCCATGTAACCCCCAGCCTGGCCCGGACCTGAAGGGTGTCCTGGAAGTGGGGTCTGCACCCTGTCCTCTGCGCCTACCCCTGGCCTGCAGATGCCTCTGGGTCAGCACTGCTGCTGCCCCGTAACCCACCCCAGACTCTGCCTCTCTCTTCCACAGGGGAGGGAGGGGCTCCTCCCGGACCCAAGGCGCAGACAGGTGCCAGAAACTTGAGCAAATGTTATGACAGCTACACAGCTGCCCCTATCCCGACTCACCCAAAACAAATCTCTGAGTTACCCCGTTTGGACAAAAAGTAGGCAGTTTTGCTTTATTTATGTCCCCTTCACTCTTCTCGGAGAGGCTGTGGACTTGGAACTCCAGATCCTGACATTATATCTAGAATATGCATATTTTTTTTCTTTTGCCCCCTGAAGAAAAGAAATAGCTGTGTCTCTGTGTTTTGCCATCAGACACAACTAGGCACCATTTGCTCTTTCGTGTATGTATGTGGGGAAAGGTTTAAAAGTTTAAAACTACAGAAAGAGAAACATTTCTATTTAAAACCATGATATGATAGTGTTTGCTTCTTTAAAAGAAAAACAAAAAAAGGACCCACATGGCTATTTACTTTGTGTAAAGCAGTTCTCCTAGAGACCTAAGTTTACTTTTCGACAGAATGTCAGGTTATGAAGTCAGGAAGTAGAAAGTGAACAAAAAAATTAAAACAATAAAAACATCCTAAATGGTCATAAATGTTTTGACGATGTCTTGGAAATGTACTTAGAAGGATTTTACCTCGTTACTCTGTTCATTTGTTGAACAAAGACATTTTGAATAAAGACAATCTGTCATTGCAAAAAGTAACCTTTGGTGTGGTAAAATCAAGTCAGGAGGCCAGCAGGTCCACCCGGCCAAGAGTCAGGTCACCCCCCGGGAGGCTGGAGTGCGTTGAGTGGTTCTAGCAAAGGAGGCTCTGGCCGAACCTGGTGGCCTTGTGAGCTGGTTGTGAAGGGCCTAGAGTCAGGAATCTTTCTGGATTGCGCCCTGAGTATTTGCTTTTTGCTTTAGAGGCTAAACAAAAGTATCACTCCCTGGGACATCGCTTCTTCCTCCCGCTCTTCACAAAGTGGTCAGACCACTCCAAGGAGTGAATGAACTAAGACAATGGCAGACCCAAGCTCTGAGTTCGGATGTGTTTGCTTTTTTTAAAAAAAACCAAACTCCAAAGCCACGGGGAGAAGCGCAACTCCCCTGGGAACCAGTTGCCTGCGGAGCACTACCTCCTGCTATTGGTGTTTAAATTCAGAGCAGGAGGCGAGGCGGGTGGAATAGATTTTTAATATTCATTTTTTAAGTGTTTGGGAAGACTCCTGCTGGCTCTTCTGGGGATCTGGGGCTTCATACTGTTTCCTAAATTTAAACATTAAAACCTAAATGTAGAAAAACGTGATGGAGGTCCCAGTATCGGACTGTCAGAGCTTTTTTACTAAGACCCTGAGGGAGAAAAGAAAAAGAAAGTGATATTGTAACAGCTCAGGCAAAGAGGTTTTTGTTGTTGTTGTTGTTGTTTAATTACAAAAAAATAACTCACAGCCTTTGGTGTTTAACAAATAAGAAAATGAGCCCCTTTCCTCCCCCTTTTGGTGCGTTCGCTTGAAGATTACTGTTTTTCCACAAGGAGAAAAGATCCTCTGATGCCACCCAACACTACTCCTTGGAATTTGCTCAAAATTGAAGGGTGCTCCTCTCCTCCAGTTTCCCCCAGTCTCCTCCCCAAACCCATGCATGTTTTCTGTAGGTCGCATGCTCTTCCCACTGGCTTTTGATGGGGGGCAGTCTAGGGGTTTGTCCAGCTTCCACTGCCTTTGAGGGGCTTGTGCACTTGCCGCTGCCTTTTCCAAAGGAGTCAGTGGCTTGAAGTGCAGGGAACCGCTGTCAACAGACACCAAAGCCAAAACCCGAGGATTAGCATATTGTCCGCGAAACAATTAGAAGTGTTTGAGGTGCTATTTGGAGCCTATTCATCTGAGCCCCTTTGTCAAAGGGGGATTTTCATTATTAAAAAAAAAAAAAAGTTAGCAGTTGTCCATCTGGCTGAGCTGAATAGCAAAGTGATCCGTGTTGTATATGCTTTTCTCATTAAGAGCTCTTTTGAGACCGATGTTAGAATTAAATGGTATAACACAATTAACATACACGGGCACTGAATAGGAGGGGACGCCTATAAATAATAGATAGATAAATAAACGAGCGATCAGGCAAGGTAAACAAAGGCCGGCTGGGGGAGGTGTGGGGGAGGCCGAGCAGGCTGAGCCACGCTTATTTAGCATCACAAAACCCTCTTACAAATCGAGACAATTAGGTAGTGACTTGCCTCTGGTGGCCGTCCGGTCTGGGGACTCTGGGTGCGTAGGGAAGGCCCCTTCTCCCGCCCCCTAGCAAGCCCAGGAAGCCTGGGACAGAGTCGCCACGGTTTTGCTGTCTGATATAACCTCAACTGACAGTCCTGTCAGCCTCTCTGCTCTCCCTCATATCTCAGTGTCCCTTAACATCTCCTAAGATGAAGCTTACGGGGGTCTGGGTGTCTCCCCGCAGAGCCCAGCGCAGGAGCGCCCTGGGCTTACAGAGCACCCAAGCCGGAGGAGGAACCCGCGCGCACCGCCACACTAGGGTGCTCAGTCGACTTCGAAGTGAAGTTAGGCTGCAAGGGGCACCAGGCGTGTTTGAGTGGCGAAGACCTCGTGGGCTGGTGGCAGAACCTGAAAAACTGAACAAGGGTTGTAGACTACACCGTCCTGGGAACCCCGAGGAGAACTACAGGAAACCGGGGTGCACCGAATCCTAGAGGCGAGCGGGCCCACGCACCGGAAGACTGAAATCTCTTTCCAGACTACAGAGAGAGGGTTATACTGAGTGGGTCAGGGGACCTGGAGCCGCAGACCTGGCCCAGGCCGTTTCTTCCCGGTGCGCTTTGATTCCTTAGACTGTCTGCCCTCCCTACACCTAGTCCCAGCCTCGGCCCCCGAGGGGCCCGCCAGAGCTTCACCTCCCTCGCCCCGCGGGCCGCCGAGCGTCCGCTGGGGTGCGCGGCCAAGACTCGCCCTAACAGCCGAAATCCTCCCTGTCACACCGCTGACAGGGGCCGATTACAGACTTTGAAGTCAAGCGCAGACAAAAAGAAATCCCCTGGAGGGTGTGGAGGAAAGCAGTCCCTGTCAAACCTGTTTGCTCACAACTGTCTCTTTCTTTCAAGGAAATCATTAATGCAAACCTATAGGGAGAGGAGCGCCCCGCCCGCTCAGAGTCGCGAAGAGCCCGCTTCTCCTGAGCGCGCCACGCTCAGCACCGAGCAGCCAAGAGTTCTGCTCCACAGACGCTTGGCGTCGGGAGAACCGGAACCTGGCGGCGCGCGGCACGCCCGCGACCCTGCGCGAGGAGCATCTGCCAACCCCTCCGCGCTGGGCACGCGTCCCGCAGCCCGGGCCTCCCTGGAGCAGAGGAGACTAGGCGGGGCCCAGGACCTCACCTGCAGGTGCCATAGTTCCCAGCGACTGTTCCCTCCAAAACCGACACCACAAACCCTGGGTCGCCCCTGCTCCTCCTCTGGGTTGTTTCCATGGCTGTGAGGTGGAAGAGCACGCGCCTCCGGCGGCAGCTGGCAGCTGGCAGCGGCAGGGGCAGCGTTGTTTGGGCTTTTAGGTGGGTTTTCTTTCTTAAACCTTGGTGGCCATCTGTCCCAGGGGTACACTTGTCACAGCTTCTGAAAGATTCGGAATCGTTGGCCGCCTTCAGCTCCTGGCTTCCTTGAGAGAGCTTCCTCAGTCTTTTATGCATGTCCCTAGCTTTGGATCCGACTCCAAAATCCTTTGATTCCCTTCCAGTTTCGCAGTTTTTCTATTTAAGTATAAATTTCCTTAGAACCACTAACGTTAAAGGTGGACAAGGCCAGCTACCTTGAGTAAATCGCACTGAGGTATGAGTGACTGACATTTGAGACCCCCCTCCCTTTAACATTTGCCTTTAAAAACAGGGGCTACATAACCTCCAGAAATCTCCAGTGATCCAAAGCAGGGGGAGACTGTATTTCAGTCAGGGCTGAGCCTAGGGACTTAGACTCCGTCGCAGTCGCTCTGGAGAAACTGGGGACTGCCAGAGCCCTGAAAACTTGGCAAGCAATGGAGCCAGGATTGCCCTCGAGGATTCTCATTTTCTTCCCAGATCAGACCTTGTCACCATTGTTCAAGTGGACAATGAATTTCAAGTCATTTGGATTTGCATATCATGTAATTCACAAGATGCATGTTAAGAACTCTCATCTCTTTATTTGCTGAGCGGCGTACAGTAAAGAGGCAGAGCAGCCCGGTTGGATTTGGGCACAGGAGCCGGCTGGGCCAGTGTTTCTGCCTCTGCCCAGGGGGTGCTCTCTTGGTTCCGGGCGGTGCCCTTGCTTCCCAGACCCTCGTGGACCCAGCAGTGGGAGCGCCACTTGGGCTGGCTTCTTTCCTGGGGCTGCGGCGATGGGCCTTGGCCTGGAACCAAAAGCAATGGCGTTGGGCTGCAGCAGAGGAATTAAGAAAATAATGAAGTTGGAGGCAGGAGGGGGGCGCTAGAAATCCTGGTACCTCGAGTCAGAACCTGAGACTCTTAGTCACCCTGCCTAACCCCGGCTCTGCCTTCGAGGATCTGGAGGCTTGGGATGTCTGTTCCGATCCTGGGAAGGGGACCTGGAGGCAGGAAAGAGATAGCCTCTACCTCCCTCCTAGCCCAGCTCCTAGTCCTTAGTGCCGCAGAGTGGACAACCGTTCTGGGGCCCGGAAGATTGACTTGTGCACTGGAACCGGAAAAGACCGCAAGTCTAAAGCGTCCCTGGGCGACTTCCCAGGTTCTCCATCCTCTTTGCTCAGATTCTTACACTGGGCATCCTCCCTGGTCCGGGTTAGGGAAAAACCAGGTGCCCAGGCCAAACAGAAGCTAAAAGGAGTCTGCAAGTTTTCCCTTTGCTATAAAGCGTTAGAGTTGCGTTACTCTAGCGGCCAGTGGCCATTTCTAAACTTTTCCACTCGAGTCCGGAAGAAAAGCAATTCATAAGCGATCACTGCGTTGCGGCAAGGATAGGAAAGAACTTTAGAAAAACTGCCAGCCGGTCAGGAAGCACTTGACTAGAAGGGCCACACCCGACGGCCGCACTAGGGTGAGGGAATCCCCTCCGCTTCCAGGGGACTGCTCCGCCTGCTGCTCCCTTTTGGAGAGCTCTTTCGTTTCTGGGTCCTTCGGCGCCGGGCCGCACTTCTGAGCCCCGACGCCCGGAGGGCCCCAGGGCTTCGGAGAGAATTTAAGGGAGGTAAGAGAGAGGTGTGGCTGCGGACGCTAGCGCCGCGCACCTGCCTAACGGGCGGAAGACGGAGAGCAAGGCGTTGTGAAGGCCGCTAAGCAGCTCCGGGTTCCTGGAAGCCTGGCAGAGCCACAGAGGACCTGCAGGACGCCCCGCCCGACGACCGCGGAGCAAAGAAAGAGGAGGGAGGGAGCGGGCGCCTGGGCGCGCGCCGCGGGTCTGCGTTCGCCCGGCACCCCCCGTGGCGCGGCGAGTCAATGGGATTTGCACACTCGAGGTGTAACAGCATTACTGCATTAATTACCATTTCCATTTCACGTCCAGATTGTTTACTTATCTGCGGGAAACATATGTCGGGAGAAGTTCACATTCCGGATTCTGCTCCGCTGCCCAAGGTGCTATTCCAGGGAGGCAGTGAGGGGGAGGGGAGGCCTTCAGATTTTTTATTACACCCTCTAGCCTTATCTGCCGCTGTAAATTATGAGTATCCACCATTGAGCGGCATATGGAGATTATATACTTTTTTGAATATCGTTTCCCAAAGCCTGCAGATTTTCACTTTGAAATGAAACAATCCTCCACCGGTTTCCCGGCCAGGCGCTTCTGCGCCGCCCGGCGCAGCCAGGGACCCCTTCCCGCAGTCCGGGCGTTCGCCCACAGCCCAGTGCATCAGCCGGCGCCCAGCACAGTCCTCTTTCCCAAGGTCTAAAATAAGCTCTCACCCGTGGACGGTGTTTGAGAACTCAGGCTGCTTCCCTGCACTGTTTTCCTGCGCCTCGGAACTTCGCGGTGTGTATGTAGCTTTTTCACTTCTGATACCCGCTTAGATGCGACTCACTTCTGCCCTCTTCCTACGCCCGGCGCTCCAAACCCACCGCAAGGTCTGCGGTGTCTACACGGCACGCAGCAGCCCGCTTCGCCCTCGTGCACTTCAACTCTTCTCTCCCGCATTGGTTTTGGGACAGCAGACTTTGGCTTCTTTGTTTGAAGGGCGGTGGAGGTGGAGGGCAGTGTGCCCCGTTTGACACCGCTTATTGTGAACCCTGAACGGAAATTTTGCATAGACGGCAACTGCGTCCCCGCTCCCTGGTAGGCAGGGACGACCGGAGTAGCGCCGACCGAATCCCATCTCTCTTATCTCTAGGAGACTCCTTTCAGGCTAAGATCAGAGAGGGAGGAGAAGAAAAGAGAATCATTGTTCTTCTTTTTAAAAATTTAATATACCAAGCCACCCGTTAAGGTCATTTATATGCTTAATTTAGTGATAAAAGTCAATAAGCAGAATCACAGGATCTTCCCTCTATTTCCTTTGACCGCATTTTTCTACAGTAATTGGAAAAGTAATAAAATGTAGATGCGTTTGTTTGGTTTTTTCCGTTCACTGCTTTGTCTGCAATGCAATCATAATGGGTGTACTTCTGTAATGTAATTTATTTGCTTTTTTTTTAAAGACATAAGGATAAAATGTGCCTTTTATGCGATTTTTTTTCATCTTGTCTAGGTTCAATTCGCAGAATTACACACATTCCCTGTGTAGACAACTACCCTCAAAAGTCAAACTCTGAAATTTCCTTGTAATTCTTTTTAGGACTCGGAATATCCCACGGGAAACCTATTTTGATATTATTATAACAGAACAGTTAAACGGACCAAAGCAATACAATTAAGTCAGGGGAGAAAGATGGGAAATAGGGAAATAAACAGCTCCTTTTACATTAAGTATTGTTTGGGGATTTCTAATTTTTTTCAAGACCTAAGAAAATTGTGAGGTATCACTTCTCTCTTCTGGGTCTATCTGTAATTGAATCTAGGTCACTATTCTAAAGCAAGAAAAGTCTGCTTCCCACTTTCCTAAATCAGGCTGAAATTTGGGGGAGGGACAAGGGTCCTGCAATTTCATTTAAAATGTAATGGTGGATGAACTGATAAGCAAATAGGGAAAAAGAGTCTGCTTAAAAGAAAAAAAAAGGGGGCATGGTTTTAATATGCTCCAGATGGGGGGAAAATGATTTACATGAGAGTTTATTTCCTCTTTGCTGATATGAAAGAATTACAGATACAAAACCCACTGATCTATAGAATAAAAAAAGAAAAGAAATGTTATTTTCCTGTAAAGGTGTCAGTTCATTTATATTCATTTAACCATCCATCCATCAATTCACTTTCTCACTCCTTGCACATTCTCTCTGACTTTGTTAAATCTTCCCCTACCGACACACTTTGCTAGAATATGCAATGAAGTTTTCTTTCTTTAAAATAATATGAGATTGGGGTGATGGAGGTAAACATAGGAAAAGAGAAGAGATGTTGTTGTTAAATATTCCTGATAATTTAACATTATGATTTCATGACAAATTTTTAACCATGTTTCCATCTCATTATTGCTGCAGTTGGAGAACATGCAGCTTGCCTGTGTTTAACATAATAGGCAGAGGATATTCAATTATTTTTCTATAAAATACGTTTGCAATAGACATTTATCAGTCAAAAACCTTTCTGTAATGTATACAATGTAACAAAAGACAAGTCTTTGTGTATAGTCAAATGTTGGGTCAATAACACATTGTTTCATTAAATACTTCGTTTTTATGGGTATGAACAGGTTGACATTTCTCTGAGGATATTCTGTTTGGTCAAGGCATAAGTAGCATCCATTCTCTTGTGTTTAAAGTTGCCATTGCCAGGTCCATATAAGTATGTAGTAAAATTTGCATATTGAGAAAGAAATGAGGTGTTGTCTTTTGGAGAGCTTTCATGTGATAAAGATTACATATGAATAGGTTTTACTTTTTTGAAATAAAAAATAATAGCCAGCCAGCATGACAGGAAGTAAGGTAGTGCCACTCCCTGCTTCAGGGATGCCCAGATGAATAACTGCAGATCTACAGAACCCAAGCAAGGAGAAGACCAACCACCATCTGATGATTGTTTTCCTAAGTAAGAAAACCAGTAAATTGTTTAAGATAATGCCCACAGGATGAATCTTCTCCAGACTGAAGACTATTTCATTCCTTTTTTCTTTCTTATCCCTTCCTCCTCTTTCTCCTCTTGAGTTTTCCTTTTACAATGTGAATACCACAGCTGGATCTGAAATTTTCTTTCTAGGTCTTCATAAATTATGAGCATCGTTCTTTATAGTGTATGTTTCTCTCTGATCTTGCTTTCTTCCACTGTGGTAATGCATTTTCTTACTTACTTAATTTTTAATCAAACAAATTGAGTATCAAAAGAAGTAACAGTTTGGTTAGAAGATGAAATGATTCATGTATATTTTGTGCCTCAAACTCTGTCTACAGGCTCATTTGGAGTAAGTGTTTTTAATATAAGTCAGCCAGATGAGAGAACTCCTTAAAGACATGTTAGAATTGCTTCTTTCCACTATCTTTTATTGGTTGGGCTCTTTAATATTTATGTTAATTGCACCTAATAGGAAGTTTCCCTTTTGCTCTGAGTTATCTTTGGGAGCTGAATTGACGAGAAAAGAGCTGAAGGCCTGAAGGTGTGTCATCTACAGAACAGGTGAGCTGAACTTTTCTCTGTCTGAATATACTTTTAGTTTATAATGAGGCATTTGGATATTTGTATAAATAGATTATGCTGTGAGCTAATATGAGCATAAACTTGGTGTAAATCCAGATGACTCCCTCTCTGCTGCTGGGACAGTTCCAAGTGACACCTGGGATTCAGACCAGTCTTGCTATCACAGGCTTGGTGACACTCAAAGTACATCACAGAACTGTAGCAGTGTTTGTGTCCAACCCATTAGGTAGGAAGGATTGGTATCAGATGCAAGGTCAATCTGCTGCCAAAATTAAATACCTTAGCCCCTCTGCAGATGGTTTCAACATTTCTTGAAAACATGTTTTATAATGAACAGGTGAAATGAGTGATAGTGGATGTAGGTTTGGATTTTTTTTATTTTAGGAAGAGAAATTTCATTGACAAATATAAATCCAAGCTTTGTGACTAGATCTTTCTCTGCAGCAGCCTCATTTTTCTGAATATCGCCTTTTTTCTTTTTGTTTTTCTTTTCTTTTCTTTCTTTCTTTTCCTTTCTTTCTTTCTTTTCTTTCCTTTCTTTTTTTTTCTTTTTTTTTTTTCTGTGTGTTTTTTAAGACAGGGTCTCACTGTGTAGTTCAGGCTGGTCTTGAACTCACTATGTAGGCCAGGTTGGCCTTGAACTCACAGCAATCTTTCTGCCTCAGCCTTCCGACTACTGAGATTAGAAGGGTGCACCATCATGCCTGGCAGAAGACGGCCATTTCTTGAGCTATTTTGGCAGACCAAGAGCTGCCACATTTTGGGGGACATCCTTTTACTTTCCCTGTGTCAAATTCTAGAGGACATTCTACAGAGATATGTTCTTCTTGTTCTCTCAACTTTTTTTTGTGTGTGTGGAAACAGAAATTAGATCATCTCCATTATTCTCTAATGTGTAATATGATGGACATCTATAATCATGAAACCCACTGAGAGAAGAAGTCCATATCCTCTCCTAAGACAACCTGGAGGTAAACAGGTAAATTTCATTAGTGACAAACTCTCTTCAAAAAGAAAATTATCATTGTGATTTCACTCTTCTTAGTTGAGGAGGGTTAAAAGTAGGATAAATTCAGAAAGGAAAGGTATTTGGGTTGAAAGCAAAAGAGATGCATATGAATTTCTGCTTTCTGGCTATCTTCTGTGTTTCAACTGGATGTCAAAACACTTCTATGGTTAGTGAGGAGGAAACCAGTGGAAAAGACCTCAATTCATGAATGTATCTGTCAACCTCTTATGGTTCCAATTCCTTACTTTCCTGAATTATAGCTAACTGCCACTGTACAGAGGAACTCAGACTCCCTATATAACATTCCACACCACTGTCAAAGAAACGGGGAGAGGGGTGAATAGGATGATGAGAGGAGTGGTATACCACTGCCAATTAATCATGAAAGTCCTAATAATTGGCCTTTAGTCCCCTACTAGTGTTATTAAGTTTACTCACACACTCCCTTGAGTGCACCAGCCAAAATTCTGAATGTATTACAAAGAGAAACCTATGACACTTAAAGACACAAAACCTGGGGGGTGATCAGAGTAGCCTGGAAGACTCCTGGATCTTAGGGTAAATGTTGCCTGACAAGGAAGCTAAAGACTGAGCACCAAGCCTCATTTATATATGAATTCCTGGCTTAGATGCAGAAAAATAAAATCAAGAAACTCATAAGTTACTACCGGTAGCACTGAGTGTGCCTGCTTAGCTCATTGGCTGAGATTTTGATTTCTTTGAAATCAGTGACCAAAAGAAGAGCCAACACCATCAGCAGTGTTTAGGAAACATCTCAGCTAATGAGTTAAATGTGATTCTTTTTTCTTTCATTAGAAAGTGTTTTAGGGGTATGTTTTCATTGATTGTATTGCTTTTTAGAACTCTGAAGATTCATTTCTTTCCCTGGGGAGATATACTCAGTTTACAATAAGAGGATTTATTAGATGGATACCAACTGAGCATTCTGTGCAAAAAACTTCTGAAGTGCCTTAGGTACTCTGTCCGTTTAAGTTTTCCCCAAAGCACCACGAGGTAGGCGCTGCTGTTGTCCCACATTCACACATGAGGAACAGGCTCAGAGACACTAAGTGACTCAGCGAGAATTAGCTCCAAGTTCACCGTTCACCTACTATCTGTAAACCCAAGAGCTCATTGGAGATAGGTAAGGAGGGAGCAGAGAACCCATGGAATTCACAGCTGAGGAAGAGACCAAGGAAGGGAAGACACCAAAAATTTTAGGGTAAGCAGAGGAGATGAAACACCTTCCATCTCACAGATTGATGAGCAGAATATGTGGAATCTAAACCACTAAGCTTCTCCCATCACTGAGCCCTCTTACTAGTTGGGCCCACATTGCTTTCACCCAAGTCTCACTGGCTGTTTCTAAGTCTTGCAGACACAACCACGGACCAGGACATCATGTAGAGCTGGAGGGGCACATCTACAGCCAGATTTCCTGCAGGCCCTATGGGAGGAGCCCTGAGCCCCTTCCGGGTCCACTTGATGATGCTCACTCCAGACAGGCCTCATTTGTTAGGCAGCTTGGCTATTGAAGGTGCAATATGTTGGGAAAGGAAAGATGAAATATTTCTGAAAGTCCTCTTCGTCATCCTCTTGGTCTTAATCAGATTTAGTAAATTTGTTGTCCTGGTCATCCTCTTGAATTTCTCAGCCAGATTCTTTAAATCTGCCCAGCCTCCGTGTCTTTGTTTTAAGATGGGAACAATACTCTTCCTTGCATATCCCACATTAAGTGATTCCATGTTAACTATGGTATATCAAGAGGATCTTGCATTTCCTTGCTGAAAGCTTGCATTTGTTGTAACTTTCTGGAAGTATCAAAGCTTGCCATAAATAAAAAGTTCCAATAGTAGTATTTATGTTTAAGGCAATATCAGGACACTCCAAAGCCTCCCAGTTTTACAGAACTGGTCTGAAACATGTTTGTTTACTCCATCTTCTTCTGGCTTTAGATCACACCCTTGGTTGGGATACAGGTGACTTCTAAGAAGTCATCTGAAAAATGCATGTGTGAATCTACAGGAGTGAGTCGATGAGAACTGAGGCCCAGAGACCGGTCTGTGAGAGAGATTCAATAATTTTATAAAACTGTTAAAAGGGGATTGGATATGCTATTAGGTTTACTAAAATTTTTGTGAACTGCAGTTGATGACATGATCGCTTATGCCAGTTGTAGTTTTATACTTAAGGACTGCAGAGAAGTGGGTGGATGCACTATGCAGGCTTGTCACTAACATTGCCAGGAAGTCCTGATGGAGCTGGGGAGGGCAGAGTAAAGGAGCAGGCTCAGCCACACAAGAGAAGGCTGAGTCCTGGTCCTAGCCTAGTTGATGAAGGAATGGAATACAAGGCTCACCAAATTTCCTTCTTTCAAATATCACCTTCACGGGTGGGTGATATAGCTCAGCGGCATAAGCACTTGCCTGGCAAGTGCGAGGTCCTGAGTTCGACTCCCAGTACCTGCATTAAAAAAAAAAATCACCTTCACAATTTTACTTACATCCATCTATAATATTGTTTCCTCCAGAGTTTTCTTTTTTCTTTTTTTTGTGGTACCAGGGGTCTCGACCTCAGGTCCTCGTGCGCCAGCAGGCGCCCGTGCTGCTGAGCGATATCACCAGCCCTTTTTTGCGTATGTGGGTTCCAGGAGTTGAACTCAGGCCCTCGCGCTTGCCAGGCAGGCGCGTATGCCGCTGAGCCATCTCACTGGCCCCTAGAGTTTTCTTTAGGTTAATTCATTTTTCTCCAACTTTGGCCTCATCCTAAGCAATATGAGTGCTTGAATCCTGAGTTTTTTGTGGAAGACAGTTTTATATCAAAAATTAGAAATTGACTCTGGTAACATCCATAATTATCCCACGTCACTTTTCAAAACACTAAGTGCTAACTTAACCACTGAAGAAAATAAGGAAAGATCAGAGAAGTGAATGATTGTCCAAGATCATAGAGCCTACTACAAAAAACACAAACAAAAACAAAAACAGCATTAAACAATTGGCACTTTCTCTTGGGGGAAGAAGACATGAAAACTCACCAGATTCTCTCAAAGTTTAAATGCTTTTTTGGTAGTGCTAAGCCTTATCTCCATACTCATAGTTTCTTCAGTACATTAATTAAATTGTATAAAATTTAACACATTTCCATGGGAATTGGGAATGGGAAACACGGATGCTAAATGGGAAGGAGGAAAGGGAATGGGTTTTGAGGTCCAGGGGTTGCCCATTCATTAGAAAGTTCAGCTGAGCGTAAGTCAGGAGGAAGGGAAGGGAGGGTCACTAGCCACAAACAGTCCAGCGGTGGACAAATCTCTAGAGTCAGTGAATGACATCTCCTCAGTCAGATGTCGCCCGAATGCCCCATGAGGCCCCAGCTGCCTGCCTGCCGTGGATATTTGTTTTAACATGTGGCCTATTGTGACCTCAGGGAGCTAAATTCTTGATCTGAGATCTTTCAATGTCTGAGGTTGTTTCCAACATCACATGGCCTCTTACTGTCATTCTCAGCATAGATTCTAAAGTAGCCTTCGGTAAAAGTTTAGGGGAACACAGTGGAACAATTTATCTCCATGGAAGGAAAAAAGCACCCCACAAATCAAGTATTTTGTTGCAGATTGGCATTGACTGCTGTTTTAACTGTTTTTCCAAACTGCCAAATTTCTCACCTGGAGCTGCTTTTAGCCGCAGTCCTTTCAGCTGCTGTGGAGCTCCACAGCAGGCACGAATGTGCGTAACACCTTCCTGATCACACTGCTGTCCCTTTTGCTCAGCATAGGCTCCCACGGTCCTCACAGCTGCCTGTTTACAGGTGTTATTTCTGTCTTACAGAAGAAGGTAGAGCTTTGAGAGGTTAAATGACTTGCCTAGTCACAAAGCCAATATGCAAAGAACCTGAAACTCAGATATTTTTCCTCCCAGTTTGTGATTCTTATCACCACTATCATAGCCATAGACCTGTATCCCCCTGCGTCTCTGTTTTTCCACAGCACACAATTTTTGCAAAACTCCAAGGTCCTTCATCAGTCATACCCTTGCACAGCTAACTCACTGGGAGTTAGCTCTTCTGCTTTTAGATTTGTTTTGTTTTTCTTAATCTTTTGAGGCAGCAGGTTAGCATTTAGCTCATCAGTTGGGTGTTAAGAGTCAGACCCTCCAGGTTTGAATCCTGGATCTGCTGCTGTGCTAGCTCCAACAAGTTACTTAACTTCTCTATCTCACTTTCCTTATCTGCAAAATGGAGATAGAAAGGGTTCTCTTAGGTAATCCCGGCCCTGCAGCCCCCAGAATTGTTCGGAGGATTAACAGACTTGAGTGCTTAGAATCATGCCACACAATTAATGTTAGCTATAATTTTAGTGTATCATTTATTCTCTTTCATTCTTTTTAAAAAATACCTTTTTGAATTCAGGATCCCTTCTCCCATGTACTTTCACGGTGAATGAGGCTATCAGGTTAGGGTCTTCTCAGTCCATCTCTTCAAAGTGACATTATACTTTTAAAATGATACAAAGGCAATCCCAGCCCCTCTCCCACTGCGGCTTCAGTTTCCCTATCATTTGACAGGTTGCGAAATGGCACAATTGGGTGGGGGAAGGGAGGAAACACTATTTAGGAATTTTTAAACTGACAAATTTTGCCTACACACACGTACACACACATTTATATTGAAAAGGAAGGAAAAAATGTTTCAGATAAGAAATATTGGCCATGGGCCGGTGAGATGGCTCAGCGGCTTAAGCGCCTGCCCGGCAAGCGCGAGGGCCCGAGTTCGACTCCCGGAACCCACATACGAAAAAGGGGCCGGTGATATCGCTCAGCGGCACGGGCGCCTGCTGGCGCGCGAGGTCCTGAGGTCGACCCCCCGGTACCCACAAAAAAAACAAACAAACAAACAAAAAAGAAACATTGGCCTCCTTGGTAATCAGGAGGTGGAAATGGTAAAAAAAAAAAAAAAAAGAAAAGAAAAAAAGAAATTTCCATGGGTTTTTTAGTTTCAAGGCCAGAGAAAACATTATCTGTCTCCTGTTCCCAAATCTGTCATCTCCCAACTCCTGTCTTCATCACAGCCCTCTGAGGTAATTGCAGTCTGAAGGTCTCCCACCCCGTCTTTCTGCACCCCATGAATCTTTCCCACAGCCACCACCACTTGGAAATTCTCAGCCTCTGGTAGCTGCCTCTCTGAAACTGGACATTCTTCTGCTTTACCTCCTCCTTCTTTCTCTGCTGCACTCTCCTCTTCCGAGTCCTACAGCTTCCTCCTTTTCCTCCCTCCTATACCTTTGTTCTTTCAACCCATAGTCAGGAAGGGCTTTTCATCTTCTGGCCTTTTTGGTCCCTGACATTCACAGAGGACAAGGCCAACCGTTGGTGATTACTGTTTTCCCTGTAGTAATGGGAATGAATGTAATTCCTTCTAAGATCGCCTGTGCTTAATTTAATTCCCTTCAGTTTTCTGCCACTTACTCCCTGTATAACCATGGGCTCTTGATCCCATCTTTCTCAGGCTCAGTTTATTAGTCCATTAAAAAGGAAGGTTAAAGTGCCAATCCTAACACCTTGCCACAGACAGTTTCTGAAGACTAAATGAGATAATATACAGGTGGTCAGCCTGGTGTCTGGTACATACCAGATGCCCATGAAGTGTAACAATTGTTATGTATTATTACTATGCCATCTACATGACAAAACCAAAAAATATGCGTTGTATAATTTTGTAAAGTCAGTTGTCTAGTCATTATTTACACAATCTAGAATCATGTTGATAACCCCTCTACCTCTCTAAACAGACCCAGCTACATGACAGCATAATATACTGAGGGAGAGCACTTGGTCCATACCTTCAGGGTCAGCAAGAAGAGTTTCAACCTATATAGGCTTGGGAAAGAGTTTATAAGAACTTACTAAATTTCAAAATGGTTTTATGTGTGTACCTGGGGTTTTAAAAGTTCAGAGCTAAGAGAAATCTTTGAGGTCAGTCTCACATTTTCAGATTAAAAAAAAAATCAAGGACCAGGGATAGTGCCATGGCCAAGATCACATGGGCAACTGTGGTAGAGGAAGGTCCTTTTGCCCATCCTTATGTGAGTTACACTTCACTATCTCATTTCTCAGAACAATGGGTGAGAAAATGAAAACTTTATTCTATTGCTTCGGTTCTTTGTTTGACACTGAATGATACCGGGTTTGTGCCTCTGATGGAATGGTCTGTGGGCTCCTGTGATGGACAGGCAAATGTAAATTTTTAAAAGAATGAGCATTATTAATACTGGTACCTCAGAATAATAACCGTCTGTGTATTGATTGCTTATTGTGTGCCAGGTGCTTTGTATTCACCTCTCACTGCACCCTCACTCCAGCTTTTCAGGGTAGATGGATGTTATTCTACCTTGAGGAGACTGAGGACCAAGGAGGCTAAGTACCTTGCCACCATCTCAACAGATCCAGGCTGATACCGGGGTCTGTGCATCATCAAAGAATGCGTGCTTTTCCCTGTGTCATGCTGCTTATTCATGCTCAGGAATGGCTGCCTGAGGGAGTAAAGAGAGAAGTACAGTGTGGGAGGAAAAGGACCAGAGGGAGAGGTTAAGGAAGTTTGAAAGAAGCAATACAAGAAGACTTTCCAAAAGAAGTAAGTTTGTAAAGAATTGCGAGGAAGTGTATAAGGGGACATAGAGTATGGCAATAAAAAGAAAAATCTAATTTACAAATGGGTCTTTTCATCACCTCATATTCAGTTTTATTATGTATCAATTTGTTTAAAAGTTTTACTGATTTTATTAAAAATATAAAGCAAAGCAAGACTGACTTCTTCATTCAGCATAATTTCTTTCATTTATATGACATTCCCCAAAACGAGAGTATAGCAATGGTAACAGATCACCGGCTGCTACAGATGAGGGTGGAGTAACTGTGGCTAATAAAGAGGCAGCACCAGGAAATTTCTGAGGTGACAGAATGGTTTTGTGTCCTGATTATAGTATTGGTCGCACAAATTTATCCTCTTGTTAAAATTCATAGGATTTTACACCAAGATGAACTGCATGTTTATTTTTAAAATCAAACAATGTGTTTTATAAAACAAGGCACAGAAACTCATTGACACACACTTTGGTTGTGTTTATAATGTTACAAATATGAACGAAGAAGTCAGTCTTGCTTTGCTTTTTATTTTTAGTAAAATCAGTACTCCTCAGATGTCATTTGGTGTTTCTCACAGTACACGCCTGATGTCTAGCACACAGCTGACCTTTTGATGGTGCCAGCTGAGGGCCACGGCTTGTTCCTTGTAAGTCCAGAGTCCATCTCTTCTGTAAGCACCTTCATTCCATCTGAGCTAGTAGGAGTGAAAGTGGGGACAGATCAGGAGGGAATCGCATCGTGGCAGAAATGTACAACTTAGTTACAATGTATATTTTTTTTAATAAGCGAATTCTATTACCACAGAGAATAGGTGGTATTTCCCCTAAAACTGTTGTATTTTGAAATTAAACACAGATAAAAAGAATATCTAAAATAGAATGTTACTCTTAAGTAGCATTAAACCTCTTGCAATTTAATTGCATCTACTCCCATTTACCAAGTAGGCAAGGGATCAGACATTTTCCCTACATGCATTGTCCCCATTCTTTTTCACAATCTTGCCATTGAGGAGGATGTCGTTTCCCTATTGCTCACATGAGGAAATAAAAAGTGAAATCATGGAACACAACTACAGGGCTGGGGTTTGGATTTAGGTCCAGGATTCCAGGAGCCAGTATCCTTTCTTTCACATCCACTGATCATTTCAGCTCCTCCTGCTAAGGAGCCAGCCCTGCCCCATTTCTCCTTCTGACTCCCCACCCATAGCAATCCCATTGCCCTCTCTTTGAACTTGGTCCCCACTCCACCCCAAATCTGACCTTTAAAACCTGCCATACTCTCACATGCTTGGTAAGAGGTTGGTTCCTACTTTAAATCCATCAATTCCCAGCCCTGCCTACCATCCTTTTCTTTTATGCTTTGGAAATCATCACCAGTAAATTGGAAGCAGGAAAAACAAATAAATTCAAATGGAGACAAGTTCCTGATGCTTCACATGGTCAGCCAGACTTACCCTTCCATGCCTTCTTATAAATGGTAGACAGGTCTTTTAGGCTGTTGGCTTGGAATCAGAGACTGTTAATCCCTCACTGTTTATTCATAGATAACAAGTGTAGGAAGGAACCTCACCCTTATCTTGTCCAAGGTTTAGGAATTACAGATTTCTGTGGGCTGATCTGGGATTCTAGTCATCATGTAGACTTGTGGCCCTCAAAGTGTGTCCATTAGTATTAACTGAGAGTTTGTTAGAAATGCAGTTCTCAGACTCCAGCCCCAACTTATTGCATCAGAAACTATGGGGATGGAGCCCAGCAACCTGGGTTTTAACAAGGCTTCCAGAGGATTTTGAAATGTACAGAAGTTTGAAATCTGATCTAAGCCAGTGCTTCCCAGACTTTAATATGCATAAAAATCACCTGAATGTAGGATTGTCAGATAGCAAAAAAAAAAAAAAAAAAAAAAAAAGGATGTACTTAGGTGATATGCTTATACTTTTAAAAAATTCATTATCTGAAATTCAAATGCAACTGAGTGTGCTGTCTTTTATGTCAACTATATCTGAGTAATTTTTTAAGTTTAGCTTCTGATTTACTAGGTCTGAAGTGAAGCATGAGGTCCTGCATTTTCAGCACAGTTCCTGAATAGTAGTGCCAGAGCTGCCAAATCACACTGATAGCAAGGATCTGGAGCTACTGGTAAATACAGATTCCTGGATCCTCCCTCAGTCTACTGAATCATATCTTTAGAAGAAACAATGAGTTGGCATATTGTAATCAAAGGGACACATGTTCTGGCTCACAAACATCCCATTTATAAACTTTGAGGAGGGCCGGTGAGATAGCTCAGCGGCATAAGCGCCTGCCTGGCAAGTGTGAGGTCCTGAGTTTGACTCCCGGTACCCACAAAAAAAAAAAAAAAAAAACTTTGAGGAGATATTCTGTAAGTTTGAGGCTTACACTTTGGAGTAACTGTGCACACACAGTACTAGAGATGAACAAAGCATGGGATGTTTTTGCTGAGAGGTGGGGAGGGGAGGGGAGGTTTGCTGAGGTACTTGAACAATTTACTGTGGAATGGAGAACACAGGAAACAGGAGGCTTGGTGCAGCTGCATGAAGAAGCAAAGTTTCAGGGCTACTCCTTCCTCAGGCCGACTAAGGCAAGCAACATCTGCATATGCAAGATGCTAGTAGGCACATTTACTGAGCCCCTCCTGAGGTGAGAACTCCAGGTGATATATCATTTCAGTTTATTCTCAAACAACACTTAAATGTTCAAATTATTTTCCTCATTTAGTAGATGAAGAACCCAAAGTTCAGAAAATCCTAAATAACTTGCTTAAATTGATACAGCTAGCAAGACCTGGAATCAGGATTTGAACCCAAATCTGCTCCCAAAGCTTCCACAGCATAATGTCTCTCCATTGATGTTCATTCTTATAAGGGGCTGAAACACAGTGAAGATCCCAGGAGAGACATAGCCACTGTCCTCTACAACTTCAGCAGCAGTATTTCCTTCATCACCCTCGCAGCGGGGCCTTTCCATTCCCCTTGCTCAGATCATATGCTCAGTAAATTGCCTATGGTTTATTTCTTCCTAAACTTGTGCCTTGTGTGGTAGGAGCTTCTGGAGAGGGCCTGACCATTGCTTCATTAGGTGCTTCAGCCAGATCCATCATGTCTTTATTCTTGATGCACTTTACTGTATTTCCCTTTGATCTTCCAAAACAGCTGCTTCAGTTTAGTTTTCTCCCTGGACATGATGAAATTCCAAGCATGTTCTCACCTCCATCCCAGGTTTCAAGGTGCATTAAAGAATTCCTTCCTGTCTAAGGAAATGATACTGGTTTGAGCAATGGCAACGAGTTGGAGGTCTCAAACTCACTCCAGGTAAGATGTTAGCATTTCAAACTCTTAATCCTATTGAATCACAGTCCTTTTGATCTTTGCAGCACTTGTCAAGAAAGGTGAGTTTGTGTAATTTGGAGGTGATCACTGCTGATTGGCTCTGGTTTTATTATGACCTGTTTGTGTCATTTAATTAATAAGAAAAGCAGCAACCAGCTGCTGAACCACTTAAGGACATCTTTGCAGCTTCTGCTTTTCTCAACACCCAGGCAATTATTCAGGTTTCAGAAAAATGACTGAATCAGATCATCAGCGTAGGATAAATTTTGTTTTGCCTTTGAGCCGGCTCCAGTTGTCTTTTTCAGAGCCCATAAGTGAATAGAATAACCAAGAAACACACAGCTCTTTTCAAGGACAAGAAAGGGGAAGAAAAGTAATGTTTCCTGAGTGTTTAGGTTGTGCCAGGCATTTTACTGACTTAATCCTCTCAATAGCTTGAGGTTGTAGATCTTATTATCCCCATTTTCCAGATTAGAGGGTCTAGCCTCAGAGGTTAAGAATCATGCCCCAAGTTCAAACACCCAGAAAATGACAAGCTTTGGATAAAAATTCAAGTCTGATTTCAAAGTCAGTGTGTTTTCATGCTATGTAGGTTGAAGAAATTCTTAATGCATCCTGAAAAGTAGAAAAAGTTGGTTGTTTTTGCTTTGTTGTTTTTCTGTCTTTTAATAAATTTAAAACGTGTTATTTAAAAGTACTGGGTCCTCACTCACCCAGATATTAAGACTCACTGAAAGCTTTGCTAAATAAGTGGGAAATATAACTAGATCAGAGGAATAATATGAAGATCTAAGAAACAGCCCAGTGAATATCGGCGAGAAGGGTAGAGGTTGTTTAATAAATGATGTTGGGAAAATTGACCTTCCATATAAAAATAAATAAAATGTTAAATTCCTACCTAACCTCATACATAAAAACAAACTCCATTTGAGCCCAGCTGAGCAACTTAGGTGAGACCCAGTGTCAAAATAAGAAGTAAAAAAAAGGCTCAGTGTGAAGGCTCAAGGTTCAATCTCCAATATTGCAAAACAAAACACAAGACAAAAAACAAAAACAAAACCTCCCAGATGGCTCAAGGATCTATAATGCTTAAAATAAAACAATATTTTTAAAAATCTTTAAAACTACTAGAAAAGAATGGGAAAATGTCTTTGTTATTTTAAGGCAGAAAAACGCAAAAATAATGGAAAAGATTAATAAAATTGGCTAGTACAAAATTAAATTTTTCTGTAGTGTAAAAAGCCCATATCACAAAGTTAAAAGATGAGAAGTAACCTAAGAGAAGATATTGGCAAGATATACAACAGTCAAGATTAGCGTTGAAAATGTTAAGAAACAAACCCCCAAAATTCCTGCAAATCAATACCCAAAGACAGACAACCTAGTAGATAAATGGGCAAAGGTTACAGAACAAGATTTCACAGGAAAAAAAACCCCACACCTCTAGAATAAACAAACAAATGAGAAGTTGTTCAATCCTACAGGGAAATAACAATGGAAAACACAACTGGCAAAAACTGAATAATATACCATTGTTAAGTGTGAGTGAGAATGTGGTTCAAGGGAAACATTCACGTATTGCTGGTCAGTGCAAATTTGTACAGTTACTATGGGAAAACTTCGTTAATATGAGGTTAGAATTGATAACATGCATAAGTACTCAGAAACCCACTTCTGGACTAATGTACCAGAGAAGCCCTCATGCAGGCGTAGAGCCAGCTGCTGGGAAACGTGCACTCTCATGGGGTTCTGCCCTCAGAAGGGTCCTCTGCTTGGTTTAATGCTCTGCTTCCACCATCTTAAGTTTTCTAATAACTGTAATTTTGAACTTACACTTTTAGGTAAAGTTCCCTAGGAGAATGGAGCGTGCCGTGAGCAGAGGATTCTGATCTTGCCGTCCTGTTCTCATATAGCATTCAGGGTGTCCCATGAGCACAGAATTCCCGTGGGCCCAGGACATGTGAGAGTTCAGCTGGACTCAAAGGGCATACAAGGAAAATACATTCAGTTTTCCATGGAGTAAATGGGGAGCAGCTCAAGAGGCCACAGTGACCATTTAAACCAGACTTGGTTCAAATGCAAACAGAAGGCAGTGGTGCACAAAGAAGCATGAATAACCAAGGAACCCTGTTGTATCCATTTTTACTCACATTACTTCCCCACATTAGCCAACCAGTTATGCTAAAAATGATGGCAGACGAGAGAAGAGAAAGATCAAACAACCATAGCTCTTTTCCCTTTCAGTTCTCCTTTACTCCTCAGTAAATGGTAAGAGAGTACTGGTAGGCTGTGAATCAAGAAGCGAAATGAAAACGGTGAGTTAGTTTTGTTCCGTGTTTCCTCTGCCGTGGTAAGAATGAAATGCATATGCATACACGTATAGGAGCTATGAAATGCAAGGCAGCAGATTTCAGTGATTCCACATATGAATTAAATATGCTTCTATTTGCATTTCAAAAGATTTTTTTTGTGTGGGTACCGGGAGTCGAACTCAGGGCCTTGCGTGCCAGCAGGTGCCCATGCCGTTGAGCGATATCACCGGCCCCTTTTTATCATATGTGGGTATTGGGAGTTGAACTCAGGACCTCGCGCTTGCCAGGCAGGCGCTTATGCTGCTGAGCTATCTCACCAGCCCATTTCAAAAGATATTGCACAATATAAACATGAAAGGTAAAATTCATGATGATAATTTACATTTTAAATTTTTTCTTAGAGCAGTATTAGGAAAATTTAAAAAATAAAACGCAATGGCAAGTTGAGAGAGAGAAAGACCTTGAAAGTAAGAAAAAAAAAAACCTTTATGTTTTAGTGCCTTTAACACTTTTCCCCTATGTTTTAAAGAGAAAGCCTTCCCCAAAGTTTTATTTTCCACTGGGTCTACAAAATCACATAGCCAGCCTGTGTAGTTGCACATAGAAATATGAATAAGAATGTCCATTGTAGCATAATTGTAAAGACGAAAAGGGAATAATTTGTTACCCAGGAATAGAGAAATGGGTGGATTATGGCATAGTTCCTAGAACGGACTTTTGCACAGTAGTGTTTAATGGGAGAAGAAATTCGATCAGGAGAATTTAACATGAGGTTGAAAGAAAGCATCTATATAATTTCATAGAACACCCACGATGTTAATTATTTATAGATACATTTATGTTTAAGTAAAGCATAAACACAATGATCAGTCACACACCAAACATACACTGATTTTTTATAGGGAGGGAGGGAGGAAGAGAGAGAGACAGAGAGACAGAGAGAGAAAATGGCACCAAGAAGAGGAAAATGAAGGATTTTAAATTAATTTTGACTCTTTATTCCTTAAAATATTGCAACAAAATATTAATTTTATTAACTGACAAAATGTTTAGTGATTAAATTTTGGTTTTGATATGCTGGTTTTTATATGTCTTCTCAACTTTTTTAATTTAAAAAGTTCTCCTAACTTAAATAATGTAGACCAGCGATCTCTCCTACTATTTTTCCATTCCAAATATAATTTCCAAAAAGCGAAAGGAATATTTGGTGAAAATGTAGAGTGGATCCTTCCTTATATATCTTTGAGCAAGATACTAAAACATGACTTTACCTATTAATCAATCTGGAAGAGGTGGCAGAGAACCCTAGAGTAAATCACTTCAGTGTTTGTGAATGGAGGTCAAGCAGCAACCATTTGCTAATCATCAAGTTGGAACAGAAAGTCACATCATGCATCTAATTTCCAGGGCAATGTTGTTTTTTAACTCTCTTGAGTTAACTTCTTTTCTAAAAAATGCACACGACTTTTATGTCCTGAATTTGCTAATAAGAAGTCAGACCTTTGGAATCTTTCATTACCTTCTGGAGGATGGTTACATTCTTGGCCTTGAATCAGACAAGAACACAGTGGTGATTTACTGATGCATGCAGCCGCTCAGTCCTGGCTCTCCCACAGAGCTGTAATAGCTCTTTAAACTCAGAAGGCCTGAGTTCCAATTCATTTTCCACAAGCACAATATAAGATGGAAATTATTTTGGCTACAGAGGCAGGATGTAGCCCATTCATGTATAAAACCATTGCAATAAAAGGAACGGAAAGTTAATCTAGGAGAGTGATGCCTGTGTTTGGTTTTGCTTTTAATTATCTTCCTTTATAGATGCTGACATCATCCCTGGGAATTTGGCTGTTATACGAAGCCTGGCTCTCTTGGGAATGATGTCGTACTGGCATTAGACTCTGGGAAGTGACCTTCTCGAGCTCAGCCCAAATTCCAGGTGTTTTCTGGCTCCTATTCCTCACCTCTCTCCTACCCTCTTCAACTCTCCCTTGAACAAACCATACACAAGTAAGTAACAGGAGGCCTTTATGATACTTTTAATTGAACTAGCACTTCATTCACAGCCTACACCCCTATCACTTTTCTACTAAAACCTCAAAACTTGACAAGGATTAAACATGACCAGCATCTAAAGGACAATTCACCATTTAAGCATCTCTTATGTTGAAAGTGGAAAGAAAAAAAAAAAGCCTCTACATAAAAGCTGGTTGGCATTTAGAATTATTTTAATAACTCTCTGGCTACTCCTTTTTCATCCAAATTGGTTACAAAGACAGAATTAATCTTTTCCAGATAATTTATAATATCTATTCTAGCTTACACAGGAAATAATTCACAAAATAATTAAGGTCTGTCTCATTGACATTTGTAGACAACTACAATTGACTTGAATTTTCTTCATACTAACTCTTCAGCCAATGGAGTGGTGGCAGAAACAGGATTACTAGTAAATAAAGTTGTGTCTCAAGGTGAAAAACAGGGACATGGAGGGGCACTTGCTGAGTCAGGGCCACCTTTCCTGGTCCTACTGCCTCCTGTACTGCTGTGTTGACTCTGAAGGCTATGTGGTTAGGAACCTGGAACTTTATCAGCTTACATTAAACTGTATCTACAGAAAATCAATGTACAATTAACTATCAACTGTATGGACTCTTGTAGAGAAGACCTGACTTCCTCCCAACAGTACTTTCTGCAGAACCTGTAGCCCTATTCATAACACATTCATATTTATTTTGGAAATATGTGGTGTGATTTACATTTCTATCACTTTGAAAATTAAGTTGAAGTTTGTGAAGACATAAAAGGGAGGAAGGTAAGAAGTTGGTTCAAAGATGCTGAGAGAAAAGCCTCACTCCTGCGGAAATCAAAATTTTCCCCTGTATAATCCACGGTTGATAACCCGTAAAGTGGATGTTACTTTGTAGAAAGGGAGAAGTTGATTTTCCTTTTCTTATTTATAGCATCTTCTATTCCACTAATTCAGACCAGTGTCAGACGAGGGGAGGGGGCAGCTATGACCTCTTTGCTTCCATTTTGCAGGCTGCACTCAGGAACGCAGGACAGTGCTGAGTGTGACAGACCACGTGGCCAATCCCGTAGAAGCCCCGTGCACTGCTCTGGATGACCTGACACCACGCTCAGCTCTGCAACAAAGCGAAAGCGTGGTACCGGGGCACACAGATGCTGACTTTAGGCTTTGCTCCAGAGGGACAGCTACCCTCCGAGTGTACTTGCTGTCTCCTGAATGTACTGGGCCCTGAACTCTGAGAGAAGCCCCACTGCTAAGACTGGAATCTCCCTAGGCTGGCAGCACGGAGATCGTACTCCTGGTTCCACTGCAGATCATTATTTTCACTGTGCCTCATGAAACCAGCATTTTGAAAATGTTATTTGATGGTGCTTATACTCATCTTTTAAAGCTGCTTAATGTTTCACCCAGTAGCTAGGTGCACTTGAATCTATTTAGTCACAATTATACCATTTGACATTGATTTTTTCTGCTTTTCAGAATTAAAGATGGTACTACAATGACTATTTTCGCACATGACTCCTGTTTTTGCACAGGACTCTTTTTTTTTTTTTTTTTCAGGAGAGGAGGTCCCAAATTACTTTATTTGAGGGAACAGTACGCACAAAAGGACTTAAGTGGATGTTTTGATGCATGGCGCTTTTTTTTTTCAGTTGAATTATTTTCTGGAGTAATTCTCATTAGTGTTCTTCTTAGTTCAAAGTGTAAATAAATTTTAGAATCCCTCACATTTTGTTTTTCTGGAAAGGTTATTTCAATTTATAATGTCAAGAATGAGTGCTGTTATTTTACATTTTTCTAGCGCCAGCCCTGGAATTCAGGACCCACACTGTTGTATTACTCAGACTAATCAAAGGACAACAGCTTCTGGTTTTCCTGGAAACTGGGGTAGGAAGACTAGGGGAGCGGGGAAGGGGAACACTAGGAACTATCTTGGCCTTTTAAGAATCAATTTCCTAATGCAATACAAAGCATCAGTACACACTGACATAGAGCCTCTCGAACTTCCCAAGTGTTGGAACACTACATCATATATTCAGGCTAAAAAATTATCATGTCCAGTAATATTGTAACTGATGTTAACATCTATTAGTACACCACAGCATTAAAAAACTTAAGGAAGAAAAAGATATCTAACCCAACAAATATAAATATGTATTTTGAGTTTATGCTTTTTTTTCTTGAAAAAAATATTACCTTCCAATGATTATCTTTTGAGCCAGAATGGATGCCCTGAGTTATGTATGGGTTTGTGCTGAAACTTTTCATTGAAGAAATCACCGTTCCCAATTTTCTTTCTGGGCAAATGATAAGAAGATAAACCACAGGGAAACACAATAAAAAATCAAAAGGGTTCATGAATATTACTCGTATCTTTCTCAAGAAGCAACCAGCACCTGGATGTATAAAATTACAGCATTTCTTCAAACACTATCCTTGAATTGAAAGCTGATTCAGACTTCTACTGTCCAAGATTTCTACACTCCCAGTGCGACCTTCTTCAGTCCTGTCTTGAGGTTCTTTTGTTTTTCGCGTGTTCATATCATTCCTTTAGTTCAAACTCTGCTGCCCCCTGCCCAATTAAGGCCTAGGTTGCATTAGCAACCTGGGGCAGTACTGCCATCTTGTGGGTATTTAGAAAGCTGTGACTTCATCCCAAAACTAAGTTGCATTTTCCCAACCATAGGCACAAACGAAATTTTGTCTCCTTGTTTTTCTAATCTTTCCCTTCTAGGCTGAAAAGTCTCCAGGTCATTGAAAATGTCGATGGTTTTTAGTAGACCATTTAGTAGACCAATTTGCAGTGCCTGTTGGTTACATCTCTGAGCTCCTTAATGAAAAACTTCACTGAGTGGGAGTTGGAAAACTAAATTCATAAGATGTACTGTTAATTATCAAACTTAATAGAAAAATTTTGCCAGCGGGACAATAATGTGGCAATGCTGTATCACGTGTGAGCTGGCATGCGCTATGACTAGATTTACCCTTGTAAAAACCATTCTACTGGACATGCAGTCATCAGACATAACGGGCTCTGTGATCTAATTTTTTAAATACTATAAAGATTTCTGCTGCAGAAACTTACTAGTGTCCTTTTTAATATTGTGGAAATAAATGTTTCCTGCTGAAAGATGGATTCAGAGATTGGGATAGAAGATACAGGGTCTTAGTGATCCTGAACACTCAGGTTTTTTTGAGGAAATTTGGTGAAATGTTGGAATCAGCACAAAAATTATGGAGTTAGTAAATATGTTAATAATAAAATTAATTTTCTGGTGGTAAAACTATTTTCTTGCGAACAGCTTATTAACTTTCTCTTTGAAGACCTTCCTTGTATGATCCAGACTAGAATCCTATTCTTCAGAAAAAGAAACCTGTACACCTCTGGATTATTCCAAAGAGAGCTATTTGTTCAGCCGAGACATGCTGTCCTTGCCATCTGTTCCTAGCAGAAAATAATCTCTGATTTTGTGTTCTGAAGCATGGATTCTTCACTATTAAGCTTCTATTTTTAAATGCTAATAAACTCTTCTGAGCACAAGTTTGTAGAAGCGTCCAAACATCCCACAAAATATGTATGATTGCTGCATAATTAGGTATCTAATCAGGAATATTGTGTTGATATTTTAATTTTGCTTCACTGCAATAATATACATTCAATAAGGGGGCAGAACAGAACAAGGCGGTGAGTTAGAGAAGAAAGTACCTAATGGTACCACTCAGGGAAGCTCCTGAATCCAGGACCTGGCAGGAAACAGAACAGAGGTCCAGAAACTCACTATGGTGTGAAATAAACAGCTTAGAAAACCGAGTGCTGGAGTATAAATATGATCTACTATTAAAATAGTAGCTACTACTTACTGATCACATTTAGTCGTTTGTGTTTTATGTCTCTAATTTGAAAGGCACCACTGCAACGTTGGCAGCATTATCTTCACTTTCCAAGGGAGAAAACATTTTAGGGAGGCTCAGTGACCAGAGTAAGGTCCCACGACCAGTAAGCACTTAGGAGGGACCACAGTCTTTACGGGTCGCCTTGCTAGGTTTAATGGAAGAACCGTGTCGGCGATTGAGGAGCCCCCACCCCTCAAAGAGGAGTAGCAAAGGATCATGGGTCTGGGTTCTACACTAACCAAACCCGTGTTCGTTGCCTGTCTCATTTTTATTTTTTCCTTCTGTTCTTACTTTTTTCCTTTCTTAAAATAAAACATTACTCTTCTATTTAAAATAAAGAACTCCTTGTGTTTGCTCTCTCTACTACCTACCAGTCTAAATCTCTTTTTTATTTCGAGCTAAACTTATCACATAAATGTCTTAATTACCCCCATTCTTTTTTCTTTCCTTTTTTGTGCTGGGGATTGAACCCAGGGCCTCATGCATGCTCAGCACGCACGCTATCACTGAGCTAGACCCCTAGCCCCCCATTTTCAGTTTTGTTTCACTTTTGTGACCAAAACATCTCTTTATTTCCCACCACTGTAATGAAGCTGCTCTTCTCATGACATCCAAGGGCTCCTTTCCAGTCCTGATTTTCTGAATTTCTCTGCAGCATCTGACGCAGTTAACCATATCCAGCATCACCTCCTGCTAGTAAAAACACTGACACATGTGGATCAGTGACTTTCAGCTAGGTCTTGATTAAGCACTTTACACGCATTATCTCATTTAATCTTTAAACATCCCTGCTCGAGGAGATAATTTGTCTATGTTATACGAGTATGTACAAGGCAAAGGCAGTTGCTGGTCAAAGATACTATGGCATCTTTAAATCACTTGCCTAATCCTTGCTACCTTCTGGGCAGAGGCTAGGTTTTTATGGGTATTATCTGTTAGTATTGTGTCACAATTTCTCCCCCCATACCTAATCCTGGGCCTACCGCAATGTCAAGTTTGTAGTCCTCTGCTTAACATAAGCTGTTTCTCTGCTTGGTTGTTTCAAATTCTAAACTCAATATATTTTTTTAAAGTTTGTACTTGCATCAAATACTTGTTGATGCGCAAGGCATGGTGACAGGCTGTGGGCATAGGAAACTGAGTGAGGCAGGCTGTGTTTACTTACATCTAGCCAAAGAGTGGGGAGAGCGAGACTTTTCAGTAAATAACAGCAATAAGATCTGAGGGGTGATAGCTATAAGATCCTGAGCCCCAACTGATCAATCTGTGAAAGAAAAATAATTGAAAGAATTAATAGAGAAAAATTTGGGTAAAGGCCCTGGACAGTGCGTGGCATGCAGTAAATGCTCAAAAAATGGTATCATTAGTCATTGGGATTACTAGAATGAAAACTTTGACCTGTTCTGTTTAAGTCAAAAGCAAGTCAAATTAGAGGTAAGCAACTATCATGAGTTGCCCTCCATAAACCGCAGGAATAGCCAGAGTTCTGTAGTTCTTAATCTCCCATGGGCAAACACTAGCATGAAATCAAGCCATTTGGAGAATTCACTTAAAGAGTCCTGTCTGAGTGTAAAAGAGAAATAAATTAAAGACAAATTGTGATTGACACTAAGTAGTCAAGGGTTAGTAAAAATAATTGTTCATGACTTGATATTTCTCTTCCTTTAAATCTTGCTCTTGTTGAATTTTAAGTTAAATATTAGTAATTAAAGCAATGTATTTTTGTTCTAATAAAATTAAGGGAGACAATTGACTCATCAAGCTATACGCATTTCTAGTCAATAGAGTCTGCTATCGTGTGACACGCTGATCACGCATTGAGAGAAACACATTCCGCAGCACACTGAGAGAAGCTATGCTACTGTCCACGCTTTGAGAACTAGCTGCGGAACTACAGTGAGAATATCCTTAGAATCATCTCGCAGTTCAAAGTCACTGTCTTGTGGCACCAACATTTATTAACCCACCAGACTTCCTCCAAAGCCTTTGAGAAATAGCACTATGGGTTCATGAGATTGATATAAGCCTGAATTTCATTCTTCCAAGTCTCATTCCAAATGCTTATTGAACACCTGTTAACGTGCTGGGCACTAGTGATGGTCCTGTTGAAGAAAACATGGAGTCCCTCATCTCATGTATAATTACTGTCTATTATTCAAAATAGCATACAAATAAATATAAAATTATAGCTGTTCTATGTGCTGTGAAGAGAGGTACTTAGTACTTTGAGAATGGTGAGTGTTAAGAAAACAAACCCTTTTTCTTCTTACACTGACACCACTCTGAATGCTTCACTTCTTATACCAAATATGTGGGATTTTTCCCACACCAAGAAATTCTCCAAAACCAGGTAGGTGTCCTACAATTCAATCCAACACTGACGAGAGTGCATATTTAGCACCCATCCCACAAATTAGGAGTTTAGTCCCACAAAACTGCGCCTGTACACACACTTCAGACACTACTCGGGAGTCCCAGGTCGTGACCTATTTAAACTTCTGACCAACTGGTCTATGTATCGAGAATGCTCACACTCCCCTCCTGGGTTCAGCCTTTTCCTAAAATGTCACAGAGCACAAGGGAACACTTACTTTGGTTTATTATAAAGATAAGGATATTACAAAGGATACAGTCGAGCAGTCAGATGAGGAAGCTCAGACGGCAAGGCTCAGGAGGGTCCTGAGCACAGGAACTTGTCCTCATGGAACCGGGGTGCACCACTCTCCTGGCTCACAAATATGCTCTTGTTCACCAAGCCTGGCTGTGAGTCTATGATTTGGGGATTTTTATGGTGGCTTTATCACACAGACGTGACCGATTAACTTCATTTCCAATTCCTCTCCCTTTCGCAGAGGATGGAGAATAGAGCTGAAGCTTCCAGGCTTCTAACCATGGCTTGGTTTTTTGGGTAGCCATCCATGAGTCCACCAAGAGTCCGCCTCACTGGAACAAATGAAACTCCTGTCATTCAGGAAATTCAAGGTATTTAGGGATTTTGAGTGAGATACTTGTATCATTCAGGAAATTACAAAGGCCTTAGAGAAACTCTGAGTCAAGAACTGGAGTTAAAGACCAAACAGCAGAACAAAATATTCTCTTAGAATATGCTTATTTTCAGGGGGTTTAGGAGCTATATGTCAGGAACAAGGGGCAAGGATCAGTATATACACAGTCATATACCTGTACTCTTGAGGAATTGGTTGGCGAGCTCTTGGTAATATCAAAATCTGTGCATGCTTGAGTCCTTTTTCTATAAGTAGTGTAATATTTGCATGTAATGTATATACACCCTCCTGTATACTTCAAATCATGTCCAGATTACTTATAATACCTAGTACAGTATAAATATGTAAGTAGTTGTTTTACTGTGTTGTTTAGGAAATAAAAGCCTGTACATGTTCAGTACAGACAAAATTTTTTCTGAATATTTTGATTTGTGATTGGTTGAATACATAGATGTGGAATCCATGGATATAAAAAGCCACTGTATTTATAATTATTTCATAGTCAATAACAGTGTGATGTAGCTTTGAAAGAGGGGTCAATGAAAGTATTTTTGATGATGTGACCTTTTAGTTGAGGGCTAAAAGATGAGTAAGCCTTTGCTGTTGATGGGATCTCATCTTATTAAAAAGTTTCTGCACATCAAAAGAAATCACCAACAGAGTGAAAAGAAAATCCACAGAGTGGGAAAAAAATTTAGCCAGCTGTCCCTCAGACAAAAAACTCTATCTAGAACATATAAAGAATTGAAAAATATCAGGCCCCCCAAATTCAAAGACCCAATCCAAAAATGGTCATCTGAGATGAATACACATTTCTCAGATGAAGAAATACAAATGGCAAATAAATATATGAAAAAATGTTCAACATCACTGGTCATTCGAGAGATGCAAATCAACACTGAGATAAAACAACACTGAGATTCCATCTCACCCCAGAAAGAATGGCTATTATCAAGAAATCAACCAATAACAAATGCTGGAAGGGGCTGTGGGGAAAAAGGAACACTTCTCCACTGTTGGTGGGAGTGTAGACTGGTGCGACCACTGTGGAAATCAGTGTGGAGATTCCTCAAAAAACTAGGATTGCAGGTCCCATTTGACCCAGCTATTCCCCTTCTGGGTATCTTCCCAGAAGAATTAAAAACATCATACCACAGCGATATATGTGCACCCATGTTTATAGCAGCACAATTTGTAATAGCTAGATCTTGGAAACAACCCAAATGCCCATCAACCAAGGAATGGATAAAAAAGATGTGCTATTTTTATATAATGGAGTACTACTGGGCTATAAAGGATAAACTCGAGGCTTTTATAGGTGAATGGATGCAACTAGAGACCATACTCATAAGTGAAATACATCAAACTCACATGTGTAAACATCATATTGTCTCCCTAGTGTAAGAAACTGAAAGAATAAATAAGATCCAAAATGTACAGTAGATATTGTGAAAGGGGAAGAAACTGCTCAAAAGGAAAGAACAACTAGATGGGGAAAAGGACAAAAGAAGGAAGGGAAAAGAAAAAAAAATGTATATATACACATACAAGATAGCTAAGATAATTATACTACTAATATCTTTTAGTTCATTGAAAAGAATGGTTTGTGCTTATATTGTTTGATCAATTTTGTGTGGCTATAGAGCAACTACTTTGAAGATAACAATGCACAATATATTAACCATTGTTAATTTCCTATTATCTTGTTTTGAAATTCTGTATCATTGTTTTTGTTGTTTTTTTCTCTTTAAATAAAAAAAAGAGTCTGCTGTTGAGTAAAGTGAGGATGAGGAAAGTATTCTAAACAAAGAGAACAGCAAGAGTCAAAATCCAGGGCTGGTGAGATGGCTCAGCGACATAAGCGCCTGCCTGGCAAGCGCAAGGTCCTGAGTTTGACTCCCGGAACCCACGTACGAAAAAAGGGCCGATGATATCGCTCAGTGGCACAGGTGCCTGCTGGCGCGCAAGGTCCTGAGGTTGACCCCCAGTACCCACACACACACAAAAAAGAGTCAAAATCCACTGAAAGAGAAATGTGACAATTCTAGGAAAAGAAGGAAGACAAGAGGGGCTAGAGAATAGGGTGTGGAGAAGGTATGGTTTGAGAAGAGATTGGAGAGATGGGCAGAAGCCTAGCCCTAGATGGCTTTTATAAGAGTAAACAATAAACTTTGCAAGATTTTAAGCTAGGGTTGATTATAGCTTGACAAGATTTGTGCCTCAATACGTTTACTATTTATTGGAGTAAGGAAACAAGAAAGGAGATTACCACAGTTAGTTCTGTAAGGTAACAAGACGGCATGTGGGGCTAAAATAGTCATTAGAAATGGAGAAAATTGGTTAGATTTTAGAGATCATTTAGGAGATACTTTGATAGGGCTTGATCAATTAGCTATGGTGAATGAGAAAAGGGGGGCCATCAAAGTTGTCTCTGAGGTTCTGGTTATTGGGCTGGACACATGGTTTTATATCCCTCACTGGGAAGGAACCACTGGAAGGGAAGTAAGGGGTGAAAAATTATGGATTCAGTTTGGACAAGTAAAATTGAAGGTCCTTTTTAACATCTCCAAACACATCTAGAACAGGGCCTGGGATGCAAAAGGCTCTCAAAATCATTTATTGATTTAAGGGATGAAAATACAGAAAAAATAAAGTTAATGTAAGAGCCTGGATCTCAAGAGAAGGATAGCTGTGGCTGGAGTGACAGGTTCATGAGCTAAAAGATGTGGATATTGAAGAAAGAGTCTTGGAAAGGAATGCAGTAGAAAGAAAGGAGGGCTGAGGACTTGTGGAATTCCAAAACTTCTAGTTAGGTAAAGTAGAAGAAACCTGCCCAAGAGACAGAAGAATGGAGAGAAAAATTGGATGTAAGCAGATGAACCAGGTATCATGAAAGGAGGCCAAGTGAAAAATCTATTTCAAACAAGGGTGTAATGGTTGATACATTGCGTCAGCTTGAGAAGTCTAGAAGCTTAACTAAATAACTCCACAGCTGTACATCCTCGGGCGCTCTAGGATGTTGTTCATTGTGTCAACTTGAGAAGTCTAGAAGTTTAAGTAAGTGACTCAGCAGGGGGCCAGAGTCCTTACTTAGTAAACATCCTCAACCTGTGCAAAAGGAGGGTACAGAGAGGGTGTGGGTGTAAAGGACCCCTCCCCAGGGTGGGTAGCCGGCATACAATGAAAGGGAAATGAGGAAGGACTGGTTGCTGGTAGACTGTTCGGCTTCCTCCTGGGACTCTTCAGCCTTCCTTGCAGACTCTTCAATCTTCTGGTGTAGATTCTTCAGCGTTCCGTCGCAGACCCATCAGCCTCCTGATATGAACTTGCGCGGGACACTCCAGTGAGCTCCAGACCTTGGACTGTATGCTTCAGCCTCCAGAGTGCACACACCGTCTGCACACTTTCTCACCCAGCTCTGTGGCTGACCACTGTAAGCCAATCTTGTAATTTCGTATATATTTGTATATCTTGTGTTATATCTGTTTCTCTAGTAAACCCTGACTGATACAAAGAGGAAAATAAATATATTGACACATTAAGCAGGGATGAGTAAGAAGTTTAATAAGCGATGATCTGAGGTGGGATTCTTATGGTTTGGTTCTAGAATATTCCCCCAAAGGCCCCTGTGTTAAAAGCTGGGTTCCTGGCTTGGAGCTATTGGGAAATAGGGGAACCTTTAAGAGAGGGGTCTTAGTGGGAGATTTTCTGGTCACTGGAGCCATGCCATGGTGGCGAATCTTTGGCACATGTTCCGCAGCTGGCATGCAGAGCCCTCTTTGTTGGCACATAAGCCAAGTCACCCCAGCATCAACCCAGCAGCTGTGCATTGGATAAGAGACCACATGGGTGGCAGTGTTGGCACCTTGTGATAAATAAGTTGGGTTTTGGGTTGCAGTTTGGGCATTCAGTCTCTAAAAGTTTCACCATCACTGACATAGAGGAACCCTGACCTCTCTCTACTTTCTTTTTTGCTTCCTGGCTAAAAAACAAGTGATTTTGCTCCGAAGTCACCCTTACTGTGATGTGTTGTCTTTTTTCAAACTCAAAAGCAAGACAGCCAATCAATCATGGACTGGGAAACACCAAAGCTGTGAACCAGATTAAATCTTCTTTTGCCAAATTTGTGATCTCGGGTGTTCTTTATAGTGGCAAAACGCTGGCTAACACAGGAATGAACAATGTTGAGGAAAACCAATAAGGAATATGGAAGCAGCCCAGGGCCAATGACAAGTTAGTCCTCCCACCCCTAGGCCCAAAGGGGCATGGGAACAGAGGGGTGCCTGAGTCCAGGAAAGCTGGAGCTGTCAGAGTGGGCTGCCCAGCAACTGCCAAACTGCAGCTGGGCAGGGAGTAAATGCCCTGACATTTGTGTTTTCTCTCTTTCTAATCTCCTGCCTGAACTTTTTCTGGCCAAACCTGTTAGTGAAAAGGTATGGGGACCTCTTGATGTAATGGGGGGGGCACAAGATAGGGTAGGAAGGATGAAGAAAGGTTCTGGAGATGCAACAGAGACAATATAACACAAGTCAGCAGTGCAAGAAGGTGGCTGGAAGACAAGTAAGGTAAGGACTAAGGTGTCTCCACTGTGTGATGCGGAGATCCTAGTGAACTTAGAGGCACTGGTGAGCGGAGCGATGTCCGGGGAATCAGAATGGAGTAGTAGGAAGTGGTTGAAGAGTTGATAGCAATGAGGAGATGAAGGGATTTCTCCAGGTTTGGCTGGGAATGGGGATGACAGAAGAGCCACCATTGGAGGGTGATAAGTGAATGAGGGAGATGGTGTGGATCACATTTCAAAGCATCCATTGATGTTTCCTGAGCTCCCACCCTGCTCTGCACTCAGTGAATCTCCTCCCTCACCCCCTGAGAGGCCTCCCTTATCCCAGCCAACCCCGCTAGGTGGGAAGCACATACAACTTTGGGACAAGAAGTCACAGCGAAATCAGATAGACAATGGCAGGAAATTATGGCTCTTAAATTCACAAAAAGACTTGTCTGGGAGTAAGATAGAAAAACTCATCCATCCACTTGCAGAACCGGTTTTTCCAACCCCCTACCGCTGAGATTTAAAAAAAACCTGCTGAGCTGCTTTTCTCACACCCTCCACACCTTCCTTTGAGTCTGACAGACCCTCCTTTAGATTGGGAAAGTAAGATTAGAGAAGACTCATGCTTCAAGACACCGTGACATCCACAGAGATGGCAAGCCTTGTAGAATGGTCCACCATGGCATCCTGGTGCAGCAGTGGTATAGTGGAGGGATTTCAACCACATTGAAAACCCACAGAACATTGTCCTGGCTCATCACATTACTGACATTGTGCTACTTGGACCCCTGCGAAGTGTAAATCAGAAGTGACCCCGGGGACTCCAGATTCCTTGGTACCTAAGATACTCAACATGGACTTCAGGACCAGCTGTAGAAATGGAGACTATAGAAGGTATGGCCCATGTTAATTGATTATTTCTCCTCCTCCCTTTCCCAACATACCATGTATGAAGAATACTGGTAGGGACAGATATTTTAGATTTCAGAAGGGAATATGAACAAATTGGCATCACTCCACAATATTACGGTACCTGATAGGACTTGAAGTATTTCTTGTGTCACCAGCATGAACTTCTCATCTGAAGAGAGGTCAAGAATAGATGCTGCAGGGCTGGATACTTTCCATCTGACTTCTACTTTTCCTATCTTTCTGGGGCTATGAATAATGGCCCCAAAGATGTCCAGCTCATAATCTCTTGACTCTATGGCAAAAGAAACTTTGAAGATTTGATTAAGATAAGGATTTTAAGATGGGGAAATTATCCTGGATTATACCAGTAGAGTTTAAATGCCATCAAGTAACCCTATAAAAGAGAGATGGGGGAGAGTTGATAAAGAAAAGAAAGGCAGAAAGAAGCTGGGGGAAAGAAGCAGAGTGCGAGACAGAAAATGAACATCACTGGTTTTGAAGACAAAGGGGCTGTGAAACAAGGAAAGTAGAATGCAACTCTAGATTTTAGAAAAGGCAAGGAAATTGATTCTTCTCTAGAGCATCTGAGGGCAGCACAGCTCTGCTGGCACTTTGATTGTGATATAGGAAAATTATAACTTTCGACCTGTTAGATGTCAAATGTGCTAAGTTCATGGTCTTTGGCATTGAGGAATGAAGTTGTGAACCAAAGGAGGAAGTTAGGAATTTTTAAGGAGAATAATAGCTCCTGGGTTTCCATCCAGGAGTGGATGGCCACTGAGGCCCTTTGTCAGTAGTAATTTATACAGTAAAATTACAATGCAGGTACAACATGGGTCAAACTACGATCAATCTATAGGATTACAAGTACAGTCGCTTAGCTAATATTGATTCAATAGGGAAACGAGTCACATAGCAAGTGTACATGGAAAGACAAAAGGCATCTTTGGGAAGGGAGGAGAGTATGGGTCCGGATGTTCTGGTCTGGTCACCCACCTGTGCGTCTGATGCCCATCTGGGCCCACTGGACCAGGTGGTGCTAATTAGAGTATAATCTCAAATCACTGTTTATCTTTAGGGAGGCTTGCAAGGCTGGCTAGTGCTTCTCCATCCTGAGGCCAGGCTCTCTTAAGATTTGCCTCCGGCCATAATTCTGATGTCTTTATTTTTTGTTCTGACTTCCTTGAGGGCCCAATCCCTCTCTGAGTGTATTAATATCTATCTAACTTAGCTGTCTATAATAATTATAGCCCTGTAAGACTCATTTCAGACTTTCAGCCTTCCGAAGTTGTTTAAGTCACTAAATTTGTGGTTATTTGTTACAACAGTAAGCTAATAGCAACCCCATTTTCTGCCCTAAACATGTTAACCTGTGTGGATTATATTAAAGTTTCCTTTGCCCTCTAATTTTTTTTTTTTTGGTCCAATTGGTAGCTCTAATATAGCAGGACATAGGAAGAAAATGTCTCATTTGGCTTGCCCAGGGTTGAGGTTTTATATAGTTCTAAGATGTTTTGGAGTTAGCCCATACCAGCTTGCAAGATCCAATTATATGCATCTTTTCCAGAATTTTCTGTTCAGGGGCATCTTGGTGATAGCTTAAAATTATCCACAGTGGGAAAATGTACACTAAGGAAATCAGCAAATGCTACAAATCAGCCCTTACTCACTCCAAAGTGGCTTGTTAAACATTTACAAAAATCTGAGTAAATTCAACGAAAAGACAAAAGATATGATATTGGGAAAAGAATTACCAAACCTTTTTTAAAAATAAAATATAATTGGGCTGATGGGCTAGAATAATGTAGAGAAAGTGATGAACTGGAACTCAGCACTGATCAATATTTGTGAGAGTAGTGAAAAAGTCATCCGCTATTTATAGATGAAAGCAGGAAAAAGAAAGTGCAGTCTGGTTTAAGGATACCAACTTGTATTAAAACAATCCAGAAAGGCACAGGATTGATAAACACAAAATTCAGGTGTGGTTGCCGCTAGAGATCTGCGTCAGGAGATGCAGGGCTCCCAGGTGGCAGCTGACCCGTGAATGTCCATCTTCTTATGATTCTTTAAACCTACAGCTGTTTTATCCTTTTTTTTTTTTTTTGAAGACATGGTACGCCTCAATTTCCTCTTCCTAAAGTTGGCTTACATGGCTTTAGGCTAATAGACAGACTCAAGTGTTTTGTTTGAGGGTGACGCTCATGGAATGGTTAAGAACTTGGACCTTACAGTCAGACTCAAGGTCCAAGCTGGATTTTCCAATATTATTTATGTGGCATTGGACAGAGCATTTTGCATTTCACAGACACTTGTTGAGTCCCTACCATAGTCAGTCTCTGTGCTGATGATGCAGTGATCAGGGCGTCACAACTGCAGATATAGTTCCTGTTGTTTAGGATCTTATGCTTTAGGTTCTCTGAACGTCAATTCTTAACTGAGAACATAGAATTTGTGCAGAGTGAGTGAGTTAATTTTGCAGCAATCAGCGTAAGGTACAGTGATTGGTAAATGCTCTGTCAGTGGTAATAGCTACTTTTATAATTAATATGTATGAGAAGCAAAATGATATGGCCACACTGGGAAATAAGATGTTACATGTACATGAATTTTTCTGGAATCTAATCCTTCATTGTCTAGGACATTTTTTTAACTGAGGTATAACATACATACAGTTAGTAAGTTCACGAATGGCTCGATAATGTTTACGGAAATATATACCCTTCTCACCACCATGCAAATCAAGATATAGATGATCTCCAGAACCCCACAAAAGTACCAGAACATTTTTATTTTAGACATTTTTATGGTTACATTTTGGAAAAGTTTAGCTTGTTTTTTTGTCTTCAGGAAGGGAAGACCAGAAATATAACTATTTCTTAATGTCTATTGCCAAGGGGTGATAATAATTTTCTGTGTCATTTTCTTCTTCTTTTTTCTTCTATATCTTTTTTACAGGAACAAACAGAAAATATACTCCTTCTTATTGTAAACATTCAGATAAACTTGTGTCTAATTTTTGACGAACCTTACCATCTCTTTTCCAGCTAACATCAGGCCTTCTTTTAGAAGGTCTAAACTTTTTTTTTTTTTTTTTTTTTGTGGGTACCGGGGGGACGACCTCAGGACCTCGCACACCAACAGGCACCCGTGCCGCTGAGCGATATCACCGGCCCCTTTTTCGTATGTGGGTTCCGGGAGTCGAACTCGGGCCTTCGCGCTTGCAAGGCAGGCGCTTAAGCCGCTGAGCCGTCTCACCGGCCCAGGTCTAAACTTTTTAAATGTTTGTTTTTTAACTTTGTCAAAGAGACATATCAGTTATGGGTCACTATATGTTAAATAACAATCAACCTGGCAGTAAAGCCCAGTAAAGCCCATTGAAGGATTTTTCAGTGACAAGACCCTAGGAAAGCCATTTCAGAGCTTGAAAAGAACTTTGGTTTTTTCCTCTCCTATGAGAAGTTTTGCATACTTTGGACCTGACTACAGTGTCCTTATATATTAACTTACTTATCCTTGTAGCATCCAAGGCTGGTAGTAATTTGATTGCTTCTTATAGATGGGGAATGAGGCACAGTGCTTAAAAGCCGGCCTCACGATAGGGCTATGTTATTAATCAAGATCTTTTTCTCCCCAGCTGGGCACTTGAGGCTTCAAAAATATCTCTTTTCACTTCTTTAAGAACGCAGTAAATCTGAGAGTTGATGATTATCTGAACAGTTGCTTAATCCCATCAATTATTTCCTTAGGGTGGACTATGGCCCAGTGGTAATACTCCAGCTGACTACTTAATCTTTACACACTTTCTGCTACTCAGTCAAGGAAAATTCTAGAAGTCAAACCACATTAGGGAATGAATTACCATGAGGAATAGATGCACTGGATATGGAGCAAAAATTCATAGGCTGGTATCAATTGTCCATATATAACCCTTAAAGCCCTTCATTGGAGATTTGGCCCAAAAGATTCATTTGATGCTTAAACAGAAAGCGAATGAATAAAAGGTTAGTAAGACTAGACCATTGGAACTGTATAGATATTCATTCATTCATTCATTTGTTTATAGCTTGCTATGTGCTGGGCACTGTGCCTGCTGTCACATGTGACTCCCCAAAACACTGGACCCATCCTCTCCTTCCTCCATGGGATAGATATACTTTCATGCCTTGATTTCATTTCTCTTCTTGAGAAGGCCCATTATCTTTGTGCAGTTGGATCCTGTTTAATCTTGGCTTGGAAATAAGCTCATTTTTCTCTGCATTTCTGGAGGGGATTCTCCACAGGGAAGAGGTGGTGTTGCTCAGTGGGCTGTGGGGGAGAGATCATCACACTGCCTGAGATGGCTTTTCTCCCTCTGCAGACTCCAAGAGTCCCTCTTGGACTCCAGAGTCCCATTGAAAGCATGACAGCAATGTTTATGTGCAATTCTAATGCTAGTTTTAGCAGCATAAGTGCTTTTTAATGCATAGCATTACAGCAAGTGGGCCCTATTCTCTCAGTCACTGAATAGCTGTCTAGAGGGGCGTAATTCCCAGCTCTGCCTCCAAGCACAGTTATTTACAAGCTCAGTTACACGTTCCCGTCAAGTGTGGTGAAAGCCAGGATGGAGATGGGCTGAGTTTAAAGCAATTTGGCAAGTCTTTATTCCCTGCATAATCACTCAGGTCCCTCAACTGCCCCTGATCAGAGCTTCTGTTCACATATGTCAAATGGAGCCTGAGAATCTGGGGAGACCAGCTGCAGAAGCAGAATTCCTTCCTTCTGTCTCTCTCCTTCTGAAGTTCCCCCCTTAGCTGCCCTTTAGAGCTCTACTTAAATTAAGATTCCCAGCCCAAATCTGCCCACTGGGTTCTATCTCCACAGCCTCCATCCTCCATCCTTCCTAGAATTCTGCAAGAATCTCTAAATTATACTCCCTGCCCGCTCCTGCCTTCCCTTTCCATCCCTGCCCCATCCTGCCTTCAATCAGCAACTAGACTCATCTTTTAAAGTGTAAATCAGATCTTAATACTACTCTGCTGAAAACTCCCCAATGACTACCCATCAAATTTAAAATAAAATCTAACTCCTTATAAGCATCTACAGAGGCTGGCATTATTTGATTTTTGCCTACCTATTATACCCATCACATGTACCCTCCCCTTGCTTACTACAATCCAGTCATTCTGACCTCCTGGCTATTCCTCACACACACCAAGTTTGTTCCTACTGCTGGGCATTTGTATGCTCTGCCTTTTTTCCCCCTCCTTATTAATACAGTATTTATTTGTGCTCCCTCTGTCAAGCTGTGAGCCAATAACTTTCCCCAGACTGCCTGGGGAGGTATAAGGGAAAGAAAAGATAGAGCAGATGAGACATAGGAAAAAGAACTGTGGGAGGTGGAGACAGCGCCTTCACATGGTTAAGAGAATGAGAAATGCCACCATCAGACAAAAAAGTCCCATGGCCTCTGAGACAAAGCCCATATTGGTGTGGAAAGGCTATTGCTTCAAAGAAGGGTTCCTGGCATAACCAATGATGAGGCTCCCAAATGCAGTCTCAATCCCAGTCCCAGAGCCAGCCACCCCAACTCTGGGCGCCCCAGCGCCAATGGACTTGGCTGCTGTCCTGTGAATGGCACAGGTTTGGAAGCTGTGGCCTGAGGTCAGGGAATGAGGCACTGTCGAGCTGCTGAGGCTGTCATCTGTCAGTGTCCCTGGTTAGTTCAGCACCACTGCAGACCCCAACTGGCTCAGCAGCTGAGAGGTGCTCCTGACCAAGGAGCGGGTGAGAACAAATTTGGAACAGGCATACATTCTCACAGGGTGAGGGGCCGTGGTGGAGAGCTGCTCCCAGAGCAGAGAAAACAGACTTTTTTCCCTCTTTGTTATTGCTGTTCCTTTAATAGATGGAAATGCATTTCTTTGATGACCAGCCAGGTTGACTGTGCATCCTCACATCTGTTTAATAACCATATTATCTTTTGTACAAACTGCCTGTGTCCTTTGCCCATTTATGATGCTCTCAAATGCCAAAATCCAGTTTCCTCTGGCGGATGTATCACCAGCACGTTGAGATGTAAGGAGAGAGCTTTCCGCAAAGGCAGTCGAGGTTCCAAGAAGGCAGGCTCAGCACGGCTGGTTCACTGACATCTCTGTCCCCATCCAGAGGCTGCAGGCTGGGAACCCAGCACCTGACTGCTGGCCGAGCACACAGGGTTCAGATAAGGCTGAGCAGAGTAACTGCTCTGCTTCTGGGGCCTGTTCCCACCTCTGTGAAGTGGGATGATGGCACCTGCCACACTGCCCCCAGCATCAAGGCCAGCGCACAGAGACCGTGGAGGTGTGGGTGCGTGTGATGCTGCTCCATGCAGCCCCGTCCCCTAGCTGCCATTACCAAACCAGCACATTTTCCCTGACAGTCCCCGGAAAGAGTTTCACTAGAGAGAAAGTTTCATTGCGAGGTGGCCAAGTGTGGAGCCAGGAAACAAGGAGTCCACTCCTAGGTCTCTGCGTGGAATGTTCTGGCCCCTTCTCTACTCGAGCCTGAGTCAAACCTTTCTTCTTTCAAGAACCCTACCCTGACTATCCAGTCTGAGTAATCATTACCCTTTGCTGTTATCAAATGCCTCAATATTATAAGAAATAATTTATTTAGTTGGTCATGGGTTTTTTAATCTGCTTCACTAGAATATAAAATCCATGAGAGCAGGAGCCTTGATCGTCAGGAATACTGTGGCCTGGCACATAGCAAATGCTCAGTAAACACTTCTTGAATGAATGAACTTTCTCACCAAAGTGTTAATGGATGGGTATTGCCATATTGTCGTTGCTATTACTATTACTGCGCTGCGTCTGAGTCAGTAGAGGCGTTTTCCAAATGGCCATCTCAGGATTCAAAGAAATGGGTCATTTCATTGCATGATTTATTTTCATTTTTTAAATTTTATTTATTTTTTAATCAAAGTTACACATGCCAAAAATTTGAGCTGTCAACTTGTTCTATAAGGTATTATTTTAAAAAATAAAACAGCAAATTCCTTCTCCATCTCTATCTCTTTGCAACCATTTTCTTCTGTGTTACCCGATTATTTTAGGGTTTACTTCAATATTCTTTTTTTTTTAATGTGGGTCCCAGGAGTCGAACTCAGGACCTCGCGCTTGCCAGGCAGGCACTTATGCCGCTGAGCTATCTCACCGGCCCTACTTTAATATTCTTAATAACATATGTGATGCTAATTCATATTTTGGTTTGGGGAGTGATTTGTTGATTTTCTTCTATCAAAGATGAGAATTTATTGACCTCTCTCTATGAGATATGGAGCTTAGATCCCTTTTCTAGTCCCCGGCCAACTGTTGCCTTCCTATCCATGAGCCTTTCACTAGAGTAGGTCTTATTTTTTGTTACATTAATATTTTACAATGACGTCGTTATAACCACCTAAATAACAATTTAGTCATGTAGTAAGATATGATTATTTTTCCCTCCCTGCACAATCTTTGGTCACCAAACAGTGCCCAGGCATTCCTGTCCAAGGTCCAGGTGCCAGAGAACTGGAGATTCCTCCTGCAACAGCAGAACTTTGATGCAGCTTGGAGAGTATCTCTGTGGAAAACAGAAATAGCAGCTCTAGTTGGGCACAATGCTGCATGCCTGTAATCCCAGCACTCAGGGAGGCTGAAGGAGGATCACGAGTTTTAGCCCAGCCTGCTTAGCAAGACCCTGTCTGAAAAAGGGTAGTGAATAGCTCAGTACTAAGGCCCTGAGTTCAATTCCCAGTGAGAGAGAGAGAGAGAGAGAGACTTTGCTCAAGTTTCTGAGCCCTGGGAAATTGATGTTCTTTCAGAAACATTTCTGATTGTGCATCTCGCATATCCAGCTATGACATTATCATGCGGCATGCCTCTCTGGGGCTCTTCTCTGTGACAGCCTGAGTGTTAATAGACACTACCAGCTAGCCAAGGGATGTAGCTTCCAGTGCACAGGTTTGCAGATGGTCCCAGGTATAGCTAACACATTTCTTTGATAGGAGACTCCGAAGAAGAGTCACGTTGTCCCTAGTAGAGTTAACCATAACTTACTTTAGAAAATCTCCTTGCCTATCCTTTGCATTATGGACTGAATTATGGCACCCCATCCCAGTTTGCATATTGAAGCCCTAATATTGCATTTGAAAAGAAGACCTCTAAAGAGGTCATTAGTGGGCCGGTGAGATAGCTCAGTGGCATAAGTGCCTGCCTGGCAAGGGTGAGGTCCTGCGTGCAACTCCTGGTACCCACATATGAAAAAAGGGCCAGTGATGTCGCTCAGTGGCACGGGCGCCTGCTGGCGTGCGAGGTCCTGAGTTCGACCCCCGGTACCCACAAAAAAAAAATAAATAAAGAGGTCATTAAGGTTGAGAGCATAAGGATGGGTCTTATGCAGTAAGACTAGTGTCCTAATAAAAAGAAAATATACTAGGGGCCTCTGCACAGAGAAAAGTCCACGCCAGGGACACAAAGACCAGATAACCATCTGCTAGCCAAATAGAGGCACCTCAGGAGAGAAACCAAATTGGTCAGCAACTTGATCTTAGACTTCACTTTCCAGAGCTGTGAGAAGTAAATGCAGGTATGTAATCCACCTAGGGTGTGGTGTTTTGTTACGGCAGCCCCAGCCCCAGCTGACCCATAGACCTGCTGATGTCCATAGCATTTTAGAACTAAGAAGGGCTCACTGTGGCCGAAGAAATCATCTCTTTCTCCCTATCTCACTCAGGCCTTACATTTCCACAATCAGCTCAGCCCTTTTGGGGGCCACACTGGGTGTACATACATGATGAGTGGAATTTAGAATTCCTTTCTTGCTGACCTACATGCCGCTCAACTGCTTTTCCTACAGAGGTAAGAGTATTTCACTTTTAAGATTCATCTTGATTCCTAAGGATTTACATGCTGAGTTACTTCAAGTTGAAGGAAAGCAAAATTTGTATGGACTTCATGCCTCCACCCAGGTTGGAATTTACAGCGTTATAAAGGCTTTTCATGGTCTTTGTAAAGTTTTAAAACTGTTAAATTTTAAGTTTAACAACTCGGGTTGTAGGCTGATAGAGACAACCTATATGTATTCTCATAATGAGCAATGAATTTTCATCTGGAAGTGGAAAGAAGCTCATTTCTGCTGGATGCAGGTTCATCTTCTTTTCCAAGGAAACAATTTTTCATTTGTCACTGGATTTGAATTTTTTAAAAAGTGTCTACAGTTATATAGCATAGCTGTCTTAATCACAAATAAATTGGCTTCCAAATGCCATTTATATATTGTTTTCCTCATACTTCAGCTTGAGTTGATTTTTATTATTTGCTTTATTTTTATCAACATAATACATTCCCCTGTTTTTAAAAATTGCATTTTATCAAAAAAAAGGAAACAATGGCCTTCATCTTAGCCCTGTCCACCCCTCATTCCTGTTCCCCTGATGCCAGCACTTTTAACATCTTTAAGGTGTTTTCTTCTACTGATTTCTCCTACATTTTGAAATAATGTGCTTCCACTACTATTTCCTGATTTATCCACTGTCGACATTATCTATCGATTATGGTGTTAAGATTAATGGATACTTAACTCTCTTAGGCTGTCCTCTCCTCACCTGTCCACATCCTCCTCATATAGTTATTTCACCATTTTTGTTAAATCAACAATCAGTAGTTTACATCATTATGACTCAGTAAATTTGTCCTCTGCAAAGTAAAGGAGTGCTATGACTGCAGTCCCTCCCTTGGACAGTGTCTCGTTCGGTCTCATCTAATTGCCTACATCACTTCCTGCCATCTGTCATCAACATACCCAGGGCGTGTCTTTATGTCACCATATCAGGAGCTGTATGGAGTCCCCTTTTCCTGAGGAATTCTCCCCCCTATTCACAAACACACACACACATATGGCCGCACAGTGCTCTCCTGTAACGTTCCTAGCCTGCCCCGCGGGGTGGACTCTATTCTTCCTGCACCCAGGACCTTGACCTGCCTTGTTTCTCCCCCAGTTTTACTTAAGCACAGGTAAAAAGTGTATCTTTGCATGTATGAAAATGCAACTTTTTCTCCTTATGTTTGACCAGTGGTCTGACTGGCTATGGAATTCTGGGTCGAAAATCGTCTCCCTCCCAATGATGAAGACCCAGCACCACTGTCTTCTAGTGTACGGTACCGCTGGGGAGAAGTTGGAGCCCATCCTGACTCTCACACCGTTCTTTTCATTTCTGTTCTGGAATCTTTTACAAGTGTCTTTTATCTCTGGGCTTTTGAATTTTTTTTAATTTAATTTTTATTTTTATTTTTTATTTTTTTGACAATGGGTCTTGGTTATTTCTGGTACTTAGTAGATTTTAAATAAAAATCTCTACATTTATCTTTCCTCTCTAGAAAATTTTCTTGTATTTTAAAAATAATTTTATCCCCTCTCTCTTCTCTGAGTTCCCATTCAGAATAATCACTGATAAAATGCTAGGCTTCCTGGATTAGTTCCTCTATGTTTCTTATTTTTCAGTCTCACTCTCATTCTTCTCTCCTTTCTATAAATTTTCTCCATTTTATCTTCTAATACTTATTTAACATTTTATTTTGCAGCAGTGTTTTAATTTTTATGAACTCATTCTTGTTAGGGTTCTTTTTATTTATGGCTGTCATTCATTCCCCTAATGTTTTGGGAATGCTGGTTGAATGCCAGTTTGAATACTGTTTTGTTTTTGTTTTAAATTCTGGTTTTTCCATTCCCTGAATTATTCCTCTTGTGCAGGGTTGGCTTTCTTTTTGTATACATTGGTTCATCTTTTTTTTCCTGCTGGAAGCCTTCTTTAAATGCTTGGTGAGCCTTCATTGTTCATGCTTGTGTGGCAGTAGAAGGTGTTTGGAAGGAGGGTCACTTGGTACAGGTTTGGTGGCCCTGCTTGAGGCTGAGTAGACAGGGTTGCTGGGACATCCCTAATTGTCAACACATAGGACTGTGCAAGGGCAACCTCCGGCTCAAGAGGCACAGTGACAAGATCACTAACATTCTGCAGAGGAGGTGACAGGTGATGGATGACAGGGTTTAGCTGGTAGGAGGGCATCTTTTGGGTTAATTCCCCATCTTTAGCTAATGCCCCTCACTCCTTAAGTGGTGCCCCTGGTCCCTCCCTAGAATCATAAGGGCAAATTACCACTCTATTCAATGCACACTGTAGCCTTTGGCTTCTCTCACTCTTTTTGTATTTTTCTTTGCAGCATCTAAAAATGTGTTGAAGTTGTCTGTCACTGATATTTCTACCCATCTCTTTGTCCTTCTTGGTTTATAGATGTTATTCCTTTAGTGGGGTCTTAGGAGGGAGAGCACAGAATTCTTCACCTTTCATCCTTTCACTTTTAATGGAAGATGGCTTGAGTTATTCACATTTTAAAAGACATCATAATTGTATGATTCCATTTATATAAAATGCCCAGAATAGCCAAATCTGTAGACACAGAAAGCATAATTAAGGGTTGTCAGGGCCTGAAGGAGGATGATATGAGTAGTGACTGCTTCATGGGTACAGGGTTTTCTTTCAGGGCGTTAGAAAATTCTGGAACTAGATAGTGACGATACTTGTACAGCATTATGTTGTACTTGATTCCATGCCTTACTGTCAATGAATTATACATTTTTAAATCACTAAGTTTTACTATGTGTGTATTTTACTACAATAAAAATAAATTTAGTAAAACCATGTAGTAATCATGAAGACCACACAATATTTTCACAAACATTACATTCAGTCTATGCTCCCATAGAACCCTGTTGTTCAGCCATCAGTTGTAATGTGCTGTGCCATGGAAATGGAACAATAATAGCCTTCCTCATTTTATTTTTTTAAGAATCAACTTGAGAGTATTCTCAATTTTGATTTTTTTTCCTACACACCTCTTCAATTTCTCACACCTGATACCTCCTATCTATCCTGAAGCGAAATCAAAGCTCTTTCCTGATTTACTGCAAGAACAGATGTATAGGATTAGTTCAAGTTGAAAATACAAGTATCTTTTGTTATTCCACAAAGATCCCAAGCCACTTCTAAATTTCCTTTTTTAGGGGGGAAGGCATCATACTCAGTTGTCAATCAAATGAGTAAATAAAATAGCAACTTCGTGTGAAGAGTTATTGTAAAGCAGGAGGAGATTGGGAATCCACTGAACAAAAGTGGTGAGATTTCCCTGACCTCATCATCCCAAGGATCCCAGGATGATAAGCCCTGATCCTGACCAAAGGCCAAGCCCCCTTCCTGGTGTCCCTTTGACCAGTGCTGTCTTTAGGTCAGCCTCACACTGGCTTGAAACCAGTTAACACTGATCCAGCACTTAGTATGCTATGAGATTTACACCATCTTTTTGGAAGTTCATGGTAACAGTATTGTTTCCATTGTACAGATGAGAAAACCGAGGCTTGGGGAAGCTAAGTAACTTCCCCCAAAATTTGTAAGTCATAAATAGAAGCATTTGAAACCAAACCCAGGAAGCCTAGCTCTAAAGCCTAGCCTTGTAGACATTAGGTAATATCTCCCTCTTTTGCAAATTAGAATTCTACCATTTTAAGCACCCCCAGTCACTGTACAGTTAACAAGTGTTCAAAACAAAACAAAAGAAAACATAGAACACCTGGAGGAACAATTGTCATGAGACCCCAATTCTTATAATGTCATATTTGTGCGTGGTGCCAACAAAATAGAATTGTCAAGAGATGGAGGAAGCCGGGTGCAGCTCAGAAGGTGGCAGGACCGTCACAGAGGCACAGTGTGGTGATCTGCAGGGGACTGTCCTCCCTGGCCTTAAGGGGATGGATCTTTTACAGATCGTGGCCATTGGCCTAAGCCTGCACGAGCTGCCCATCCAGCTCAGTCACCCTTACCTTCCTGATAGGACCTGAGGACCCAAAAAGGGGCTCGCAGCTCAGGGAATACATACAGGGCTGTATTGACCAAGGTGCTCAGACTTTCATGAAGTGTGGGGAGAAGGGCAGCCACTCCTCCTACCCCTTCCCTGGCACCTGAGCCTTCTCTGCCTCTAACCATGGTGGTCCCCATGGCACTGACTGCTTTTCTTTGCTTCACGTCACTCCCTGGGTGGTCTCGGGCACCTTCAGGAACTCACCTACCAGTTGTATGCCAAGGACCCCCGAATCTCCCCTCCACCTAGATGGTCCTCCTGGTGTTCCTCTTGTGTCCCTACCTCAGTGACAAGCACCTCCACCCCAACCCCACGTCAGTATAATGAAATATCTGGGACTCATCGAGACACATTCACCCACCACAGTCTTTTCAGTTCTATCAGTTCCTCTCCATCGCCCATTTTGTTTGCTCTTCTCCTGGACTCATAGCTGCCCAATGGCCTCTCTGCCTCTGGCTGGGCCCTCCAGTCCCATCTCCAGGCTGCTTCACCTCAAACATCTCCTCCTGGCTCGCTGAGTGTCTTCAAAATGGGGAAAGCAGAACAATCTAATCAGGTAATGGAGGAAAATATTAGAATCTTTTTGTGGATTATCTCAATAGATAAATACAATATGAATTACTGTGATCTGTATTTAACTTGAACATGAAAACATAAGAAAGAAATGCACCTTTTACTGTCTTGGTTTGATAATGGCACTCACACTGGTCCACTTGTCTCAGTGTCATTTGTCACATAGGTATCTCACCATTCCTTGTTAAAAAAAAAAAAATCGAGTGTCCCACCGGGTTCATAGCAGTGTCCTCCTCCATCACACACTTTAGCCAGATGTGTTCTATGTTCACATGTGCCCAGGTAAACAGAATTATGGACAAAATCTAGTTGCTAATGGTGCAACCATTTGCAAGCAACAAGAAAATGACAGGCTCAACCCAGTACCTCTGGCTCATCAGCAGCCATAAGTTCAGATCGAAAGAATAGCAAGATAATCAGATCTGACAAGAAGATGGCATAAAAAATTAAGTTAAAGCCTGGTGTGGTGGTACATATCTATAATTCCAGCACTCTGGGAGGCTGAAGCAGAAGGATCCCAAGTTCAAGCCTAGCCTGGGCAATTTATTGACTTAGGGAGACCCCATCTCAGAACAACAACAACAACAAAAAAAAAATTAAAGAGAGCTGACAATGTAGCTCAGTGCAAAGGCCTTGGGTTCAATCACCAGTACCAGGACCGGGGGTGTAGCTCAGAGGCATGGCACCTGCCAGGCAAGGGTGAGGTCCTGAGTTTGAGTCCGGTTCCAAAAAAAAAAAAAGACCAGTACCACAAAAAAAATTGAAATTGTGAAAAACATTATTTATAGTACAAATTTATACTATCATTTAAAAATTTTCCTTAATGGTGTTCAAGTTATGGGGGACATGACATAATGCTTCATAAAATTTCATTGAAATTAATAATAAACATATAAAAGTTCTCTCAAAGTTTATGAACATATAACAACATATTTCCCTATCATCACTTATAAGTAAATAAACATTTGAAGGGACAGATTCAATTTTATTTTTACAAATCAAAGGGTAGATTAAAATAAAAATCGGAGAGCTCAGCTGAATTAGGTGCTAGCTCTGTAATAAGAAACACACACACACACACACACACACACACACACGCAAAACCAGGTCGTGTTCTATGAACATGTTGCTCCCTAAACCCGAACATCCGTCTCTGTCTTCACCCCAATGTGTACTTTTATTTCCAGACCAACTATGCTTCCAAATTCATTTTAGTAAAAGAGCTAGAAAAATATTTATGAAGATCTGCCAAAGATAGCACAAAATAACGTGTTGGCTAATTATTCTATGGATAGCTGATATACAAATGGAAATAAAATGTTAGCAAAGAGAATATAGTAATGCTAATGAACCCATGAAAAGAATATAATTCATTCAGGAATGGCAGGAGGGTTGAAGAGTAGAAAACCCGTGCCGGGGATATAGCTCAGCGACACAGTGCCTGCCTGGCAAGTGCAAGGTCCTGAGTTTGATTCCTGGTTCCAAAAAAAAAGAGGAGAAAACATTCTCACATATTTCATTATTAATATAATGAATGAATGATGAAAATAACATGATATCAATAGATAAAACAATTGACAAAATTCAACATGAATTATAACACCAATGCTTAATAAAATATACATAGACGACATTTAACCATGTGCAGAGATGTTTGTGTATATATAAATGTGGGTGTGTACAAATGTGATATTGATGTATATGTGCATACATTAATGCAAACTTCAAAAGCCAAGATTATGATTAATGTCAAGGCACTGGAGACTTCCCACTGGAACAGATACATATCATTAATTTTAGGTTCTATGACTACGTACCTGAAAAGCCCAAAAGAATCAAACGAAATATATTGAAACATTAGGAGTGATTAGTAAAGTTACTATAAAAAGTAATTTTCTTTCATTTAAGTAATAACCAGTGAGAAAACATATTAAATGAAAATATTCCATTAAATTTTGTAACCAAAATTATCCTTTCTTCCCCATCCCTTCAAATAAGAATAAACTTTGAAATAAACATGAAAGACCAACAAATTCAGTAAAAGTTTTCACTTATCTCTGAAGAAAAACAAAAAAATGAATCAGTAGAAAGGAGTGCCTTCCTTGCAAATGGGGAAATTAATGAATAAAGTTAATTCTTCCTAAGTGGATCTCTATATTCAGTGTTTTCCCAATCAAAATACTTGTGGTACTTCTTGCTCATCAAAATCATATTTAAGCTTACCTATAAAATAAATTATCAAGAATAGTTAGAAAAATCTCCAAAAAGGAAGAGCAATGAGAGGTATTACCCCAAACATATATAAAATGTATAATCAAACTGCAGACATTTACGCTTGCCTCATATTAGACAGAAGAGTAAATGGAACAAAGCAGAGAATTAAAAAAAAAAAAAGGCCTAGTACATGTAGGAGTTTTGTACATGAGTTTGTATATTTCAAGTCAGTAAGAAAAGAAGTTAGATTTTTTAATAAACAGTGTTGGGACAGCTGGCTAGCCATTTGGGGAAAAATAAAACTCAATCCCTATTTCACCCCTTACATTAATATGAATTCCAGATGGAGCAAATATTTAAACATTAAAAAGATAAAACCATGAAAGTACTAGAAGAAAGATTTTGTAGAGGAAATATCTTTCTAAGCATGGCACCACACTCATAAAACAATGGGAAAAAGAAGATTAATAAAGGTGACAATGCACATTTTAAAGCCTCTAAATTTAGCAATAACTATTTATAATTTAAAGGAACATACGCTTTCACTGAGCAATTAGATTTCTAGGAATTTATTCTCTAGCTATACCCACAAATGTGCTCAAAAAAAAAAAAAAAAAAAAAAAGGAAAGGAGGAGAATTATGCACAAGGATGTTCACTGCAAGATTATTTACAATAGCAAAAAGCCCTGCAACAACATAAACACACATCAATAAAGTTTAATCAAATACAATACAAGCTTAGGGTGAACCACACACAGCCATTTAAAAAGAACACTGCGAGTCTGGAAGTACTGTAATGGAGAGCAATCCAAAATATGATTAATTTAATAGAAGCAAGATGCAAATCAGAAATAGGGTTATTATAACATACGCATTTATAAAACGTGAGCATCTGTAATTTGTACCTTGCAATTTATAAAAACTTAGTTCCCTTATATGTAAATTAGGTTTCCTTTCTCCCCAAATCACAGCCTCTGTTGCTACCAGCTTTTCCCTCTCAGCAGGTACAGTGCGTTCCAGGGCAGGTTCCCCAGCCTTCTTCCCAGCATGACACAGAGAGAATATAGTAGTATTCACCGGGTACAAAAAGGGCTGAGGTCACTCATGCCTGGGGATGAAGAACTCCACAGTCCCAGGTGGGATAAGATATGAGAGCAGTGATCAGCATCTCCAAGTACCTACAGCCATTCCAGTGTGCTGGGCACAGGAGCCTTCGCTCAGGACTCCTGGCTGGTGGAACTTTGGGCTGCAGAGAGAAGCTTGGCCTGGAAGGAAGGAGGCAAGGGGATCTTGCCCTACTGCATCGTAAATCAGGGAGGAAGATGGGGCAGCAGGCAGAGGAGGAGCTGGAGAGTGGGAATCTCAGAGCTTGCTCTCAGAGGCAGCTCCGAGGCCTCAGGAAGAGAGGCCAGCTGCGTCCCCTTCCAGCAATTGCCGACACTGAATATGCTAGGTTCTTTCAGGTTTCCTCTGAAGATAAGCAATCCCTGCCCGCGTGTGATCTTGAGTAAGTTACTTCACCCCTCTTGGCAAAGCGATCTTATCTATAATATTGAGTTAGTAGCTATCTTTCAGGATTGGGGAAAAGGATACAAAAATGTATTGGCTTTGTTTCAAATATTACATTCTCTTATTTTTTTTTAAACAATCTTGCCAAGAAAATAAGTTTGCATTTCAAGGTAACCCTTACAAGTAGGTCTGTCTTAGTTACTCTTTGTTGCTGAGACAAAATATCCAACACTCACGTCTAAAAGAAGGAAAGATTTATTATGACTCACAACTTATCAAGGTTTCAGTCCATAGTTGGCCGGCCCCAAGGCAGGATGACATGGCAGAGGAGAGCTGCTCAGGGCATGGCAGCAGAGAAGCAGAGAGAGAGTCAAGGGAGCAGCTGGTGAGGGAAAGATAAATCTTTCCAGGCCACGCCCTCCAGTGACCCGTCTCTTTGGACCAGGCCCTTCCCAACAGCAAGTCGGCTATAAGCCCCATGATCCAATCGCCTCCTAAATCCCCCACCTATGAGTACAGAAGTCTCTTGGGGGACATTTAGATACAAACCATAGCAAGGTATATCAAATTTCAATATTGCTAAGAATGTTCCTTTATCCCTCCAAATCTCTCTCATATGTCCACATGATCACTAAAACCTAAAACTTCTTTAAACCCCTGAAACTCTCTCTCTCTCTGTTTTTCTGTCTCTCTCTCTGTCTCTCTCTCTGTCTCTGTCTCTCTCTCTGTCTCTCTCCCACTCCCTGATTATTAGGTTAAAGTGTCATATGCACATCCAGGGAGAAGCTGCACCGTGAGCCTCATTCTCCCTCAGGTACCAGTAGTTATTACACAACAAGACACATGGTAACTTTACACTGTTTTGTTTTTCGTGGCAAAAGTCAAGTGTGCCTGATTGAACCTCATTCTGAGTCTAAAACCCAGAGCCAAAAACCTGAAGTCCTAGAACAAAGGACTCAACCTCAAGATTAAGGACACAACAAATTCAACTCTCACACATGTAGGTCCAGAACAGCTGTCCTACACGGGTGACCCAGCAATCCAGAATACTTCCACCCTGAGGTCCAGCCATCTCATCTCAGGGTGCCAAGGCACCCTTCACACTCATCATGAAGCGAGAAGAGAGCCAGGGAAAACACCCAGGCTCTCTCTCCCAGGAGCTTCACCATCAGCCAGGAAGTGACCCATGCCACATCTAACAAACCCGTGGCCAGAACAAGACCTATGCTATGCTATAGCTGTGGGATAGGGGAGGTAGAAGCTGGGAATTTCTGGAAGGAATTGTTATGATTTAGATCAATAATGTCCCCCCAAATGTCATCTACTCATAGGCTGGGCTTTTGCAAGGTGATTGAATCATGGGGATGCTATAGCTGACTAGATGTTAGGAGGTGGGGTCTGGTCGGAAGAGGTGAGTCACTGAAGAGTGACCTGAAAGGGTAGAGCTCCCTCCCAAGGTTGTCCCCCGCCTGCTTCCTAGCTGCCAAGAACTGAGCAGTTTTCTTCCACAGCAGACTCTTCCGCCAGCCCTTCTTGCCTCGGAGCCAGCAGACTATGGACTGAAAATGTAAGCCAAAACAAGCCGTTCCTCTTTAAATTGTGGGTGTTGGGTAGCATGTCTCAGCAATGAGAAAGTGACTAAGATAGGAAAAGCAAGGCAAACACTGGTGGCACTAATGAAGGGCTTGTGGGCTTTCCAGTATACTAATAGAGCTCAGCTCTGCTTCATCTCAGCAGAACCCAGGAGTGTGACAGGGCCAGACTTTGGTATGAGAGGCACACATGGTAACAACCCCCTTAGAAAACTGCAATGAGTGCTTCCTCCCTCCGAGGCTCTGTGATAGGGATGAGAAGTAATGCAACCCTTCCTTTGGGCAGCTGATACTCTAGAGGACCTTTGAGTCCAACCCTTCCTTTGGGCAGCTGATACTCTAGAGGACCTTTGAGTCCAAGCATAAGGTCTTGGTTTATCATTCCAGCAGCAAAGCTGTTTCTACTTAGCCTCTAGATTCCTGCAACTGCCATTTTCCAGTGTGATCTGAGATGAAATTTACATCAAACCAACTCACTGGGCTGTGTCTACCGTGGCGAGCGCTGACAACTTCTGACCACCAGGCTCAGAAAGCATGGAATGCCCTGCTTGTGCTCAAGGGATTCTGCCCTGAGCTCAGCTGCTGTGTCAGCAGCCAGGTGAGAATGAAGTTTCATCAAGTGGAAGCCAACTTACAGCAGCTGTTTAGTGGCATGTAGTTCTCCGAACCCAGCAGAGTGGAACGTTCATCTGTGTTTGCCAGTGGTTCCCAGAATACAGCTCCCAAGCCAGCAGAGTCAGAACCATTTGGGCACTGGGTACAAATGCAGATTCTCACACCCTACTCCAAGCCCACTGAATTTAGAAACTAGGGGGTGGGACCCAAAGGTCTCAAAGATTAACAAGCCCTCTAATTGATTCTGATATATCTTGAAGTGGAAGAACTAATAGCATCAGAAGTAGATAAACCACCCAGAACTTGCCTGCTCACAATTGCCCATCACTATAGTCTTGGTGATGGAAGGAGGATGCCATAGGGGGCCTCCTCTGAGTGTTCATCCCATTTACTTCAGTAGAAGAGATTACAAAGACAACATACTCTGGTTGTTTGCCAACTTAAATGCAGATTAGAATAATGTGGGGGAGTTTCTGAAAACACCTGTGCTCAGAATAAACTCAGCCATTCTGATTCAATAAAACCAGGCAAGGGTCCACTCACACACAATATTTCAAAGGCCCCCAGCAGGGGATGCTAACGGGCAGGCAGGCTGAAGATCATTGTTGGGAACGTAGGGAAGTAGGGATAGTAACTTTCTTGGCACGTTCTTCCCTAGATATTGGTTCCTATATTTTTGAATAGGTAAACATACTTGGAACTGTACATTTGGGTAGAAATGGAACTTCTTTAATTCCAAGTTAAGGCCCTCTACATGCCTTCCTAAATATCCATGGTAGATCTTCATACTGAGGAGTGTTGATAATCCTAACACTCCTCTTGCCCCCAACTCTTCTATCTCCACCCTGAAACCCAACATACATTGCTGCTTTGCATGGGGCTAGCATCCAGGCACTTTCATATCTGGGTAGGACAAATTTCTTGAAGATGAGAAGAAACATCAAATTAATATTAATATCAAATCAAACCCCCTCAATAAGAATCACTCTGGTGTGACAGGTTCCATCTCCAGCCCACGCCATCTCCCAATTCAACATATTAATGCTGCACTGACCTTCCTAACCCTATCTGTGAAATCGGTAAGGTACCATGAATAATAAAACAGACTTAGGACTAGTGGAGAATGGCATCCTTTCACCTGGGACTAGGGTGTGGGCCAAACTCTTCTATGGCTTGTGCCTCCCCACCAAGTTTGGAGAATTTTGGATTTTCTACTGAGTTAGAAGCAGAGGTCATCAGACTGTCCAGGGAAGCAGTTACATTGTTGTAATCACATATTTTCTTATACACATACATACTCACACGAAGTATTCAAACCCAAACCCTTGAAGATGCTGAGCCCCGCTGGACAAGGAAGAGTGTTGGCTGGGGCTTTCCCCGTCAGTCAGTTGACTGAGTAACTGTAACAAAATTTTCAGCAACCTGTCTTCATTCCTTTCTCTGTTATCCCCTCAAAGAGAAGGATTTCTTAGAGAATATGGTGCGAGAAAATCAGGCTTTTCTTGTACTTTTCTTAGGGGATGTCAGAATCTTCCTATATGCTGGAGCAAGTTATCTGACTTCCGTGCATGTCGGTTTCCTTTTGGGGGATAATATTAGAACTTATGCCATGGGATCGTCACGTGAATTAAGTGAGATGTGGACTAGACACAGAATAGCTGCTTGATGAGTGAGAGATGTCGCTCTTTTTAAACACTTATAACAGTCGTCTTAGGTAGCCTGAAGTTTCAAAGATGTATGTTTTTTGAGGTCATAAGTAACACCAAGAGGCAAGTAACACCTAACAGAACATAATCATTCCTCAATATTGAGCCCCTCACCCCCACATACACACACAGATACCAACAATATTTGTATACAACATCCTCTCCTATACTTTAAATCATTTCTAGATTACTGATAATGTCCAATACAATATAAATATTACGTGAATAGTTGTTATTCTGTATTGTTTAGGAAATAATGACAAGGAAAAAAGTCTATACATGTTTAGTAGAGACAGGTTTTTTGTGTGGCGTGGTACTGGGGATGGAATAAGCACAAGCTTAGAACATACTAGGCAAGCGCTCTACCACTGAGCTACATCCACAGCCCCTTTTTAGGCTTAGTTTGAGGCAATGACTCACTAATTTGCCCACCCTGGCCTTCAACTTGTGTCCTCCTGCCTCATCCTCTTAAGTAGCTGGGATTACAGGCATGTACCACACACACACACACACACACACACACATTTTGTTAAAAAATAGTTTCAACCCATGATACAGCTGTATCATCCCACCCATCCCACCCTTTTTTTCCTTCAAGTCTTTCCTTTTCCTTCAGAATACCTAGGACCTCTCTCACCTTCTATTTTTTGGGAAAGTTTTTGCATCCACATCTATGGAGAGCTCAGTAGGTACAACTGGATTTGGGGAAGGCACAGAAGATAATACCTTAATATATTTCAAAAGCTACCAAAGTTTAGACAACTAAAAAATGACAGAGCTGAGAACAAACCCAAGCAATTTGTGGCTTTCATCTCTAATATTGTGGTTACCTCTTAATGTTCTGCTGCATTTTCTTTATTCCTATATAATTTGAACTTTAATTATGTCAAGGAGTCCTATCAACATATTCGAATAATTATTGATGAATCTAAAATGGAATGAGAAAGCTGGAAAAGCTCAAATTCCAGGACTTTGTTATTTTTCTTTTTTTAGATTTTTATTTTAATATAAGTAGATACAGTATTAATACAGAAATATCAAAAACACTCTTCTATGAAAAAATAAAACAAAATTTCATTATAAAATAATAAGAGAATACTAACAGTTAATACACTGTATATCACAGTCTTAAAAGACGTTATGAAGAGCACAAGAGCTAGACAAAAATATTCTCCTTTGCAGAGAAGAAACAAATAGATAATAGCACATCTCATTATTTTCCAGACTCTCTGACAATTGGTTTTTAGGAACAAATCACAAAGTGGAAAGAACACAGACTTTGGATTCAGAGAGATAAATGTCTTTTTCTGTTTTGAGCTCCATTTGTTATTTTCAAGGGAAAGTTATTTATACTCTTTAGCCTCAGTTTCCTCATCTTTAAATTGAGGAGAGTAATGATAACCCATTGGCTCACAATCCAATGCCTGTCCCTCTAATTCTGCTCTGTACACCAAACAAAGAAGCCTAAAAGCTACATTTTTCAGCCTCTGATGTGGGCTAGTCTCTGCCAATGGGAAAGACTGGAGGGAGATTAAAAGCAGCATGGAAAGGACCATTGCTGTGCTTCCGACTCTGTGCGGCAGCAACGTTACAGAAGCCTGGCAGAAACTTATGTGTTGTTTCAATTATGCCAGCGATTACTCAGAACAGTGGGGTGAGGGAAGCAGTGGAAATGAGTGTAAGACTATGGATGGGATGGCTGTTTCTGACTCTGCTGACAACTCACAGCAAGGAAATGACAAGCTGGGGGATTTAATTTCTCAGCTCAAGGCCTCCTCACAGAACCAGAAAGGCTCTGTGATAGTGCAGAAGTATTCTCTCTTCTCTTTAGCCACAAGATTGATAGATCTGAAATTTATCCCATAAGATTGGATAATTATCATAGTTTAAATTAATGAACTCATCAGGTCTCTTATGTGGGAGTTCAAGAACTGATTAGAAAGGAGTAGAATGGGGTCATCTGGATGAACTCACTTGAATTCAAGAAACTTCTGGTCAGTTGAGCCCGCTTGCTAGTAAGAGCAGTCCCTTCTTCCCCAGCTGGGAAGACAAGTTAGTCTTAAGGCTCCGTTCATTTCACCCACGCAGTTACATTACAAGGTGAAGCTGATTTCTCTCAAGATTCATTCTCTCTACCTCCTGTGACCTCCATATCCATAACCAGCATTGGATTCCAGCAACCCAAAGGACAAAAGTTTAGAATCTAGCTTTGAAAGACTGGATCACTTGAGATACATACTAGAAATTGATAATCAATTGGACTTTATATTTCTCCTTTAGGGAACAAGTAAAAGTGTGTTTGTACAAGGGATGCTTTTATTGTATTAAGTGGGAGCATGAATTTGTCGATGTTCTTGGTGACAGTTCACAAGGGTAGAAGAACAGTAGCAAAGGCATTTTTATGGCTTGTGTCTAGATGTCCCCCCAAAGCCTCATGCAGTCATAGGCGGGGTTTTTCAGAGATGGCTGGATCTAGAGTGTGTGATTGATTCATAGTGCAATGCTAGGGCACTAGGATTAAGGGTGGGTGATTATTAAAATAGTCCACTGATTGGTTTGGCACTGCTCTAATCCCAGTAGCCTGGATAAAATATAAGGGACAGAAAGAGACTTGTCTTGTCCTTGCTTGCTTTGCTACCTTCTCCCCACCATGAACTGTTTCTCCTGTGTGATGCTTGTCTACCGTGCCACTCTGCCTTGGAGCCAGCCAGCTATGGACTGACACCTCTACAAACTGTGAGCCAAATAAACCTTTCCTCCCTTAACTTTGGGCATCAGGTATTTTGCCTCAGCAACAAGAAAAGTAACTAAGGTGGAGATGAGCTGTTCCAGGTACTTATTTTTGGTCTCAGACCAATATTTGTTCTTCTATACTATTCTCTTCGTTGTCAGGGCTGGAAGCTTGAAAACTATTTCCCAAACTCCTTACCAGATGATTTCTATTAAAGTCTACCAGGGATTTAGATGATAGATGGAAGAAAGAAGCTAGTTTTCTACTTCTGTGCCCAGCAATGACCACCTCAGGATGGTGGGCTAACTCAGATGACCACAGTTGCCTGAAGAAGTAGTGACTGCCACAGCCACAAAGTAGTTTACTATAGGCTCCTGCAATAATAACAATGGTGGAGGTAGTTGCTATAGCAACAGTGGAGGAAGGGCATACATGCTTCTTGCTTACCATCAAGGTGCCAGATCTATGCTCACAGAGGTCCAGCCATAGAGCACCATCAATCTCAGTAGTGGATGCACTCAAATGGGATGTGGGTGACATCACCTTCCCTTTTGATGCTCCAGACCTTCCAACTTTTGTAACCCAGTGAATATATAAAATTCCCTTGGGCCGATGACATAGGTCAGTGGCACAAGCGCCTGCCTGGCAAGCACAAGGTCCTGAGTTTGACTCCTGGTACCCACATAAATTCCCTCAATGTGAAATACCTAAGTAGATTTCTGTTTTTCTGTCTGAAGATGGATTGACACAAAACAGCAAAATATTATCTTCTTCATACAGTTTTAAGTATTAAAGGAGAAAAATCATAAAAAGTGGTCAGTGCAGTATCTGGCACAAAGGAAGTATCCTTAAAAATAACTTTACATCTTTGTATTCATTTATTTAACAGTCGTTAAACATCAACTTTATATTTCAAATTTTTGCTTCAAGTCCAGGATTTCCAAGGTAAGTACAAAGAAAAGAGAAGAAAGCCACACTCAGAGACTCTTTAAGACAAATATGGGGAGTGATGATTATTAAGCTATTGTGTCTCAGTTCCAGACTCATCCTTCTATACCCTACTCTGTGACACAGATGCTGGGACTCTGGAAATCACAACTATTCTTTGCCATCTGAATGATCCCTATTAGCTCTAACCATAGGATTTCTAGAGGGAGACTGAAAAGCAGGCTGATGGGACTTGTTTCTAATTGCTGCTGTTCCTATCGGTTTGACCCAGAAATGGCTCTTCAGAATTGGTTCCAAGAACATCAGGCTCCATTTTCTGGCTTCTTTCAGTACTCCTGGAAAAGATCTTATTGCATCCCTGTGGAAGTATCACCACCACTCAGGCAGGGACAAATGTCAAATTTGTCCTCACTCTGCAGTGTTCCTCCAACGTCCGGGTTTCAACAGCTTAATCTCTCCTGCTTTGTTCTCTAGGCCATGGAGCATGCGCCTTCTTCAGCAGGGTTCCCTTATTTGCCTTGAAAACCTCCAATAACAATGTAAGTTTTCAATGGTTTACATAATTTATTACAAATAATCACCCACTCTAACTTTACAAAAATTCATTCTTAGAATTTGTTTAAATAGCATTCTCTTCTCTACTCTAGTATCCAGCAACTTAGAAATTAGTACTATGTAAAAAGAGTTTTTGCTAAACTTGTTTCTTGGAATAATACTCTTCTGTTTGTAGAAATCTGAGGTAGAAATCCTACCAGCGGCTAGATCAAATTAAACAGTAACAAGCACAGATGCAGTCCCCTCAGAAACCAGATGTTGTGATTTGCAACTGTAGACAGGGAAACTTGGGGCCCCTGATTCTACAGATAGGTTAGTTCTTTAATATGTTTGAAAAGAACCTCGTGTGATACTAATTGAAAGAGATGATATTTAATTGAAAGAGAAGGTTGCTCTATCTCACTGTCTATTGTTAATTATAGCAACATGCCTCCCTGTAGCATTACATCCACACCCACAAGAGAGGAAAGAACAATTTCGTTTCCCAAAAACATATGTAATTTAACATGAGTGTCTGCTCCTGGGTTTCCCCAGTGCAGAGCAAATGTCAAATTTGTCCACTGTCTACTGCCTGTAATCCCAGTACTTGGGAGGCTGAGGCAGGAGTATTGCCTAGAGTTTGAGGTCAACCTGGGCTACACAGTGAGTTCAAGACCAGCCTGAACTACATAGCAGGGCCCTGTCTCAATTAAAACAAAAAAAAAAAAAAAAAAAGGGGAGCCTGGTTCATTAACTTTTTATTCCTGGAAATTCTTAGAAATTCTCTGAAAGCTCCCATGAAAGCTCAAAATAAACTATACTTTCTGTTGCTCTATTTTTCCCTTATATTTTATCAGCACTAAAGTTCTACAGAGTGTTTGTCCGTTTTGCAAATGCTTGGTACTTTAATTACATGATGGATTAAATAAGCTTTGTAGATTCTAACTACATTTCTAAGATTCTTTCTACAGAAGAATGTTTTTTATTTCTAAAACTTTTTTGGAGAACAGCTAGTTCTAAGGGGGAACATCCTTAGATTAGATTCCCAAGAAGCAGAATCCTAGATAAGAAACCATTTGATAGTAATTTACTGGATTGTGTGGTCTGAAAACAAAATTAAGGGGCTGGGGATTAGGGACCTGGAGGTAAGAAGGGAGAGGCAGCTCAGTCATTGGCTAAGTGCTGCTCTCTAAGAGAGGACTCTTCAGCCACTTCAGGCTCACTGCAAGGCAACGTGGGTTCTAGGAAGCGTAAGGGAAGCGTCCAGCAGAGGCACAAGCTCCGGCCATTGGAAGCACAGCATCCAGGGAACGAGTGTGCAGAAGTAACGACACATCTGCAGGGATGTCAGTGGGATGCGGCGATGTATACTACTCTGCTGTATTAACCACTGTTATTATTCAGTGTTTCTGAGTGATTTGCTCTTATTTATTGAACAGATTATGAATTTAGCTTCATAGATATAGTCTTTGTGAAGAAATAAGATTATCCCTTTTTTTTTCTCCAATATGCTCTTCGATTTTTAAATGTTTTTCTAAACTTCCGTTATACTTTTCCTCCTTACATTTTTGTAAATAATAGCAAATATTCATGGAGCACCTAATATGACCAGGCGCTCATGATTTTGTCTATGAGGTACTTGATATGGCCCAGGTATTTTATTTTATCCTCATAACAACCTTCCCTGAGATTTGTAGCATCGTTATCCCCATTTTAAGTAGAAATCATAAACATTAAATAATAAACTAATAAGTGAATGCGGAACTGTTTGATTTTTCCTTTCTCTCCTCTCCTATCCCCTTTACTTCTCACCCTCTCTTCCTTTACACACACGCACACACAGAGTGACTTCAGTACCCATTCCTTTTAATGGGAGTCACAGATATGAAGTCCCAGTGAGTTTATCAGGGAGGAAGTAAGCCACCTTGGTTAAAATAACACTGTGCAGTAGAACAGAAAATAAGATGTCACGGAAAACTAAGCATCTTCACTTTCACAACACAGGAAGGAGATGCTTAAGTGCAGACTCAAGCTGGCCAGGAGTTGCCAGAGCCTTTACCAGGACCCCAATGTTGGTGACTCACCAAGCTGCTCACGTGAAGTCCAGAGAAGCCTAAAACCCGGGGTGGGGAAGCCGGGTTTCCTCCCTTTGGTCACCCCCCCCCCGGCCCTTCTCTATGCTCCAGTCCACTTAGATATTCGTCCAGAAAGTGAAGATGTTTAGTTTGCCATGACATCTTATTTTCTGTTTCACTGCACAATGCTATTTTCACCAGGGCAACCAAGCTCTCCGATAAACTTTGAGAACATTTAAGCAGTTTGACAGTGAAAAGACTCAGCACACTCTGAGTTTCATATATTTATTTATTTCACTTTATTCCATGTTTAGTATGACTGAGTAACCAGTTCAATAAAAAAAGGCGGGGTAGAAAACCAATGTGGATTGTATAATAAAGCCACCCTGGTTATTGCAGACTGTATCCCAGCGATTTCAGTATTCCTTTCAAAGAACAGATTCTTAACACCGATACTTTAAGTGTGATGGGGGATAATATTTCATCCCAGTGCACATTATGACTCTGAATAGGAACAAGCAAGGGTGTCCTTCTTCAGATAGGCAGAAGGAGCACACCCCCAAGGACTGCACTGACCAAGTAATGCAAAAGCCATAGCAAAAGCTCCCAAGAAGGGCTTTTCCCTAACCCACACAAAAACAAAGACATAAAAAGTCTCCAACCCGCCTCCTTTCTTCAGTATGGCCATAGGAGCTAGTAAGCAATATTTCTAAGATATGCCAAGAGTCAAAAGCAGTCTACCTCACCGCTTGGAGTCTGTGCTTTGTGCATCCCACTTTCCCTTCTAGTTTTCACAGGTCTCTTCTTCACTTCCTATTTCTTTCAGGAGGAAATTGGATTTGAATTTTATTTTACCTCCCTGTCTTATAGTGTGGAGACTAAGTAATATAGAATCAAGAAACCTGAGAACTAGAAGGGGCTGGAGAGGTCACCAGGCATAGTTTCCACGCAAAACAATGCTTCTTGAATACATGTAAAGTTGATGGCCTCACTACCTGATAGTTCAGCCTAGGAGACTGTTGAGCAGTATCTTCCTTTATAGGGTTTCTACCTGTGTGGTTTTATTTAAATTTTGTTGTTTTAAATATGTCTACCTATAGTTTTACCACTTTGACACCTGTGACCCTGTCTATCAATATTACCAACTTCAAAATGACACAACTATATCCTTCTGATATTTTCAGTACTTCTGTTAGGGGCTAAAATGTGTGTCCTGAAAATTCATATATTGTAGCCCTAATTCCTAGCACATCAGAATATGACTATATTCAGAAATAAGTCTTTTAAAGGGATGATTAAATTAAAATGAGTCTCTTACGGTGCGTGGGCCCTAATTGAAACTGACCAGTGTCCTTACAAGAAAAGGATATTTGAACACAAGAAAAGACACCAGGAGGTACATGTGCACAGAGGAAAGACCATAAAAGGAATGGCCAAAAAGTGGTCATAAGTGAGCCAAGGAGAAACCAAGCCTGCTGACACCTTGATCTTGGACATCTAGCCACCAAAACTGTGAGAAAGTAAATTTCTGTTGTTTAAACCATTCAGTCTGTGGTACTTTGTTATGGCAGCCCTGGTAAATTAAAATGACTTCCACATCAAAACTGAATCTAGACCAAAACTTCTTGTTGCTTTCTTTATCCTCAGAGCAGAAATCATTATTAAAACAATTAAATCATTCTGTATTTTCAGTGTAAGTCTCCCTTATTAATGCTACTTCTAATACATGCATATAGATGTGAAGTTTCCATCTACTCATCCATTCATTCAACAAACACTTATTCAGCATCTGCTACAGGACCTGCCCTGGTCACTGTAGTCATGGAGGCCTCCAAAATGAGTATTGTCTGCCTACTTCTCCAGGAATTAACTCATGAACATATAGTAGTAGCTCTATACTTTAATAACACCAAATTGGAGGTATGCGTTGGTAAGAGGTAGCCAACAAGTGAGCAGTTAACTCTTTTGGCATAGGGATGAGGAGAACAGACAGGCAGTGTACTAAATAACTGAAGTATAGAAGAAGGAGCACAAGTTTTCTATCATGCAAGTGGAAATAAATCCAGAAAAATCAGGCAAGTTCCTATGAACCCTGCTCAAGGATTTGGGCTTTATTCCCAGGTAAAAGAGTTACAGGAGAATTTTAAGCAGGGGGATGATGTGTTTAAATTTTATCACTATTTCACATGATCTTTATGCATCTGTATTAGTCAACCTTACTGTCACTGAGACAAAATTCCTGACACCTACAACTCAAAGAAGGAAAGGTTTATTGGGCTCATGATTAAAGAAGATTCAGTTCATGGTTAGCTGACTTCAAGGCAGAAACACCTTGGCAGAAGGGAATGAGGGGAGGAAAGCTGCTCAACCCATAACAGCCAGGAAGCAGAGAGAGAAGGGAAGATGTGGAAACAAGAATACACCCTTCCAGGGCCGGTGAGATAGCTCAGCGGCATAAGTGCCTGCCCAGCAAGTGTGAGGTCCTGAGTTCGACTCCCGAAACCCACATAAAGGAAAAAAAGGGGCTGGTAATATCGCTCAGCGGCACAAGCACTTGCCCGGCAAGCGCAAGGTCCTGAGGTCAACTCCCGGTACCCACATTTAAAAAAAAAAAAAATGAATACACCCTTCCAGGTCACATCCCCAGTGACCGGCCCCCTCCAACAAGGCTCCATCTCCTAACAGCACGTTCAGCTATAAACTCATTGATGGATTAACCCACTGAAGATTAAGTTCCCTTATGATCCAGTCACGTTCCAAAAGCCCCATCTCTGAGACTTTTGGGGGACATTTCAGATTTAAACCATAACAACATCTCATTCATCCTCCATCAGCATAGGTGGCTTTCTCCCACTGCAATATTTCTTCTATTTTCTTCTTTTAAAATTATTTCACAGTCATTGTAAAAAATTTACACGGTACAGTGGTTTACAGAGACAATCATTAAAGTGTGGTTTTTTGTGGTTTTTTTTTTTGGTTTTTTTTTTTTGCCTCTCTTATGACCTGTTCTTTTCCAGAGGCAATTAAGCAAGAATTGTTTAAGCCCCCTTTGTATGTATCTGTATTCAAATGTGTCTGTCCATACAAGACTTTTTAACATCTAAATAAAACAATAACATTATGACCGGCTTTTTCATACAACAGTGTTCCTTGAGATCTTTCCATACCAATTCTTATAGTCATTACTCTGTTTTGTCAGCAACACAGTATTCCATACTACAGCTGTACCATAACTAATTTAGCCATGTCTCATAGATGACATTTAAATTGTTGCCAATATTTTTCTATCAGAAACCATGAAACAAAGAATAACTTTTTGCAATTTTTATCTTTACCTTTCAGGTGAGGAAAATGTAGCTCAGAAAGCTTGAGTGGATTATGTAAATCACATAGGCTGGCTGTTGCAAAACTGTCCAGAACTAAAAGTTAACTATTTCTAAGCCCAGAATCATCACATTGGTAGCACACTGGGTCTTCATACAAACATCTTGAACTACAGTTTTATAGCTTTTTTCATATTTGGAAAAATTTTCAGTCATTCAATTATTTGTATGCTCCCCGCAAACACACATGCACACACACACACAGACACACATGCACACACACATGCCTACATGCACACACATATTTTTCCCCAGGAGACCAATAACATATATACTGGGATATTTAATTTTTGCCCTACAACTCAGTATTCTGCTTTTCCCCCAATATTTTCTCTATGTATTTCATTTTGGATACTTTCTATTACTATGTCTTCGAGTTCACTACTTTTTTCCTGCTCTGTCTTTTCTGTTTTAATCCCATGCACTGTATTTTCCATCTCTAGAGTTTGATTTTGTCTTTAAAACTCTTTCATGGCTGTCCTTCTCATGCTGTCATTTTCTTCTACTTTCTCAAGCCTACAGAGTATAATGATAATAGTCCTAATGTCTTTGTCGACTATTAATTCTAATTATCCCTCATTTCTAGATATGTAGATTTAGAAATTGTTTACATTTTCTCCTTATTATGGATCACAGTTTCTGAATCTTTGCAAACCCAAAAATGTTTTATTAGCTCTCAGACACTGTGATTTTTATGTTGGAGGATTCAGAAATATTTTTGTATTCCTTATGTACTTTTTGGTCTTATTTCTAGGACAGTGAACTAACTTAGAAACAATTTGATTTATTTTCCAGGCTTAATTTTAAGCTTCCTTCTATGAGCTCACCTTGATCTAGGAAAGATTTGGCTTCACTATTTTGGTTGTACCCTTCAGAGGACTCTAGGCAATGCTCAGGAGGGATTTCCACTTTGGATGGGAAGAACACAAAACTATTCTCCATCCTGTCTGTGTGAGCCATAGGGACTGTTTTACCTGCTCCTTTTTAATGGTTCCTTCCCTTGCAGATCTCTGGAACTCTCTTTGTGCAGCTCTCTGTTCTCTGGTGATTAGTTATTAGAATTTCTGCAAATGTGGATCTCTTTGGACAGAGTTGTTTCCCCAATTCAAGGTGACTTCTAGACACAGGTGTCCCCTTCTTGCATTGAGAACTCCAAGGTGGTGGGGCAGCTCTAGGACTTACATTGTTTGCTTGCCTTCCCTCAAATCGACAAGGCACAAAATACCTAGCAAGTAAATACTCCTCAGAACAGTCAAGACCACCAAAAATGAGAAAAGCCTGAGAAACTGAGGAACCTCAGGAGACAATAACTACCGTGACGTAGTATTCTGTGTGGGATTCTAGGACAGAAAAAAGCATTAGGCAAAACAAGGAAATCTGACTTTAGTTAATAACAGTGTATCAATATTTATACACCAGTTAGGGTTAGGGTTACAATATGAGGTATGAGGTGTTAACAAAGAGCAGAAATTTTGAAGAGTACTATTTTTGCAACTTTTCTGTAAAACTATTCTAAAATTTAAAAATTATTTTAAACATCAATAATAAGCCGATTAAACACTGACCTTCTTTTCATTATCACTAAACACCTGAAATTCTAAACAATGTCCAGGGGTGATATTCTCCTACCCACTGGAGACCAGACTTCTCAACCTCCCCAGCCCCCAGCTCCACCCTCAGCCCACCCCCAAACTTACGCTGCCAGTGATCACTCTAAGCAATGCTAGTGAAGCTTTGTAAATGACTTCAGGAACCTGCTACAGTCAAACTTAGGCCCCCAAATTCCTGATCCTTCGACAGGTCCACACTCCTTAGTCCCACGTCCAGCTCAGACCTACCAGTGCTGAAACCAGTGAATCAAGGAACACTTAATTTCACAAGTCAGGTTGCCCATTTTAAGGAACCAAAGTTTTTCAGAATTTGGTTCCTTAAAATGAGCATTTTATGAAACAACAATTACTTTTGGTGAAATTGGATTCTTCTAAGAACAGTTTTCAGTTTTGGTTATTTTCATTTTGTTTTGTTTTTGGTCTTTTTTTTTTTTTTTACTTGATTATTTTACTTGTTTACCTAACTATAGTGATATATATTTGAGAAACATTTTAACAATTACATAGATAAACTTATCAAAGAAACTAGCAAGGCACTATACACAGGTGGGCAAATGATAGTGCAGCCAAGATGAAAATGAAGCAAAAGCTTTCATGGAAATGAAGGAAACTGTTTCAGGTAGCACTTGAAAGCCTTTCTCTTCCCACTGAAAAGGCCAGGTTAGCTAATGCACAGGTCTAAGAAGAAAGTATTTTAGGAATACAGGGACTGAGTTGGACATTGATACTCCTAAACTTTGCAGAATTTCAGTCCCAACAATAAATAAAACAAGAAAATAGACAGGAGGAGTGAGAATTCCCTGCGATCACCACAATAGCCCTCAGAATCCGAGGATCCTCTAATCTCATCAGCATTGATCACAATGAGACCAAGAGCATCAGGTGCAGGATTGAGGCTAAACTAGAGCAGTGGTGGAAATGGAAGTGTGGAAGGTCTTAATCTGTCAGAGTTTAGGGGTGAGGAAGGAGAGCAAGAAAGAGGGAGGGAGGGAAGGAGGGAGGGAGGAAGAGACAGAGAGAGAGAGAAAGAATAGGGAGGATGGTAATAGCAGAGTACCCAGTGATCTGCTACTCCTTATGTATACAATATTGATTGTTTAGGAAACTGCATCCCTTCCTTTCAGGGTGCATTTTCAGGCCTCTGAGTTTTTAGTGAAAATTTCTGCACCAGGGTCTTTCTTTCCAAGGATTACTAAAGAGAAGCATCAGATGGAAGCCAGGGTGAAGGATAGCAATTAACTAGGCACTAAAATTTAAATGTTAATCAGAGCACGATACTGAGTTAGAATCTTTTTATCAGAAACAGACTAAATTGAGTAATTTCTGTTCGGATGGACAGCTTTATTCAGAACCTAAAGTATGGATATCAATAGCTAAGTGTCTCCCTAACACCCTTCTTTCCTTCTTCCCCTCTTTTCCTCAGTCTGCCACTCCCTTCTTGCCCAAATCTGCTTCTAATTCATGGACATCTTACAAACAAAGGGGCTGGGTTAGTCAGGGTGGGCACTGGGCTCCAAACACTGGGCTCCAAACACTGGGCTTAGCTGTATACACAGCCGTCGTGGCTCTGGTGCCCTGCAGGGAGCAGGCACTCAGGCTCAAAGGAGGGAATTACCTGTGCTAGGGAAGGAGGTTCTCAGACAGACTCACAGAGGAGAAATTACATGTTCAACACAAAGCTATTTGATTAAAAGGTGAATCAGTTACCTGGGTTAACCCAATGCAAAGCAGTTTTTGAAAGGCACCTCCCACCTCTCCGATGTCAAATCCTGTTGCAGATTTATCAAAGCAGCAGGGATTAGCAGAGCCAAACACCCTTCAGTTCTGCTCCCTCCTCCTCTCCTCTGCTTTGTTTATATAAATACTTGTTTTAGTAAGTGAGGAGAAAGAATGGGAGGTAATTAGTGCTTCTTGTAATGTTCCATGTTTAGTTTTGTAATCCTTCTGTCAGGTTTATTTTCATGTTAAGCAAAGGAAGTCCCACTGGAATATTATAATCTCTTCTTAGTGTTTGCAGAAAGCCATGGTATTTAAATTAATAAAGAATTTTCCAAGAAAACTAAGGCTTTCCTTGAGAGCAGCAGTTTAAAGAGCACTTCATTCTGCTGAGCTTGTCTTGTCTCCACAGTGTTTAAGGTTGGAGAAAAGACTTTCTGAAGCATGGTAGGTGTGTTAGGTTTGAATTCTGAGCTATGCTGAAGTGACGTGTTCCCTGGCCTTCAGCATCCACAGGGTCTCATGCTTGTGTGTCCCATCTGCAGCCTCTGACCCAGGCTGGGCCTGTCACAGCCCCTGGGCCACGGCAGTAGCATCTGCACCCCCACCTCCTGCTTTGCCCTTTGTTATCAACCCCGTTGAACCCCTCATTTGCTTCAGACCCTCAACATCACAAAACCTTGCCCTAGTGGCCAGGTCTGAATCCAAATTTCCTCTCTGACAGCCAATCTTCTCTTCACGCACTTCTGGCAAACTTTCCCTTATCTACCTTGCATTTTCCTGCTCTGCGCCTGTTCCCCACCCACTCCATCCCCACCTGGCTTAGCCATCAACCCAGGGCTGGCTCCTTCTGGAAATTTCCTCCTCCTCTGGCAGCTGGAAGTGCTCACTCACCCCATGTATCCTATAAACCCACCTCAATCTGTCTATAGCACAGACCAGTTTCTACTTCATACTATAGGTTTTTCACCCCCTTAATGAGGAACTTTTAAGTAACTGGAACACTATAGATAAAGCTTGAAACCCCTTCACATCTACCCTTAGTCCCTGCTATGCACTAAGGCAGCATACTGAGGACCAGTGATGCAGGCAGTAAAAAGAATTTTACCAATGGACAAGGAATGCAGAAAAGACTAGAATTCATTTCGATCAGAGTATGCTACCAAGGCGGACCATGGGTGAGTTTCCAAGGGAAGACTCACATGGTCAGGATGAGAGATTGGGAGTTTTTTTCCTTTGTTGGTTGTTTGAGACAGGGTCTCACTCTGTAATTCAGGCTGGCCTTGAACTCAGTATGTAACCCAAGCTGGCCTTGAACTCTAGGTAATCCTCCTGCCTCAGCCTCCCAAGTGCCAGGATTACAGGTGTGAGCCACCATGGCCTGCTAATGAGATTGGGATTTTTGTAAGGATTTGAGGATATGGAAAAAGGAATCTCAGCAGCAAATGTGACTATGTAAAGAATGTCTTTTCCAGGGTCATTCAGTACCTTGTAGATCTTCCAGGAAGCACTTTATTATGTTTAAAATTATGTTACAGTTGCAATTTTGACAAGACTGCTTCCTTGGGCCTTTAGCTTTAGATAAGTAGGTGATTAGGAAATCTGTACATATCTTTTACAGAAGATGAGTCTGGGACTCTAAGTCTTGAATGCATGGACTTTACATGAAAAAGTTCATCGTTATCTTATGACAGCCTACCTAGAGTGGGATGAATGGAAGTTCTTTTATTAAGGGTTTTAAGCCTCCCTTTTGTTCACAATGGGCAACCACTGCAGTCCCCCCACCCTCCTGTTCCCCAGAGGTAGCATTCTAATCAGTTTGGTGTTTTCCTTTTAGCTGTTGCCTTCATTACAAGCCTTTTTCTGATCCCCATTCCTACCCTCCTTTGTCACCACCCCTTCACTTCATACTTCCCAGAACATAGCACCCAAATACCCTCCCCCACTGCCATATTCAATAGCTGCTCATTCCTCACAGGCCCTGGTATCCAAGCTCCGGAGCTCAGCTTCCACCCTGCACACGTATAATGTATTTGTTTTGGCAAGAGCAGCTCTCTCTCTCTCTCTCTCTCTCTCTTTCTCTCCCTTCTCTCTCTCAAAAACAAACATTCAGCAGTTTCTGCAAACATATTTTTATGTGAGCCCCATGAGGGTGACCATTCATTGCTGTGTCTCAGGGACTTGGGACAGAGCCTGATGCATGATAGATCTTCAATGTATATATGCTGAATCAACATATTTTACCATACATGGTTACAAGTTGCCTAGAAGTCAAGATTTGTATCTGGTTCATTTTCTACCCCCTCAGAGTCTTGTATGGAGCTTTACACATGTATGCTAAACAAATATGGAAGGAATGACAAAACAGGAAGTCAATCCAGCCATTTCAAACAAAGTATCACTCCCTTTGGAGAAATGAATAGAAATTGAATTGGAAAATTAGTCCCTCTTTGGTATAAGCAAACAAAAGCATCGTCATCGTCATCATCATCATCTCAGGAAGGAGGCACAAATGAGACCAGCTGTTGCTGAGCCGCCCCTAGTGGTGCAGAATGGATGCTACAAACCTGCACAAGGTTCTGCGCCTGGGCCTGAAACATCACTTTCCGGTGCCTGTGTCCCTGAATGAAACTAGGAGCTCAAGGCCTGCAGTGTTTACAAAGACACCTAGAAAATATTTCTTGGGCTGAAATTCTTTCAATCTGTCCGATGTCATAACTGAAGTTTCATAGTTGCTATGAGGGGCTCCTTTAGCCTTTTTTCAGCTTTGCCTTGGCCTTAGCCACCCTCCCTGCACTAAGGTCTCCCATAGCCTGCCTTGGCTCTCAAGAAAACCACTCCTAATTCTCATGGAGGCAAGCGCTAGCTCTCAGAAAATGTCAGTTAGGTCTTTGGGACCCTTCTTGTACTAGGATCTTATAAACCTGGTCCGCAGGGCTGTCCAGCCCCAACCCTTCTCCTCACTTCATCCCCTATTTAAAACCTTCAGTGACTTTCTGATGCTCCTGGGATCAAATTCTAATTCAAGATGTTCCTGGGCTGACTCCTGCCTCATCTTATCTCCTGGTTGTCTATACTTCAGAAACTAGACTAACCAACTCCGTGGATACATTGTGTTTTCTACTTCAGAGCCTTTGCACATGTGATTCCTTCTGCCTGGCACACTTTTCCCCTACTTTTCTTTTCTCTTTTTTTTTTAAGGATTGAACATAGGGCCTTGCACATACTAGGCAAGTGCTCTATCACTAAGCTACATCCCCAGCCCTTCCCCTACTTTTCACATGATTTCTTGCGTTTCTTTTTAGGTCTCGGTTTTCCTTGAACAATCCTCCCTCAGCAATGTGAACTCATCTTGCTGTATTGATTCTTTGCACACCCTACATCTCCATTGCAGCCCAGTGACTGTTATTGCTAGTTTACTTGTGCACCATGTCCATCTAGATCACGTTGGCATCCACATGCCCGGTATAGTGTCTTAAATGGAATAAGTGCTCACAAAATAATAAATGAAGAAATGTAAACAAATGATTACCTTCAGATGCCTTAAGTTGCTGGCTGATCCTATAGTACCTTCAGCCAGACTTCTTCCTGAATTCCTTTGTTGGAGAAGAATGCTGGGGAGGGGTGATTTAGAGTCTTTTCCTTGAGGTTTCCACTATGTTTTAAGAAAATGCCTATTCCCAGCTGCGTGGTTTAGGTACATAAAATTTGTGTATTGCAATAAATACTTGGCCTCATGAATTTCTTGCCCGTTAAATAACAAAACTTAAAATGCTAGGTAAGCATGTAAAAGAAGATAGCATCATAAATACTAGAAAATTACAGGTTTGTGATTTTTTTTTCCTTTGATCTTGCAACTTTCACCACATGAAAGAGTGGTGGACTTACAGAGAGTCTTGGGTGGTTTTCCCTGCCTGCTTGTTGCTGGTCAGCGTGGAACAAGGGAACTAGCACTGTCAGTAGATACCAATTAGGATGATAGCCCAAGTCACAACAAATCTTCCTTCCCTAAAGGTGTCCCCAAACAAAGAGGTGGTATCTGTGCTATGAGAGAGGGATTGTTGAAAGATAGACCGCTGGCCTAAACAGGACCAATTGATTCCTATATGGAATTTGAAACTTAAGCAGTTTTATATTCTTAGAGGCTGGAGTATTAGAGTAGAGTTAACATAACTGTGGCCCAGGGAGGCCATTCATAGATTGATTCTGTTACCGAAATCTTCTGAAAGACTTGTACTGGCCCATGTCTTTCCTGGGATCTGAATTCATTGTCTTCAATTCATGGTCTTGCTCCTCTGAGCCACCCCAGGACACTTGCAATGCATCATCTTCTTGGATATACTGATGTACCCATAAAGTCATCTGCTTATCCCAGGCTAAAGTTAGGATTTCATTGTTCAACTAATTGCTGACTTTCTGCAGGGAGCTGAGTGACACCCTGACCTACGGAGTCCAGGTGGCTCAGCTGTACTGGGCAGAGGCTGTCTCTCACATAAGAAGCAATGGGGGCTTCAGGCACCCAGAGTTCAATGGGAAGACCTGTTCTACTAAAGAAAAGACATTTTTCTTGCCTTTCTGACAACTACTCAGTTCTAAAGAAGAGGAAACAATAAATATAATTGCCATGAGAGAATCAGCATGAGAGAAACACATCACCATTGGTGATCACCCATGAACCAAAGCAGTACCCTAGACTTTAGGAAATTAAACAACTGAATGTCTGAGGAGATATAGTCATGACTGTAGAGCTGTGCTTTGAAAGGACATATGGCTCAAGAGACTTTAAAAATGAAATTCTAACTATAAAAGCACAAATCACTGCAAAGAGTAAGAAAAAGGAAAGATAACCAGGAAAGCACTGTGATTTCAGAGGGAGCTCCCTGACAAGACTCAGACTTTAAATATGAAAGGACATGGCTCCCATCCTCAGGGACCTCACCATCTGGTGAAGAAGATAAAACTCTTAACCTAGTAACTCAAAGCCAAAGAAGAATACACTAAGAACCTTGGGAGAAGCCAGGCCACTGGCTACTGGGAATGGCAGGTGACAGTAGCCACTTCCAGGTGGGAACATAATACCTTGTCTTGCTCACCATTTTTTTCCCTACCGACCAGGTTGAACAACTTATCACATTGCAAGAACAGGCAAGACCACTATTTTTGTTGTTATTGTTTTCTCACAATGTGCATCACATTGTAAGTCCTCAGTAAATAATTTGTTGTCTCATGAATATGAGTCACAGGTGCATCATACTTTTATCACATTGGAAACCACTAGCATTGGTAGAGCCGTAAATAACTGCCATTCACTCATTGCCTTCTAATTTCGAGACATTTTGTGATCATTACTCCATTCCACTTCCATTATGTCCATCCTTACACTATGTCTATGGGTAAGTTGTATTCTTTCCACTTTCAATGAAGGAACCATATTTTGGATGGGATAAGATACCCTGCCCAAGACTACACAGCTAGTGAACAATGAAATCAGGATCCAAAGTCAGACCCTGGAGTCTTTCCATTCTACTCTGCCTCTTGAGAGAAGTTGCGGAATGTCAAGTCCAATGCCCCATGTTACATACACGTAAAGAAATAGAATCTTCCAACTGCCTGACTCAAGAGACTCCTCAGTCCACTGGGGGCACAGAATGGCAGCTTGATGCTAGAATTGTGGTTGCTTCTTCTTAGGAAAGGGACATCGTTGAGATGTGGATTTGAAACTCCTGTACTTGGTGAAACTGAAACAAGCTTGCCTCCAGTCAAGCTTCCAGTACCCGGCTAATATACCCTCCTTGTTAAACTTGACTCTCAACCTGCCCATCAAAACTGACCAATTTTATGTCCTCCTGTGTTATCTCTACTGTGATTTGTCATTTGTTTTCATGAATCATCTGTGATCATTAGGTTTTCATTAGACATTTAAGTCCTTGAGGTCAGTGACTCTAACAGAATAAATGCTCAATATGTTTGCTGAACAGGAGCCTGTTTTGAAAAGACTCATTCAAAAGTAAATCATCTTTATTAAAATATTATTAAATTTTATTAAAACTCTTCATTAAAAGAGTTAATTATATAAAATTTCCTCTGAACACTGTAAAAATATATTAAGAACTCATTATTTGTTATATTCCCAGTTTGGAAGAAACTAAAACTTATTTCTTACTTAGAGATTCATATTGATCTTCTTCTAATCCAATGCATTACCCAGATCTTTCTTGTAAACTTGATATCAGATTCATCTCATAAAGACAGAAAATATAAAAACTCAAAAAGTTCACAAAATCATCATTTTGCTCCACTAACTAATGAACAAAATGAGGTATGTTTACATAATGAAATATTCCCCTACCATTAAATGGCATGAAGTACTGCTGATGGAAGAACCTTGAAAAACTTGTACTAAGAAAAAAAAAAAAAAAAAGACACAAAGGGTCACATATTCTATGATTCCTCTTATATGTGGTGTCCAGAATAGTCAAATGTATTGAGACAGAAAGTCAAATCATGGTTGCTTTGAGTTGGGGGAATTGGAGGACTTGGGGTCATAGCTAAAAAGCACAGAGTTCTGAGTGGGGAGATGAAAATGTTCTAAAAATATGTTGCAGTGATGGCTATACCACTCCACAGATGTGCTAGAAAACATTGACTTGCGTACTTTATATCGTGAACTGTATGGTACGTGAATTATGTCTCAATAAAGCTGTTCTTCAACTTTTAAAAATCAGCCTTATTTCATTAACTGAATTTGTTTCCATTATTAGCTTTGCCCCTCAGACCAAACTTTGACCAAAAAAACAAAACAAACAAATAAAAGAACCCCTGAGGGCCGGAGAGATGGCTCAGCGGCGTAAGCGCCTGCCTGGCAAGCACAAGGGCCCGAGTTCGACTCTCAGAACCCACATATGAAAAAAGGGCCAGTCATATCGCTCAGCGGCACGGGCGCCTGCTGGCGCGCGAGGCCCTGAGGTCAACCCCCGGTACCCACAAAAAAAAAAGAACCCCTGAGCCCCACTCAGTTCTTCAAGTCTGACTTCCTGCAGGAAATATTGCCTTTATTTTACTCTGAATTTTGTCCCTTCACCTGGAGAGTTGGGTAGCAATGTGGTCTGCTATATTAGAGCCTGCTAGGACCATTCCTGAAAGGCCAGATTGCCACTAACCACTTAAGAGGGGTTGACAAAGGCCCCTACCTAAACCAAAGTATGAACAGATCGGAGATGAATGGGAGATGTAATCTGCAATTTACAGGCTGTGAAAACACCCAGTTCATCTCCCTGCCATAGCATTTCTTTTTGATTCTTCCTCTATTACAGCACATTTTCTTTTATGTGGTGTTAAGTAAAAACACAACTAACAAAGAAATTGCCACTTCTGTATTTACTTTTTCCCCCTAGACTACAAAAGACAGCTGAGTTTCCCCTCACATTATAAATCTTGAGTTTCTTATTGATGAATTACTCCAGCTACGGGTGTGTGTTTTTGTTTTTACTTAACACAGCTCACATTTCATTAATCCCATCAACTTCCCAGAAACACTCTGTTAGATGGTCCACAATTGAGCACCAAAGGCTTCGCTGATTCTTGTTGGACAACAGCTTTCAAGGCAAGAAGGGGAGAAATGGTTGTATTCAAGCAATGTGAATAATAAAGCTTTGGAGCATGGAGGGCGGCACACAGAGGTGATGTATAATTCATCAGGCAAATTAATCTAGTCTCCTTTCCAATGCCATTGCAATTACTGGGAACACGCAGTCATCAGCTTCCCTCCCTGCTTCCCTTCCCTGGCACTGGCAGCTCCAGAAGAAGCCTTGGGACAGCTTGACTTGAGTCATAGACTGCTCAAGTTGTACACGCTGGGCAGAGTGGTACCTGGGAACAGGGCCCTCTGTGCATCTGCTTAGGCGAGGTTTTCTCTGATGAATGAGGACCCGGGGGAAGCACGAGCGGGGTTTGGTGTGCAGCAGAGCAGAGAGTGGGGACAATTAGTTTTCTTCATGCTTGGCTGAGCCTTAGTGTAGGGATGGACCGGCTTAGAGGGTGAGGCAGATCACAGATAATAGAAGCTTCATTTCCAACTGACCCTCCAAGCATTTTGCCAGGCCAGGAGGGAGGAACAATGCCGGCCACAACAAGGAACGCTGGCACCGAATGCTGCAGAGAAGCCTCCAACCAAACAAGGAGGGAAAAACAAAAGCAATAGATAGGACTTTGCCTTGAAATGGTCTCTATAGTCTCCACCAAAAGAAAAGAGAAAAAGAAAAAGGCTCCATTGCAGAACAGAAAATGAAGTCTGGTAATGAGACATATTTCTCCCACAAGCAAGAAGCAGACACACGCACACACACACACACATACACACGTACACACGTACACATTCTCACACACATGGACCATTGTGAGGGCAAGTTCCCTCTAGCTCAGGATGTGTCTTCAAAGAGAAAAAGTAAATCTTTTTTGTTTGCTTCAAGTAAGAGCTCTCACTATACGGTTTTCTAGCTGTGACATGTGTCACCCAAAAGGTCCCATGTTGTGAGTGACTTCAATGAATGCCTAGCACCAATGGAGGAAGCAAATCAATAGATTTTAAAACAGAAGGAGGTAAAGACGTACCCCTATCATTTGAATTTTTGATCATTTTTGCTACTATATGATAAACCACCTCAAAACTCAGGAGCAGAAAACAACGTCTATTGCACTTCAGAGTTTTGGGAGACAGAATTTCTGGCAGGGCTCATTTGGATGATTCATCAGCTTCATGTGGCTTCATCTGAGGTAACTTGCTGGTGTTCAGCTGACATTTGGATAACTCTGGGGAGTCCGAGAAGGCTTTGCTTACATGTCTTGTGCTAGGAAGAAATGGTTGGAATGCTGGGTTCAACAGGGACCAGGGCACCTAACTGTAACTTCTCCAGCAAGGCTGCTCAGGGCTCCTAGAGAGAGTGCTCCCATAGATAGCAGGCGGCAGTAACCACCTTCTTACTCTGGGTCTGGAAACTGGCAGGGTACCACTTCCACCGTATTCCATTGGTGGAAACAGTCACAAAGTCTTCTGGGGACACAGACCACATAACACAATGGGGAGAGTGTTAAGAATATGCACCATATTTTATCCACCATACATTTCTTCATTATGGAGTCTGTAAACAGAATGTAAGTGACAGATTGATACCAGGATGGAATATGGCATTTGAGAACATTAAAATTAGCAGAGGCTCATCCTTAAATTTTCTGCCCAACAATCCAAATCACAGGTTTCTAGAAAGGGAGGGCTGGGTGAAGCTGTGACACAGAACGTGTGTGGGGTAGAAGCAGAGGTCTCCAAATCACTTTCCCATATCTCCAATTCAAATGGCTTTCTTCCTTTTCTGCCTTTGCCTTCAACTCACAGCAATTTCCTCTAGTTTTATATCTAAAATGATCATCATTTTCAATGGCTGCAGGCCCAAAAGTATTTACATATTTTCTCAGTGAATAGATAAATTAATGAATCTAACTAGGCTCCTTGAGAAAAGAAATGTTCCCTAAACTTCTTCTTTATACTCATCAAGAGCTGTGTAGTGCACCGGAATGCAGATATCTGCCATATTGATTTTATGTTTGCTTTTCTTCAGTTGATTCTGTGTCTTCCATGCTGACATAATTTTTTGGAAGCAATTTCACTATACAATAGTTTGTCTTTTATTACCTTGTTTTACCCATCTATTCTTTCTAGATGTTTTCCTTCCATTTCATGGGATGGTATTCTTTCTCTTTTTTTCACACTTTGAGTAAAGAGTTCAATGCCCCTGTTTACCAGACTTTGTTTCATGGGAAACTTGGGAGTTTCTCAGCCTCATTCAGTTGCAGGAGGCTGGGAGGGGCCCTGATGACACAGCAACAAGGGGAGTGAGGGACTAACAGCAGAACTGGGAATTCACCTCTTTTGTTAATGCTTCACATCTGCCAAATGCCAATTCAGACTCCCATCAACAGCATATTTAAAAGGATACATGTTAGGGAAATTTGTTATCCATGCAATTTCAATGAGAGCCAATTCTATTAACTCCCCTGAAGCCCGTGCATTATGGCTGGGCTTTCAGGAACTGAGCCTTGAATAAACTTCAGTGATTTCACAACACTTCCATTATGGCTGTTTCATTATGAAGCAGATGAACATTTCTTGAACAATTAGACGGGGTTGTATAGAATAAAGAGTGAGGTTTGCCTGAGATCATGGAAACCTATCTGCTTAGGTGATTCATTTTCTTCCAACAAGGCAGCCATAATAAGCTTTTCTTCTGGAACCTTGTCTTGTTTCCCATTTCAATTAGTGACAATGACTGGAGAGCGGGAAGAATGTCTTCTTCACGTCCTTGTGCCGCAAACAAGGCTGGCCAATGAAGAACAAAGAGGGAGGGAAGGCAAAAGCAGAATGGACAGCGGAACAGCTGCAAGCAAAACCAGCTTGCTCTCCCAGGGAGAATCTTATAGTGCGGGATCAAGTAGCAGAGCTAAGATGGGGAAGGAAGACTTGCAACTAGGGACTAAATTCAGCAGAGAATCAGGTTCCTGGGTAGAGAGCAGCAGGCACAGCATGACATAGCCAAGGTTTGATACCCCTGGTATTTGGGGCAGGATGAAATGTCACACTTTCTACAAATCATTTGTACATGGCTGTTTCTTGACATAGTTCTGTTCTGTTGCTGGTTTGCACACAGAGAGTTTCATTGTTTTCTTCTACCAGGTATGGACAGCCGCTTCATCTGGATCCCTTGGACTCAAATGCTGAGATGCCCCAGTATCCTGTCTGTAAAAGCTGCATGGAGAACATACCTCGGTTTAGTACCTCATAGGCTAGACCACCCTCCTTGCCTAATCTGTTCCCCTTCTTGTCTGTATCAAAACAGACATGAGAGGCCCACGGGGAGCCTGGCTCTGGTTGGAAAAGCAAGAACTGGGAGAGAAAGGAGAGGTATAACTCCCACCCAAAGACCCACATATTGTCTCCATTGGACTATATGGGATTTTTTAGAGGATAGAAAGTAATTACAAATGGTTTGACCTTTGGTAGGGAAAACATTCCACAATAACCAAGTCTCAAAATCTCTCCTTTGACTGGAATGAATCTAACTTATCAGAGGGGAATTTTTCCTCTAATAGCTATGAAATGACAGACATTTTCTCTCTTCTAATAGGATTCATGACTAAAGCGTTTGTCATCAAAACTTCGACTCTCGAGTTATAGAAACAGATAATTGACCCACACTAATTGGTTTCTTTTACTGGTCTGAGTTTCTCTCTCTTGTGTGTGCGTGTGTGTGTGTATGTGTTTTTTCACCACATATATACTGGGTAGGGAATTCATAATGGTCCATGGGCCACAGAAATGGAGCCATCCATGTTTATAACTCCTTTTGCTTCTCTTGCGTCTGAGATCATCATAACCACTAGTAGCATGAGTTGTGTTTTCTAGGACAATCATACCTAAATTTCTGATGATACTTAGGTATAATGTGCTTGGCAATGTTCTCCTTTTTCAAACAGGAGTAGCTGAAGTTCTTATCTTGGGCAAGAGTTGAGAATAGGAAGAAAGGAAAGCACAGCTCCATGGTCATTTAAGAATTTTTTTCCATGTCCACTTGTGCACAGTACATGATCTATTATGTTTGCCTTTATTTTTTATGGCAGGACTGACCATTATGAACTGCAAGTCTATGTCTGTCTCAAAACTCACATGTTGAAACCTAATCCCCAATGTGATGATATTAGGAGGCAGAGCCTTTTAGTTGTGATTAGGTCATGAGGGTACAGCACTCATGAATGGAATTGGTGCCCTCACAAGAGGCTGAAGGGATCAGATTCCTTGCCTCTTTTTCTGTGGGGTTATGGTGAGAAGATATTATCTCTGAAGGAAACGAGTGCTCACCACACACTGAATCTACTGGCATGTTGATCTTGAACTTCCTAGCTTCTAGCGTAATGAGAAATAATTTTCTGTAGTTTAAGCTACCCAGTTTATGATATTTTCTTACAGCAACCCTAACAGACTAAGATACTGACCCACTGAAAATGCTGTTTTTTGCTAATCTGGCAATGCGATCCCCACCTTTTACAAGATTGAATAATTTGGATCCTACTTAGCAAGTTACGGTAGAGTTTTTCTGTGAGAGTGTTCATCCAAAATATAAAGAACAAAATAAAAGATAGGTAATTGTGTTGGGCAGCCTCCTTCCCTAGTTAATCCCCATCATTCTTGAGTTTCCCTAATGCCCCTGCCTCTGCACCTAAGCCCTTACTGAGAAGGAAAGTGGAAATCAGTGTCCATGAGACCTCCCATCCAGTGCTGCCCTGCAGCAGGCAATTTATTGCTGATAAGTGAGGCACTGTTATCAGTCCACACTCAAAATGCCACTCCATACTTATTTCTTAAATGTATTCTCAATAGCCCACTTCAGCTCTAAAAACTGCTGAGGTATGTGGGTTATCAACCTCACTGTCAGGAAGAAGACAAGAGGTTTTGTCTGGAGTTTTCCTGGTACCATCTTCTACCCACAACCACCCGCCAACCCTCCAGACCAACTTCTATATGACAAGAAAAGCAGGTAGGGTCAAGCAAAAGCATGGCAGTGGCTGAATGGCCAGTCTGCTCATCACAGCATGCTGATCACCTCTCACCAAACAGCTTGGGGTCCAGCCCTTCTCTTTCAGAGCCCAAGTATACCTGGTCCATCTGCCCTCTCCCCCCAAGCTCCATTGGTGAGGAGTTTGACAAATCTCTCCTTATACTTATCAACCCCCCAAAAAACTCCTTAGTTCTCCAGGATGGAAAGTGAGGGCTGAGTTCTGAGTCCCCTGGAAATGATGCAGCAGAACAGGCATGAGCGAAGAAACAAGGTAAGTGACCAACACCCAAGGACTGGTCCTCAGACCTTCTGAAGTCCATGCAACACGACCATGCCCTTCAGAGACACACGTGCTTCCCAGGGTTCCTAATCCCAAACATCTCCCACCTCAGTCTGCTTCCCTGCTCTACCCACACTGGGCCTGTTCCTGTCAGAGAACACACCCTTGCCTGCTTGCCTATCAGTTTCTGCGCTTGCTGCTCCCCTGCCTGAAGTAATTCTTCCCCAGGCTGTCCCAAGGCCCACTTCTTCTCACCTTCAGGCCTCAGTGCCCCTCATAGAGTCCCTTTGGATCTCCCTATCTAAAATAGCCTCTTACCTTCATTTCTGCTTCCCAGCCGCACAAGAAGTTGTCATAGGGCCTACTGCCAGTGCAAGACAAGATCAAAATTCAAGGAATAGTTTCTATCAAAAATGCTGTCTCTTTCCCACTATTGTAAAGTCAAAAAATTCTAAGTGAACTCTTATTTGCTCATTATACTCTGCATGCGTGTATTAAATTGTCACACTATAACCTAGAAATATCTGCAGTTCAAATAAGAATAGTTAAGAAAAAAAGAAAGAATACAAGTAGAACCATTGTAAGTTAGGGACAACTTGTTGGGGGTTTATTTGGATTTTCAGTTCAAGAAAAGTTAGACATGGCCTTCATAGATATAACAAGGAGTTTCAAGCCTCCAACATTCCATTTATAGACCACTCGTAGTCTGTCTCACTTAAAACAGCTCTGCTTATGAGGATTGCTCAAATCTAAAGACCAGCTTTGTACATATATCAGCTTCACACGCTATATTACGAGGAGGCAGAATACAGAAAGATGACTGACTTTGAGATTAAATAGATCTACCCCTTACCAGCTGTCTGATCTTGGAATTTTTTAAGTAAGACTTTGAATTATAGTTTTTCACGGATAAAAGCATATAACTAATTAGTATTTAGTATAAGCATTTTGGGGATGGTCTCTCGATAAAACTATATAACACAAACATTATTAATTTGAGAAGGATTTACAATCACTTTGGATTTTATTTTGGAACACTAATCCAAAAAATTATTTTGCTTTCTGAACTTTTCACACTTTCAGTTTAACCTTGTCCCCTCATCCACACTGCTTCTGTTATCTTCAAAACTCATATCTCATGTCCCTTGGATGCTAATTCTAGCCACACGCTCTAGATAAGAGCAGTGAGTTTTCCTAAATCAGTTAATAAACTTCAGTTAATTTTTGCTAATTCTAAGGAAATACTAAGAAAGAACATTTTTCTCCGTAAACAAAACCCACCGTAAATAAGTCTTGCCTACATTCCACACAGCAACGCATTATGAGGAATTGAATACATGGAAGCTGCTAAAGAAAGGGAAGCCATGGAGAATGTTTTCATGAGAAGGAATGGCAAAATTTATGGGGGATATTGAGAATGTAAGTCCTTGAACCGAGACTGCTTAGAAAAAAAAATTATGAAAAGATTGTCTGCCTGAATAATAGAGTAACTAGCGACCTTGAACATAGAATGAGTATAGAATAGGAGTGAAACAATGAAGTCTTTTTAGAACAGAGAATAATACTCATAAGAGGCAATTTTTAAATGAAAGACAGAATGCTCTATAATAGAAATATTAGAGGCCTGAGCCACCTTGTAATTCACAGAGAGGGGAACACCAGTGGCCTTGCCTAGAAGCCCACTGTTAAGAGAAGAGAGAGCAGCTTAAAATAAGATTATTAGTTTCCTTGGAATGAGGCCAGTATGACATCCTCTTGCAAAGCTTGGCCAGATTCTTACATGATCACTTTGAACAATGAAATTTAATGAATATGCAAAAAAACAAAAGCCAAGGCACATCTGGTTGTACCAACAAGATGTAGAGTTGTTTGCTCTTAAAAAAAAAAAAACACACCCTGTTATTCTGCCTTCCACAGGCTTTGTAATATTTTCCCTAATTAATAAAGATATTTTCATCCAATTTCACATGAAAGCAATTGCTTGTGAAATATTGTTGGGTTTTGATGGTAAAAAAGATAAACTTTAAGTGGCATCAGGGGAAAATTGATGACTGTGGAGGCCTCTGTTCAAATATAATCTGGAAAACTATGCTGAACTTTTACTATGTCTGGGTACCCAGCACCCTTCCCCTTCTTTAGGGTGCCCTGCTGTTCTTCTGAGTGCCAGACCCTCCATTTGCCCCTTTCCCACACTCTGGTCAGACTGCAGGCACAAGTCTCCACTCAGCGGCTTCTCACTCGCCTCGCTTGCCTGTCTCTTGGGAATGATTTCTTTACATTGCTGATGAGGGCGTTTGAAGACGCTTGAGCAGAGGTTACAAGACAAGGCTGCCGCAGGGGGGATGCAGACATTGGAGGAAGGTTGACCAGGCTATTTGTAAGGCAGCCCTTTTAGCCTGGAGCTCTGACTCTACATTTCAATTTCACAGTGACCAACACATTAAAGCAAACACAGCATGTGAGACAAGAGTGTATTTCCTCTTTCTCCTCCTTTCCAGCTTTATTAAAGTATAATTGACAAAACTGTAATATTTATGGTGTACGATGTGATGTTTTGATATACGTATATATTGTGAAGTGATTAAATCGAGCTAATTAGCATACTTATTTTTTACAGTGAAAACATTTGATCTACTCTTAGTAATTTTCAAGTATACAGTATTATTAACTACACTCATCATGATGTACAGCAGATCTTCAGAACTTACCCATTTTGTCTAGCTGAAATTTTGCATTCTTTGACCAACATTTCCCCAATATCAGTAACCTCCCCTCCAACCCCCAATGATTCTAGTAACCACTATTCTCATCTTTGTTTCTGAGTTTGACTTCTTTATATTCCACATAGAAGTAAGATTATTCAGTTTGGCCTTTCTGTGCTGGCTTATTTCACCTAGCATAATATCCTCAGGATCATCTATGTTGTCACAAATGACAGGGTGTCCTTTCTAAGGCTGAACAGTATTTCACTGTGTGTGGCTGTTTTGAGGTGTGTATCACACTATATTATTTATACATTTGTCCATTGATGAACACGTAGGTCAATTTCATATCTTGGCTATTGTGAATAATGCTGCAATAAACGTGAGAGTGCAGATTTCTCTTTGATGTACAGATTTTATTTCCTTTGGATAGATACCCAGAAGTGGTATAGCTGGATTATATTGTAATTCTTTTCTTAATTTCTTGAGGAAACTCTGTACTGTTTTCCATAATGTCTATACTGATTTACTACTGCCAACACAGTGTACAAAAGTTCTTTATTTCTTTACATCCTACCCATGACTTGCCATCTTTTGTCTTTTTGATAATAGCCTTTCTAATTGATACTAGGTGACTTCTCTTTGTGGTTTGATTTGCATCTCTCTGATGATTAGTGATGTTGAGCACGTTTGCATATATCTCTTGACCATTTTTATGTCATCATTTGAGAAATGTCTATTCAGTTTCTTTGCCCATTTTTAAATCATGTTATTTGTTTTCTTACTAATAAGCTGAGTTTTCTGAATATATTGGATATTAATTTCTTTTAGATTGTACTGTTTGTACATATTTTCTCAAATTCCATAAGTGTTTCTTCACTCTGTTGATTGTTTCTTTTTCTGTAGAGAAGCTTTTTAGTTTGATGTTTATTTTTGCCTTTGTGTCTCTGCCTTTGGGGTCATATCCAAGAAATTATTGTCCAGAGCAATGTCAAAAGGCTTTTCCCACATTTTCTTCTAGTAGTTTTATAGTTTCAGCTCTTACATTTAAGTCTTTAATTCATTTTGAAGTGATTTTTGTGTAAAATGAAAGACAAATTTTGATCTTCTGCATGTGGATTTCCAGTTTTCTCAACATCAATTGTTGAAGAGACAGTCCTTTCCCCATTATGTGTCCTTGGCACCTTTGTAGGTCAATTGACCATAAATACATGGATTTATTTCTGCACCCTCTATTCTATTCTAGTCCCTCTTCTTAAAGGTAGTTAAATCAGGATTATGAAAACATGTCAAGAACTGCATGGATGACATATGACTGGGCTAAGTCAGAAGAGATGAGAACAGAACACATGAGAAGTCCATACACCAATACCTTGGATCCAAGATCATAGCACACACTATTGTAACAGTCACGGGCTAGACTGGGGATTGGTATACTAGGTCCCTGGCTCGTGGTCTGTTTTGGTTTGGTCTATGAACTAAGCATAATTTTGCATTTTTAATAGCTTAAGGAAAAAATCAAAATTAGAATATTCTGCAAAAATTATGAATTACTGCTTCATGGGATTGGGATTTCAGTCTCCTCGGTAGGCCTCCACATCATGGCCCTGGCTGTGAGGATGGAGCACCTCAGCCCTTCTTCCAGGTCCCCCTCCTCCAGAGTGGGGGAAGCCTCACTACAGCTGATCTCCTCTGACGCCATGCTGGAGGAGAGTGGAAGAGGGGTCCTGCTACCATGGGTGGTGATGGAAGTCCAACATCCTCGCCCGACCTCCACTGACACCACAGAGAAACAGCTAGGTTTATGCTACTGATTTCTAATTTGATTTCTGTAACGATTTCTGTAAGAGAATTTATTTTGTATGATTTAAATCTTACATTTATTGATTTGCGTATGTTGAACCATCCCTGCCTCCCTGGGATGAATCCTACTTGGTCATGGTGTATAATCTTCTTGATGATTTGCTGCATTCTGTTGATTTAAATCTTTTTATTGTATTGGAAGTAGTTTTATGGACCCACAAATGGTCTATCCCATTATATGTTCAATGTTAACTTGTACGAAATGTGTATTCTGCATTACTGATTACATTATAAATGTTTGTCTGATCAAGTTATTAGTGTTATTCAAGTCTTCTATATCCTTAATTATTTTCTGTCTACCTGTTTGATCAATTATTGATATTATGAATGTCAAACTATAATTGTGGTCTGCCAGTTCATCTATTTTTTCCTTCATTACCAGGTTTTGCTTTCTACATTTGGAAGCTCTATTATTGTCTGTAAACACAGCTCTGATTTTTCTCAGTGATCTGACCCTCTAATTTTCCCTCTTTCTCTCTAATGATAATATTTGTTTGAAATCTCCTTTGTCAGGTAGCGACATAGCCACTTCAGCTTTCTTATGATCACTTTTTGCTCAGTATATTTTTCTATCCTTTGCTAGCCAATCCTTATATTTAAAGTAGGATTCTTCTAGACAACATATATATAGGACTTGCTTTTTAAATCCAATTTGACAATCTTCATGTTATAAGTGTTTAGATAATTTATTATTAATGTAGTTTTTAATATCATTTTGTTAAAGTTACTACTTTTCTATTGTTTTCCTTTCATTCTAGATCATATTTATTACATTTCTCCTTCTTCCCTGCCTTCCTTTGAGTTAACTGAATTTTTTAATTTTCTATCCCCCTGTCCTCCCACTACTATTAGCTTATTGGCTGTATTAATTTATTTTACTTTTAAAGGCTGTTTTAGGGCTTACAAATGTTATCATTAATTTATCTATAATGCTCTGTTACAGTGTCTTTCAACTCTCTCCATCTTGTCTTTTTATTTTCTTCTCTCTTTCTTTCTTTCTTTCTTTCTTTCTTTCTTTCTTTCTTTCTTTCTTTCTTTCTTTTTTCTTTCTTGGTACTGGGGAGATTAAACCCAGGACCTTTGCACTGAGCTACATCCCCAAACATATTTTGGGGGTGGGGGGCTCACTAAGTTACCCAGGCTGGGATCAGATTTTCCTTCTCCTTGCTTCAGCTTCACGGAGTGCTGGGATTACAGTCTTGCAACACCATGTCTGGCATCCTTGGTGCCATGGTAGCTATATATTTTACTTCTGTACATTTCATAAATCCCATATTTACTATTTTTGTTTTGGTAAGTAAGTTATATTTTAAAAATGTGAAAACATGTTATGAAATGGTCTCTAGTCTGTATTTTAAAGACTACTTTCTTAAAGCAGGACATAACCAAATGTTTGAATTTCTACCATCGTACATAATTTTGAAGGGTTTGCTATTGTTGTGAATGGAAGGAGAACACAAGCATTCAAACAGGCTTCCTTTTGTGATCCCAGGCCCTTTAGTAGACTGGATGCCCACAGCCCAGTTCTTCAGCATGGCTGTGCATATTAACCTGTTCAAAAAGCCCCACCTGCCCTGGGCACTCTCAGACCCAAGGAAAGACTAAGTTCTAAAAGTGGACAGCAACCCTGTGTTCAGGCTTTCATGCAGTTCCTGAGGTTCTTTACTAAGCTTCCCTTCCTGGACTGCCATCTAGCTTCTGTTGCTGGTACCTAAAATATACCTGAGTCATATTAAAGAGATTATTGCCAATAAAATGTATAAAAGCTGATATGATACATGGAGTAAAATGGTCTTCGGGAATTTCACTGCTCTGTCAGATTTTGTTTATTTGGTTGGTTTGTTGGTTGATTTTGTCATCATTGTAACATCCAAAATAAACCATAGCCCAACTCCATCTTTCTTTGGACCTATTATCAATGTTAAAATGTCCATATGGAAAATCTTCCATTTTACTAAGTAAGACTCGTACTAAGTGAGACCAGGGTTTGAAAGCTACAGCCAGCCAATCTGTGTGTGTGTGTGTGTGTGTGTGTGTGTGTGTGTGTGTGTGTGGTTGAGAAGAGAGGTTGGAGTGTTAACAACTTTCTTGGAAACTCCCTCCAAAAAGTGTCTAATCCAGTGGTGGCGAACCAATGGCACACACGCCACAACTGCCTGTTTGTTAACATCAAAACTCTAAAACATTCACTATCACTCAGACCTAGTCCATCTTGCTCTAAATTTTCAGTTTTTCTTGTATCCATTTGGGGAGATCAGTCCACTAACTTTTCTTTTGCTAGTAATGATACATGGACTTGTAAAGCATAGATTGACTTTTTATTAGCTTTGTCCATTTGTTTTCTAGACTTTTCAGTCTATCTGTGGTGTTTCACACCATTTCCCAAAGCTGTCACAGGCACTTCTGTTTTAGGTTATTAATTTTAATGTACTCAAGATTCTAATAGGAAAGAGGGGTAATGTGTTGATTTAATTTACCAAATTCAACTGGAAGTTTGAAATAAATATATTTCAATAACTAATCAAAAAAGGCTCCAAAAGTAAACGCTTCATTAGATGCAAGTAGTTTGATGCGTTCAAACCTTTCCAGAAAATGTTTGGTTCTTGGACTTTTTGCACTTAACACAGAGGATCAAATTGGAACTCATCTGATCAAAGCAGTTACACAATTTATATAAAAAGTAGCATTGAAGAAGTTTATATTTATCATATTTTTGGAAACTTTAAGAACTTTCAGAACTTTCTAAATCAAGGGGATTTATTCAAACCTTCATTTTCATCACCTCAAACTTACCAAAATAGACACCTTCTTACTTTGTATCAAGGTTCATGAGGTCCTTGATTTCCATACCACAAAAGATTAAAGATAATACTACCAATTATAACATTTACAAAGAGCCCTTCCTGAGAATGATCTGCCACTGGTATTGTACTATGTAAAGACTTTGAGAAACAGCTTTGATAATTTATACTCATTAGCAGGAGAATGCAGGAGATTAAAGGTAGCAAGGGTGAATGGCCCCTCATTTTTGCAAAACTTACACAACCTTTTATGCACCTACTAAAGCCATTATTATGTAATAATAAAAAATGAGGTGTGCTGCCCATATGAACTCAGAGAGGGAATAAAGACACAAGGAGCTATTTTCTCTCAAGAGAACTGTTGTGTCATAGATTAAAGGTGGAAAGGCAGCCATCATTTAAAGCAGCTCACATCTCCAAAAGGATATTTATTCACAAATTGATTAGAGTTGGAAATGAAAATGATTTAGTTGGTGGGAACATTACAGCAGCCCTTTAAAGTGTAATGGAAAAGATGAAAAGGAGACTCACTTACCCTTTCCTTAGCATGTAGACAGAGATCAAACAGACCAGCGTCCCATTGAGAGGCCTAATGAGACTGCACTATTTAGCTCTTCCATTATTTCCAGTGACTGGGAAGGCATGCTCTTTCTGAAAAACCTAACACATTGCCGGAGGCAGCATCACATTTCATAAATCTTTTGGGGTGATTTGTTTCAGTTTTCCAAATTATAATGGAAATTATTGATATTTACCTGGATAGAACTCTTTTTTTTTTTTTTAATGTGGATACCAGGGGTCAAACTCAGGACCTCGCACTTGCCAGCAGGTGCTCGTGCCACTGAACAATATCACCGGCCCTTTTTTCCTTTTTATATGGGCACCAGGAGTTGAACTCAGGACCTCGCGCTTGCCGGGCAGGCATTTATGCCGCTGAGCTATCTCACCGGCCCCTGGCTAGAACTCTTGATCCCTCTCTAGAAACTCACTTTGTCTCTACTGCCCTCTAGCCCTAAATCATTAAGGACATCTTCCACTTCTCACTTTCCCACTTCCCAGCAAAGTCTCTACAGCAGCGTCTCTTGGCTCTACCCTGAGTTTGACCACTTCTCTCCCTTCCCACTTCTTCATCTTAAGTCCAACCAGTCTATGGTCACTGCTGTTATTTGACATCTTAGTCAGGAACTGAGAGCTGAGAGCCATACAGATCAATGTCAAAACAATGAAACCAGTTAATGTGCTCATAAACTAAGGGTCGGTGACAGCAGTGGTTTCTGAGTAATTAATAAATAATAAATTCAGAAATCAGTCCATTTCAGAAAAATATGTCAAGATTTCTTTAACAACTAAAAGCGCTAAATCTCCAAAATCAAATTTGTTTCTTTTTACATCTCATCAAGAATGTGGATGTTGGGCCAGTGAAATGGCTCAGTGGTGTAAGCGCCTGCCTGGCAAGCGCGAGGGCCTGAGTTCAACTCCTGGAACCCACATACGAAAAAGGGACCGGTGATATCGCTCAGTGGCACGGGTGCCTGCTGGTGTGCGAGGTCCTGAGGTCGATCCCCGGTACCCACAAAAAAAAAAGAATGTGTATGTCAGGTTCACATTTAAGGTATCATGGGACAGAAACTTTGATACATAAGATGGTGCTTTAAAACCACTCTGAATCATAAAATCACTCTATGTGAGAAAGAATATATTAGTTGTCTCAGTCTCATGGAAATTCATACATTCATGCCTGCATCTGCTCCATAATTGCTGAAACATAGACCATTACTTGTATACATTAAGGGTGAGGGGAATAATGCCTGAGATGGGGCATAAACCCATGACAGGAAAGGATCGTTCCCTCAAGGCAGTTGTAACCAAAAAATATACTTATCATTCTCATCTGGGCATTGGATGAAGGAAGGATGGGAAAATTCCCTGGGAATTTGAACCATAAGCTGGAACTCAAGCCAGTTTGCAGTCTAAATTCTCACTAACTGGTGTGACACCAAACTCCTCCAGCAGAGATTTTCACATGACCTCAGGTTGGCTGTGCCTCTAGATAATGGGCAGATGCTCTCTGGAAGCGCTCTACTTCCTTCTAGACTAAAATTCCACCCCCATTTCAGAGACATTAAACTGTTAGAAGATGTGTGGCTTAGACTCAGTGAAGTCCTTCATTACCTCACTGACTTCTGGCTCAGCACGCTGTCTGTGTCAGGTTCACTATATCTTGTGTAACTGAACAAGTTGTGTGCAATAACTCAAAAGCTGATAAGCAAGAGGTATACTGGGAGCCAAACAAAGGAAAAAGTATAATAAAGAGAAAAGTAAGCCAAAGTTTCATCAAGTCTTAACCTAAGGTTCTCTGTTTATCATGCCTTCATGCAAACATGGAAATAGAAATGAAGATCACTGAACCACAAAAGTAGGAAGGCAGAAAATACAACCACATTGGAAATATCACCTAACTCCAAGTCAATGGCTGGCTTCATACATAGTATTTAAAAACCAATCGCTTTTTCAAAATTTAGGTGGGCTCACACATCTACAGATAGCTTTAAGTAGCTACCACTCACCACTCTAATCACACCTTCATTTCTTATCTCACCAGAACTTATCACTTTCATTTATATGAGATCGTTTCATAGTTCATAGTTGGTTATTCTATAAATTTGTCTCAGGTAGCGTTCTGTATGATTCTTCCAATCATACTCTTTAAGAAGCTATTTCTATAAATTAGACTCACATGTCTTTCCTATTCACAATGTCTATTGTACATTTTGGATATTGTTCACTCTTTCAGATTCTCACACCAGTGAGACAATATGATGTTTACACATGTGGGTCTGGTTTATTTCACTTACAAGTATGGTCTCAAGGTGCATCCATTTACCTATAAAAGTCTCAAGTTTATCCTTTTTATGGCTAAGTAGTATTCCATTGTATTAAAAAGAAAAACATGTTTTTTATCCATTCCTTGGTTGATGGGCATTTGGGTTGTTTCCAAGATGTAGCTATTACAAACTGTGCTGCTATAAACATGGGTGTACATATATCATTGTGGTATGATGATTTTAATTCTTCTGGGAAGATACCCTGAAGGGGAATAGCTGGGTGGAATGGCACCTCTAATCCTAGTTTTTTAAGGAATCTTCACACTGATTTCCACAGTGGTTGCACCAGTCTACACTCCCACCAACAGAGGAGAAGGGTTCCTTTTTCCCCACAGCCCCGCCAGCTTTTGTTACTGGTTGTTTTCTTGATGATAGGAGTGAGATGGAATCTCAGTGTTGTTTTAATTTGCATCTCTCCTAAGCAACTACTTTACAGATAACATGTAATGTGTTAACTATTGTTATTCTCCTATTATTTTGTTATGAAATTTTGTCTTACCTTTTTTCCATAAAATAAAAAAGAAGCTATTTCTAACTTTTCCTCTACTTAATTCCATTTAATATAAGTCTCTAAACTTCTAAAGCTTTAAATAAATCACCATAGTGCCATAGATAGTAAATTTAAATTTGTGATTTTCATATTTAATTGACAGGTCAAATTAACATATGTGAAAGAAGTTTCTTAAACTAGATAATGCTTTTGCTGGAAAGGATTTTCCAAACCTGAGCAAAGTGTTACACCATATTGTGTAATAAATCAGCACTCTACATACTAGTCTATAATTTTTAGATAACATCCATGATCTAGATAAAACTGTCTTCCAACCAGAATGAACTAATTGAATTCTCTGCTCCAGTTTGGTAGGCTGAGCCATTGGCAAATACTCTACCTAATAAATATTGTGAAGGTTCTTTCAAACAAATTATCTGAATGAATATGGTTGACTTTGTTAATTGACTAAGATAACTGCAAAACTATCCACTTGATTTGAAAATGAAAACAATACACAAATAATATAGAAAGCCTTTCAATACAGTATTTCAAAATACAGTTGGCAAAAAACCTTATAACTTTGTATGCACATGTGAACATTTCTACAGAATAAGTTCCCAGTAACAGAATATTATTTGTGCATTTCTCTTATATGAAAAACCCAAAATATAAATAATTTCAAAAAAAATTTTTTTAAAGATGATACAAAATGGGAAAATAGACTTTGTGGAGATGGGAAGGGATTTTCAGTATGTGGGAGATGGGAGGGAGGAGAGAGGAAAGGGAAGTAAAATGCAGCAAGATGTGATAAGTATATGTACCAATACTCTATACAGAATATGTATATGTATTGTAAACATATACTAATTTTAAATTTTTAAAATTTTGGTATAGATTCTGCTAAACTGCCTTTCAAAAAGCCTCTTCTTTTTTAAAACTATCGACGAATATTGGACAGTGAATCTTTCCCTCCACACTTGCCAAAATGAAATCCTTCAAATGTTTTCATTTTTGCCAATCTGATGGTCAAAAACTGTTTATTCATTTCTGTTATAATATAAACTTTCTTGATTCTTACTGGAGAAAAGTACCTTTCTGTGTGTTGTATTAGTCGCTTTCCCATCACTGGGACATCACTTGCAATTTCCCATCACTTGCAACTTAAAGGGAGAGGTTTACTATGCCCCACTGTGCCAGAGGGCTTAGAAGACTAACTTCATGGCAGAAACAGCATGGCGGAGGGGTGTGACAGAGGAAAGCTGCTCAATCCGTGGTGGCCAAGACGCCCAGAGAGAATGGAGGAGCTATCTTTTCTATTGTCTTGGTGTAAAGTACTTGGCTTTTTTTGAATGGCCCTAATATTTTTAGCAACCATACTCTCCTTGGCCCCAATTTTACATGTGCTTCCTCTTGGGCCAAGCTGCAAAATGTTTACTTATTTTGGCTCTGCTTTTCATTCCTGATTCTCATTGTAAATGTAACTAAAAGCAGCCAACAGTAGCTATGCCACAGCCCGAATGTAGAGCTGCCTTGAAATTGCCTCTACCAGATCAATTAATCTGCCTCATTTAAATGCAGCCTTACACAAAGTCTTAAGGAAAAAATGTAGACAAATTATTTTCCAGCATGAAACCTGCATGGCCTCTAGTCCAATTTCCAATAGAGTTCTCATTTTCATCTGAAACCTCCTGAGTCTGGCCTTTACTGTCCACATTCTTACCAGCATTCTGGTCTTCTGAGCTCCCACAAGAATCTCTCATCAGTCTCTGCTTAAGTATTCTAGGCCTTCTAGCTGAGCATGGTGTCATACACTTGTAATCCCAGCACTTGGGAGGCTGAGGCAGGAGGATTGCTGTGAGTTCAAGACTAGGGAGTTCAAATCCAGCCTGAACTACATAGCAAGACCCTGTCTCAACCCCCACCCCCAAGACAAAATATTCTAGGGCTTCTCTAGCCTGCATTCCCAAACCTTCCCAAACTCCTTCCACAAACTAGTTCCAAAGGTTTCTGAACTACATGATCACATGATCAGATACAATCACAGCAATGACCCAACTCTCAGTACCAATTTTAGATATTAGTCACTTTTCCCTAGCTTGGACAAAATACCTGGTACTTGCAATTTAAAGGAGGAAATGTTTATTTTGGTTCACAGTTTCAAAGGGTTTACTCCACAGCTGGCTAGCTTCATGACAGAACCAGCATGGCAGAAGGGCAAAGCAGAGGAAAACTTCTCAACTCATGACATCCAAGAAGCAGAGAGATAAAGGAGAATCCAAGAAGAAGAATACACCCTTTTAGGTCACACCCCCAGTGACCCACCTCTTCTAACCAGGTGCACCTTCTGACAGCACATTTAACTATGATTTTATCAACGGATTAATCCACTAATAAGCATATTGCCCCCATAATCAAATCACCTTTGAAAAACCCCACCTCTGAACACCTGAGACTACTGGGGTACATTTTAGATCTAAACCATAACTCATATTTGTCGTCATTCATTTCTGAACTGTGAATGGCCTATTCATAATTATTTCCCGTTTTTCCTTGATGTTCTCTCTCCTTCATCTTCTAACTGTCCTTTATAAGAACTGATCATATATTTTAGATAAGTCATTTATATCATATTTTATACTATATAAAGCTTTGGTATATTATGTCAAAAATGTTTAATTTTTATCTAGTCAAATGTGTCCATATTTTTTCTTTGTAACTTCTGAGTTTCACATATTGCCAATTTTACTCCCATGACAATAAAAATATTCTCCTGTGTTTACCTCTGTTAACGTTATAGTTAGTATTTTAGGGGTTTGTTTTGTGTGTGTGTGTGTGTGTGTGTGTGTGTGTGTGTGTGTGTGTGTACTGGGAATCAAACTCAGGACCTTGTGTTTGCCAGGCAGGCACTGTGCTGCTGAGCTATATCCCCAGCTTGTATTTTAGGGTTTAATGCTTAAATATACCATCAATTTAAGATATATTTTTGAATAGGCTTTGAGGAATGCATTAACTTTTCTATTTTTGACTCTTTTTGTCTTTTCTACAATGATACATTATTTACTGTTCTAACTTCTAGAAAAGCAATTACCCTTCATGTTTTTAACAAATGAATATTCCTGCTATTTTTAAACATTGACTTTGTAGATTAAATTCAGATGGAATTTTGTTGAGTTCATATTGTGTTTTTAGATTAAATGAGGACAACTGACATCACTTGGTTTTTCCCGCTTAATGTATCTATATTCAGAGGAGATTAACTATGGAACTTCACCCTTAGAATGGATTCCATTAAAGCTCATCTTTCTAACAATGACCTACTCTGTCCATACCACTCTATCTAAGGTAATGGTTGATTACTAATTTATTTGGCCTCAGTGTAACTAAACTACATTTCTACTACTGCAGTTACTGTAATCATGGAAGTTACCTACTAAGGTGGATGCCTCTTTTCCTACATAGTGAGCTTCCTTTTTTTTTTTTTTTTTTTTTTGTGGGTACCGGGGGTCGACCTCAGGACCTCGCGCACCAGCAGGCTTCCGTGCCGCTGAGCGATATCACCGGCCCTTTTTTCGTATGCGGGTTCCGGGAGTCAAACTCCGGCCCTTGCGCTTCCCAGGCAGGCACTTAGGCTGAGCCATCTCACCCGCCCCCATAGTGAGCTTCTTAAAGATATGGACAATATACCCTGTGAGACGTGAATTTTTTTTAATTAAGTGGGTATCCAATTGTCACAACACCAAGTGCATCTTTTTTTTTTTTTTTCTGGGTACCAGGGGGTCGACCTCAGAACCTTGCGCGCCAACAGGCACCCGTGCCGCTGAGCGATATCACCGGCCCCTTTTTCGTACGTGGGTTCCGGGAGTCGAACTCGGGCCCTCGCGCTTGCAAGGTAGGCGCTTAGGCCGCTGAGCCATCTCACCGGCCCCACCAAGTGCATCTTTAACTGATTGATTTGAGATGTTTAATTTACAATATATCAAATTCCATATAATTTGGGTCTATTTATAGATTTTCTTCTGTGTTCCATTGGTCTATTTGTGTACTAATACCACGCTATTTTAATTATGAATGCTTTGTATTATTCTTTTCTGGTAACATAAATTTCAAATTGTAAATTTCAAATTGCTTTAATTTTAAAGTTATACCTCTTTACTCATTCTATCCTCAGTAAAGAAATATAGTGTTCCTCAAAATAAAGATTTTTGCCAGCATTCTTTTGACTATTAATTATGCAATTAGCATTTATATTAATACAATATAAATTGTCTAGATGCATAATATGGTGTATCTTTAACTCATTTATCCTTCTATAAGTACATGTAAGTACACACTGTCACATCATGATAGTACAGCTGATTCAAACTGCGAATCATGAAATTTCTTTGAAACTTGCGTTATGATTATAGCATTTGAGACATCTCACTGTATCATTAACCAACCAAGTCCAACCAACAGTTTGATTCTCTGCCTGAATTAAAGAACTTTTTAGGTTTAAAGAATCAATTTTCAATAGATAATTGGTGGTTCATTCATTTTCATTGCTCTATGGTATTCCTATATATAAAAATACATAAGAATTTTTAAGTATTTACAGTTTGGGGATATTTTCATAAATACTACATTCTTCTACCTATCTTTTGGTGCAAAAGAGATCAACTGAGTCATATATGAAACATGTGCTTTCACTGAACCTTATAGGAAACATCGCCACAATGCATGATTCTTCCAATACCCACTTTAGTCAAACCTTCAGCAGTGTTTTCTGAGTCTCCAAAAGTACTTGTTAACAAAAGAGAAGAACATATTCTAGGGTCTACAACGTTTGTACTAACCATGTGGTGGTGGTGGTGTTTCACAGTGGTAGGGAGAATGACTGTCTTCTCATAGTTTTTGCCTTTTGCATTCCTTCCTACGTAAGGAATTTATAGGGGTGTCTCAACATTAAGTTTATTTAAAAATTTTAAGGAGTGAATCAAATATTGCAAATTTTAAAAACTGTTAAAAGCTACTTTAGGGCCGGTGAGATGGCTCAGCGGCATAAGCGCCTGCCCGGCAAGTGCGAGGTCCTGAGTTCGACTCTTGTGAACTCACATAAAGGAAAAAAAGGGCCGGTGATATCACTCAGCGGCACAAGCACTTGCTTGCAAGCACGAGGTCCTGAGGTCGACTCCCAGTACCCACAAAAAAAAAAAAAAAAAGCTACTTTAAACATTTTTAGAAAAAAAATCATAAAAGATTGTTCTCATGCTCTAAATACCTAGATTTTACAGCTTGCTAATTTTTAATTCCAGTTAATATCTCAAGGTCAAAGGATAACATGAGTAAAGGTTTTTTGTTAATGACAGAGAAGCCAATTCATATTGCTAATAATCTTTATAATTTGGAACGTGTATTTGCTTCTCTTCCTTTCATACTTGATTAGATTGCCATTCTTTCTGCCTCATATGGTGACGGATGAGCACTCAACCAAGGCAGCAGGAGACGGGTAGGCTCACTCACTTCTTTGTTCATTTATGCTTCCATTATTAGTGACATCTTTAACCATCATTTCCTATTGCATTAAAATCATATAACATTATCTTTACATTTACTGGACTGGACACTCATACAATGCAGCATCCTGCAGTAGCTTAGAAGCAAAGTAATGAGTGAGAATTGACTCTCTACTTCCCACTTTCTTCCCTCGGGCCAGTTTACAAATGACACGTGACAAGAGATTGGTCAAGTGAAGGTGCCAGGGCCAAAACAACGGAAGACCCTCTCTGGGGAGCACTCCACTAGCAGGGCACAGATGTGGGGAACAATGCAGAGCTCAGAAGCAGGACCTGCAGGCCTGATTCAAAATGAGACGGTGTTATCATGAGACTGTTGATTAAAGGTACCATCATGTAGGATTCCAGGGATTCAGAAATTCCTGAAAGACTGATATATAGCCAAAAGAATCGGAAGCTGGAGCTCTAAGAAATGGTTGTGCTCATGTTCACAGCATCATTATTCACAAGAGTCACAAGGTGGGAACAACCCAAGTATCCACTGATGAATGAATGGGTAAACAAAATGTGGTGCATATATGTACAATAATTTTTTTTAATTTTTTGAGATGACAGGGATCAAACCCAGTGTTTCAGGCATGCTGGGCAAGCACTCTAGCACTGACTTACACCCATAGCCTGTACAATAGAATATTATTCAGTCTTAAAAACAAATGAAGTTGATACATGTTACAACATTAATAAAATGAAGACATTATGATAAGTGAAGTATACTCGTCACAAAAGAACAAATGTTATATGATTTCACTCTTATGAAATACCTAGACTAGTCCACAGAAACAGAGTATAATGGTGGGGAAGAGAATGGGGAGTTAGTATTCAGTTAATATTGAGCTTCATGTGAAGAAGATGAAGAAGTCCTGGAGATGCATGGTGGGGAGGCTTACACACTGTGCATATAGTTATTGCCACTGAACAGTGCACTTCTAAGTGGCTTAATAGCTAGATTTTATGTTGTATACATTTACAATTAAAAATTTACCAAAAAAGTGAAGAAAAAAGAGTTCCTGGAATAGCAGTTAAGTCATGATCACTGAAAAGCTCACAACACCAGCATGGTTTAATTGGAAGATATTTAAGGCTACAAAATTATTTTCCTAAGAGGAGAAATAGAAACCTATAGATGTCATTTATTAGCACATTAAAATGGCATTGGCTAGACTTAATGTTGCATTGGAAACTTCAGGTCACTCATTTTGGATAAGCCTTTAGTGTTATAACACAGCTCTGCGCCCCTATCTCACTTGTATATAAGTTCAGATGTGTATTGCTTCAAAAATTTTTGTTTTTGTTGGTTAAAATTTTTAAAAAGATCATAAATCCCTAAGTGATCTATGTACAATATATATATTGCAAAAACAGGGTATATCTTGTTTATCTTTAGCCCCATTGATCCTGGGTTCTTCAGTGTGTAATAAAGGAAAATCTTAAGTGATATTTGGGAAACAAACAATTGAACTAAATTGCCCTTGATAAAAAGAATGAAAAAAGACAGATGAAGGCTGACTCAGTTTAGTTGCACAATTGTATGCACACAATAGAAAAAGTTTTTCTGTTTATAAAGATTTCCAAACATCATGAAAGCAGAGTGGAGTACATTTCAAACAGGTTCAACAAAATGTAAACATTTTGTCAGTTTTGTTCCTTTGTCCCAACCCTCACTTAATGTCCTGGAATATTAAAGCAAATATTGTATCACAAATATATCATTTCATCAATAAATATAGAGTATACATTTCTAAAGGTAAGGATATTTTTATAGTACTGTAGTTTTCAATGTATAGGTCTTTCATTTCCTTTGTTAGATTGATTCCTAAGTTTTTTATTTTTCTTGATGCAATTGTGAAAGGTATTGTTTCTCTAATTTCTCTCTTAGCGAGTTTGTTATTCATGTACTGGAATGTTATTGATTTTGAGTGTTGACTTTGCATACTGCTACACTGCCAAATTTGGTTATTAATTCTAGGAGTCTTTTGGTGAAGTTGTTGGGGTCTTTTATGTAGAGTATCATGTCATCAGTAAATAATGATAATATAACTTCTTCCTTTCCTATCGGTATTCATTTTGTTTCTTTCTCTTGTCTAATTCATCTGGCTGATGTTCTCAGAGCTATATTGAATATGAGTGGTTATAGTGGACATCCTTGTCTTGTTCCTGATTTTAGAATGAAAGCTTTCAGTTTTTACCATTTAGCATGATGTTGGCTGTTGACTTGTTATAGGTGGGTTTTATCAGATTGAGATAAAGAACTTCTAGTCCAATTTTCTGTAGAGTTTTTATCATGAACTGGTGTTGAACTTTGTCAAATTCTTCTCCTGCATTTATTGAGATGATCATGTGGTTTTTTCCTTGGCTCTGTTAATGTGGTATATTATATTTATCGATTTGCATATGTTGAACCATCCCTGCATCCTTGGGATGAATCCTTCTTGGTCATGCTGCATAATCTTCTTGATGATTTGCGGCATTCTCTTTGCCAGTTAATTACTGAGGATTTTTGCATTTATGTTTATTAAGGAGATTGGCCTGTAGTTCTCTTTTTTGGTTGGATCTTTCTCTGGTTTGGAAATCAGGGTAATGCTTGCTTCCAGGAATAAGTTTGGGAGTATTGCTTCCTTTTCAATTTCATTAAAGAGTTTGAGGAGTAGTGGCATTAGATCATCTCTAAAGTTCTTGTAGAATTCATCAGTGAATCTGTCAAGACCTGGGTTTTTCTTTGTTTGTAGTTTATTACTTCTTCATTTTCATTAACTGATATTGGTTTATTTATAATTTTTATAACTTCTTGATTCAGCTTTGGTAATTCATAGGTATCTAGGTATATGTCTATTTCTTCTGAGTTTTCCATCTTATTGGAGTACAGTTTCTCAAAGTATGTATTGATGATCTTCTGGATTTCTGTAGGGACCATTGTGATTTCACCCTTTTTCTTCCTAATCACATGGCTTTGGGTATTTTCTTTTCTTTTTTGATAAGGTGGATTAAGGGTTTGTCTATTTTATTTACTCTTTCAAAGAACCAACTCTTTGATTCATTGATTCTTTGTATTGTTTCTTTCTTTCTTTCTTTCTTTTTTTTTTGGTGCAGGGACTTGAATTCAGAACCTCACACTTGCCAGGTAGGCACCATGCCGCTGAGCTATACCCCTGGCCCTCTGTTGTTTTCATAGTCTCAATTTTGTATTAATTTCTCCTCTGATCTTTATAATTTCCTCCCTCATATGAGGTTTGGGCTTAGCCTGCTGTTCTTTTTCTAGAAGCTTGGGGCTCAACATTAGGTTATTTATTTGAGTTTGCTCTGTTTTTCTGATGTGTGAATTTATCACTATAAATTTCCCTCATAGGACTGCTTTCATTTGCATCCCATAAGTTCCCATTTGTCATACTGGCATTACAGTTCAACTGTAGAAACCATCTAATTTTTTCTTTAATTTCATCTGTGACTCATTAGTTGTTCAGGAGGGTATTATATAATTTATTATGTAGTTTTTTGGTTTCTTTTGCCATTGATTTCCAATTTCAGTGCATGATGATCAGACAATACACATGGGATAATTTCAGTGCTTTTGCATTTACTTAATAAGCATGTTCTATGGCTAGTATAGTATCTATTTTGGAGAAACTTCCATGTGCTTCTGAGAAGAATGTGTGTTCTGATGTCATTGGGTAGAACACTCTGTAGATATTCAGGTCTGATATTTCTTTGTTGATTTTTTCTAGTTTATTTGTGAAAGTGGAATATTGAGGTCCTCCATTATAATTGTATTGGTGCTTATGTGATTTTTCATATCCATTAATGTTTGTTTTATATAGTTGGGTGTGCATTTATATTTATGATTTATGAACAATCCCTTCCTCTTGGATTGTCCCCTTGACAAGTATGTAGTGACCTTCTTTGTCTCTTCTGATCAGTTTTAGCTTGAAATCCACTTTGTCTGCAAATGGAATAGCTATCCCTGCTTTTTTCCGGGTTCTTGTGGCTTGGAGTACTGTTTTTCACCCTTTGAATTTCAGTCTATGAATTTCTTTTTGAGTTAAATATGTTTCTTGCATGCGGCATATTTTTGGATCTTGTTTCTTCAAGATTCATTCTATTGGGATTTTTGGAATTGTTGTCTTCATTTATTTTTCTAGAATATCCTTCAGAACCTTTTGGAGTTCTGGTTTGGTGGTCATGAATTTCTTCAGGTGTTCTTTATCATGGAAATATTATTTCTCTATCAGTTTTGAAGGATAGTTTTGCAGGGTACATCAATCTGGGTTGAAGGTTGTTTTCCTTTAGGGCTTGAAATAGTTTACTCCAAGCTTTCCTTTATTTAAGGGTTTGAGTCGAGAAGTCTTCTGTGATTCTGATGGGTTTTCCTTTATAGGTGATTTGTTTCTTTTCTGTAGTAGCTTTTAGTATTCTGTTGTTGACTATTATATGCCTTGGTGTAATTTTTTTCTGATCATGACTACTTGAGGTTCTATATGCCTCATTATCTGTATCTCAAACCTTTTTCCATGCTTGGAAAATTTTCTGCTGTGATTTCCATGAGCATGTTTTTATGCCCTTTGTGCTATCTTCTGATGCTTCATTGATTCCAGTTAATCTTATATTAGTCTTCTTTGCATCATCTAGCAGCTATTGGATCAATTTTTCATGGTCTTTCATTTGACGATCCCCAACCATGACCCTGTCTTCTAGATCTGATGTTCTTTCTTCAGATTGGTTGACTCTTCTGTGGATACTTTCAGTAGAATTTTTAATCTCCTGGATTTCTATTTGGGTCTATTTCATGAAATCCAGTTCTCTTCTATGTTGGGCATTCATAATTTCCTTATCTTTCCTAAGCTCCTCTATTTTTTTTATCTATATCTACATTAGATTCACTAGTCATTTCCTTCACTATGGTCATCATCTCTTTAATTATCTCTGTTCTGTTTTTGTCAAGAGACTCATTGATCTGCTTTGTTACTTCCACTGCTACCACTTCATAAAATTCAGCTAAGAGGCTTTTGACTTCTTCCACCTCAATGCCCCTTTGACTTGCCTTAGGTGAGTTGGAGATGATGGGTTGCGTCTTGCTTCAATGTTTTTTCTCTCTCTCTCTCTCTTTTGTTTTGTTTTGTTTATTGATTTTCTCCGTTGAGGCTTGTAAATTGCTGATGGTAGATAGCTTTATTACTAGTATCAAAACCTCTTTAGGAAATGACTACTTTTCAGAGGTGTCTTCTAGGTGTAGCTAGCCTTTGGGTTTTGTCCCAGGACACTGCCTCTTCAATTTATTATAGATGGAAGGTTGTTGCCTGTGTGGACTAGAACCATTTCTTGGTACTGGACTATAAAATTGTTTATGACAGACAATCTAGATATTGGCACAAGGAAGATCAATTGATCACAATGCTGTCACCGTGACTAAAGTAGTAAAATCAGTAATAAAAATAGCATCAAGCACAGCCTGGAAAATAACAAATTGTGATAACTATTAATTTGTCACCTTTAACCATAGGTACAAGATTTTATAATTATATAACAAAATCTAAGACAAATCAGAAAAGTATATACAGTAAATATCCACTCAGTAGAAGGATTTTTCCCTAATGGGAGAAAATTTAAAAGTGATAAGAGGTAAAAATAGAGAAATAAGGAAGAGAAAAAGATTAGAAGCAAGACTGAAGGACAAAGCAACACTACCCAAGCCTCAGGATACTGTTGAAGAAGACAGGAGCACAAGAAAGAAGGAAGAAACAAAAACAAGAACAAACCAAAACAAAAACACTAAAAACAATGTTCACACTCATGAAAAAACAAAAATAAACAACAAAAAACCCACAAACAAAGAAAAAAGAAAAAAAGAAATTTCTCTGTGATTTCAAGCCTGTGATTATCATCTGGGGTCTACAGTTTTGTGGTAGTATCCAATTCAAGGCATGGCTCTGCTCTCACTGGTAGACTAAGGAGGCAGTCAGAGCCCCAGACCTGGGCTAGATAATACCAGAAAGCCTCTAGTAGTATTAGAGCAGGGTGCTTGATAATCCTAGTCATCCTGTAGTAGGAGTAGGGTGGGGTACCAGTTCCCACATTTTTAAATCCACAGAAGTTCAGGCTGATCTGGGCCTTTGGTTATGGGGTTGGGGCCTGAGTTGTTCTGGTGTCTCCTGCTGGCCTGACCACAGCTCCCTGACCCTAGACATCTCCTGCAGTTGTCTCTCACCCAATCACTGTGGGTTTTTAACATTGGGAGTCATGAGATAAAGCCAACCCACAGGTGCTTTGATTGTTGGGTTCAGTTGGTCCCTCCCTAAAATGGCATTTGACCAAGCCTGTCTCCAGGGGACACTGCAGTTCCTTGGACTGCAATCACTCACAAGCTATTGTAGCACGCAGCATCCACTGCTCCATTCCACCAGTGTGTTTCTCTCTGGAGGCCTCTGGAGTGACCCACTTTCACTGTGTCTCTGTAGTTTTGATTCTCCCCTCTCACGCCACAAACCAGGAGCTGTGGAGAAGGTGCAAATTGCCCCTTCCTGGTTCGGTATTGAGGTCTGTCTCTTTGCTTTCTCTGTGGGCTCCAATTTTCCCTTCAGATCTCTCCTGGGTCATGGCAATCCATCTCCCTCCTTCTCTTCTTCCCCAAGTTGTTACCCTCCAGTGTCTGGATTCCAAACCTTGGAGAGGGCAGCATGTTGCTGCTTACTGCTCCACCATCTTCCTGGAAGTCCCTAATTTTTTAAATATATATATATATATTTTTTTTTTTTTACAGTACTGGAGATTGAACCCAGGGCTCACGCATCCTTTTCAAGCACTCTGCCATTGAGCAACATCACAGGTTCTTGCAAAGTTGCCCAGGTGGAACTCAAACTTCCAATCCTCCTGCCTCAACCTTCCAGAGTGTCAAGATAAGGATATTTTTAAAGCATGTGTTTTTTTTAAAAAGGAAGAAAAAGGCTCAATTCAGAAAAAAATCAATTAAAAAATCTAAGATTTATGTGAAATGAGACATAAGGTTTTGTAACCACTCAAAACATGCCGGCAGTGACATAGAGTGAGTCTGACAAAGAAAAGCTAATGAACTAAGCTGAAGTGGCTTCTGGAGGCAATTTGATCAAATTCTGGAATGTGCTTCTCAGCCTTTGTCCCTCATCCCTCAGAAGCTTGACTCTGTCTGCACCTACAAAATATCCCAGAATTCCAAGGGCAAATGCCTTAGCCAAGTTCATGAGGCTCATCAAACAACCAGAGTGCTGATTTATCATCTTGGCAAGAAATACCATTGCCCAAAATGGAGGCTATGTCAGCATAAAAACACCTCTAAGTGGGATTTGGTGACAATCAGAAGGCTGCTTGAGACTCGAGGACTCATAAGATAGTTATGTAGGCAGATCAAATAATTTCTCCCTCATCAGGTACTTTGGTATAACCCCTTGATCTAGTTAAAATAAAGATAGGAATTATTTATAAGGAATCAAAGTATCCTATTGCAGATAGTACAGTCTGACTTCATTGAAGACAAAACAAAATAAAAGAAAGTCTCAGGATCCCAATCCCTGCACCACCATTTCTCTTTCTTCCCCTAGTGTCTGTGCTCCTTGATGTATTCTTCTTAAAGCCCTCTTTCTCCACACTGACTTAATTTTAAAGATTGAGCATGCTCATGGCTAAACACAATCACCTTAAAGCTACTGAATTTTATGTACTCAATTGAATGGGTCAGTTTGAGTTAGAATCACCACCCAGGTTTGCAAGAGCCAGATTCCAAATAGCAGAACTTGTGTTAGGGATCCTATCCTGGTACAGTCAATTCTGGCCAAGCCCAGGCTTGCAAATAGGAGAGATACGTTCTCAGAAAAAGGGGTCTGGGGTGGAGACACATTCTCACTAGTGGCTTTCACAAGTAGCATTAGCAAGTACATAGTTGTACATAGTTGTTGTTGTTGTTCAATTTTTATAATTTTTTAGTGCATTTTTATAGTACATAATGATCACATTCCTTATGGGGAATTGATACATGTACATAGTGCATCTCAGTTATTTCACAGTAGGAATTGTCTCTTCCATCCCTCTTCTATGATTCTTCTCCAAAGAATGGAACTGGAAGGAAAACACCATTTGTTTCTATGCAATTTCTTGCTCTCTATTTTTGTAGCTAACCACATAATTCACACAGCTGTCCATCATTAATCCACTAAATCAAGTCATAGTTAATTCTGCTTGGTTCAGAGCCAACTCCTCTTTATGGTTATCTTGCATATTGTTATTCTTGCTCGTCCTATATTAGCTTTACAATTGCACTGTTAGTCAATAATATTATTTCCTTCACTTTCAAGTCCATAGAAAACTGTTATGGTTTGTGTCTGAATGTCCCCTCGAAACATCATGTGATCATAGGTGGGGCTTTTCAGAAGTGGCTGGATCTTGGCTCTGTAATGCTGGGATCAAGGATGTGATTCTGGGATTGATTCAGAGTGCTAGGACTAAGGGTGTGCAATGCTAGATAAGAATATAAGGGACAGAAAGGCTGCTGTCATCATGTCTTTTCACTTGCTTGCTGCCTTTTGCCTGCCCTGCTTTGTCATGAACTGTTTCTCCTCTTCCATGACACCCTGCCTTGGAGCTAGCCAACTCTATGAATGGTGAGCCAAATAAACCTTTCCTCCTTTAAATTTAGGTATTGGCTATTTTGTCTCAGCAACAAGAGAAGTAACTAAGACAGGAACCAACTATAGAACCAAGCCCTGAACACTTTTTTTTCCCAAATTAGTTTGTTGTGCACAGAAAACCTAAAGAAAGTTCAGAGTTTTGAAGTATGAAAGTGTAACAAAATGGTTAAGAAATACAAATACAGTTAACCTAAAAAATTCAGGAAAGGAACTTAGATATGTAATCTGTTATCTCTTGAAGGTGAGAAACTAAGCAAAAAGAGAGACTGAAAATGGAAAATTCACTTTAAGTACTTATAATAACTCATATACTATATATGCTCCACATACACGTATGTGATCCATAGGAACAGATGGGAAGACCACATGGGAAGTGGAGGTAGTGATGGATAAAGACATCATAGAGCACTAGGTTAGAAAGACTAGGAGCTGCTGTGTTTTGTTTCCCTTACAGTGGCCCACCCACCCACCCAGGATGACTTCACAAACACAACAGCAACATTCCATGGTGGAAGCACCCACTAATCTAGAAAGAGCTAAAAACCAACCAAAACTTCTGCCTTGGTTTCCCACATGGTATCAGAAGCAATGGACTCTTGCCCTTGTTCAAGTGAAAGAGAAAGGGTATTTTCCCCTCCTTGTCAGAGAATTAAATGGTAAATAAAAGTGTCTAATGCTACCTCAGCCTAAAATGGGGTGGGGGGGAGAAAAAAAAACTATTTTGTCTATAGACAAATACGGAAGACAGGGAGAGACTTCGAGATTTCGGAGCATTAAAAGTGATGCAAAGCCCATTTAATGGAGACCCCCATAGCTTTTTTTTCCCAAGCACTGCAATTGATTGCTATGAGATTACGATGCCATTAAAATTCACTCTGCCTATAAACTAATGTTGTGGAAAATGCTGACGTTTATAGCAGTTCCTACAAGGGACATATTTCAGTGTGAAAGTAAGTCCTAATGTGAGAACTTTATCTCAGTAAAGCAACATCTAGGAAAGGGGAAGGGGGAGGAGGACGAGAGGCTGTCCGGGAGTGCTATGAGTTTTATTTCTCTCAATAATGGGTGTATGGATGCTAAATTTCAAAGACTTTTAAAAATAAATCTATTGGCCTTTGACAAAATCAATCCAAACCCCATAAACCAAGAAGTCATCCACTTGATATTAATGAGCCCACATTTGCATTTATTTGTCTCTTACACTAGACAAACCATTAATTTCGTGTTTATGCTTCCTTTGAAGTCTGAATGCTCATAGATAGATGGCCTCATCGAATCTCCTGCTGCTACATTAATATTTCGCTATAAATGATAAATTTTATCATTTTCCACAACACCCCTTTTTACCTTAAGAAAGCTGTGAAAATACAAGCAATAAGTCTTAAAGTCTGAAAGTACACCTTTTTTTTTTTAATACTCTTCAGCAGGGATCATTAAAATAGCAATATCTTTAACTTCAGGATGCCTTTTAATGGCCTCTAGCACTTGAAACCAAGATGATGTATATCTCATCAACTGATCAACCTTTCTTGGGTAAAAGATGGTTCATTTGGCTAGAGCTGACACCCAGGTTCATTTTTGACCAACACTCAGTGCCTGGATTTTTTCATAATTTATATGACAATATTTTAATTTCAAACATGAACCTAACTTATTGGTTTTAAAAGGTAAAGTATTTTAAAGGGGTGAGGTAGAAGAGGTTATCACCAGCAGTGTTCCCTCTTTACAGAGTCTAGAAAGGCAAAGTGCCAAATGGGAAGGCCAAGGGCTCTAGATAGAAGAGGTTGAAGTTAAGTGATATATAATGCATTATGGAAATGGTCATGAATGGTTCTGCCATTCTGTGATGATGATGATGATGATGATGATGATGATGATGACTGATGATTGGTGAATACTTATTGAGCCCTTTCTATGTATCAGATGCGGAACTACGGGCTCTACAGCCCTCCTCTCAACAATCCTGGTAAGTAGTTGCTGCTGTTATTCTCAGCTTACAGATGAGGGACTGAAACTCAAAGGGGTAAACAATTTGTCAAAGGTGTGACTGCCACAGAGTGGTAAATCCATTTATCTTTTTATCACTTTGCTATCATATTCAGAGCAATTGGGATCTCCTAAGACAGTCCTATAAATGTAACCTTTTATTTAGGCCCATACCAATTCTATTAATTCTCTTCCATGGCAGAGATAAGGATGAGATCCAAACCAGGAATTTCCAGGCAATTAAACTTTGGTGACAATCAGCTCAAGTCAGCCTGTGTCAGGTGCAAAGAACTAGAATATTTCTTAACCTTTAGTCCAGGCCATTTTCTTGGCACATTCTCTCCCTTCTCTTGTCTTTCAAGCAGCCTCTTTCCTGTTCCTGACAGCTCCAAAATCCAGTCTCACCTACACACTCTCACCCAGATCTCTTAGATGGGTTTTATTGCTCTCCTTTTTTTTCTTTCTTTTTTTTAAAAACAAGGTCTCTTGGTGATCCTCCTGCCTCAGCCTTCCAAGTGCTGGGATTATAGGTGTGCGCCACCACACCCAGCTCTATTGCTCTCCTTTGCCTACTCCACCCAAATGTACTTTCCCTTTGCTTATATGGATATAAAGTATTTGCTGCAATTCATGTTATGTGTTGACATTTTATTAAAATTAATGTGTAGCTTTTACATTTAAATATGCATTCACATTCAGCTTTTTTAGATTAATATTACACATTCCTTTTAGGAGAGGATGGGAAAGAGTTCTATCTTTGACCATGTTCAAAATGATTCCATAAAAGAGATTACTTGCATTATTTAAAAACCATCATAGTAAAAACATTTACAAATTATTATGATGTCAGGTATTCGATTTGAAGTTTTTTTACTTCTGACCCAAATTTATGGTTAAGAACTGTACTGAAGTGTTGAACAACAAGACGTAAGCTATGTTATTAAAATACTGGACTGACCAGAAATGAGAAAGGCAAATTGTTAGCACAGTCACTAAGAAATTCTCCTGTCTAGTGCTCGCTTCGGCAGCACACACACTAAAAATTCTCCCTTCTAGAGAAAGTGATCGTGGGAATAAGTATTTCAGGGATGCGTGCACCACACTGGTCTCTTTCACGACGTTGCACAGGTCAAGCAAAAAAAAGGGTGCGGCCAGATTTCCTGGCCACAGGGAGAGCTACCAGAACAAAGCAGGTTGTCTTCTTGTGGATAACTAGTGGATGGGTGAAGGGAGATCATTAACAGCAACAGGAATGCTGAGAAGGCTCCTTTGCGGGCTTTCAGTGCCCCGCTGTTCTGCATTCACACCAGTTAACCTGCATTGAGGCTCACCAGGAGATTCTTTTAAGTGAATAGATGATTAGATAGATGATAGATGATTCCACAACTATCCTTTTAGTAGACATATCTTAACCACCCCCACCCCGACCTGTTTTACAGAAAGGAAAAGTAAGCACCTGGGATGATGCCTAACTTGCCTAGGGACTCACAGGTACTGAGAGGTGAAGCTAGGATTCAAATCTAAAGGTACTTCTTCAATGCAACACCGTATGGCTTCTTTGATAGTCACAGATTTACCCCAAGAAGAAAGCATGTTCCAGTATACTGTATTTAGTTGTTATGTTATCTATTTTAATAAATGGCCTTTTCTTTTAAAACAAAAAGGCAATTAAGGAGAAAATGCTAATTTTGCAGGTAATCACAGCTGCAGCCAAAACCAGGCTACCTAAACTGGAAGACTTTGATAAAGGCCCTGACACATAAATTTTCCACTTTCCAGTGCAGTGCTGAGGATAGAAAAGCAGTCTCCAGAAGGCTGTTCATGCTGTCTTGAACTTGAGGAATGTACCCAAAATACCCCAGGACCCCAAATGGAATTAGAGCAACTTAATCTTTAAAAATTGTCATCTTTTTTCTGAGAAAGCAGCTATATGAGGACAAATTGGTCTGTCTATGACAAGAATTAATCAGATTGGATCTAGAAGAGTTTTGTCAACAGAGATCTGGGGCTTTGGCTAACTCTTTGAGGGCAAAAAGGAGAATGAGGACTCTTGCTAAACTGCCTTTACTTTCATTCTTTTTTAAATTACTCCTTTACATTTCTTCCTTTGGGATAAGACTATTTCCATCTTTTAATTTCCTACAAAGAGATGATAGCATACCATAGGCTGGAAAACTTAAAGAATATTCTCAAGGAGCAGTAGGATATGAGACAGATCAAAGAAACAACCAGGGGCCTTATTTTCCTATTGAACTGCCCTGCTAATTGACTCTGGTGATGGTAGATAAAGCTGAGGCATCACAATCCGGAGCCATCGTGTTAGGTAGACTAGTTCCCAAGGTCTTACTGCAATGCTTGGCTATAGATTGTGTATCTAGTGACCAGGAACTACCATAAACATCCTGAGGGGAAAAAAAGAATTAGTTCAAACATAACAGGGAGTTTTGTACTGCTCCCGATAACAGAAAGTAAAAGATAACAAGTTGTAAGAGAGTAAAAACGTTTTAAGTAAGCAATTGACTCACTACAGCACTGGAATATCTCTTGAAAGTGAGAGAGTTCTGGGCTTAAGTTGCCAACCAGTAGGGGACCAGCTCCTTGGCTGGGTCATGTCCTGAGCCATTAGTTGATCCAGAAGCATTAAGCCGGCTACCTCACCTACATGTTCCCCTCTGTTCCCAGTAGCATGATTAAAGAGATGCAAAAACCAAGAGTATCCTCAATTTTTTGCCTCCATCTGCTCTCTTCTTTTCCTACAAACCATTTTACATTCACATTCACATTTCACATTCATTGGATTTCCTGATTCTAGAACCAAGGTTAAAATTTTTAGTGTGTTCACTTCAGAGAGTAGAATAAAGAATGGGAAAACAATTTTTTGTTTTTAAAGAAAGAAACGTTAACACACAAGGCTCAGTAGTTGCACAGGAGACAAATTTCTTTTTGTCCTGTAACAATAACCCGAGAGAAGCAGGTGTCATCCTGCCGAGCAACGTTGCAGTGCAGGGCTCATTGTGTGGGATGCGAGTGAGTGTGTCAGCGCTTCTGCTGCCAGAGCCTGTTCTGTGCTCCGAATGGCGCCCATTGTGCCCATGTTGCTAGAAGGACTCGGGCTCACCAATGGAAAACATTTGCTCTTACTTCCCTCTAACCTCTGCTTTGCCATCGAAATCTACGGATATGGATATAATGCAGACCTCTGGCATTCGAGGTCCTCCTGCCCTGTACTTCTAAAACAATAGCTATTGTACTGCACCATGGCAGCATGGACACAGAGAAATAAAGGCCTGAAAGACTAGCTTAAGAGGGGGAGTGTGAGTTCCATTTGAAGTTAAAAACTCAGGGAAAACAAAACACTTCCGATTAAAGATGGGTTTTCATGCCTTTGTGTACACACATATGTGTATTCATCAGAACATTTCATACAAATGCTCATGACAAAACAAGTGACCTGTCCTCGCTTGCAAAAGCCAGGTGAAGTGTAGCTGGAGGAGACAGACAGAAAGGAAGGAAGCCCAAGCTTGCTGGATAAAGCTCATTCTAATTAATGGACTGCGACACCGAGTGGGAAAGGAGGAAGCTATCTTTTTACTAAGAAATGGCAGGCAGGAAATACAGTATGTTACATGCTTCCAACAAATGAAAGGTGCAACTAGATGTTTGTTTACAGTCCCCACTCCCATCCTTTTAGGAAAGAAGTATTAGAAAGCAAGTAGCTTTTTTTTTTTTCCCCATTGAAAGAACTTCACTGCTCATCAAAAATGCCAAAGGCACTACCTATAGCCGGATGATAGATATGTTGGGTTTACCATTTAACTTTCTGAGAAACTCAAGGCGTTTTGAAAACTTAGGTGCTGGAGTGGGTGGGAAGGCTCAGCAGACTCCCCAGGTCTAGAGCAACCTTGAGAAATTACATGAGGCTTACCTTGGCTTTGGGCATCACACATTCTATACCATGTCCTGGCTAGTTTAGATGTGACATTTTCTTAAAACTGTCCAGACATTTTATGACTTCCCCTTGTTACCCATTCTTGTACCACACTCATCTCCATTGCTTTGTTCACATTGTCCCTCTCACTGATATCCCATCCTTCTTTTCTTTCTTGGCCCATCCAGCTCCTACTCAGCTCTTCATAGTTGAAGTTTGACCAATACCAGGCCCTCCAACTCCAAGATTAGGTGAGAAGCATCTTCTCCCACAAGCCTCTGCTTAGTTCTTCCAAAGAAATTATCAGGCTGTATGCAAAGTCTTCCCCACTCTGTCAGGGGTCCTGCCTCATTTCATCTCTACAATGGGAATATATCTAATAGCTGACAAAAAGCCTGTGCTCGGTAAATATCTTATGGGTAAATAACTAATGGATGGAAAGTCTTATTCCAGTTCTAAGTCTCTTTCTACTATCACCTAAATTCAAGATAACCAATTCAACATCTCTTCTTCCTCAGAACCAGAATATCTTCTACAGGCTGAAGAATGGAGTAGACACTGAGGACAGCCACAAGCTAGACTTGTCTCTCTATGGAAACCTGCAGCTCCAGGGGGAGTCATGATTTCTAGTCACAAGAGCAAAGCTGTGTGTCATCCTTCCTGCAGTAGGCAGAGAATACATGAACCGAGAAAGAATCATTGAAACTAGAGTGAGTCCAAATAATTGAGCATTATAAACCAAGGTCAAGGCAGGGCCCAGAACATGAGTGCCAACCATCCACCTGGGGATGAGGGACAAACTTCAGCAGGCAGTAAGTGAACAGCAAGAAGCAGCAAAGAGATCACAGACATGAGCATGGCAAATTGTATTGTTTGAGCACAAGAAACACAATCACTTGGCCAGGGGACTATATAAGGCCACATTTAGAGCTGGGGTTGTGTAGAAAAATCCACAAAAGTAAGACAAGTATGAGCCAAGCTGACCTGGGTAGAATAATCTTCTTTGATCCTGTTCTTTCCAAGACAGTCATATTCAGGGATCAAGATGCAAAATTACATGTCTTTCCTGACCATGGAGTACATACTGAAAGACACTACCTAAAAGGGAAGTCAGTCCTGATGTTACAAATTAGTACCCATAATCTTCCAATGCAATATGCTTTCCGCCAAAATTATAGTAGAGAACACAACTTGGGCACGAGATCAAAATATTTCCCATTTTCAATTTTCAAAAAAGCCATATATTGGAACCCACAGAACTAAAATATCCCTGTAGCAACATCTCTGAGCCTCAAAACAAGTGTAATTTTGTTTACCCAGGCAACTGGATGGGAACCTCTCACCATCCTCTAGCATGATGCCACAAGAGCAGGACTCAGATGAGCCAGCTGCACTGGGGCAGTTAAGAAAGCAGCAGGCCCGAGTCCACCATTGAAACAGTTCCTTGTTCTCCAGTAAAATGCACTCCATCGAATGTCAGGCCCCCACATGGCAGCTTAAGCAGTAAGGAGGTGGAGCCCTCCTTTGGCCAAGGCAGGAATGGAGGAACTATTGTTTCATGCTCCAGCTTTAGGAACAAAGAATTGCCTAGACCTATGTGTTCCCCCTCTAACTTCATAATATAAATGTAGTATCAATTTCCACTATAGTAAAACTGTTAAGCCAAAACTAGAAATAAAGCATCTACACCAAGATATGGTGTGTTTTAGGCTCTGAAGGAGGTTAACACACATGTATGAGACATGGGGAAAAAACGGGTTCTTTACAAATCAATCCAGAAGCTTTAATGTCAAAATCACATATTTAGAAGTTTTAAAAATAATGTCAAAGCCAAAGAGGCCAAACACATTCACTGGAAGGAAGATAGCCTCTTTAATAAATGGTGCTGGAAAAACTGGCTTTCTGCATGCTGAAGACTAAAACTAGACCCATGTCTATCACCATGCATTAAACCAAAATTGAAATGGATCAAAGACCTAAATATTAAAATGGAAACACTAAGTCTGCTGGAAGACAGAATAGGCAGAACTCTTCAAGACATAGGTGTAGGCAAAGATTTCATGAACAAAACCCCAATTGCACAGGAAATACTACAAAGAATCAACAACTGGGATCTCATCTTATTGAAAAGCTTTTGCACATCAAAAGAAATCACCAACAGAGTGAAAAGACAACCCACAGAGTGGGAAAAATTTTTACCCAGTTGTCCCTCAGACAAAGGACTAATATCTAGAACAAAGAAAGAATTGAAAAAATCAGACCACCCGAACTTGAAGACCCAATCTAAAAATGGGCATCCAAGATGAATATACACTTCTCAGATGAAGAAGTACAAACAGCAAATAAATATATGAAAAAATGTCCTACATCACTGGTCATTTGAGAGATGCAAGTTAAAACAGCACTGAGGTTCCATCTCACTCCAGAAAGAATGGCTATCATCAAGAAATCAACCAATGACAAATGCTGGCGGGGCTGCAGGGAAAAAGGAACACTTCTCCACCAAAGGTGGGAGTGTAGACTGGTGCAACCACTGTGGAAATCAGTGTGGAGATTCCTCAAAAAACTAGAATTAGAAGTCCCATTTGACCCAGTCACTCCCCTTCTGTGTGTCTTCCTGGAAGAATTAAAAACATCATACAGCAATATATGTGCACCCATGTTTATAATAGCACAGCTTATAATAGCTAAATCTTGGAAACAACTCAAATGTCCATCAACCAAGGAATGGATAAAAAAGATTTGGTGTTTTTACACAATGGAGTACTACCCTGCCATAAAGAAGGATAAACTTGAGACATTTCTAGGTAAATGGATGCACCTTGAGACCATACTCTTAAGTGAAATAAATTGGACACATGTGTAAATATTGTATTGTCTCCATGGTGTGAGAAACTGAAAGAGTAAATAAGGACCAAAATGCACAATAGATGTTGTGAAATAGGAAGAAATTGTTCAAAAGGAGAGAGAAATTAGGGAGGGGGAAGGGAGAAAGGAAGGGAAAAGAAAAAAACAATAGAAGTAGGGAAAACGGAAACAAAGCTTTGTAAATAAGGAGGGAAAGAGGGGTTGAGGGGAGCGGAGGGGATTGGGGGAAAAGAGGAATCAGGATATATCATGTACAGGTACAAATTCCTTATAGTGAATATGATCATTATGTATATCTAAATGGTACCAATAAACTTAATAAAAAAAAATAATGTCAAGGCGTGCCTACTTTGGAGAAGAAAAGTTGTGATGGTTGGAGCATTCTGCCACAGGAAATGACTGAGCAGCAGCTATTCAATGAAATAAGCAACTTTTATACTAAAAAATACATTGGCAGTGGCAGCCAATTATTTTCAAAATTAGGGATTAAAACATTATCTAAGTAGAGTCTAAAGTCAATTGTATCACTAAAGATTCCAGAAATAATTCAATTTACTCTCCTGCTTTCTCAATCTTCATATTGTTTGTAACCCAAGCCCTGTGGTTTCCATCTTCTTAACACCTCATGGATTTATCCTCTCTCCTTCATCTCCACTAGCAATATATGACTCCAGATCTTTATCCTCTCTCTCTTTCCTCTTTTTGATTCAGTATTGCCCACATCCTTACTCCCAATCACTTCTTCATTCTTCATATTAGGCGAAATTTCTCAAATACGAATCAGAGGCATTCCCTTGCTTATGTTTGGTTTTTGTTCATTTCTTGTTTGTTTTGAGTTTTCCCATTGACTATAATAATGGCTTTAGCCAGAGGTCCACATCAGAGCCAACTGAGGAGCTTTTACAGAGCTGCCTCATGGACATTTCCAAGGATCACAAGGAGACGATATTTGGTAGAGGAATGGATGGCTTCCTGTGAAGAGCACAAAAGAGGCAGACTGGTAGCATATCAAGGGTTGCTAAGCAGAGCTGAGATGAAAAACAATTTGTTTTTAGTGCTATCTGCAGATTTATAAAAATTCCTCAAACAGGGCTCAGCATTCTGTTGTTGAAGATAGGGTGGTAACAGATTAAAGGGAGCCTCATACCAGCATCAAATTAATATCAAAAATATAGTGCTAAGTGTGCTATCCAATGGTCCACCTATTGCCCACCAATTCAGGATCCTACCAGTATAATGTCAACCTCCATTTTCATCTTTAGCTCCTATAGAGCCAATTTTCTAAACAACAGCACTCTTTTCTACTTCCTGTAAAAGTCCCGAGCTTTTATTCTCATCTCTGCTCTTCCTCTTCCAGCCATTCGAAAATCCCTGTCTCCTGCCATTTGTGTCACACTTGAAGCCCTTAGGACTTTCTAATTCAACAATAGAAATATCCTCTACTCTCCTTCTTGCCAAGATGTACAAGGAATTTATTAAATATTGTTTGTGACTATCATTATGCTTCAGGAGATAAAGAGAGACAACAGGAATTGTTTTATTTATGAAGGCTATGTATTGTAAACGGGAAGAAAAACTAACAAGCTTACATTGGGCATCAAGTATTTACATAATATTTTAATTCCGATGTTTTATGAATTTTACTAAAGAAGATAAAGCAGTAGAGCTAATAAGATTTAGACCCTGACTTTTACTAGGTGATCCTTCAGTATAAATCATACAGTGAGAAATTAGCACCAGCTTCTGGAATAACTACCCTTGGAAGAAAAACACTAAAGAAATGAGCCTCACACCATTCTCCCTTCATCCTGCATCCTACTTGATCAGATGCTGTGCTGAAGTCTGAAGGTGGAGAGTCCAACCCCATCTGGGAGATCATCACCTCATGTCTGTCAATTAACCACATCCATCCTGGACAAGACTAGGGAGATTGAGGATACTGCAGGTCACCATCTTTGTTTGCAACTTTCATATTTGCTGTGCCAACAAAGAGTTTCATTTCGTTTAAAGATTCCGATGTTAAGAGTGCCTGATTAGATTGGGCCATGCAGATAGGCGAGGAGGGAGGGGGATAAAGGGTTTCCTCCAGCCTTTATGTCTTCTATGTAACCCTAGCAGTTTCTTTGACTCTATCTCCTCCTCCTTCTAGGAGGTTTAGCATGTAGATCATGGGATGTCAGAGCTACAAATGCCTCAATTCTGTCTCTGTGAATCTGCCTTTCACAGTCTGGCCTCTTCTTAGAATGAGACATATTTGAAAGCAAATAGGAAAACAGCGTTTTCCAGTAAAGATGTAGAATGATATCTGTACGTCCTGCCTGCTTGCCTGGCATTTGGGAGGCTGAGCCAGGCCACAGTCACCTGCTCTGTGAAGGGAGTGAAGGGAAAGGGGTGGAGGAGACAGGCACCAGCATGGGCAGATGAGAAGAGCGGTGTGTCACTAGGAGCCATGGCAGAGGAGAGCACCGAACAGAGGAGGATGGGGAAGACATCCCGGGGGAAGATGCTTCACCTGAGCCCTGAAGGAGACTCTGGGTCTCCTGGGCTGTCCTTGACCCACATACAGACAAGAAATGGCCATATGTACATTTAGAGGTGCTTTTAGAAGCACCTCCAGGTCATTTAGAGTGAATAACTGCTGTCAACAATAAATTTTTTGGTGAATTAGACACTTAGAGATTCTATGACTTAGGACTGAGTCAATAGGTAGCTTTGTACTTAGATAAAGAAAAATTAACTGATGCCACAGTCAGCGCCACTCACTATTGGGATGTCCTTCTGATACTAATCTTATCACATTCTTTTCCTGCACAGGAATGTGTCAGGCTGTCTGCTATCCTTTGGGACTAACTGCAACATTCTTCCTTCATCTGGCATCCTGCTTGGTCTGATGAGATACATCTCCGAAGGTCCAGCACCATCTCCACACACACGTGCCCAAACTAGCTCCAAATTTCATCTTTTGTTTCAGCCAAACCTACTGCCTGCCAAAACTGCTTCTTTCTCTGATCCAAAACTGCTTCTTTCCTCCTCGTTGCCTTTGATTGGATCGTTGGCACCATTTGGACAGGAAAGGAGTTAGTAGGTGGGAGGAGAGAAGCAATGGGGGGAAGAGGGAAAGGAAAAAGTGGACAAAGTTGTAGTAGAGGAGAGAATGTGAAAGAGTGAAAGAGAAAGGGAATAAGATGTTTGCACAGTTATCTATTCTACCTGACTTCTCAGCATGCAGTGTGAGAGAGAGAGAGTGTGTGTGTGTGTGTGTGTGCGTGTGTGCTGTTCCTCCCCACAGCCCTTTGCAAAGAGATAATTCAATTGTTTGACACACTTCAAGTAAGTGTTGAATTTGTTTCCCTAAGGTATTTTATCTGCTTTGGTAAATTCTGCTTTGTGATTCTGAAGTCAGCTCTTTCCCGCAAAAAATTATATAGAAAGAAAGCAGACTAATTTTTAGCCACAGATGCAGAAAACAAGACAGATCCTCTTGTGGAGTATTGTTCCTCCACACAATATTGGTCCATTGTGTTTCATTTTGCTCTTTTTTAATCCTCAGAGCAATGACATAAGTTAATATGAGTTATAAATGGAAGCAGAGATGCAATATACTAGGTTTTAGCAGGGCTGTCTCTAAAGCAGTCATTTTTAAAGTGAGTTCAAGGAACAAGCCCTGTGTCTGTAACCATTCTCTTTTCCTTCTCGGATTTGGCACTCCCACCAAATTCTGCCCCTCAGGCCTCCTCATATGTGTACACAAGATGGCAAATAATTCAATCTAAAGCCAAAGCCAATTCTGGATGATTTGTCTCAACAGAATTAACTGAATTTTCCAAATGCTCTGATGCTCTGTAACTATAATTGTACTTTGTAATTTTTTGCAATGCAGACACTTGGAGATAGAAAGTGTTGAATTAATTGCACCATTTTTGTGACCTCAAGACTTTCTCTATTAAGACCAAGTTAATTTCTCAACATGAGAAGATTCATATTTTGTGCAGAATAATATCAGTAATAAACCCAGAGTATAAGTGAGTACTGTGCACAAATGGCTGCTATCAAACAGCTATGTGATCGCACCCTAGTTCAGTTTAAATGCAATTTATGTCAAATGCATTAACGGAGGATGTGATGAGTATTTGATTTGTTTTGGCTTTGTGGGCAAATAGCATCATTTCTCAAGGATTTGGATATGTTTTATGACTAGGTAAAACTAATAAGTTGGAGCGTTCACCTGGAGGGTCATTTATGGGGTCTTGATGCATTTCTGGAATAAACAGTCTTCACAGAGACACTTGGGGGATTGTTTGTCCAAGGCACTCTGGGTCATAAAGGGACCACTGGGCACTTCCTGTTTTTGAGGACTTCTCTTCACTCTTCAGGTTTGTCCTGATTGTGGACAGCATTTGAGCAGTCTTTGAGTTGGTCCAAGCCAACTCTTTGGGCTGTTGTTTTGACCCAGTGTGTCTGTGAGGCAGGCAGAACTGTGCTTGTTCCTGCTGTGAAGAACACCTTAACTGTCGAGTGGGAGTGAGTTGTTTCATAACATAATTCTGTTGTAAATTAAGAAGTGGTCCATGGAACTGTGCAGCTGCTGACTGAGTTCCATCCATTTCTCTACAAGAGATTCTTGATGGTAAATACACTCCTTTGCAGATAATGCCAATAACAAGGAGAATGAACTTAGAATAAATCAAGATAAATATTCAGTGTCCCATGATTTCTGAGGGATTATTTTTATTTTAGATGATGTTATTTTTCAAAAGCTAATAATCAGACTTACCTTCATGTTTGTGATGAGTGAGGAATGTAAAATTATAACAACCCTAAATTATTCATGGCCTCTTCTAAATCAGGATGACTTAGTTTTTCAGGTGCTAGCCACTGTTTGGATTTCTTACGGTTGATGATCCTGATTATGAATGCCAGGTAATTACAGGACATTTCACCGTAATAATAATTGTGTTATTTTTACTTATAAATTCTACTTAGCTCTACACAGTAAAGAGCTTTTGCTAATAAGATTATTCATGAAAATGATGTGTTAAGTAATAATATGGCTTTAAAAGTGATTAAAATGTTCACTATCAAGAAGTCATCATTCAAGTATTACTGTATCAGGTATTTGTAAAAAAAAATGTTGTCATAGATTAGCAATAATATAGCTATCTTTCTTATTTCTCCTTAAAAAATGGGAAAATTAAGTTAAGTACCTGGCACATGACAAAGGTATGACATTACCATTACCCAGAAACTTCTGGGAATGTGGGGCAGCATCTAACCACCACACCTGGAGGGCAGAAAGCACACAAATATTTAGAGGAGGAAATGTGGCTGGAACTAGGGAGCTTAAGAATCAGCTCCAAGCCATTACATCTCAGGTTTGAGAAATTGTACCTTTTGACAAGGCTGTGCTCTGACTGAGAAATATCATTAGTCTTTTTAAATGTAGAATTTCACATGTAATGAGAAAAACCTACATGTATGTACTCAGAATCCAGAAAGAAATATGGAAAAAACACAGAACTAAACTTCTTTGATTAACATAGCTCTTAAGATTTTTGAGGTGATGTACTTAAGACCTAGGATAAAGTTGGTTTTCTGCCTCCTGGTATGAAATGGCTTACAAGGCAAATTAAGAGCGCAGAGATAAGATTTCAGGCAGAAATTTCATGTTGAAATAATTGTTTTCAAGTACCCTTCAAACACATCATGAATGGTCATTTACAAAAGAAATAGTAAGCTAATAATATTTGTGTCTCACTTATGTGGAGGCTGAATTCCTCAAAATAAGCACATTAAATAGCCAAGAATATAAAAGTAAAAATGACTATAGTGTCCACAGAAAGTCTGCAGATCCCCCATAAATATCAAAATCTGCAGATGCTTAAGACTCTGATAAAAGGGTGTCATATTTGCATATAATTTATGTACATCCTCCAGTTTAAATCATCTCCAGCTTCCTCCTACCACCTAATACAATGAAAATGTTTAAATCATTGTTACACTTTATTGTTTAGGGAATAATGCAAGAAACAAAAGTCTATATATATTCAGTACAGATACAATTTCTGAAAATATTTTACAGTTGGTTGAAGCCACAAATGTGGCACTTGTGGACGTGGGGTTAACTGTGCAATCTCCCCAACCATCAAAACTCTGGCCCCACTCTTCTGAGAAGCTGCGTGCTATACTTCCAGAGTGTTGGCTCACACTAACCAGTACTGGGTACTTGCTTGGGGATTGCATGTTTCTTTTCCTGAACCCACCCCCACCACCCATCCGCCCATGGACTGGGAGCTTCCTGAGAGCAGGAGCTATGACTTTATTTCTCTAAGCTTATTCTCTTGATATGAAGGAGTCAATAAATTCAGGAAGACCCAAGGAGGAGAAAGATGAAGACGAAAAGAATGGGAGGTGAGAGAAGAATGTGAAGGAAACTAAGAAAGGATGGGAAAGTCTGTGCAGAGGAAAACTAGAACCATCTTCAGGTTTTCATATGAATACATTGTAGAAAACTACATGCTAATGTAAAGAGAGAAATAAGAGAGCAGAGACAGGAAACAAAGGATGTCTAGGAAGCATGTGCTTTCTTTTCTAACACAGCAGCCTAAAACCACCTGAATAACCCACACAGAGGAAAAGACTGAGTAGTTGCTGGGAATAACACACTAGGTGGAAGCTTGGTCATAAATGAATAACATGAGAACCTCGTTACTTAGGTCTGGAGTTCAAGGACTTCCTTAAGGAGGACTGGGTCCTGGATCTTAACTGGGGCCAAGTTAATGGCACCAGTTGATGGCCTTAAAGGACAGGAGCAAGAAGATAAGAAAGTTGCTATACTTACATTACTTTCTATTAATCTTCACTTATTTCAATATTTGTTCCACCAAATTTTCTTGAACTGTTAGACCTAGAATTGTAATACAGCTAGCATATTTAAAAACAGGAGGCATGTGTCACCAGCGCGGTTCTCCAGAAGCAGCACTTCAGATTGGGTGTCATATGCAATGTTTACTGGCATCCAAAGGGTCGGGCAGAGGGAGAAGCCAAAGTACAAAGCAGCCTTGATAAAACCTTAGACAAATCGGCAGGAGATCAGGCCATAACTATCCATATCAGGTCAAAGTGACCAAGCTTTTATACCCTTGCCTTGCTCTGTCATGAGATGCAGGCTGTCCCATAAAGGTAACCATACCTTAGAGGTATGACTTCAGATGACATAGTTCTCTATAGCTGAGATCTTAAGGAGTTGACAGCTAGAAGCTTTATGCTGACCACATTCCCACAACTGAAGGGGGTCTGAGTGATGTATCTGTATGTCTATCACAGTCCATTCCTTACACTGCTTAAATCAGGTTGTCATACAGAGTTAGGGAGAGCTACTCAAGGATTCTGTTAGATCTCTTGTCTGGTTTAAAATATCCCCCAAACAATCTCATGTGTTCAGAGGCAGGCTTTTGGAAAGCAATTGGACCATGGGGGACCTATGCTTATCAGTGGATTAATCCACTAATGAGTTCATAGCTAGATGTGCTACTAGGGGGTAGGACCTGCTTGGAAGTGTGAGTGTGACCTGAAAGGGCGTATTCTTGTCCCTGGCTCCTCCCTTCTCTCTCTCTCTCCCTCTCCCTCTCTCTGCTTCCTGGCTGCCTAAGCAGCTTTCCTCTGCCTTGCCCTTCCACCATGCTTTTCTACCTTTGAGCCATCCACCTGTGGATTGAAACCATGAGCCAAAATAAACTTCACCTCTCTCTTTTTTTTTTTTTTTTGTGGGTACCGGGGGTCGACCTCAGGACCTCGCACACCAGCAGGTGCCTGTGCCGCTGAGCGATATCACTGGCTCTTTTATCGTATGTGGGTTCCAGGAGTCGAACTTGGGCCCTCGCATTTGCCAGGCAGGTGCTTATACCACTGAGCCATCTCACCGGCCCCCAGCCTCACCTCTCTTAAGTTGCAGGTGTTGTATATTTTTTCTCACTGATAGGACGACTAATACAGTCTCTCTCCTTGAGTATAAGCTTTTAAAAGGATGTTATGGGCTGAATAATGTCCACCCAAAATTAATACAGTGAAGCCCTAACCCCAGTACCTCAGATTATAAATGAGTAATAAGTATAGTCTTTAAAGAGGTGATTAAGTAAAATGAGACTTTTTGGATGGGCCCCAATCCAGTGTGATTTAGGTCCTTATCAGAAGAGGAAATGTGGGCACAAACACGAATGTTGACAGAGGAAAGATCATATGAGGACATAGCAAGAAGGTGACCATCTGCAAGGCATGGAGCAAGGCCACAGAAAAAACTAAACCAGACACCTTGATCTTGGAATTCTAACCTAAAGAACTGTAAGAAATAAATTTCTGCTGTTTAAGCACCCAGTTGGCACCCAGTCTGTGGTATTTTGTTGTGGCATCCCAAGCAAACTAATATAGAGGGAAATTAGTAGGAGAAACTGCAGCCCCTATCAAAGCAGTGGGTCTTGGGGCCACACTGGTCCTCATTGTCTCACTCTTCCACTTTCCATTTTAGATGTTTCTTATCCTCGGATAGCACCTGTGTAGGCTGCAGTGGATTACCTGGTGGACTGAACAAGACCCCCATGCTCAAGTCTCCCGAGCACCTGGTTGCCCTACCTTTCCCAGGCTGGGGTTGCTAAAAGTTTTCACTTATGGTCACAGTTGGTCAAGTTACCCAAATGAACCACTTGAGTGTAACAGCAGACTACCTCCTCTTAATAATCACGAGGTTGCATTACCAAGCCAGTGACCTCTTTTCTCTGTTTCTGGTTCCTATGCACAAGCATGCCAAAGTGCTGAAGCAGCAGGCATAGCACAGCAATTTAAAATTAAATGGGACCAGTTGGGCACAGTAGTGCATGCTTGTAATCCCAGTAGTACCTCAGTTCATGAACTTAATTCTTTCCACGATTCTGGTCACAAACTGAATTGGACAAGAGCTGAATCAAATTCAATGTTTAGATTCAGTGTTGAACTTATGTACTAGGGAGGCTGAGGTAGGTGAATTCTAAGTTCAAATGCAGCTTGGATAATTTAGCAAAAGCCTGTCTCCAAAAATAAATAAATAAATAAATAAATAAATAAATAAATAAATGGCCCAGTGATGTAGCTCAGTGTAGAGCACCCTGGGTTCAATCCCCAGCCCACGCCCCACCACACACAAAATTAAATTGGAACCCTTGTTATGCCTTCTGGATAAAGTCAATCCTTTGAAAATCAGGAATTCAAAACTTTATGGAGTCCAGAGTTTTAAGGGCATAAATCATAAAGTCCTTCCATCGGCCCTTGGGAGTGATGCTAAGTGGATATGCTAGAGACCCGGGATACCTACCCCTGTACTCACTCATAATCACAGATGTACCAGTTCCATGTTACAATGGATTATTTTGGGTTCTACCCAATCTATGGCTTGATGGATCTGACAGGATCCAGCTCATGAGCTACATGATCATGTGAGGGTCCATGTTCAGACAGCACATCTTTATCAGATCCTAGCAGCTACCAGAAGGCATATAATTTTCTGCTGCGGATTGAATGTCTTTTCCAGAAATCCAGGAGCTGTGCTGTGATTCTCCCACTGGGGCTTGTCATAAACTTTACACAGCATCTTTTCCTTCTTTTCATGTCACATTTCCAGTATTTCCAACACCATAGGATCTCCCAGCTCATAAGGCACAAGATGCAGAGACATTTTCAGCTCTGGGCTTTACACTAGCAGCCTTTTATATCATTTGCATATATACCAAATAATTATGTCTAGATGTGGAACATCCTGCCTTTAAAAATTAAAGTCCATTATTGTATTGTGTTTCTTTCTTTATGGTAAAAGAGGCAGGATAAAATAAACTTTCTGATTCAAATGGGAACTCTTAGCACCTCCTTACCAGTAAACTCCTAAATAGTTTACAAGTATGTAAGCTTTGTGTCTTCATAGGACTTGTCTCCCACTTCTAGAGTGCATGTGTCTACCAAGCTTCCAGTTTGGTATCCAGCACAGTGTCACTGAGGTAATGGACCAGTGTGATGCTCTGCAGAATGCCCAAGTAGTCCAAACCTCTTCAGACTATGAGATGACAGTGGGTGGGAGACTTAACAGAATCCTGGGGCAAAAGCAGGATTATCTTGCATCGCAGGCCTGATTAGAGTTGTGCTGCAAACGCTGAAAACTTCGAGCCTTTTTACTCCATTGTAACATGGATTATTGTTAAGTCATCAGTTGCAGACTGCCAAGGTACATCCTCAACTCTATGCAGCTGAGGTCAATCCTGAAGGAGTTAAGAGCTGAAAGTCACCTTCTGACCACACTCCCCAGCACAGCTGGGCAGCAAATCCTTTTCAAGAGGAATCTGAGTGGTGTATGCCCCAGACTACAACACAAAGATCTTATATCACCACACTGTGTCTCCCCTTCTTTTCTTAGTAATAAATCTACAATTTTCACCTGAGCACAATAAGTGCTTAGAGTAAACACTACATTTCCCAACCTCCTTTGCAGGACTCCTGCCCCTGTGGCCAAGTTCTGGTCAATGGAATGTGCGAAGAAGTTTCGGGTAGCATTTCCAAGAACACAACCTTCCTTAACAGATGACCAATACTTACCCTTTGCCCTTTCTTTTCGTTCTGTCATCACTGCTTACCAGAAGGCAAATGTGATGTCAGAATCTGCTGTAGCCCTGTTGGGACATGAGGTGATTGTGGGGAGCAAGCCCATGCATATGACCAATAGCAGAGAAGTGCCCAAGTCCCTGAGGACTCTGTGAAGCAGAGCTGCATGCCATGCCCGGACTACCAATCTCTGAACTCTTCAGAGAGACAAATAAATTTTATTTTATTCTTTTATGTCAATGTTATTTGGGGTCTCTGTAAGAGCCAAACCTAAACCTAACTGATGCTGTTGGGGCCTGGTTAAGCATTTATCAGGTTTATAGTTCACAGATGTCCATTTTGGAGAAAACTCAGCAATGATACAAAAAGACTACATTGGATCTCTAGCAGAGATCATACTGATTTAGAGTAAGATTCTCATCAAAGCACTCAGGTTACAGGGCCTTGGCCAGAGCCCTAATTCAAACCTTGCTTGATTTTCCCATGATGCCTGCCTGGGTGTAGGTACAGGTACCTTCATCCTAGACTATGATGACCTGTAATTATCAGGATGCCTGGATCCCTACCCGGTCTCCCTTTCCAGAATCTGCATTTCCCTTACAATGCCCTGGCTTTCCGATGATGCTACTCTTAACAGTCTCTTCCAAATCATTACAATTTCCTCACCTGTGGTGGAAGTTCCAGGATCTCCGTTTTGGTGAACACATGAGGATAAGCAAACATTTAGCCTTATCATTTTTCTTTTCTTTCTTCCTTTTATTTATTTATGGGGGTGGGTCAATAAGCAGATCTCTTTTATCTAACTGAAGTTCTAATGCCTAAAACGATTTGATTTTCTGCATCGTGGCTGTACTTGTAATTAGTGAACTTAAAGTGGGAGTCAGGTTCCAGGCCAAAACTTACCACCCATTCCTTGTTCGGCCTTGAGAAAAGCATTTCCTAGGATTCAGTTTCCTTATCTATTGAATGCTTAGTTTTAGCGGATCATCTCCAATGCTCCCTTTCTGGGTCAGGGAGGCGCTGGTCCTGCTTCAGTAAGTTGCTACTGCCCTCTAGTGATTATAAGATGATATGCTTTTCTCCAAAAAAAGAGTAACCTGTGGCCTGATTGCTTCCTGGAAACTCAGAAATGGTCTTCAGTCTCTGGACTGTGTAACAGGCAAGCTTCATTTTTACGTACTGTTAGGGTAGGATGCCACAAGGAAGACCGTACAAGTACAAGGTATTAAGACAAGTATCTCGTTAATTTAAAGCAGAGAAAAAACAAATCTCATAACTGTCATCACAAACTCAGTAATATCATAGTTAAAAGCGGCACAAAGTAAGCCAAATTCGTGGGTTGACTCTGAGTTCTTCATAAGAGTTAAGAATCTTCTCAGGTGTCTTAGCATGAGTCAAGCTTTGGAATCAGAATTGAAACAGTTTCCAACTTTTCTTTCTTCTACATGGCTCCCTGTTGTCCACTTCCGTAATCTTCATCACCAAGCACATGCTCTGACGCTGGAGGGGCTCTCGGTCAAATCTATGGTGTGGGTAAGTGAATCTACACAGTTGGATATGGCACGAGGCTCATCCAAAAGACAGAATACTTTCAGCTTATATTTAACAAGTACTTAACTGTGCTGGACACAATTCTAAGCATTTAATATGTGTTTACTCATTCAATTATCGTAACAAACCTATGAAGTAGGTGCAACCATCATTTTTGCCTCTTTATCAATAAAAGAACCTGCCCAGCTCCTGGCAGGATTGCACATGCTCCCTGCTTGGAGTCAGGCATGATCATGTAAGTTGAGTGGGATAATGAAGTGTGAGTAGAAGTGGTCTTGGTTCAAATCCCCATGATAGCATTTAATTGCTGTGTGATCCTGAGCACATTACTTGACTTTTCTGCACCTCAATTCCAGCTGTGAGATTTGGGGCAGTTTGTTTAATCTCTGTGTGCATCGATTTCTTCATGTATATGCTGAGGGTAACAAGTGCTACCTCACCTATATTTAAGATTGAAGGAGAAAGTGTGTACACTTTCAAAAATATTAATCATATCTTTATAAAATTGTCAGAATTTTAAAGAAAGTCATTTTAGAAATATTACCCATATATTTGAAACATTTTGAAGTTGTATAGTGTACTATGTTCCTAGGAAAGATCCAATACAGAATATGTATTTATTTTAAAGCAAATGTTATCATGCATATCCTAATTTTATAGAACTCTCGTTTGTTACTCAGTTACACTCTTGGAAACCCCAAGTGAACCAGCTTGGTTTACAGGCACTCACTGAGCTCATGTGTTACTCTTCTTGAAGCTGTGCCTACTCTGAGCTTGGCACTGATTGCCATAAACAAGCTTGAGAAGCAAAGCACACATTTAAAAAGAGATGCATGCATTTATAGAAAGTGCGGTGTGGGTGAAGATAGGGGCAAAGAATCAGGCAACTTCTGATGAAGGGCACTACTCCTGGAGAGCTCCAACCTGAGAGGCATTCACACCTAGGTGTGACTGAAAGGAAGTCCTGGGCTGGCTTCCCAATGTCAGTCCCACAGCATAGGACTTTGCTGAGCAGACAGGGAGACGAAGGTAGCGGAAAAGAGCAAGAGAGAGGGGAGGAGATGGAGGAGGAAGAACAGAACCCCAAGCATCCCCCAGTGCTGTTGCATCTGTCAGAACCAGGTACACTCCACCACCTTGAGAAGACATAAAAAGAGAGAAGATAATGGCATAACCCAACAGTGCCCTGGCACATCCCTGTTCATTCCTGACACTTTAGGGATATTGGTGTGCGGAAGCATTTCCAATGACCCATGCAACTGAGGCTAGCCCAGCAGGTGCACAAGCGACAAAGCTGCAAACTGCTGAGTTTCAGTCCCACTTTACACCATAACTTGTGTTTCATAGTACATTCGTCAGCCCTGGAGAAGCACCTTGCTGGCATCCAAATGTTGGCCTCCAGAGGTCCTTGCACCTGAGTTCCATCCTCATCTTCACAGAAAGTGATCAGGGGCTTCACATTGGTAGCTTAGACCTAAATAGTCCTCTGCTGGAAAGATCACCCTCCTGCTGTGGGTACCCACAAGCTAAGGGCAGAGGAACTCTGACATAGGTGTGAAACTATGAGGAAGGGTAGCCCACTGATGGGTTCTTAGGTGTATTGCCCCAGGCCTCTGCTTAGAGTCTGAGCTGTTGTGACCCTCAAAAAGAATCCTGGAAATGGCACTAAAACTATGTCTTTCACTTAAAAATGCCGACGCTATCTGAAATTGCTAGAAGAAAACATAAGGGAAACACTTGAAACCATATGTATAGGCAAAGACTTTCTGAATAGGACTCTAATAGCACAGAAACTAATAATAAGAATCAACAAACTTTGCCCAACAAAGGAAGAAACAGAGTGAAAAGAATTGGAGAAAATCTTTGCCAGCTACTATTTCAATAGAGGATTAATATCCAGAATATATAAAGAACTCAAAAAATTTAACACAAAAAAGTCAATAAATAGGCAATGAATTGAACAGACACTTCTCAAAATAAAAAGTATAAATGGCTGGCAATTATATGAGAAAATGCTTAATATTTTTAGCCATCAGGGAAATGCAAATCAAAACTACACTGAGATTCCATCCTACCCCAGTCAGAATGGCTATCATTACAAATACAAAAATAAATAAATAAAAATAAATGCTAGAAAGGATGCCAAGGAAAAGAGACTCTTCTATACTGTTGGTGGTAATGTAAATTAGAACAGCCACTATGGAAATCAGTACAGAAGTTCCTTAAAAATCTAAAAATAGAACTGCCATATGACCCAGCGACATCACTCTTTGGTATATAACCACAGGAATTAAAGTCAGCGTACTACAGGGATCCCTGCACATTCATGTTTATTGCAGCACAACCTACAATAGCTAAGATATGGAATGTGCTTAGATGCCTATCAACAAATGAGCAAAGAAATATGATATATATGCACAATGGAGTATTATTCAGCTATAAAGAAAAACAAAATTATGTATTTGCAGGAAAATGGGTGGAACTGGAGGTCATCATGTTAAGCAAAATAAGCCAGACTTAGAAAGCCACGTTCACATGTTTTTCCTAATATATGGACTCTAAAACATTAAAAAAGATACGACATGAAAGTAAAAGGTTGGGCCGGTGAGATGGCTCAGTGGCGTAAGCGCCTGCCTTGCAAGCGCGAGGGCCCGAGTTCGACTCCCGGATCCCACATACGAAAAAGGGGCCGGTGATATCGCTCAGCGGCACGGGTGCCTGTTGGCGCGCGAGGTCCTGAGGTCGACCCCCCGGTACTCACAAAAAAAAAAAAAAAGAAAGTAAAAGGTGACTATTAGAGAAGAAAGGTTCTGGGGGAGAGGCCAAGGAGGGGGAAGGGGAGTAATGAGGGATGAAAATTATCAAACTTGGTTATATGTGTGTATAAATCTGCCAAAACGAAACCCACTAGCCTATAAAACTAATATGCACTCATTAAAAAAAAAAAAACCTATGCTAGGCACTTTACATTACTTCACTTAATCCTCACCGCAATTGGCACCTTCATCTTCCCCATATGAAAACTGAGATTCTGAAAAGTTAAGTAACTTGTCCTTAATCAAAGAGCCAGTGAGTGGTAAAGTAATTCCAAAACTATGTTCTTAACCACAGTGTCTGAAAACAGGCCCGTGCTGAAAACTCTCCGTGGTTATGGGTCGAGGAAAGAAAACCGTCTTTCTGTAGCCAGACACCAGGAAGACTAAAAGTCTCTGAGGAACATCCTTCCATTATGCAGGTTCACAGAGAGCTACTGCTGCTACCACAACTACTCATCTCGAGTCCATTCCAGAGCCCCAAGTCATGAAGCTAGAGAAGAATTTCCTTAAGCTTCTACTCAACAGTTGTCCAAACTTCTTTTCTGAAAATACTTTACGTGTATTAATGGTTGAATCAGGTCCACGACTCAACCTGAGTGGTGCTATTATTTCCCTCAGTCCACAGATGAAGATGGGAAGGTAGTTTTAAAAACTTGCTCAGATCGCACCCTGTGCTGGAATTCAAACCCAGGCAGTGTGGCCTCAGAGCCTGCAGATGCAACCACTGCACCTCATGGTAACATGGGATAGCAGTGACGATCTGCCCACCAGGCCGGGACAGGAAGACGCAGTTTAAAGGACCTGTCATAGGCACATCTGAAGGGCTGAAGTGTATCCTTTTAATTGTTTTCTTACTGATACTGTAAAAAGTACCACAAACTTCCTGCCCTAAACCAGCACTCATCATCTGGTAGTTTCTGCAGGTCAGAAGTTCAGCATCATGTGGATGAATTCTCTGTGCAGGATCTCACCGGGCTGAAATCAAGGCAGTGCCCAGGAGGTTGTGGTACTCTGAAGCCCTGGGTTCTCTTCTGAGCTCACTGGTGTTAGCAGAGTTCAGTCCCTAGTGGTTGTAGGACCCAAATCCCCATTTCCTTGACACAGTTCCCTTTGTCATCAAGCCAGGAAGAGCACACCCAAGTCTTTTCATGCTTTGAGTACATCTCTCTGGTGTCTGGCACATCTCCTTGATTCCCACTCCTGCCTCCTCCATACCACAAGCCAGAGGAAGTTCCCCATATCTAAGAACTCCTGCAACTACATTGGGACCACCTGGATAGGACAGGATAGTCTCCCTGTTTTAAGGTCTGTTGATTAGTAATCTTAATTCTATCTGTAGGAGATGGAAGTGATAACTAAAATTCTGCTTATCATACCCTTATCCTGTGGACGCCTATGACTCTAAGCAGCCCTGCAAGCCCACCGGGAGCCTTGTTTGCCATTCCTCCCACTACACTCTGCACAAGGGCAGGGACAGTGGCTACCTTGTGTGTGTGTCCCTATATTCCAGCACAATGCCAGCGTATAGCAGGTGCTCAACAAATACCTGCTGACTGAACGACTGGCTGACCCTAACAATGATCAGTAACATTAACTGTATAAAAAACTCTGAAGTTGATAAAAATGAAGAACATGGCATAATAGTAAAAAGAATACTCAAAAAATGTATATAGTGATATATTCAAATATATATAATAAAATGATAAAGGGTGCAAATACGTACCTAACAGCATGGGTTCTAAGAGGTAGATTGCGTTTTCCAAATCTGGCTACAAAACACCTCTTATCCATATTCTCTTCTGCAGTGTGACTCTACCACTCCCGTAGTTTTGAGTCAGCTTTATTCACATGATTGAAACCGAGATGCAGCAGAAGTAATGCTATGAGAGTGCAGAGCAGCAAAATTAGAAAAACCTACAGCGTCCACCCCAGTCCTGGGGAACACTTGCTCCCCAAGGCCTCCCTCTGAGGTTCTCCTCTCTGAATCTGGCTGTCATGTTGCGACCATGAGCAGTGCCCAAGACATCAGTCCCAGCTTCTGAGTCACCCAGCTCAGACCCTAGACATACAAGTAGAGCAGGCTCCAGCTGAGTCCAATATCCAGCCCTTCAAGACATCCTCCAGCTATTTCCATCTTCCCAGACAGAACAGACAGAGCAGAAAGACAAGGCTTTGCTGCTGCTCTCTGCTCAAATTGTGGTCTTACACTCCATGAGCATAATAACAATGGTGGTTGTGTCATGCCATGGCAATAGGCTACATAGACAATCGGAATAGGCTCCAAGAAATGAAGTCAAAACTAACTACATAGGACTGGTGAGATGGCTCAGCAGCGTAAGCGCCTGCCTGGCAAGCGCAGGGGCCCGAGTTCAACTCCCGGAACCCACATACGAAAAAAGGGCCAGTGATATCGCTCAGCGGCACGGGCGCTTGCTGGCGCGCGAGGTCCTGAAGTCGACCCCCGGTACCCACACACACACACAAAAAAAACTAACTACATAGACTCAATGTATATAGGCTAAAAAAATGTCCCAAAAGAAATCCCAAAGAAAGATCCCAAAGAAAAGGAATCTGTAATCAGGAAATATTAACACCGCCCTATCAAAAACAATAGATCAAGCAAATAAAAAACTGTAAGAATAAAAAACACCACAATGACTCAGCTGACCTAATAGATACAAGGAGAATTCTGAACATACAAATAAATAACACATATTCTTTACAAATCCAAATGCAACATTTAATTTTTTAAACTCTTTAAAGCAATTGACCTTGAGCTTATATTAGGTTACAAACGAAGTATCAAGTAATGTCAGACAATAAGATCAATACCACACAGACGTTTCTGATATAATAGAAATTAGAAATAAACAATAAACTGAAACATATAAGATATATAATATCAAAGTATGTAAATTGTGTGTATAAATTCACTGTTTAAAGTGGAAAGCCAAGTGGAAACTAAAAAATGTTTAGAACTGAATAATGGAAGAGCTACCTAGAAAATTTGCAAGATGAAGCTAAATTACTAACTAGAGGTTAAAACTTTGGATGCATCCTGTTTAATTACAGGAAAATTCAAACATGTACAAAAATATGATGCTATCATAAACCTACTTATAATTCAGCTTCCATTATCAACACTTGACCATCTTGGATTATTTTGGAGCAAAATATATAATATATTTCATCCAAAAGTACTGAAATATGTATCTCTAAAAGATATACTTTCCCTTTCTTAACCAAACAAAAATTCTGTAGTCACAAATAAAACAATTAATAATCACTCCTTAGTAATTTTATATAGTTTGTTTGAATCAGCATTCCCAACAAGGTATAATCATTGTATTTTGTTCATATGTCTTTAGGTATCTTTTAATATATAAGTTCCACTCCCTCTGTTTTTCCCCCTTGTTAATTTTTTGTTGAAGTCTGATATTTTTCTTGTAGAATTCCTGCAATCTGGATTTATTGATTCTATCCCCATGGAATCATTTAATATATTCCTTGGTTCTCTGTACTTCCGTAAAATATTGGTTAAATACTGAGATCCAGTTCCATCACAGCTTGCATCGTTGTCAAGACTACTTCACAGGGCCAGTGAGATAGCTCAGCGGCATAAGCACCTGCCTGGCAAGCGTGAGGTCTTGAGTTCGACTCCCGGTACCCACATATGAAAAAAGGGCCGGTGATATCGCTCAGTGGCATGGGCGCCTGCTGGTGCACGAGGTCCTGAGTTCAACCCCCAATACCCACACACACACACAAAAAAAAGACTACTTCATAGGTGATGGAAGGGGCTCCCTATTCCAAATTAGCAAGTCATTGCCTACTTCTATATGTTCATTATGGAATGCAAAGTGATGATATCCTAAGTATATCATTATACACTTATCAACAAAAATTATTGCAAAGAGAGCTTTCTCTCATCAACTACTACTTAATTTCCCTGAGGTATATTTTGTATAGGAAGAGCAGAATAAATATGATCTCCTCTCTTTAAAGGGTTTCGAATAATGAGTTATTATCCTAACATCAAACATTACCATAAGAGATATTTTTAGTATCATTATGAGCTCATGGATTTTAATATACATGATGTATTTCAATCCTCTGCAGATATTATTCTTTTTGATGGTCATACTGTTCCATCTTTGGGCAGTGAGAATGAACCCCTTTAATTAGGTGTCAGGGTCCTATTGTTATGACCCTGGTAGTCTTTGATAGCTTCTTTGTTATCTTTTGTAACAGATGTTCCAGGCTCATTTTGTGTATTTTCTGCCTCGGATCTGGACTCAGCCATTCTTTAAGAAGCACTAGTTCTTTTCAGTGGGAATGATAGTTAGAGAAATGCACTTTTAAATGGAGAGATTAGAAATAAATTAGTTATGTAGTCATTTCAAGAAGCTACAAACAGGAAATTTTTTATAAAAGAAACAGGAGAAGACAGTAAAGTGAAGGACAGAAATTAAGAATTAAAAGATTGTTCTTTGCAGTAACTAATAAGATTAGCTTAATAATAACAATAATAGTAATAAGGTAGATAAACTTTTAACCAGACTGTACAAGGATGAGAAGGCAAAAATAACTAATGTTGTAGAGAAAAAAATGAATGAAGCTATAGCTACAATGGAGATTAAGCATCATCATTTAATATTAGAAATTATTTAATCTTGGTACATTGGTAAACATATATTAGAAAGTTCCTAGGAAAAATCTAAAAATAAAATTAAAGAAAAATAGAAAGCCCGAATAAACCAAAAACCATGGTAGGAATTGAATTGAAAATTAAAAGACTTTTGCCCATACCCAAAGATCCAGATCCAGAAGTGTTTCGTCAAAATGTTAAGAAATGTATCAGGAAGATCTTTTGTTTGTCCTTTTGCTATTTCCCCAGTGACTAGAAGAAGGCCTGGCACATAGCAAGCACTCAATAAATATGTGTTAAATAAACCATCTTGAATGTAAAAAAAAAAAAGAAAAGACTGTTTCGAATAATGGAGAAAAGGTGGAAATTAACACATGAAGTAGTATAAGTATATTCTCATTATTAAAGTGAGAAAAGGAAGGTAGGGAGGAAGGAGGGAAATGGGAGGGAATGAGGGAATCATAGATCCATCTCTTTGTAAAACTAGGTGAAAAAAATCTTAGGTAAACATCACATTGAATTCAACAATATGTCATGACAAGGTAGGACATATCCCAGGAAATCAAGGATATCTATTCACATCAGACATTAGAATAAGTGAGAAAAACACAATATTAGAGTAAGTGAGAAAATTGTGTGATCATCAGTAAATACAGAAAATGACTGACAAAGTTCAATCTTTTCAGGATTAAAAAAAATTTGTAGCAAACTAGAAACAAAAGTAATTTCTTCAATCTGAGATAGAGTAATTACGAAAACCTAGAACAAATAATATATTTAATAATGAAAGATTAGAGGTTGTCCCTTTAAAAGAACAAGGAAAAAATCCACATCGCTGTTTCTCTTCACCATTGTACTAAACACCACGAATTCATTCTAATATGCATACAATAATTGAAAAGAAATAAAATTTTTATTTGCAAAATAAAATAATTTAGCAGGACTGAGGTTGTAGCTCAGTGGTAGGGTGTTCGCCTAGCATGTGTGAGTCCCCGGATTCGATCCTCAGCAAGCCACTAGACACAATATTTACATTAAAAGTCTACTGAAATTCTATACAGTAATAATTAGAGAAGATAACAAGAAAACATCCCATTCACAATATCGAATATTACTGAATCACATAGAAGTAGATCTGAACAAATATAGAGATACTGTACCTTAGGAAAACTTTTTTTCTTTTTCTTTTTCTTTTCTTTTCTTTTTTTTTTTTTTAATTTATTTTTTCATTTTTTGAGACAGGATCTCACTACGTAGCCCAGGCTGGCCTTGAACTTGCAGCGGTCCTCCTGCCTCAACTTCCCATGTGCAAGAATTACAAGCAGGTGCCCCAGCATACATAGAAAAACTTAATATCATAAAGATGTTAAATCTTTCCCAAAGTACCTATAAGTAGAACGTAACTCCAATCTACAACCAATCAGTGTCCCAACAGAGGTCTTATTTATGCAATGTGGTAGGTTTATCCTTAACTTCTCAGGGAAGTATAAAGAGCCAAGAAAATTGGCTGTTTAGGAGAAGAGGAACAGATTGTGAGCAGGAATAGGGTGGGACACTAGAGGGCAAGGGAAGGGAGGGAGGTTCTTGCCCTATAAGATATTAGAATTTCTATAAAGCCATTGCCACTAGGTAAGAGTGGTACTAGTGCCACAGTGGATAGGGAATTCCAACTCTGTCCCTTGTTAACTATGTAACCAGGGGCAAAATTCTCTGAATAACTTCTCTAATCCCATTTGTAAATTTAGCTTTAAAATACCAACATCATAAGTCTGTTATATAAACTATACAAAACAATTGCTATAAGGTGGTCAGTTCAGTAGGGAATAGTAGAGACATTAAAAAGGGTAAACGTGTGTAATCTTGATTGCTAAAAATAGTAAGTAAGCTGTAACACCTTTGTTAAAAATATTAAGTGGGAAAACTTCACTTCCAAATGTTTTGGCTGCCCCAGTCTTAAAGCCCTTTTTGCTCTACTACTAGCCCTGTATGGCCTATGTTAAAAAGAAAAAAATTTCAGTGGGCTCTTTACTGTGCTCTTTAATTGCTACTATGTCTGGGCCACTATTGTCTCTGATACTGCTTTGTACCAAGATAATTAATTCCTCCTACTCCTCTGAAACCAGAGGTTTTCATAGGCTTCTATGCCATGGCCACTTCCTACCTAACCAGATACGCACAGCTCAGTAAAAATTTCAGTCCTTTCGCCTAATGCTGTCAACAGCACACACGAGGGAGAATACACAACCTACGTGCTCTGTGGCTATGAACCAGTAAGATGCTGAGGACATCTAACGTTAATCAGAAATAATTTTTTAATACAAGCGGTATTATATCAAACCGTCCACAGTGATCACACGAACTTGACACGACTTGAATTTTTGGCTTAGATTTCTTTCCCAAATTATCTATTCTTCTACATTAACAAATGTAAAATTAAAGGTATATTGGGGTAAAAACAATATTCAGTAACATATTTTATTCAATTTTTTTAATAAGAGAGAAATATATTGTGGTAGTACATCTCTTCCTTCCAAGAAGGGGCCATAAGATTTGTCCAAGTTTCTTGGACAGGATCTGGTCCACAGTACTGGTTCCAGATTTCAATGCAGTCACTGCCTCTCCTTTCTTGAGGCATACTTTTCCTCACTGGTGTCATAGGTAGGTTAGAAAAACCAAATCTTTGGTACTAAAGAAGTTATAAATGATTTCTCTTAATTGCGTGATTTGAAACCTCATTGGCTATGACATGCATGCTTTCAACAGCACAGAAGCAACCTGAAGTTATTAACTCAGAAAAACCAGTTAAAACAGGAGTTCAGTGTTAGCAGGTAATTGGATAACAACTAACACCTTACTTTGCTTCTCTGAGCCCAAGAATTGCTTTCCACAATTCTGGGCCCCACTAAAGTTGGTGAAACTAGCCCTATAAACCATCCTGATCAGACTCTCTAGACCCCAGAAATTTTCAATCCTTTTCTTCCCCACTACACAGAGGATGCGTGATGTCTCCATGAGGCTCTTACTACTAAGAACGTGCTCTGATAATGGGTGGCAACAAGAGACCATAGTTAGTTTGTGCATAATTGCTAGTAATTTCCTTCTCTCCTCCTCAAGAACACACTAAAGACAGGTTCAAGGGAGTGGGTGGAGGGGTGTTATTCGCGATTCTCCAGAAGAACAGAACCAACTGAATGTATATTTAATCATCAGAGGGGATTTATTTGACTGGCTTACATGATCAGATGCTGAATAGTCCTCCCGTGGCCATCTCCAGGCTGCAGAACAGCGGAAACCAGTGTCTCTCAATGCAAGAAGCTGAAAGCCTCAGAACAAGAGGAACCAATGATGCAGCCACATCCCAAGGCCTGGAAGCACACTAGAGTCATGAGTGCAAATCCATACACTAAGGCCGAAGAATCTAGAGCAGTGATAGCAGACCTTTTAGAGCTTTCAATGATACAAACAGCCCTCTGAGGCAGGCATGCCATAGGTTTGCCACCACTGATCTAGAGTTTGATATCTGTGAGCAACGGCAGCGCAAAAAAATAAAATAAAATAAACACCCACTCAAGAAGAGTCAAGTGAGCCAGCAACAATGAACTTCCCATTCTTCCTCTTTTTGCTCCATTCAGGTCTCTGCCTTTCGGACAGTGCCACCCGCATCCAGGGCAGGCCTTCCCCTTCCCTGCTCAGCTCACTGACCCACAAGCCAATCGTCCCTGGAAACACCCTCACAGATACACTGAGCAGTGTAATTTGCCAATTTTTCTTGGTGTCTCTCAAGCCAAACAAGTTGACAACAAAGATTAAGGCATCACAAGGGGAACTGCTGTTGTTTCTAAACCAATTACGTTGCTTAAAAGTTCACACCTTTTTTATGGTAACTGAGGATTGTCACAAGAGGGCAGCTGAAAGCCTAGAGTCCTGCTCTAAAAACCAGGCCTCAGGTGGTAGCCCTGCTAGTGACTCTCCAATCCGATGACATACCCTTGTCTCCTTAGCGGTAAAGAACTTCCGGGGCACCCCAAGGAATAGCCTGACAGTGTCTCTCTGGCCCCCCTCGTGGTGACGGCAGTGGTCAGTTCCAGCAAGCACTGCACATTTTATTGCCTGTTAAGTTTCATCACAATATGTAAATTTAGTAGAACTAATTCTGAAGGCTGGAAGTCAAAATCCTATCTGGGCTGAATTTAGGGTTTCCTGGTAAAAGAGGAAGCAGGAATCTTTTAGTTCAGTGGCACTTTTAAAAAGAAGTTTAATTGAAGTCTGAAATGTTGCATGAATGGGAGATATAAGTTTTAATTGAAAAATAATTATAACCACTTAATCATTTTTAAATGAGGGCTGTAATTGCAGTCAGCGCACAATAGCCAATAACAGACACTGAGATTTCCGCAATAAAGCAGGGATGGTACAGCTTGATTTGCTAATAGCACTTCCACTTCTCCTCCCTTTTGTCTCAAAGATTAATTCAGGCAAGGGCTATTAGTGCTGTTAATTGGTTCTGCAATTTAGACCTTGTGCCTGTGAATGAATGACTGATGCAGTCGCTCAGCCAATAAATGGGAGCACTTCGTCAATGCTCCCCATCGTCCAGCAGGGCACCATCCTGGCTGCCCAGGCTCCCTCCTGCCAGCCTTTGAGGACAAAAGGCCCCGTACCTCTTCTAGGTCACAGCTTCAAGAGGACCTGCAATAGGTCATCAAGATGCCTTTGAAATGAGACTGACTTATCAAATCTAATGTACATTCAACTAGCATTCTTTCCTCTTCACCCAAAGAGTTTTTTTCCTCTTACTCTGTTGGGAGGCTGTGAAGGAATAGGAAGCCTAGTTACAAAGCTTGGCAAAAGGAAGCAGCAACCGTAACACTAGCTTGAAGATAAATATCCCCAGAGCACATGGAGAAAACCTTCTCTAATCACTGCAGCGTCTTCTTGGCACAGCACACCCCAGGAAGGATTTGGAGAGTTATCAGGCCCAGTGGGAAAACATACAGCTTGTGCCACCTCTGAGGACTTTGGAGATAACTGCATGCTGAAATGCCACCAAAAAACACCCTGATTAAAGACTATCCTCACCAGTGGTCATTTACAAACCCACGTTGGGTTTCACTATTCAGAAAAAATTGTCATTGCCCCATGAGAGAGCCCCTCCACTACAGCGGCAGGCCCACCACTCACTGCCATGGGTATTCAGGTCAATGCCTTTTGGAACTAAGATACTTAGGGTTAAAGTTCTGCCTGCCATTTTGACTCCCTGGAGCCACTTCATGACAAGTAGACAAACAAGATAAAGACGTGGGATGTCCCCAATGAAGGGAGGGGTGAGAATGGAAAGGAGCTCTGGGGTTATCCCCTGAATTCCACACAGGCTGTGTATTGGGGTTCCACAGGGGAATCCATGCTCAAGCTGGGTCTTATTCATAAGGTGATTCTTTTCCCCAGAGTAAGACTTTAGAATCTCATCTCTGTCCATACAAGGAAATTTGCACCTATAGGAAGAAGAACCATTGCTTAGACGAGAGGAAGAGGGAAAGCCATAGCACAAGAAGTGGTTTCTGAAACAGCAAGTTACCAGGCACAAATCTCCACACACAAACTTTATGTTTAAGAAAATAACTTTGTCTATCTTTAATAAGTAAAGATAATTTTTACTTTTAGACCCATTTCACTTAGTGACAGATATTCGGCCTTGATCTTATGCTTCCCCAAAGGTTGAATCTAAGCTTAGGGGTTTATTGGTACTAAGCCATTAGCCAAGGACACATTATCTATAGAGAATTTAAAAGCAAACTCACTCAAAGTCACTCTTTTTTGTTATTATATACAGCCTTCCCATGTACTGTCAATGATAAGTACTCCTCCAAAAAATACCTCTTGTAAATTTAACATCTAAAGAGTCCTGGTGGTTAGTTTTGGGTATTAATAATATATATGAAGTTTCAAATTAGCCCATGTTCACTACTTCTCTTTTAACAAACATTTTCTACTTAGAAGTTAATTCAGAAAGTTTCCAGTTGTTTAGTTGGCCCCCACACAGCTGGACTCAGCTGGCACAGTCATTTCAAGAATAAGTTGAGAATCACTCATGTTTGCTGTAGGCATAGTTCCATATCTACAGCTCCCGTGGTCCTACACGTTCCTACATTTAATCAGTAGATTTGCAATAAGCAAAGATAACACAGTTACTGTCCAGACAAAGGACACATGTTACCTCAATGCTGTCATTCTACAAGACCACTTGGGGGCTTTCCTGTGTTTAAAATTTAAAACATCACAAAATGCAATGTAACTTTTTCCTTAAAAAAAAAGTCTAATGTCAGTAAAAAGTACTAATTCATCATTTTCTATATTATACTTGTTTTGATTTTTTGTTTACTGGCATGATCATATATATTTAAGTTAAATAAAAGAAAAATTCCATGTCTACATTTTTTCTCTGGCTATTATTATTACTTGTTTCATTTCATGATTATAACTAAAGATAATTTGACCATATAGAGGGAAGAAATATTAATACATGATCCTCCTTAAGTGTCAGGCATGCTAGGTACAACACTGTTAGAATAGACATGTTAATTACTGAAGTATAGCTGATTTGGTTTGCTCTGACTTCCAGATCTATTGCCAACTCAGAATGATCAGGAAAGTGATAAAGCTTGGATGGTCACCAGTGGGCAGGGAAAGAACTATCCCAAGACTGGGTCTGTGTGGACCTGAGGAAGAAGAATTATCTTGGACTTGCACCTTAGGATTCAGTTCCTTCACTGAATTTTGTAAAATATTGCCAGAGGGAAGTAAAAACCCTGAACTTCACTTATATTATTATACTAGGCCCCTAAGGTGAACTTAAACAAGGAAAAAAAGAGGAGGAAATGGTACATCTAGTGTAAGGACAAGCCTAGCACATCAAGAGATGGTGAAATAAAAGGAGGGTCCCAGGAAACCTGGCATCTGCAAATGGGTTAGAAATGGCCATTCTATTCAACATCCCAGGGATGTTTATGCTGTGTGTGTGTTAATAACATCCCAAGGAAATTTATGTAATATATATGCATATATTGCATATAACACATATATTAACAGTATATTAAGAGTTCAGTCTCATTAAACCACTCGTTTGCAGTCTTTCTAAACATCCCCAAAGATTGTTTCAGATGGATCTGCACTGCTGACTTGTAGGATCAAGAGCGAGTACCCACAGAGTGGCCAGCTAGCAAGCAGCTCTCCGACCAAAAGCCACATCAACAAGCTTATTTCTATCCAAGTGAGCTTCACGTTATACTTACACTTTTGTAAAAGAAGAAAGAAAGAAAGAAAAACTATAAAACCTTGACTTACACAGAAGATAAAAATCTGAAAAGTACTCTAATCTAAAATGGTAATTGCAGGCATGTATTTTATTTATAATTGGGGGGTACAGACCTCTGCCCAGGAACTTGACATTAATTTTACTAAGAGAAGATATTAAAATACAATCTTGTAATGGAATTATTAATCTGATAAGAACTTTACTAATCAACATGAGCAAGTAAATCAAAAGAGAAGAATAAAAATGTCCACAAATACAGGAAAAGACGCTCTTCAGTGGACAGAAAGCAGAGAACTGCAAATTACAATGGGACATCACTTCCTCCTTTTCTTTATTGAAAATTATAAAAATATAGATGACCTTCAGTTTCCAAGGATATGGAAAATTGTCACTAAATATACTGTTTGTTAGCAAACATATTAGCTGTTCTTTTTGAGAGAACAATATGATCAAAACTTTAAACCTACATTTCTTTTATGTCCATACCAGATATTTCACTTCAAGAAGTTTATCCTAAAAAAATAGGGCCGGTGAGATGGCTCAGCGGCGTAAGCGCCTGCCTTGCAAGCGCGACAGCCCGAGTTCAACTATCGCTCAGCGGCATGGGTGCCTGTTGGCGCGCGAGGTCCTGAGGTCGACCCCCCGGTACCCACAAAAAAAAAAAATTGTTTAAAATACTGAGGAAAAAACTAAGGTTCTAAGATACCAATATTATTATTCTTTATAGTAAAAAATATTGGAAACAAACATACATAAAATGGAATTAAATTATGATAGAGTCACATGATAGTTTACTACTACAACTAATACTTCTAAAAGATTGGAGTAAATCTTGATGTAATGGAATAAAAATTATACCATGATATAGTAAGTAAAGAGTTATAGAATATTGGGTGTAATCAGCATATTGAGTAGACATCACTGTTGACATAATAAAAATGCAATTTTATTTTGGATCTTTTGTTGTCGTTTTAAAATGTGGGTAGTGGATGTTAATTTCCCCTGCAACAAGAGGAAAACCCAGCAGTTCTGTGATTTTTCTCCTCACTCTTGATTAGTAACAAACAGAAAAGCACTTTAAGCTACAATTACCATCTCAATTCAGACATCAGAATGGTTGGTCCGTGATATCAGTCAAAACAACAAAGTGCCCCAGTTTGGCATTTATCTTTTAGCTGTGTTTTTGACGTGTTTTGCTGTATAACTAACCTGTTTCAAGGCCAGAAGCCTGAAATCAAAGAGCAGAATGGAGCTGTCTTCTTTACTGTTCTTTCCATAGAACATCTGCTCTTTCCTTTCCCTTCTTCTCCCCCATGTCTCTGCCCCCTCTCACGAAGACCTGGCAGCCAAGCCTGGCTTCTTGTGGATGGGAGGGGGGAGGAGGTAGGCAGGATGGGAGGAGTGGTAGCCTCCAATGATAAACTATTTGCTTTGTCAAACAAACAGAATCAGAAACCAGGAGTGGAATGATAGGGCACCAAAGACAAAATGTAATCTGAAGTCAAAGGGGGGCAGTGGGGCCCTTGGTTTAGTGGCCCAGCTCTGATAGAGGAGGAGGACATGAACGGAGGCCATCCCAAGTAGCAGGAAAGTACCAAGCAGTGGTTAGGAAGTGAGAGAGAAAAAGCCTGTGCAGGAAACAGTGAAAACACAGGAAACTAGGGAAGGAGAGAGCAGGAGGAGGGAGGACTGCACCCACCCTGACCTTACTCTGCCAGGTACTTTCTGTGTATTTTTTTGGTAACGGGAATCAAACTCAGGACCTCGCGCTTGCCAGGCAGGCGCTGGGCCACTGAGCCTATCTCCAGCCTTGACCTTTTTTGAGTAGGCGTCTTGTTGACCTCCCTTAACAAGTGCCCTGACTAAGGCTTGAAGAACCAAGATGTTAAACCCAGTACCCCCGATTCCAAATCTCCTGTTCCTCTCACGTGTCTTTGGTTCCCAAACATGGAACTAGAAACAATTCTGTTGAGTGAAATTCAAGTTAAAGAAAGTTAAATATCACTTGTTTTCTCTTAAATGAAAAACTTAAAAAAAAAAAAGTAAATTAATAAGTAATGAAAGTAAAAGGAGAGAGGACAAGAAATCAGGAGGTAGACTTTTGGAGACAGGGAAGGGGGCAATCAACAAAGGGAGGGGCATGGGAACTGAAATTAATTAAGATATGTTAAATGCAGATATTAACTTCCCAAAATAAACCCCATCATCATCTAATATTGACATGAACTAACAATTTTTTTTTAAACCAGTATCAAGCTAGCTGTTCAGAATCATCTGGAGAACTTCTTTAAAATAAATAATCCATAACCCCTGGTCTCATCCCAGTCCTACTGAATCAGTCGCTGGGAGACAGGCTCAAGATGTCAATTACGCACATAAGCTCCTTGGATGATCCTGAGGTGCCCCTGAGTTTGGAAACTAATATACTGGATGCATCACATTACCTCCAACGTATCGGTAGGGCAGAGGGGAAGTGCCCAGTTATTTTCTAAGCTTTAGTTCAGTAGAAGAACCTTCTGTGCCCTGCCTTAGTGCAGTAGCACACGTTGATCTTCCTGGACGTGGCTGAGCTGGGTGCTGCCTCCACCCCGGCGAGGAAGCTGAGGACAGCAGCGCGATGTGACGCAGGGACTCTGAGCTGCGACGGAGCAGGCTGGGGTCAGACCCCAGTCTGTAGGACTCTTGGTTCCTGGTCTTCAGAACTTCCTACTCTGCTGAAGGGGGAAAGGCCTGATGTTGGTGGGGGGAGATGAAGATCCTACAGATAAAAGGGATAACTGTGGAGCGACTTGACAGAGAAATCCACAGGAGTGGCCCCAACTGTGGAAACGCAGCCGGGAACGCGAGCGTGACGGAAGCTAAGGGCAGGCCAGGACAGTGCACGTGGATTCACCAGCGCTTCTAAGCCCCGGCTCAAGAAGAGACTTCAGGTGGCCTTGAAAAGCAGCCTTTCTTCAGGGGGCATCACAATCCCCGACTTGAAATTATACTATAAAGCTACTGTGATAAAAACAGTGTGGTACTGGCAAAAAAACAGACCTGAAGATCAATGGAACAGATTAGAAGATGCTGAAGCAACCCCAGACATACTAAGCCACCTTATCTTTGACAAAGGTGCCAAACACATTCGCTGGAAGAAAGATAGCCTCTTTAATAAATGGTACTGGAAAAACTGGCTCTACACATGCCGAAGATTAAAACTAGACCCATATCTTTCACCATGCACTAAACTAAATTCAAAATGGATCAGAGATCTAAATGTTAGAACAGAAACATTAAATCTGCTGGAAGGTAGGATAGGTAAAACCCTTGAAGACATTGGTGTAGGCAAAGACTTTATGAATAAAACCTCAACCACACAGGAACTATCCCAAAGAATCAACAACTGGGATCTCATCTTATTAAAAAGCTTTTGCACAGCAAGAGAAACCACCAACAGAGTGAAGAGACAACCCACAACGTGAAAAAAAATGTTTGCCAGCTGTTCCTCAGACAAAGGATTACTATCGAGAACATATAAAGAACTCAAAAAAATCAGACCTCCCAAATTTAAAGACCCACTCCAAAAATGGGCATCTGAGATGAATACACATTTCTCAGATGAAGAAATACTAATGGCAAATAAATATACAAAAAAATGTGCAACATCACTAGTCATTCGAGAGATGCAAATTAAAACAAGACTGAGATACCATCTCACCCCAGAAAGAATGGCTACTATAAAGAAATCAACTAATAACAAATGCTGGAGGGGCTGTGGGGAAAAAGGAACCCTTCTTCACTGTTGGTGGGAGTGTTGACTGGTACAGCCACTGTGGAAGTCAGTGTGGAGATTCCTCAAAAAACTAAGGTTGGAGGTCCCATTTGACCCAGCTATTCCCCTTCTGGGCATCTTCCCAGAAGAATTAAAAACATCGTACCACAGCGATATATGTGCACCCATAGCAGCACAATTTGTAATAGCCAGATCTTGGAAACAACCCAAATGCCCATCAACTGAGGAATGGATAAGAAAGATGTGGTATTTTTATACAATGGAGTACTATTCAGCCATAAAGAAGGATAAACTGGAGACTTTTATAGGTAAATGGATGCAACTCGAGAAAATACTCATAAGTGAAATAAACCAGAAGCACATGTGTAAGCATCGTATTGTCTCTCTAGTATGAGAAACTGAAAGAGTAAATAAGATCCAAAATGTACAATAGACATGGTGAATCAAAAAGAAACTGGTCAATAGGAAAGAGAGACTGGAATAGGGAAAAGAAAGAAGGGAAAGGGAAAAAAATTGTATATATATATATAAGATGGTTAAGATAGATACACTACCAATTTTACTTAGTTCATTGAAGAATAAGGTTTGAGCCAATAATGTTTGGATAATTGAATGCTAATGTCTGGTATCCTGAATAACTAACTTAAAGATAATAATACGTAATGCATTAACCATTGTTACCCTTATATTATGTTGTTTTGAAAATTTGTTCTTTTTTTGATTTGTTTTGTTTTTTTCTTCTCTTTAAAATAAAAAAAAAAAAAGAAAGAAAGAAAGAAAAGCAGCCTTTCTTTCCAGGGGCTGGCTCCCTCTGGTGGCTGCAGCTCATCACCGGACTCTCTGTGACCCGGCAGCATCGTGAGCAGCGAAGCCAACCAGCTTGCAATTTGGAATCGCCTGAGAGCATTTAAAACGCGCTCCTGGCCCAGGTCATTGGAATCCGAATACTTGGGGACAACTGGACCTGTGCTGTCCTTTACAGCAGCCATTAGCCACATTCGACTACTGAGCGTTTGGGAAGTGACTGGTTCGAATTAAGGTGTGGATTGAAACTTGAAATACACGTGAAATTTCCAAAACTTAGTACAGTGAAAGAGAATATGAAATCGCTCATTAATAATTTCTATTTAGTTACATGTTGAAATGGTATTTGAATACATTGGCTTAAATAAGTTCACTATTTAAATAAACTTATTCTTTCCTTTTTACTTTTTAAAATACTAGAAAATTTAGAATTATGTGTGTGGCTTGCATTTGTGGCTCAAATCAAAGGTAAAATTGTCGCGCTTACAAGTAAAAATACTGGATGCCCAGTTAAATTTGAATTTCCAATAAACCTCAAATGTTCAGCATACTTAGTGAATTTTGAGTATTATAAATATGTCCCATGCTATATTTGGAATGTACTTATATTAAAAATAAAATTCACTGTTTCTCTGAAATTCAGATTTAACTAGGTATTGTGGTTTGTATCTAAAATGTCCCCAAAGAAAAAAGAAGCATCAAGCAATCAAAAAAGAAGCATACAAATTCCCTATGATGAATGTAAATATTATGTTTATCTAAAATGTACCAATCAAATTAATTTTTAAAAATGTCCCCCAAAAGGCTTATGTGTTCAGTGGTGGGCTTAGGGGGGTGATTGGGTCATGGGGGCGCTATACTCATCAGTGGACTAATCCACTGATGAATTCCTGGCTAAATTGGCATTAGGAGGTGGGAAGAAAGGGATCACTGGGGCTCAAGCTAGAAAGAAATATTCTTGTCTCCGACTCCTCCTCTCTTTCTCTGCTTCCTGGCTGTGATGAGTGAGCAGTTTTCTGTTGCTGGGGCACATTACCCCACACCCACAACTTACAGGGAATTCAGCGCATCGCTGACAGACTCTAAGACAGAAGCAGCATGGCGGAAGGGCTGGCAGAGGAAAGCTGTTCCACTCAGCCGGTGGCTCTCAAACTCAGTGCTTCCCAAACACTGAGGTCCACGTAAGTAACCTGGGGATCCTGTTGAACTGCAAATTCTGGTTCAACAATTATGGATGAGACCAGAAATTCTGTGTTTCTGACAAGTAAGAACTATGCTTCTGGTCCTCGGAGCACACTTTCAGTAGCAAGGGTCTAATTGGTGTTGTCTAATAGACACCTTAGTGTGGCCGAATGAAATACAGGCTACCAGCTAACTGGAGACATGCAGAAAGAGCAGTTCTTTCCAGGGCACTGGGCGAGGCAGCCAGCCCTGGATTCCAGACCCTAAACCCACCCACCTCTCTCCTCATCCCAGTGACCAACCCATCAGGACTGGTTAAGTAAATAACTTATGTACAAATGTCTGAGTGAATTAATGGACAAATGAATGAGTGGCTCAATGGGTGGGTGAGTGTGAGATACAGAATAAATTCGAGAGTAAATAGGATGAGGACACGCATAAATTCACAGTGAACTCGGGACTACACAAAGACAAGCAGAAACAGGCAGATGGCTCAGAAGTAAAATAAACTGAATAAATGAATGAAAATTATTTGAGTGGCTTCTGCCCTATTTGTCTACACTCTGGCTTTATCCTATATTCTCAGAGACTTCAGTCTCTCAATTATCCCTAGTCTCTTCTGGATCTTTATTTCTCTTCTCTCCTGGTTTTCCATTAACATTTATATACTCTTACCATGCCTTCCCATCCCACATCCTGAATTTTCCTTCAATCCCATATTCTTTTGTTCTATTATCCTATTTTTTACCTATCCTTTAATGGACAAATTTATGAAAGAAATATCTACCGTAATTCCTCATGTCCTACTCACTCCTCCTTTCCCTACATCCTGGCATTCTTCCTTATCCCTGTACTAAAACTACCCAGGGAAGAGGCAGTAATGTACCTCCTTGTCATCCAATCCACCATACACCCCTCAGTCTTCCACCTGCTTGGTGTCTAGCAGCACTTGGACACTGCATAACTCTCTCTTCTCTCTGAGCACTCTCCTCTCTTGCTTTCTACAACCTCACATCTTCAATCTCCTTTCATCTTTCTGGTCGACATTTCCCCATTTCTGTCCTGTGCCTCTTGCTCAGCCTGCCTTCTAAGTTTTGTTGGTGTTCCAAAAGGCCTGACCTTCATCCTCCATGCCTCAGATTCTGTGCTCTCTTTCTGTATTATCTCATTCCTCTAATGACTGTCTTTCCTCCTTTTCATATTTTTTATTGATACATGTTTGTAGTATATAATGATTATGTTCTTCATGGGAAATTGACACATGTATATGGCATTTCTTAATTCTTTTTAATATCATTTCCTCCCTTCTTTCCCCCTCCCTGCATCTCCTAGACCATATATAGATGACATGCTTTTAGCACATTATAATCACATTCCTTGTAGGGACTTGGTACATGTACACAGCACTTCACAATTCACCCCATTTTTAAAAATTTAATTTCCTCCTCTCCCTCTCACGCCATCCATCTCTCAGTTCCATTCCCATATGCCAAAGACCCATCTTACTATTTCCCATTGTCTATCTTTTATTTTGCATTTCACTTATATATTGGGTCACTCATATCAGAGAAATCACATGATATTTAAGCTTGCATGTCTGATTTACTTCATTTAACATTATTATCTCAAGGTACATCCATTGTCCTACAAATGACTCACATTAATTCTTTATGGCAGAATAGTATTCCATTATGTATAAATACCATATTTTTTTAAATTCATCTGTCGATGGACATATAGATTGCTACCAAGATTTAGCTATTATGAATTGCGCTGCTATAAACATGGGTATGCATGTATCATTGTAAAATGATGTCTTTAACTCTTTCAGGAAGATACCTACAAGGGGAATAGCTGGGTTGAATGGAACTTCTGCTTCTAGTTTTTTGAAGAATCTCCATACTGATTTCCATAGTGGTTATACCAGATCACTTTCCCACCAACAATAAAGAAGGTTCTTTTTTCCTCCACAGCCTCTGTTGTTATTAGTTGATTTCCTGATGATAGCCATTCTTTCTGGAGTCAGATGGAATCTTGGTGTCGTTTTAACTTGCATTCCTCAAATGGCCAGTGATGCTGAACATTTTTTCGTGTATTTATTGGCCATTCGTACTTCTTCATCTGAGAAGTGTTCATTCATTTCAGATGCCCATTTTTATTGAGTTTTTAAATTTAGGAGTCTAGCTTTATATTTTTAGTTCTTTATATACTCTAGATATTAGACCTTTGTTTGAGGATTAGCTAGCAAAATGTTTTCCTATTTTGTAGGTTGTTTCTTCATTCTGTTGGTGGTTTCCTAAAAGCTTTTTAATTTGAGGTATCCCCATTTGTTGTTTCTTGGTATTATTTCTTGTGTAACTGGGGTTCTGTTTAGAAAGTCTTTGCCTACACCTATGAGTCTTTCCTATTTTGTCTTCTAGTAAATTAAGTGTTTCTGAATTAATATTTAGATCTTTGATCCATTTTGATTTTTGTTTAATGCATGGTGACAGATATGGGTCTAGGTTCAATCTTCAGTATGTACAGTATTTGAACAGTCAGTTTTCTCAGCACCATTTATTAAAGAGGCTATCTTTTCTCCAGTGTATGTTTCTGGCCCCTTTGTCAAAGATCAAATAGCTGAATATGCCTGCAGTTGTTTTTGCATCCCCTATTCTGGTCCATTGATCCCTCATATCAGCGTTTGTGCCAGTACCATGCTGTTGTTATCACTGTAGCTTGGTAGTATAACTTGAAGTGCAGGATTGTGATGTCTCCCACCTTGCCCTCATCGCCCAGTATTTCTTTGGGATTCTAGGTCTATTCTGGTTATGTAAGAATTTAAGGATTGTATTTTCTAGTTCTGTGAGGAATGCTGTTGGTATTTTAACTGGGATTGCATTAAATCTATATAACAGTTTTAGAATTATCGCCATTTTGACTAGAGTGGTCCTACCTATCCAGGGACAAGAAATGTCTTTTCATTTTCTGATGTCTTCTTTGATCTCCTTTATCAGAGTACTGTAGTTTTCATTAGAGATCTTTCACTTCCTTGTTTAGGTTAATTCTTAAGTATTTTATTTGCTTGATGTTATTGCGAAAGATACTGTTTCCCTAATTTCTCTCCCAGTGAGTTTAATATTGGTATATAGGAATGCTATTGATTTTTTGAATGTTGACTGAATCCTGCTATGCTACTGAATTTGGTTAATTTGGTTATTAATTCTGGGACACTTTTGGTGTTTTAGAGATCTTCTCTGAAGAGCATCATGTCATCTGCAAATAATGATAATTTAACCTCTCCCTTTCCTATCCATATTCCTTTTATTTCTTTCTCTTGCCTGATTTCTCTGGCTAATGTTTCAAGAACTGTATGGAACAGGAGTGGTGATAAGCAGACATCCTTGTCTTGTTCCTGATTTTAAAGGGAAAGCTTTCAGCTTTTTTTCATTTAATATGATGTCAGCCATTTGTTTGTCATAAATGGGTTTTATCAGATTGAGATTAAGACCTTCTATACTATTTTCTTCAGGCTTTTCATCATGAATAGATGTTGGATTTTATCAAATGATTTTTCTGTGTCTATTGAAATGTGATTTTTGAACTTGCTTCCATTTATTTGATTGTGTATTACATTTATTGATTTCTATGTGTTGAACCATCCCTGCATTCCTGGAATGAATCCTACTTGGTCATCATGTATGATCTTTTACATGATTTGCTGCATTCTGTTTGTGAATACCTTATTGAGGATTTTTGCATCTATATTCATTAAAGAGATTGGCCTGGGAGAACCTCAAGATGGCGGATGAGTAAGAAGCAGGCAGCGAAACTCTCTCTAAAAGTTACCATTGGAACACGGGAATATAGCGACCTGGAAAGCGCAGGAGGGGGGGAGATGCCTCCCCGAAACCCAGAAAAGTTCTGAAGCGCAATCTGGGACCCCCGGCACCAGTGACGGGTGACTTCCAACAAAGAAGAAGGAAAGAAGGAGCAGACCGCACGCGCGCACCTTCTACTATCCCAGGAGTTGCAGCGCCGCGGAGGCTCAATTCTACGGACACACGGTGGCAGCTGGCGCCCAGGGAGCCCCCACGGAGGATCGTGAGACAGCGGCGGGGTGGGGGAGCGGCGGAGAACGGCGCTGACCGGCGGTGAGTGTCTCTCAGCCACGGCTGCCCCGCGCCGGAGAGCGACCGGCCGGGCACCATTGTGGGGGGTGTGGCGAAACTCAGAGCAGCTCGAAAACTGCTCTGGGAACTTGTGCTCTGGACAGGACAGCACGGGGCCTCTCAGGCCCACGAAAGTGTGCTGAGGTCAGCAGGCGAACGAGACTGGTCTCTCAGCCACACCTGTCCCGCGCCAGAGAGCGACTGGCCCGGCGCCATTGTGGGGGGCGTGGCGAAAAACCAGAGCGTCAGGAACCAGTGCAGGGAACCCGCGCTCCGGACACCACGCTGAGCCTCTCAGGCCCAGGGATCGTGAAAGGGCCCTGAGAGCGGAGGCAAGCTAGACTGGTCTCTGCCTGAAAGTACGCGCCTCTGCTCACCGCCCGCCAGAGGGCGCTCCTGGCTTACTGGGACGGACCTGCACAGAACAGGACTCTGTCACAAGGTACCTGCCTACAACAGAGTCAACACCTGGAACTGATTCTTTTTATTTTATTTTATTTATTTATTTTTTTTTCTCACTGATTTGTTTTTTGTTCTGGCGAAGGGTTTTTTTGTTTTTGTTTTGTTTTGTTTTGTTTTTTGGTGGGGCTTTATTTTTGATCTGTCTGTTTTATTGTTTTTATCTTCGTTTTTGTTTCTGTATGTGTATTTGCTCTTTCCTTCATTATTCTCTCTGGTTTTTTATATGAGTGTAAACAGCGCCTCTAACTTCTTTGTGATTGTGGTTGTGATCTGTTCTTCCTTTTATCCCTTCCTTCTCTTTTTACCACCTGTCCTCTGCACTAGTGTCCCAATTTTAGTGGGATCCCTTTTGGTTCTCTAACCTTACATCTAATTCCTTCCTCTTCTCCCAATACTCTATTTCCTCCTTAACTCATTTTAAATTTAAACTCCTCAGGGAAAAATTGACATACATAGGACTTGTATACTGCATATAATTTTTCTGGTGTGTTTCAGATTTTGTTATATAACCGCAACTCTATACAGCTAAAAGTGGTAAATAACTGGTTAGCTCAGTCTGTCATTTTCTAGGCTGTGTTTGATGCTTTAGTTAACATTATAGCCAAATGTGAAATAATTGTTCTAAACATCTTTCCTTCCTGATATTTCGTGATTGAGATTGACTAAGGGACACAGAAAATACAGTGGCACAGTACCAAAGAATCAAGGACTGGGCCAAACAGGTAGCAACTTCGCATACCCAACGAATTGAAGAGGTAGGATCTGGCAGAAAGCTCAAAACCTAAAAGCAAGCTCCACTTGGAAGATACTGCAGAGAAGTAGTCATCTTCTAAAGATCTTAAACACTAGCAATAAAGTAACCTACTATAGGTAATTTGCAAACATCACCCCAGGAATTAAAGAAAGAAAAAATGAGATGACACTTAAACAAGATGCAACCACACACATCCAATTCACCAAAGGCAAACCTAGGGAGCAACGAGGTGGGACAATCCGAAAGCCACCCACCTGGCCTATCTGAAGTGGTAACAACAAAGCAACTGAATGAGGTTCTGGAAAAAATTAAAACAGAAATAATCTCACAGATAACTGCAGAGATAATGTCTACAATGAAGACCATGCTTAAGGACACTATAGCTGATACAGACAAAAAAATAGATGAACTTAAGAAAACTATAGAAACCATGAATGCTCAGCATAGGAAAGAAATGGAACCCATAAGGCAGATTCAAGCAGATATCCAAGAGATAAAAAATTCCATTGAAAGTATTTGTAGCAGAATAAGCCAATGCGAGGACAGGATCTCAGATATAGAAGACAGGCTTGCAATTAGTGATCATGAAATGGAAAAATTCTTAAAAATAGCAAGGGACCATGAAAAATCAATTCAGCAGCTGCTAGATGACTCAAAGATAAACAACTTAAGAATAATTGGAATAAATGAAAAAGCAGGAGATAGCATCAACGACATTAAAACCTTGTTCAAAGACATAATCAGGGAGAACTTTCCTGGAAGAGAAAAGGAATTTGACACCCCTATAAGTGAAGCTTTTAGAACACCAACTAGACATGATCAAAAAAATACTTCAGCCAGACATATTATAGTCAAGATCTCAGAAATTCAACAGAAGGGCAGAATCTTAAAAGCTGTTAGGGAGAAGAGACAAATCACCTATGAAGGAAAACCCATCAGAATCACAGCTGACTTTTCAGCACAAACCCTCAATTCAAGAAGAGCTTGGAATGATGTATTGCAAGCTCTAAAGGAAAATAATTTTCAGCCCAGATTGATGTACCCTGCAAAACTATCTTTCAAAATTAATGGAGAAATAAAATACTTTCATGACAAAGAACATCTGAGAAAATTTATGACCACCAAACCAGCACTCCAAAACGTTCTGAAGGACATTCTAGAAAGAGATAGGAACCCCAACAGAAGGAATCCACCAGGCAGGGCAAATAATTAAATAGCCGGAAAGCAGAAAAACAAAGAGTGGGAACCAACAACAGGAAATTATCATGACAAGTCAATACATATCAGTTTTAACCATCAATGTTAACGTTCTCAATTCACCAATCAAAAGGCACAGACTGGCGAAATGGATCAAGAAGCAAGATCCAACAATATGCTGTATACAAGAAACACATTTAATTCAGAAAGAAATTCATAGACTGAAAGTCAAAGGATGGAAAACAATACTCCATGCCACAGGAACCCAGAAAAAAGCAGGGGTAGCTATTCTTTTTGCAGACAAAGTGAACTTCAAGCCAAGAAGGATGCAGAGAGATAAAGACGGTCATTACATCCTTGTAAAGGGAACAATCCAAGAGGAAGAGATAACGATCATAAATATATATGCGTCAAATACCAATGCACCCAGCTATATAAAACAAGTACTAAAGGACATGAAAAATCAAATAAGCACTAATACAATTATATTGGGAGATCTCAATACTCCACTGTCACAAAAAGATAGATCAACTGGACAGAAAATCAATAATGAAATAGTAGAACTGAACCAAACTTTTGAACAAATGGACTTAGTAGATGTCTACAGAGTGTTCCATCCCACAACATCAGAATACACATTTTTCTCAGCTGCACATGGGACATTCTCCAAAATAGACCACATACTAGCTCATAAAACCTGCTTAAGTAAATGCAAAGGAATTGAAATTATCCCATGCATATTATCAGACCATAGTGCAATGAAACTGGAAATCAATGGCAAAAGAAATTACAAAAACTCCCTAAACACATGGAAATTAAACAGCATCCTCCTGAACAACCAATGGATCACAGATGAAATTAAAGAAGAAATTAGTCACTTTCTACAACTGAATGATAATGACAGTACAACATACCGGAACTTATGGGATACAATGAAAGCAGTCCTAAGAGGGAAATTTATAGCATTAAATACTTATATCAGGAAAATAGAGCAAGCGCAAATAAACAACTTAAGGGTGAACCTTGAGCTTCTAGAAAAAGAAGAGCAGGTTAAGCCAAAAGCCCGTACAAGGGAGGAAATTATAAAGATCAGAGCAGAAATTAACGTATTGGAGAATAAAAAAACAATACAAAGAATCAATGAAGCAAAAAGTTGGTTCTTTGAAAGAATAAATAAGATTGACAAACCCTTATCCAACCTTATTAAAAAAAGAAAAGAAAAGACTCAAATCCATGCAATTGAAAATGAAAAGGGTGATATCACGACGGACCCTGCAGAAATCCAGAAGATCATCTATACCTATTTTGAAAATTTATATTCTACTAAGATGGAAAATGCAGAAGAAATGGACAGATTCCTAGATTCGTATGAATTACCAAAGCTAAATCAAGAAGATTTAAAAATCCTAAATAAACCAATATCAACCAATGAAATTGAAGATGTAATTAAAAACCTCCCAACAAAGAAAAGTCCAGGCCCTGATGGATTCACTGCCGAATTCTACAAGAAATTTAGAGAAGACCTAACGCCCCTACTTCTCAAACTTTTCAATGAAATTGAAAGGGAAGCAATACTCCCAAATTCATTCCTGGAAGCAAGCATTACCCTGATACCAAAACCAGAGAAGGACCCAACTAAGAAAGAGAACTACAGGCCAATCTCCCTAATGAACATAGATGCAAAAATCCTTAATAAGATACTGGCAAACAGAATCCAACAAATCATCAAGAAGATTATACACCATGACCAAGTTGGATTCATCCCAGGGATGCAGGGATGGTTCAACATACGTAAATCAATAAATGTAATACACCATATTAACAGAACCAAAGACAAAAATCACATGATCATCTCAATAGATGCAGAAAAAGCTTTTGACAAAGTCCAGCACCTTTTCATGATAAAAACCCTACAGAAAATTGGAATAGAGGGTCTTTATCTCAACCTGGTAAAAGCTATCTATGACAAACCAACAGCCAATATTATACTAAATGGCCAAAAACTGAAAGCCTTCCCTCTAAAATCAGGAACAAGACAAGGATGTCCACTGTCCCCACTCTTATTCAACATAGTTCTGGAAACTTTAGCCAGAGCGATTAGACAAGAGAAAGAAATAAAAGGAATAATGATTGGAAAGGAAGAAGTTAAATTATCATTATTTGCAGATGACATGATACTCTACACAGAAGACCCCAAAAACTCCACTAAAAAACTGCTAGATTTAATAAGCAAATTCAGTAGTGTAGCTGGATACAAAGTCAATACTCAAAAGTCAATAGCCTTCCTGTACACAAATAACAAACTTACTGAAAGAGAAATTAGGGAAACAATACCTTTCACAATAACATCCAAAAAAATGAAATACCTAGGAATCAACCTCACGAAGGATGTAAAAGACCTCTATACTGAAAACTACAGTACTCTGAAAAAGGAGATTGAAGAGGATATCAGAAAATGGAAAGATATCCCTTGCTCCTGGATAGGAAGAACCAATATAGTGAAAATGGCCATACTTCCAAAATTGTTATACAGATTTAATGCAATTCCAATCAAAATTCCAACAGCATATCTCACAGAATTAGAGAAAACAATCCTAAAATTCATTTGGAATCAGAAGAGACCTAGAATAGCAAAGGCAATTCTGGGCAACAAAGGCAAGGCAGGGGGCATCACTATCCCCGACTTGAAATTATAGTATAAAGCTACTGTGATAAAAACAGTGTGGTACTGGCAAAAAAACAGACCTGAAGATCAATGGAACAGATTAGAAGATGCTGAAACAACCCCAGACATACTAAGCCACCTTATCTTTGACAAAGGTGCCAAACACATTCGCTGGAAGAAAGATAGCCTCTTTAATAAATGGTACTGGAAAAACTGGCTCTACACATGCCGAAGATTAAAACTAGACCCATATCTTTCACCATGCACTAAACTAAATTCAAAATGGATCAGAGATCTAAATGTTAGAACAGAAACATTAAATCTGCTGGAAGGTAGGATAGGTAAAACCCTTGAAGACATTGGTGTAGGCAAAGACTTTATGAATAAAAACTCAACCGCACGGGAACTATCCCAAAGAATCAATAACTGGGATCTCATCTTATTAAAAAGCTTTTGCACAGCAAGAGAAACCACCAACAGAGTGAAGAGACAACCCACAATGTGGGAAAAAATGTTTGCCAACTGTTCCTCAGACAAAGGATTACTATCGAGAACATATAAAGAACTCAAAAAAATCAGACCTCCCAAATTTAAAGACCCACTCCAAAAATGGGCATCTGAGATGAATACACATTTCTCAGATGAAGAAATACTAATGGCAAACAAATATACAAAAAAATGTGCAACATCACTAGTCATTCGAGAGATGCAAATTAAAACAACACTGAGATACCATCTCACCCCAGAAAGAATGGCTACTATTAAGAAATCAACTAACAACAAATGCTGGAGGGGCTGTGGGGAAAAAGGAACCCTTCTCCACTGTTGGTGGGAGTGTCGACTGGTACAGCCACTGTGGAAGTCAGTGTGGAGATTCCTCAGAAAACTAGGGTTGCAGGTCCCATTTGACCCAGCTATTCCCCTTCTGGGCATCTTCCCAGAAGAATTAAAAACATCGTACCACAGCGATATATGTGCACCCATGTTTATAGCAGCACAATTTGTAATAGCCAGATCTTGGAAACAACCCAAATGCCCATCAACTGAGGAATGGATAAGAAAGATGTGGTATTTTTACACAATGGAGTACTATTCAGCCATAAAGAAGGATAAACTGGAGACTTTTATAGGTAAATGGATGCAACTCGAGAAAATACTCATAAGTGAAATAAACCAGAAGCACATGTGTAAGCATCATATTATCTCTCTAGTATGAGAAACTGAAAGAGTAAATAAGATCCAAAATGTACAATAGATATGGTGAATCAAAAAGAAACTGGTAAAAAGGAAAGAGAGACTGGAATAGGGAAAAGAAAGAAGGGAAAGGAAAAAAAATTGTATATATATATATAAGATGGTTAAGATAGATACACTACCATTTTTACTTAGTTCATTGAAGAGTAAGGTTTGTGCCAATAATGTTTGGACAATTGAATGCTAATGTCTGGTGTCCTGAATAACTAACTTAAAGATAGTAATACGTAATGTATTAACCATTGTTACCCTCCTATTATGTTGTTTTGAAAATTTGTTCTTCTTTTGATTTGTTTTGTTTTTTCTTCTCTTTAAAATAAAAAAAAAATTAAACATGAGATATTCATCCTCAAAAAAAAAAAAAAAAAAAAAAAGAGATTGGCCTGTAGTTCTTTTTTGGTTGGGTCCTTTTGTGGTTTTGGAATCAGGATAATGCTTGCTTCCAGGAATGACTTTGTGAGTACTGCTTTCCTTTTGATTTCACTAAAGAGTTTAATAGTATTGGCATTAGATCTTCTCTAAAGTTCTCACAGACTTCAGCAATGAATCCATTGGGACCTGGGTTTTTCTTTGTTGGTAGCTTTTTAAAATATTACTTCTTCAATTTCATTGACTGATATTGGATTATTCAGGATTTTTATATCTTTTCGGTTCAGCTTTGGTAGTTCATATGTATCTGGGATTCTATTCATTTCTTCTGAATTCTCCATTTCATTAGAGTACAGGTTTGCAAAGTAATTCCCACTGATCCTCTGGATTTTGACAGAATCTGTTGTGATTTCACCTTTTTCATTTCTAACTGCATGGAATCTCCTTTTTTAGTAAGATTGGCTAGAGGTTTGTCTATTTTGTTTATTCTTTCAAATAACCAACTCTTCAACTCATTGATTCTTTGTATTTTTTTTTATTTTAAATTGCAATTTCATTAATTTATGCCCTGATCTTTATAATTTCCTCCTAGTGTTAGCTTTGGGTTTGAATTGTTCTTGTTTTTCAAGGACGTTGAGATGCATTATTAAGTAATTTATTTGAGTTCACTCTTTTTCTGATGTGGGTATTCACCACTATAAATTTCCCTCTTAGGGCGGCTTTCATTGTGTCCTATAGATTCCGATATGTTGTATTTGAAATATTATTTGATTCTGGAGACTTTAAGTTCTTTCTTAATTTTTTCTGTGACCCATTGATTATTTGGTAGGGTATTATTTAATTTCCATGTGTTTGCACAATTTCTGTGATTCCATTTACCATTGATTTCTAATTTCATTGTGCTATGGTCTGATAATAGGCATGAGATAATTTTGATTCTTTTGCATTTACTTAAGCATGTTCATGGGTTAGTACGTGGTCTATTTTTGGAGAAAGTACAATGTGCTGCTGAAAAGAATGTGTATTCTCTTGTTGGGTGGAACACTCTGTAAATATTTATTAAGCCCATTTATTCAAAGGTTTTGTTCAACTCTGATATTTCTTTGTTGATTTTTTTGTCTAGCTGATCTGTCAATTGTGACAGTAGGGTATTAAGGTCCCCCACTACAGTTGTATTGGTGTTTATCTGACTTTTTGTGTCCATTAGTGTTTATGAAGTTGGGTGTGCCAGTGTTTGATACACATATATTTATAATTGTTATCTCTTCCTGTTGAATTGTTCCCTTAACCAATATGTAGGGAACTTCTTTGTCTCTTCTGATCAGTTTTGCCCTGAAATTCACTTTATCGAAAATTAGGATTGCTACTAATTTTAGCTTTTGCTAAAATTTTGCTAAAATTTTAGCTTTTGCTTTTGTCCAAGTTCCTGTTGTATTAAGTAATGTTTTCCATCCTTCAATTTTTAATCTGTGAATTTCTTTTTGGATTAAATGTGTTTCTTTTCTACAGCATATCATTGGGTTTTCTGTTTATCAATCTATTCTGTCAATCTGTGTCTTTTGATTGAGGAATTGAGATCATTCACATTCAGAGTTATTACTGAAAGGTATTGATTTATTCCTTTCATTGCATTGTTTTCCTGTTGCTGATTTCCTTATACTTTTTCCGTCTGTTTAGCTGTACCTCTTCCCAGGTGTATTCATTCTATTTGACTTACTGCCATTGTTGGCTTCATTATGTCTTTCTAGGATATCCTTGAGAAATTTTGTTATGCTAGCTTGGTGCTCATGAATTTCTTGAGGTGCTCCTTGTCACAGAAATACTTTATTTCTCCATCCATTTTGAAGGAAAGTTTTGCAGAATGTAGAAGTCGAGATTGAAAGTTGTTATATTCTATGGTTTGAAACACTTCACTCCAAGCTGTCCTTGCCTTTAAGGTTTGTGTTGAGCAGTCTGCAGTAATTCTAAAGGGTTTACCTTTATACATGACTCATTGCTTTTCTCTCACAGTTTTTGAGATTTTGTCCCCATGATGGACTCCTTTAATTATGATGTGGCATGGGGAGGTTGTCTTTCGGTTGTGGCTATTTGTGGTTTTGTATGCCTCACTTATCTGTATGTTTATTTCTTTCCCTATATTTGGGAAGTTTTCTGTCATTATTTCTGTGAGCAGGTGTTTTATGCCATTCGTGCTGTCTTCTGATTTTTCACTTATTCCTATTACTCTTTTTTTTGTGTGTGTGGGTACCGGGGGTCGACCTCAGGACCTCGTGCGCCAGTAGGCGCCCGTGCCGCTGAGCGATATCACCGGCCCTTTTTTCATATGTGGGTTCCAAGAGTAGAACTTGGGCCCTCGCGCTTGCCAGGCAGGCGCCTACGCCGCTGAGCCATCTCACCGGCTCCTATTACTCTTGAGTAGTCTTCTTTGTGTCATGTAGCAGCTGTTGGACCCATTTTTTATGGTCTCTTATGCTTTTAAGGTATCTCTGAGTTGTTGGTCTTTGAAAGCATCCCTGTCTTCTGGTTCTGAAATTCTGTCCTCGCATTGGTTGCTTGTGCTGCCCATATTTTCAATACAATTTATAATCTGGTTTTCTGATAGAAACCTGTTCATGAACTCTAATTCTTTGCTCAACTGGTCATTCATGTTTTACATCATTTTGTTTAGCTCAGCTAGTTTTTACTGGTATCTTATGAGAGTTCCTAGATAATTTTTATTATTACTTCCATTATCTCTTTAGTTATGTCTTCTGTGATCCTGCTGAATACCTCTTTAATTTGTTTTCTAACCTTCTCTTTCAAGTAATTCTGGTGTGTGGTTTATGCTATTCTCCTCCTCTATGCCCCCTGGATTGGCTTTGAGGGAGTTGGAAGTTTTGGTAGGTATTTTGTTGCCTTGTTTTCTCATGTTTCTATGTTTGTTTGTTTTGTGCTGAGTTTCCTGGACACTTATAATGTAAAGACTTTGTTGGTAGTATAGAGATCTCTTTAGTAGCTTTTCAGTGATATACTTTGGGAATGGCTAACTATAGTGGGGAAAAATTTAAAAATAAACATGATACATTCACAGAGTAAAATGTTAAAAGTTGTTTGCAACAAGTTTTTGACAAGATAAGACCATATTTTTACTACATATAAAGTTAAATGATAAAAATTGCATGTGCAGTCTGATTCCAATTATGTGAAAAATATGTACCGTATTGATGGTACCTAATGACTAGAGATAAATAATGAAAAATTTTTAGTAATGGTAATTCATAGAGCTAGAATCACTCTATTTTTTGAGCTTTTTGGGCTTGGGATTTTTTATTTTTCTTTCAGTTTACTTAGACATTTATTTATTTTTATTACACTTTATTTTTTAGAGCATTGTCAGGTTTACAGCAAATTGTGTAGAAGATACAGTGATTGCCCATATATATTATTATTGTGGTCAGGGTTTGCAAGGGAAACAACACAGGACACATAATTTATAGGATTATTTTATAGTAATCACCCAGAGAGTCAAATGCAAAAGAGTGCAGGAGATCTGTCCACACACTAAGGACCCAAAGAATCCCTCTGAGGGCCTGGATCCCATGGCAATGCCCTCACAAGTCCAGCTGGAGGCCCAGAGCCCACAACAATGTCTCATGTAAGTCTGTTTCACGGATCTGTGCTGGGAAGGACAAAGGTCAGTGGTGGAAGCTAGAAAGTCTGTGCCAGTGGGATAAAGGATCTGTGCCAGCAGGCTGAGGGATCTGCACTGGAACCAGGAAGCAACAGTCAAAGTGAGGACCAGAGCTCTCCCAAAAAGAACCACAGCCATCCTCAGTGACAATGAGGTCCCAAGCTCCTCCGATGATGAAACAGGCAAGTTCCTATCGGGAAAGCCAGCAAGACAGGCTCCTCCAGGAGAACCAACAGCACCACCTCTTTCTCTCCAGTTCTCCTTTTTATGCTGTTGGCAAAAATCCTCAGGTGGGCCCTCCACACCCAGCACCATGCTGATTCATTTCAGCTGAGTGTTACAAGTTGACCACCAGTTGTCAGTCCACCACAACTAGCCACACCCCTACACCCCTCTCATGCAGAGCCCCCAAATGTCAACATCGCTCCCAAAGTGGTATATTTCTTACAACTGATGAGCCTACACTGACACACATCACTCAGAGTCCATAGTTTCCCAAGGGTTCACTCTTGGTGTTGTACATTCTATGAGTCTGGACAAATATACAATGACCACTACCTACCATTGTAGATATACTACATCATACAGAGTATTTTCACTGCTTTTAATAAAATCTCCTAAGCTCCACCTATTCACCCCTCTTTTGGATATTTTTTTAAATTATTATTTCATTTTTTTCTATCATTTCATACTACTTTTTCTACAAGGAAAATGCTGGTTGGAGCCTTTGTGAAGGAAAATACAGGTTGGTGTCTTCATTTCCCCCATGACTCAGAAATTCTTTGTGTGAATGTTGCTCTGTCCTGAATAAAGGTACCAAAGGTGAATATGTAGTTGGTGAGTCGAATATTGGGAGGGCGCAGGAAGCCAAGCAAGCCTACAGCTAGTCAAACAGAAACCAACCCTCCCTGCCTTGTTTGCTCTCTTGCCTCACTCTCCTCCTGATTCCTGAGAGCAGGAAATGAAGTCCTGCTGCTTCCAGATACTGAATGTTGGCTCAGATAAGCCAGGTGCTAGTGGGTAAATTGAAACTTCTATGGCCATCATCCCATCCACTTCTCATATAGAGGTTTTCCTCTAATCTTATTGTCATGATAAAGCTAATTTATTGCATATATTAACTAAAGATAATTGTTTTCGGTTCTTGCACATAAACTCTTCAGTTTTGAAAACACAGTTACCATATAAGACCCTTCCCAGGAGTGTTCTGAAACATCTCTGTCCTCTCTACGTACAGTACAACCTAGAGAAATCGTCCCAGGATGACTAGCAGCACATTTGCCTTTACTTTACCTCCATTCTCCCAACTGAAATTTTGTTTTCAAATACTTAAGATAATTTCTCACAACACTACATTCAGTCAGTTGTCTCTTCATTTTCTTCATGTCCTTTGACACACAAAAATTTTATTTTGAGAAATCCTACTTTCTGTTTTCATTTACTACTTATCTTTGGGTGTCATATCTAAGAAGCCAAGATCTACTCCAAGTTCCTGAAAATTTATGTCTATGTTCTCTTCTGAGAGTTTTATAGTTCTAGCTCTTACATTGAGCTTACATTTACCCTTTTGAATTAATTTCTGTGTATGATGTGAGGTTGGAATCCAGGTTCATCCTTTTGCATGTAGGTATTAGGTTGTCCCAGAACCATTTTATTGAAAAAACTGTTGTTTTCTCCTCATTAAATTGCCCTGGAATTCTTTCAAAAATCAGTTGGACATTATATGAGGGTTTATTTGTGGACTCTCAATTGCAGTCCATTGATCTATATGTCTATTCTTATGCTTGTGCCACACCATCTTGATTACTATAGATTTGTAATGAGTTTTAAAATCAGAAAGTGAGTCTTCCAATTTTGTTCTTTGTTTTGAAAATTAGTGGTTATTCTGAGTCCTTTCAATTTTAGGACAACTTTTTTTATTTCTACAAGGAAGTCAGCTATGTTTTTTACTCTAATGATCAATTTGGGGACTATTGCCATTTTAACACCATTAAATCTTTCAATCCATGAAATGGAGATTTTTGTTTTTCCACTTATTTTGGTCTTCTTTAATTTATTTCAAGAATGTTTTGCAGTTTTCACAGTGTAACTTTTGTATCTCTTTTATGAAATACATTTATTCCTAAATATTTTATTCTTTTTTTCCACTATTGCGGATTGAATTCAAAGACTTTGCCCTGAGCTACATCTCCAGCCCATTTTATATTTTTATTTTGAGATAGAGTCTCACTAAGTTGCCCAGGCATGCCTCAAATTTGCAATCCTCCTGCCTCAGTCTCCCAGAGTGCTGAGATTACAGGCGTGAACCACCACACCTGATTTATTTTGTTCTTTTTGATGCTGTTTTATATGTAACTGTTTTCTTAATATTATTTTTTATTTTTCATTGTAGGAATATATAACCTTAATTAGTTTTCATCATTGTATGCTGAAATTTGACTTCAACTCATTTATTAGCTCTACTATTTTCTTTTCTTTTTTTTTGTTTTTTTTTTTTTGGTTTTTTTTTGGTACCAGGAATCGACTCCCTGAACCTCATACTTGCTAGGCAGGTGCAGTGCCACTGAGCTATATCCCCAGCTAGCTCTACTATTTTTTAATGGGTTCCTTAGGTTTTTCTTATGTGTAAGGCTATAAGATGTTATATATAATATCATGTCATCTGAAAATAGAAATAGTTTTATTTCTTTTTATTTAGATGCCCTGTTTTATTTGTTTAATTGCCCCAATTAAAACCTCCAGTAAAATGCCAAATAAGGTGATGAGAGCAGATATTAATGTTTTATTCCTAATATTAGGGAGAGAGCATTCAGTCTTTCACCATTAGGTATGATATCAGTTGTGGTATTATCATGTTTCCCTTTATCAGACTTAGAAAGTTTGGAATCATTTTTTCTATCTAAAACATTATTTTATAATTTGCTTTGCCTTAAATCTGCATATGGAGAACTCACTCAGCTTTGTTTGCTTGGAACTGTTTTTTTCTTTATCTCATCCTTGAAAGATTTACTTGCCAAATATAAAATTCTAGCTTGGCAGCTATCTTCTCTCAGTTCCTTGAAGGTATAATTCTTCTGTCTTCACACACACGCGTACACACACACACACACACACACACTCACTATCCTAAATACTTTCTTCTGACACATCTATCAGTTGACTAATTCCCTTTTAGGCTGGGTCTAATCTACTGTTGTCCTGTATTCTGTTTTTGCTGTCTCTTTGTTACAGCATCCTATTTATGTGTATGTCTTTTTTTAAGGCTACATGTTATATACTATATTTTTTCATTATTAGAAGGTATAATTTAAAGTCCACAAAAAAGAAGTTTTGAGTTTGTTGTCACCAGGTATTTGAAGGATCATTGCCAGTCTGAAAATATCTTCAATCAAATTACCTGGAATACCTGGGGATTCTTTAAAGTTACAGTTCTGAAGGAATGTGTCACTTTCCCTGGGGATATAACCTTTGGATTCGCAGTTTATTATAGGATAGTCTTTTGTCTCCCCCAGATTCCACTCCTGTGGAACTTTGATTCCTGTCCTCTGCACATGCCCTACGTTGTCCAAAAAAAGCTAAAAATTTTGAAGGATCCGCAAAAGTCCTCAGGTAAAAGTGATCTCCATGCTTATTTATATCTCAGGGTTCTGTTTTTCTTTCAATTAATAATTTCGTATTAACTTATTAGGTTAATACATCTTTAAAAACCTTTGTCTTAATACTTTATTCAGCTTTTAAAATTATTTCAATGTAAAGTTTGATCAAATAAGCTAGCCCACCATTCTTAGAAGCAGAAAGCCTTCACACGTGATATTTCTACCGCCATTCTGAGGACAACAGACTGCCTCTCCCTGCTGTCTTCACGGCACCCTTTTGCCGCAGAGTGAGGGACCCACCTTCTCCCCCTAAGTATCCTATATCACCCTTCTTCTCAAGGGCTGGATTACAGCCAAGCTAACCAGGCAGCTGATAGTAGTAACACTCCATATGAGACATCAAACCATCGTTGAATAAATTTGAAATATGATGTCAATTCGCCCAGGTTTTCTCACACAGCTCCTTACTTTGTTGATGAAATTTAGGTATTCACCTCTTCTAAAGTGAAATAGGCCTTCCAGTAGAAACTTATTAAACACATGTCTCTGTAATTTATATTTTTTTCTTAAACTACTACATCCAAAGCTAGCCCATTAACTCTTACCTAAGCTCTCTGTCACAGAGCATTAAAATTATAAAACTGAATCAGGCATAGCATAATGCTATTTACTGATATTTACTTTTTCGATCTTAAATTTTTTAATCAGCCAATTAAGATATCTGCTTCAGAAAAATCATAAAATATTATGAAGAGAATAAAAATTACCCAAAAAATGAGACTATTTTATTGTTTTAGGACTACTTTTATAAATGGAAGGAAATCATTCATGAAAATGAGTTTTTCTTGCCATTAAAAAAGTTCATTTTCTTATAAACAAATGTTGAACAAATACTTAGAGACTCTTGTTGGATAAAGGACTCCACATTATTAGAATGCCTAGTCCTTCATCTCTTCTTTGCTTCACTTAGCTGCTCTCCGAAAGATACTCACAGGCCAATTTTTAATAGTTTGTCAAGAGTTTCCTGTTAATCACTCTGGGCAGGGAAACAAATGAAAATAATAAATACAGTGGAGTAATAGAATCTGTACTTTTCAAAATCTCTTATAGCACTGGTCCTGCATTACTATTTTTGATTATTTCCCCATTAGACATTTTTATTCCTGATCATTAAATATCATGCAATTATTCACTATATCCTTTACCTTACTTAAGGAGGACTGGCAGGTACTTGTACTCCCTTCCCCAAGCATCAAAATGCAGAACTAACAATGCCTTCTGGGTAGGACAATGTGTATACCTTGTCTGTATATGATCAACCCAAATTGAATTTGTCAGGACTCGGCCAACCAAAAGTTAGAAAACTCATTCAATTTGCCTTGAGAGAGGGTGGCATGGATGACAGGGGTAGAAGATATGTTGGCTGGTTCACTTAGCTGAAAATATTCAAAAGTAAATCTCTCTTCAGGCATGGCGTAGTAGACGGCTCAGACATTGCCAAGAGCTAGTAGCTCTTTGTATATCTCCTATCTACTTTTCTCTAAGTGCTCTTTATTCAAGATTTCATTTGATGGCTCCTAGCATCTCTGAACATTCATTAAACTCATTGCCAGAAGTCCTAGTGAAAAGGACACCTTTTCTTTCTCAATAGTTCCCAAAAAATGTCCGGAATTGAGTCTCACTGGCCTGATTGGTAACACATACCCATCCATGATCCAATCACTGTGATCGAGGAATGAAAGACGCTAGTGGACAGGCCTCAGCCACATGCACACCTCTATGGAGGAAGCCACTCTAACTGAAACGAGCGGAATGGCAAGGACAAGAGGTTGTTCCTCAAAAGAGTAAGCCCGAGGTGTGCTAACTGAAGGTAATCAAAGGTCTGGTTTGCCTGAAACTGAACTCCTCTTAGGCATATATTTTATTGAAAATCCAAATGCCATTAACCACTCAAACTAGTGCTAAAAACACAGCCCCAGCACTAGAAAGCCAGTGAATTCTGGGCAGTATTTTGGTTACCTGTGCTTTCTAGCTTTAGAAGTGTATCTTGAATTGAAAGGGTTTAGGGTACCTGGGCAATTTTTACCTCCTGTCCACGGTCAGAGGAGTGTTCTCTCACTACTCCCACAAGCAAAACCAAGTGGACATGAGTCACTACTTGGCTGTATCCCATCCTTGGAACACCCACATTGGGCCGAAACTCTGGAATTGATGGGCATTTTTCTGAATCATATCTGACTCAGCAGTGTGAGCTCATGACATAACACGCTGAGTTTCTCTTACGGTCTATCATGGCCATTTCACCTGGAAAGAGTAGAAAGGCTCTCTCATTTCTGGAAATTTGAATTTGTTTTTTCAGAGCCCTCGCTTAAGTGCTAAAGACCCCTGAACATAGTATATTTATTTTTCCAATGGTTGCTATTTTGTGGGTAAGGAACATTTTCTATTTTCCTGGGAAACAGAGTCCCAGCTTGTTAAAGGTTTAACTAAAATCTCACAATGGTATTAAAATGAGGACATGGACTTCTTCATCTGTTATCATACATACTGAGATTGTTTTCTCCCTGATTCCTAGATTTGGGGAAAAAAAGAAAACTTCCTGCAAGTTTCCAAAACATCCTTGACCACTAGCAATCTGGACAGGTGAGACATAAGGAGTATTTTGAGTGCTAAGGTGTACATTTGGAAGATCATCTGGGACTATGGCAGCCAGAGGGGCAGAGCTAAAAGGAGCCTGCTTTCTAATCACTGAAAGACATTTTAAATCAAAATACTCTGTTCTCCATTCAGGTCTCATAGATGCTCCACTACTGGGAGTTTCAATGTGTGCACTGGTCTTAGTTTTCTCCATGACTGAGCTCTTCACCACGACATGGTCCCTGTTCATGACATGAACCCCCATTTGACTTGTCATGTAACCGAGACTTGGGTTCCCTAGTCCTTGAAGATCAGAATGAGACTGGTTTGAGCTCTCATTCCATACCCTGGAAAATTCTACTGCTCTCCCCAAGATTTCCTAAAATACCCAGGAATTTTGCGTTTTTATGTCTGCCTCTGAGTCCAACTCCCTGCCCCTATGGAGGTCTGCCCTAGTGACGCTGTATGCTGAGTATCATTTCATGGGCTTATTTGCAATGTGCTTATGTGCATGTAAATATTTTGATATATGTGTACATACTGAAATGACTACTGCACTTAAACAAATTAACTATCTCCTCACATAGTTACTGAGTGGGGTGGGAGGTGAGAGCACCTAAGATCTACACTCTTAGAAAATTTCCACAATTTCTTTGTTCATTCTCTCATCAGGGATCACTCAGGTTGTTTCCATATCTTGACTACTAGGAATAGTGCTACAATGAACATAGTGGTGCAGAAATCCTTTGAGGTCCTGACTTCATTTGCTTTAGTAATATACCTAGACGTGGGATTGCTGAACCCTATGGCATTTGTTGCCTATTCCAGAACAACCAAGTTATGAGAATCCTAGATTCTATAAGACTGCAGAGACAGAAAGGTCCAGCACTGGAAAGAGTGCAATTTCTTGGGAACTTGCTGACAGAATCACAGTCCTAAGCAGCAGCATGACGTGGTAGATCCTTGATATTTGGATCAGAAAATGGGGGCTTGTAAAGTAGTCAGGCCAACAGTGACTTCATCAAAGCCAGAATGTAACCGGTTTATATCAAGCTAATATCAAAAAGTCAAACACATTCCTGGCACTACAGTCCATTAACAAAGCTCCCCATACCACTCTAACAGTTTTGTTTATTAATAATATACTGAGAAAGTATGCAGGGAGAACCAACCAGAGTTACTTGTGGACAATCATGGCACTTTTGACTCATTTGTGGCTGTGTTCACATCATGCTAAATTTGCACAGTTGCCTGAGTTTCTGATGTAATATGCAAAATCTCACTGTCATGGACAATCAAGAAGTTTTTCTCTATGTTTTCTTCTAGAAGTTTTAAGGTTTCATGTCTTACACTTAAGTTTTTAATCCATTTTGAGTTGTTTTTGGTATATGGTACAAGGAAGGGTCAAATTTCATTCTTTCATATATAGATATTCAGTTTTCCCAATACATTTTATCAAAGGCTATTCTTTACCTTCTGTGTATTTTTGGTGCCCTTGCCAAAAAAGTAGTTGACCATATCTGATTGGGTTTATCTCTGGGCTCTCTATTCTGTTCTGTTGGTCTATGTGTCTGCTGGTCCAATGTATTACTATTTTCTTGTTATAGCTTTGTATTATAATTTCAAATCAGAAAGCATGCTGGCACTACAGTCCATTTACAAAGCTCTCCATACCATTCTAATGGTTTTTATTTATAATATACAGAGAAATTATGCAGGGAGAACTGACCAGGGTTACTTGCAGACAATCGTGGCACTTCTGACTCATTTGTGGCTGTGGTCACATCATGCTAAATTTGCACAGTTGCCTGAGTTCTAACTTTGTTCTTCTGTCTTAAGATTGTTTGGCTATGTGGGGTCTATTTTGATTCCATAGATATTTTGGAACTGTTTTTTCTAATTCCATGAAAAAGGTCACTGTAATTTTGATAGGGGTTGTATTGATTCTATATCTCACTTTGGGTAGTGCAGGCATTTTTGCAATATTAATTCTTTCAATCAATGAACATGAGTGTTTTTCCATTCATTTGTATCTGCAATTTCTTTTATCAATTTTACAGTTTTCAGTGTACAGAGCTCTCTCTTGCCTCCTTGGTTGAACTTATTCCTAAGTATTTTGTTCTAATTAATGCTATTATAAATGGTATTTTTAAATTTCCTTTTGGATATATCATAATTTATGTAAAGAAACATAAATGATTTGTATTTGCTTACTCTGTGTCCTGCAACATTACTTAATTTATTAGCTCTAATAGACTGTGTGTGTAACCTTTATGATTTTCTGCATATTGAATCATTTTGTATATAAGTGAAAATTTTTACTTCTTTCTTTTCAATTTCTTTCTTGTCTTTCTTTTCCATTTGACTGCTCTTGTTCATACTTCTGTGTTTTTCATCAGGTTGTTTTCTTACTTCTGAGTTTTTAAAGTACCTTGTGTATTTTAAGTGTGAATCTTTTATCAGATATGTCTTTTGTGAATATTTTCTACCAGTCTTTAGCTTGATTTTCAACGTTTTAAGATTGACAATTATTTTTATTCTCAGATCTTAAACATAATTCTATTATTTTCTAGTTTAAATTGTTGCAATTGATATAGTGGCTGTCATTTTTTTCTGCTGTTCTTTATTTTTTCCTTTTTCCTGCACTGGGGCTCACACCCAGGGCCTCACAAGCTAAGAAGTGCTCTACCACTGACCTACATCCTCAGCCTTGAAAGTTGCAATTTCCTTCTTTCAGGCTTTTTAAAAATATTTTTCTCTTTGTCCTTGGTATTTTTAATACTATAATATTCCCAAGTGTGTATATAATTTTGTTTATTTTTCTTGTACCTCATTGTACAATATTAGCATAGGATTTATGCTTTTCATGAAGTCTAGAAACTGCCTCCCCCCAAAAACTCATCAAATATTGTCTTTCTTTCATTCTGCTTGTTCTTTTTTCCTGCTACTCCTGTTAGGCATGTGCTGGATCTTCTCATTTTTCCTCTATTCTTTACTGCTGTTTTACGTTTTCTATCTTTTTTTCCTCTGCCTGCATTTTGTGTAATTTCCTCAGTTCCGTGTTTTAGTTTATGAATACCACCTTCATCTGTGTTTAATCTGCTAATTACTGTAAATTTTTTTTATTGCTGCTGTAATGAATTACCAAAAACTTAGCAGCTTCAAACAACACCCATTTATTTTTTCAAAGTTCCTATAGGTTAGATGTCTGGCATGTTGAACGCTCTACTTAATTAAGGTCTCACCAGGCTCAATTCAAAGGAACCTGCCATGCCTGTGCCCTCATATGGGGCTTCAGGTCCTCTTCCGGGCTCACTCTTGTTTGAAAGATTTCAGTTCTTTACAGTTGTAGGACTAAAGATCTTTTTTACTTGACATGTGACCCTTTGTATCTTGAAGTCAACAATTATATATCAAATCCTTCTCATTTGTCAGTTCTCTTACCTTTCTATTGCATCTCTTACTCCCTGTTCTGCATTCTTTTGCCGTTTTGTAGGGATAAAATGATTACATCAAGTCTCCCTTATAAACTACAATAATCTCCCTATTTAAAGATTGGCTAATTAGTAACTTTAATTACATGCGTATAATCCTGTTTGTCATATAAAATACTACAACCATGGGAGTAACACAAGGGCCAGTAATAGAGGGTAGTCAAAATCGTGCCTACTATGCTGTCCATTTTTTTGTTTTATTGACTATATACAATATTTAATTTTTAGAAATTCTGAGACAGAAAGAGCAAATCTTCCTGAGTTTTTTGTTTTGGTTTGGTTTTGGGGTTTGTTGTTGTTGTTCTCTGTGCTGGGGATTGCACTCAGCACCTCATGCATGCTAGCCAAGAGCTCTACCACTGTGCCACACCTCCAGCCCTTTCCTGTTCCTTCTTTATGGTGACTTTTATATACTTGTGGTTTTAGTTCCTTCCTTTATGTCTTTAACTAGTCTGATGTTCTTGGGGAGGGTTCGTAGTAAGCATTTGTCTTGTCATACCATTCATACCTAAGCGGTGCACTGAAGTCAGATTGAGAAGGTTGATTCTATGCATCTCTTCACAACATTGTATTCAGTGACTTTGTGTTCACATTGGCAGCTTGAAATCAGCCATGGTAGGATCGCTTACACCATGAAAATTGACAGATACTATAAAGCAGAGTGGTTATTTTCTTTTAAGAGTTCCTTTACTAGTGTTCTGCTTATAACAGATTTTACATTTTGGGTTTTGAGTTCAAGTTTGGTAAAGTCATTAAAGTAGAATTCCTATGCAATCTGCATCAAGGGTTTTGCAATTCCCTCTGCAAGTCATTCTAGATGTATTATTGGCCTGAAATCACCTTTTAAAGCTACTTACTTAATGTGGGAGTTCCAAGACAATGGCATTGAGTGTGTACACATAAACCACAACCACATCTGACGGCAGCTCGTGGTGATATAGTCTCAGGAAATTTCTTTTTCTTTTTCTAGACATAGACCAAACTGAAACTAAGCTTTTCCAGCTTTCTTGTTTTCTTCCTGGGCCAATGAACTGATTTTTCTAGTCCATTCCTTAATTGTTAACTAGATTATTGAATGAATCTTGTCCAATGGTTTCAAATTATGCTTCCTGGAGCCCCATGGTGTTCCAGTAAATGGCCTCAGAGGCTACTTCAGGGAACAAAAGAAAAGTGGGCAAACTCTTCCCTCCATCCTAAAACCGGAGTAGCACATCTTTCCTCCTCCCCTCCCGCTGCCACACAAGGATACACACGCACACTCACACATACATTTTATCTACACAACAAATTAGTACTCCTGACAATAGTATACTAAAAAAAAGGGTTCTTTTCTTTAAAATTAAGAAATCTGTGAGATATTATAAGCTCTTAACTTTAGATATAGAGGAATTGAGGCACAAGAGTTGATACTTGAATTCAGAGTCAAAGTAGATAGAAATGATGTTTGAACAAAAAATGAGTCTTATTGAAACTGGAGACAATTTTTTCAAGAAAGTTGGAATTTAGTTTCTCATTAACCTGAAGAAATACAATGTGAGAGTGATTATCAATTGCTAAAGTTTTATTTAGATTATTACCAGTCTGCTGTAGTATTTTAACATTCGCTGCTATGCTCAGCATTTTACATGTATCCTCACATGTAGTCTACAAAACAACCCAGGTAAACACTATTACTATCTCACTTTTTAGTAGATGATGAGTATCAAAGAGGGTAAGAGATTTAGCTGCTGTGTACATTTGGTCAGTAAGCAATAGAGTGGGAATTCATCCCAAGCCCTTTAGCACCAGAGCCCAAAGGCCTTTACACTGCTTCCCTCTCCTCTCTTCTCCCCATGTTCTCTCTGTGGATTAAGGCAGAGTCAGTTCCACAAAAGATGAGGTGTACCCACATTTGCAAGCCAGTTCCATCAAATTACTGCAGTTGATTCTCACTATTTGTGTAATCCATATTTGCAAATTTCCCCAAAATTTATTTTAACCCTGAAAACAATGCTCCTGACACTTCCACAATCATTAGACATGTGTAGAGGGAGAAAATTTGAGTTGCTACAGCTGCATATTTCCAGCTGAGGTTGAGCAAGGTACACTCTGCTTTCTTTTTTTCAGCTCTCATACTGTAAACAAGTGTCCCTTTTGGAATATACTTAGTGCCACGTTTTTGTGCTCTTTGTTGATTTCACTGTTTAAAATGCCCCAACCCCACCCCATGCATAGTGCTAATACTGCCTACCATTTATAAGTACAAGTAGGCTGTGCCGTGCCTCATGGAGAAGATATATGTGTTAGGTCAGTGGTGGTGACCCTATGGTACATGTGTTATTTTTCTTTTAAGACAAAAGAAGTTACTACACAAGTTATTTTTTTTTTAAGCTATATCTTCAGTACTCAGGTTTAATTGCAGTGTTGGCACATTGTGATACATAAGTGGGTTTTGGGTTGCAGTTTGGGCACTCGTGTCTAAAAGGTTTGCCATCACTGTGTTAGGTGATGGGCATGACTATTGTTTGCTGTGATTCCAGTGCTAATGAAACAATAACATGTAATGAATATGGTGTCTTTAAACAAAAACACACATAAAATAAAATTATCTATTGGTGTTGAAAATGTTGTGACCAGAGGTTCATAGGAACCTAAACCTCACGGGAACATAAACCTGTATTTTCCCTATGGGCAAAAATTCAGTATTTTTTAAATTCAGTGTTCTTTGAGACCTTACAAATGTAACTAATGTGATGAAAAAAAAAGTCAATTATTCTTTATCATGTCTCATAATCATCCTTGCTTAAGTTTTGGAGGTAAGGTGGCTGTCCCAACATGGATGAAGCCATTGCACCTCCAAGTATTTTAGCCCCTGGGAGCCCCACTGACTAAGCCCACAGCACCTTCCAGGCAGCCACCTCTGCACTTGCTTTACCCTCTGCAGAGGGGAACCTGGTTAATCAGGAGAGAAACTCCCTCAAAAAGTAAACAGTGAGTAGAGTGTACATATGGTGGGAAACAAATGGCTCTTGGTACCATGTTGTGGAAATTATCTCACTTAGGTAGATAAAGGAGTAAGGCAAGCCTAGGTGGCTCTGGTGAGTCCACACACACACACATACACGCACACACACTACACAGCCCATTTGTGACGTGTGTACCAGCCTCTGAGAAAACTGCATCCCTACAGTCAGCACCTTTAGAACGGGGCTGTCTTTTGTCTTGCTGTGCTCTGTATCGACGCCGAACTCCATCATGTCTGTGACCGCCTGCCAGGGCTTAGGGTTCGTGGTTTCACTGCTCGGGTTTGCAGGCATCATTGCAGCCACCTGCATGGACCAATGGAGCACCCAGGACTTGTACAACAACCCAGTGACTGCTGTGTTCAACTATCAAGGGTTGTGGCGCTCCTGTGTCCGAGAGAGCTCCGGCTTCACTGAATGCCGCGGCTACCTTACTCTGCTGGGGCTGCCAGGTAAGAACTGGGTGCCTGGCTAGATGGCTGGGGAAATGGGGTGGAGAGGAGGCCACAGCATCTGCCTGGGACATGGGAGAGAGACCACAGAAGAGAGAGGAACTGGATTCATTTTTTATAGGAGCAAAAACCACCACCACAAGTGTTGTTATAGGAATAAAGAAACCTTAAGGAGCTTTCCAGAGCTGGAAGCTGTTTCCCCAGCTAAATGATGCCCAGTTCTCCTAGGGCCACTTTATTCTAGTAAGTCCTGTGCAAGCTATAGCATAGTCACATTCACCCACATAAACAGGATTCAGGAGCCCCAGAATTTAGTCACTTTCTTCCCTTAACCCTAGGTTTGCCTCACTGAGTTGGACACTGCCTAGCTCCTGAACAGATTCCACTCCAGGGCCCTTGTGCCTGGCCCCAGCCCCCAGGTGCATAAGCAAGCAACAGCAATAGAAATGGGGCAGGGAAAAGGCCAGAGATAAAGAACCGGGATTCTCTGAGATGTGACAGATGGGCTCTGCTCTAGGGCTCCAGGTTTCTGACTCCAGAAAGTATCGGCCCCAAGGAATGAGACTTCAGGCACTCCCTGCACAGGGGACCTCTACCTGGCGAGCAAGCTCTGCCATGCAAGGAAAGGTGTTGCAGCTGCCATGCGCCCTCCAGACTGGCATGTTAGCTACCCTGGGACTGTACACTCATTTGCTTAGTAGATTAGTCACTTCAACTTGAAGGAAAAGTCAAGTCACAAGAGAGAAAATGTCCAAAGTGTCCTTCACTTGGACTATAGAGTAAGACAATGATAAACTTGTCATTTTTAATTTTTGTTTATTTGTTCCTTCCATAAATACAAATAGAAGTCTTAATAAGGGAATTGATCTAAGTTGGGAAGGATCTGAAATAGAAAATTACAGGGCATTCCCCACCAGGAATTGACCATTTGACTTCAAGGTCAAGACTTAGAGATAGATATAAGGCAGGGGGGAGGTGAGAAGTGAAGGTGTCAGTCAAAATGATTTATTTTTACATACGTTTGACATTTGTGCATAGGGTACTCTGTATACCCTCATCCCAAGAAAATGGGATGCCCCTGGCTGGGCAATGCCAGATGCCAAGTGAGGAGGGCCCAGGGCTGGTGCTGTGGGAGATGAGATGAGCAGGGCACTGTTCAACCAAGGCTCTGCCGAGTCAGAAAAATCACTGGGACACTTGAGGGTGGTTAGGATTTGAAGGGGACAGCATTCCAGGAGGAAAAACAGCATGGGCAAAAGCCATTCACATCTCACTCAGGCACAAATGAGAGCATGACCTTGCTGGAGAGGGTTTATGTGGAGACGATTACGGAGAGCACTGAACGCCAAGCTAAGGTGTTTGGAAACCCCTGAGAGGTTTATTTCAGATTATGGTATTTCCAGAATATTAGTCTATTAAAAGAATGCAAAATAGATCAATGTAGGTTGAAATGCAAAGGCAAAAATGGTAGAACCAGGGTGAAAGGTAGGGACAAGGTAACAACAGACCATGAACCAGATGTGATCACCTGTGGGTCAGGGATCTCCCTTCTCTTGGGACTGGAGGAAGGTGAACCACTTCCTTTCCCTAGATCCTACCCGCCCCTCCCCAGCTCTGAGTCTAACCACCTGCCCTTAGGATTTCCCTTCACTTCAGTCACAAAATGCCAAAAAAAAAAAAAAAATTTTCCAGAGCCTAGGACTTGGGTCCACGCAGAGCCAGAGGATACAGTGGACAGAATCAACCTGAGGCTGATCTCATGCCACACACAGCACCCATGGGGACACATAAAGGCTTTGTACTACTTCCCAAAAGGGGAACGACAGTGGCAAATCATACACTAGGACTTAGGTAAGCCACTGCTTTGCAATATTCTACGTAATCTCAACCACCACTTTGTAAGATTGATATTATTATTATCAACCTTTTAGACAAGGAACCATTTTGAGTAACTTGCCCAAGGTTACTTGCAGATCTTGTCAGAGCTCAAACCCTGTCCTGTCCGAGCCTAAGCCCCGGCTTATAACCCTAATAGGAATCTGCAAGGCTCGAAGACACAAAGCAGAAATCTCTCCTGATCCAAAGTAGAAATCTCCAGTGCAGGGGAGCCTTCCCTTCCTCTTCTTTTGCCTAAGTCTGGTTCTGAGCCCCACCCAGACTTCTAGGGTGGGCCCGGGACTAACAGCGGTCAACAACCTCCATGCTTATGTTACAGATAAAGTGGTAGAAACCCAGAGGGACAGGGTGGCCTGCGCATGCTCAGAGACTAATCACAGGCCATCCTGAGACCGCCTGTTATACCTTCTGCTAGAATCTGTGCGTGTGTGCATGCGTGTGTGAGAGAATCCCATGACTAGATGGTTTAAAGAAATCTTTTTCAAAGAGAATATTATAGAAATCCCTTCTAAAGAAAAAAAATTCTTACAGACCTTCAGTGTTGGTTTAAATTATACTCACTTCAATGTTATTTTAATATATATAAATACAACAATAAATTTAAAATTGTTGCATAAGTCCTACACAAGCACAAAAACCACACTTGTAAATATAATATAAGTAACACCAAAAAAGCTAATAAGATCAAATTTAAAACTTATTTTAGTGTTAATTTCCACTTGGGCTATAACAGGACAAAGATGCAGCCTCAAGTCTTGTGTTGTATTTCATCTGTTTCAGTGTTTTGACTTCAATATTATTTACAGAGACTCTCCGTTCATGTAGGTTCATTTCACAAAATGGTATTAATAACTTTGAGATGTCACATCTCACCCTCAGCCACACCACATCAGGGACTCACGTGTATGGTAGTGAGGTGTCTGGGACTTGATAGTACCCTGCAGCGGTCTTGGCTTGTTTAAAGAAGTGTTGTGTCATGGGGCTCCTGAAATCCGGCTCTCATGGATTAGCCCAATGATTTGACAAAGAAAGGCCTTTACTGTGTATTTCTGCCAATAATTATTGCAATCTGGTATCTGCAAAGACAGAACCGTGGAGGCCTTGGGGATGGTACTGACCACCAACATACTGACCGCCAGGGCACGCGTCTTTGAACTTGGAGCACCAGTACCACCAGGTGGGGAGAAATTCCCACCGCTCTGTCTTCTGATTGAGCTACAGCAAAGGCTTTGTTCATTAACAATAGAGGATATCATTTACTTGTCCCCTGGTGCAAATATAATCATAAACACCAACATGAACATAAACCAAAAGTCTCTAGCCAGCAGATCTGGAATAGATTTGTTCTCCACTGCCATTGAAACGAAGGCACAGAATTTTTAAATTTCCACTGAGAAGCTACATACTCTCAAGAGTGCAAACACAGATTCTCAGGCAAGAAGCAGCCAGATACAACCAAACCCTCCAGGGATACTCGAGACCTAAGATTACCGAGCACTTCCTAGACAAGTTATTTCCTAGGCTCACAGTCAGAAGTCAACCTGTCCTGGCTCTGCTGGGCATAAAAAAGATTCCCTCTGTGGGGGGACACAAGGAAGGAAAAGCAAAGAAAAGTGTTCGGTCTTCTCACGCATGCAGAAATAATAGAGAAATAATGACATCGAAATTATGGCATGAAAAGAAATGTGTACATTTCATTCAACAAGCATTTGTTGAACACATACTGTGTACCAGGCTATCTGGATGTGGGTAATAAAAATGTCGAAGGGAGAGAGACAGTCAGTAAATAGATCACTGAAATACAGGGTTTCTCAACCTCGGTATTACCGACGTTTTGGGGCCGTACAATTCTTCCAAGGGAGTGTCCTGTGCATTGTAGGATATCTAGCAGCATCCTTGACCTCTACCCACCAGGTAGGTGTAACACTGCCCCTCCACCCACTTGTAACAATCAAAAATGTCTCCTGATGTTGCTAAATGTCCCTTGGGAGCAAAATCATCTCCACTTAGAAATCACAGCAATCAAGTGTATTAAGTCGTGTATGGTACAAGGTGCAGACCAGGATGGAAGAGGAGGCTTCAGAAGGAAAGCGACAGCTGCGCCGAGTCTGCTACAGCAAGCATGAGTTACCTGAGTGGCTAAAGAGGCAAAGGCTTTGAGAGGAAAGAGAGGAGGCAGAGGGGGAGGGGAAGGGAGGAGAGAGAGCATAATTTGTGAAGAGATTGAAAGAACTTAGCTCTGTTTGTGTGGGGGGCAGAGTACAATGTTATGTAAAAATACTTAAAAATAATATTTTAAAATATTTTTCAAGAATCAAAATTTTAAAATAAAAATATCTTTGCTAAGAAAAATTTTAAAAAGACTTAAATGGGAATGCATATTACACGTTCATAGATGAGAATATTATAAAAATGTGTATTTGTCTCTAATTAATGTGTTAATAATAAAATTTATTGAGAACTAGCTATGTGCTAGGCACTGTTTCAAGAAATTGACATATATTAATAGGTGTAGTTTACATAACGATATTTATTTAAGTAAATTGACCGTATGTACTTTATGTTCACAACAACCCTGTGAGGTAAGTAGTATCATTATGTCCATTTTATAGTTAAGGAAACCAAGGCTCAGCAAGGTTAAAGAATTGTCTAGGGCCGGTGAGATAGCTAAGCGGCCTAAGTGCCTGCCTGGCAAGTGCGAGGTCCTGAGTTCGACTCCTGGTACCCACATAAAGGAAAAAAAGGGGCCAGTGATATCGCTCAGCGGCACAAGTGCTTGCTAGCAAGTGTGAGGTCCTGAGGTCAGATCCCAGTACCCACGTTAGAAAAAAAGAAAAAAAAAGAATTGTCTAGTGGCTGGGAGTGGTGTTGCATGCCTGTAATTCCAGCATTCTGGGAGGCTGAGGCAGGAGAATTGCAAGTTCAAGCCCAGGATGGGCAGGTGAGTGACTTAGTTTTTTTGTTTAAGAATAATGAAGTAATGGATTAACCCTGTCAGATATTTAACCAAAATTTAAGGCTTTGATAATTCAAACTGTATTTTAGTAAAAGGATGGACAAATAGATTACTGAAACAAAATCTACAAATTGAAAGATACATATGTGAATTTAACATAAAATAGAGGAGGTTTCAAAAGCAGTGGGAAAGTGGGAAGGTTATTCAAGAAATGCTACAGAAATTATTGACTAGCCTTTTTGTAAGTGAAAAAGGAAATACAACACCAACCAACACATAAACCAAAATTAAACCCATATTAATTACACGTAAAAAATACATAAAATACTTCTAAATATTTCTAAGTTCTAAAATAATTTTACCTCTAAATGGAAAATAATTCTCTTAGCACAGTAACAATGGAGGAAAATACAAATGAAAACTAAAATTATTTGACTATGTAATTCAACAAATAGCTATTGCACACATTTTATGCACCAGATACTGGGAAGTACATAAAATGAAATACAATGTATGGGGGCTTTTTCCTAAAATGTGGAATGAAACTAAATGCAAATAACCAATTGAAAAGATGTTTTAGCACTTATAGCAATATTAAGATCCTTACCAAATAAATAGCTCATATGAATTGACAGGAAAGTGCTCGATTTCTGGTGAATAAGTGAGAAAGGAGTACAAACTGACAAAGAAAAGGAAAAATAACAAATGTTTCATAGATGTGTATTTAAAAGAAGTTAAGCAAGGGCCAGGGTGTACTTTAGTAGTAGATTGCTTGCCTACCATGCATAAGGCCTTGAGTTCGATCTCTGGCACCACAAAAAGGAAAAAATAATTCAAACTCAGTAATCAATGAGATGTAACGAAAACAGGAGATCATGTATAACTTACCAAATTCACAGCGTAGGTAAGCATGTAGTGGGATCTTTCAAATATTGCTATCGGGAATAAAATTCATAGAAAGCAGTGCCGCCCTATGTGGAAAGAATTTTTTTAAAACTTCACACTCTTTGACAAGCTAATTCCAGTCCTACAAATCTGTCCTAACAGAGTAATCAGAAGTGGTGGCAAAGAGTTATGTGTAAAATATTCATCATAACATTGCTTTCATACAAAAATATTGGGGGAAGATACAACTTAACTAGGTAAGAATAGACACTGTTCAGGTAAATAATCACACTTCTATGTAATGGAGTACTCATGCACTCACACTACATTGTATTTACAAAAGCTTTGCTGACATAAATACAATTCAGTGGAAACAGCAAAACATCAAATTTTATAAACTCTTAGTCATGAAAAAAATTTATACAGAGAATTGGTAAGAAAGAAATATGCCAAACACCTTGTCTCGAGTTTAAAATGGAGTGATTTGTAAAAATTTTCTCCAAATCCTCATTATGAACAGTAAAAGGTAGACTCAGAAATTAAGCATATGCAGTATCGTAATATAAGGGAAAAATTATTAAATGTGTCAGTTATTTTTCTTATTAGTATACTAATTTTACTTCTTCCTGATTGCTAGCTATAATATTTTTGCTATTTATACCACCATTTTACCGAATTATCATAGACAGTGTTAACATTAATAATCCTAAAAGTTGGTAGTAAAAATGATGGAAATACTTTAACCAAAGTCAGTAAAATAAGCTCTTGAAAACTTACAATCTGAAATGGTACTTTGGGAGTCTTATTTAAGCCTGAATGCAGGAATGACTTAAGCAAAACATTTTGCTCCATTTTAAAAGTGATTAAGCAAAATTGAACCACACCCATTATTGTTAAACAGAATTAGACCAGGAGGTAACTAATAGTCATACATTCGATAGGTTTCAACAAAACTTGTTGCCATGAACTGAAAATCAGATTTTCTCTCTGGACTCCTGTTCATTCTTTGGCAAAGACAGCTAAAGTAGTGGTTCACCCATTTCAGAGCCCAGAAAATTCACCGGGATGTGAAAAATCCCATCTTCCAAGTGTTTTAAAACACAAAAAAATAAGTGTATAGATTTGTAATTTTTCCCTTCTCATTCAGCATCCTGCCTACAGATAGCTTTAGTACACCCTTTAAAATTAGTTTTTCTTCTTCCAAAAAATTAAGTCATTGCCACATGTCAACCAAAAAGAAAAGCTTTTTTAAAAATTTTGTGTTGGTATATGTCTGTAATATGTAATAAATACATTCATCGTGGGGAATTGTTATGTATTGCCGCTTGATCCTTTTTACTTCTTTTCCTTTTCCCTTACTTCCCTCCCATCTCCCCTCATCTCCAGGTCCCTTTCCCCTCTCTGTATTCTTTCTCCCTGTTTCTTATCATTTATCTTTTATTTTGCTCTTTATTTACACTTTGGTTCTCTCATATAGGAGAAACTATGAGATATTTGAGCTTCTGTGTCTGATTTATTTCACTTAGCATTATGGACTCAAGGTATATCCATTTTCCTACAAATGACTCCAATTTATCCTTCTTTATGGCTGAGTAGTCCAAAAAGAAAACTTAATTCATTGCTATCTGAATATGATTCTTTTCCACTTTTGAAATTTAGAATAAAACATTTACATAGGGAAATTAAGGGAGAAACTGCTATGAGTGAGAAAAGATAACTCATGATTTTTTTTGTTTTTTTGTTTTTTGTTTTTTTACTTTTCTGTTTTCAACCTATTGTTTTGGTATCATTATAATCAATTTTTGCGGGACAGGGATGTTGGACAAACGTCATGACCCGAACAGCCAAAAACCAAACATATACAGCTTTCCATGATTAACATGACTGCCTCTTGGTTGAATTAAGAGTTAAGATATATCCTGTCCTCAAAAACAGTGCCAGAATCTTTCCCAATCTAATTAGTCCAAGAAGACCAAGAGACCAGTGTGACCTCCTGTAGCTGCCCCTTCCCTACCTTTTAGACTTAGCCCTGTAGCTCAGCTCAGGGGACACACAGCCATGAACACTATTTCACTTTAAGCATTTAACTCTTGCTTACGTCCTTACTTGGGGTTTTCTTACTCATGCTTCATTCTCCACAGACACTGATCACAGAACTTAAAGTTAGGTGTGGAGATAAGAGGAGTATTGCCCCATTCAGATGAGGAAAAGATCTTCCATATTTGCCTTCTGTGTTTTCTGGGAATAAAGCCATGGGCATAGGGACTGGGTGTGGCCAAGATAATATTGAAACGTCCAGACACAAGGGTTTGTTTTCTGGAGAACCAATCATGGTTAGAGATTGTAGCATATATGAGTGTGTGAATGTTTATGTATTTCAGGCTTTGAAATCCAGATTTAAGATTAAAATTAATTAAATGTCTCTAAACTCGAGGCCAGACATACATGAGGCTCAGAAGCAGCAGCCTGATCATTTTGCTAAGAAAATTAAGTTGTAGAAGCAAAACACAACACCTGATTTCTTCAGCCAAGTGTCTCTTTAATTGTGATTATACAGCTTCTAATTTCTAACTAACTGTAATAAAAACTTTTCTACAAAATATAAAGATAGTGTGTGAGGTCTGAAAGTGCTCGGGGGTAGTCCCCACACGTTAGAGATGAAGAAAGCGACCTACCAGGACTTAGGAGTCTGTCCCCAAATCACCTAGCATACGGGGCGGTATGGACAGCCAAGGGAAGAGCCTAAGTTTCTCAGTGCCCAGGTCAGGGTCCTTAGCCCTGCAGCCTTGTTTGCTTCTCAGGCCTTAGTGGCACCCCTGTGACTGCCACACCATCTTCCCATGGTTCTTGTGGCATGAGTGACAGTGTGAATATGAAGGTCAATGGGATGCCTGGCTTCTCAGCCCAATTCCAATACCTGTGGATCAACCAAATATCTCTAGGTCAGGACTTGGATTCCCGTTCTCAAAAGATGGAACAACTCTGCCTGGCTCTGCTACTCACATAGAAACAAAAAGGGTTAGACCGAGGTGAAGGTGAGAGCCCCACCTTTGCCTTCCTCAAGGCGTCTCTAGCTCAAACCACTTGAGGTTCCTTGACTTACTTCTACCTCACTTGACTTACCTAAAAATTGCAGATAAATTTACCTGCCCTTCCCACTTCTCTAAGATCAAAACAGAAAAGTGTAAGTGGAAGGTAGTATACAAGTGGACGGGGGCCGGTGAGATGGCTCAGCGGCTTAAGCGCCTGCCCGGCAAGCGTGAGGGCCCGAGTTCGACTCCCGGAACCCACATACGAAAAAGGGGCCGGTGATATCGCTCAGCGGCACGGGCGCCTGCTGGCGCTCGAGGTCCTGAGGTCGACCCCCCGGTACCCACAAAAAAAAAATAAATAAATAAACAAGTGGACGGGAGGAAATGTGGCAGTCTGACTTTAGATGGAGCAAGGTGGGTGCTTCCTAGGGCGATCTTACTTTGAATGAGGTCAGCCTGAGTAGTCTCAAGAGTTTGTTTCTCCCGAGGTAATGGGTCCGTCGGCTTTTTCCCCAGAGGCACCAAGTTCCCGGCAGAAACCAAGCCGGGATGGGATGGGGAAGGCTGGTACCGCCCAGAGCAGGGCGTCCTTCCGGCCTCTGCCTGCTCTGTGCTCAACCAACTGCGCCTGCGCAGCTCAGCCGAACAAGTGCCTCTTAGGGCCTCTTCCCTAACAAATGAAAAAATAACGCCCTTGAACGAGGAGTGAAACTGAACTATCTAAGGAAAACACCATGAGCAAACACTGAGCCCCAGAGAAAGCGTCTGATTAGCTGAACTCCCCTCGGGCAGCGCACGCTGGGCGCCCAGCTTTGGCTGCAGGAAGGCGGCAGGGCCAGGGCTGAGGCCATGTCCACCACCACGTGCCAAGTGGTGGGCTTCCTCCTGTCCTTGCTGGGCGTGGCCGGCTGCATTGCTGCCACGGGGATGGATATGTGGAGCACCCAGGATCTGTATGACAACCCTGTCACCTCCGTGTTCCAGTACGAAGGGCTCTGGAGGAGCTGCGTGAAGCAGAGCTCGGGCTTCACCGAGTGCCGGCCCTACTTCACCATCCTGGGCCTTCCAGGTAGGCGCGGGGCGCCTGGGCAGGACCAGGAGAGCAGTCCCGGGGGAGGGGAGCGCAGCCCCCGGGCTGCCTGACCCAACCGCACTCCTGCCTCTGGGGGTGCGGCCTGGCTACAGAAGGTGTGAATAAGAGGACAAGCTCTTTCGGTGTCAAAGACAGCTGCGGTCACGCAGGAGAAAATGGGGGAATTCCTACTCGGGTCTAAGGAACTGCTAACCAGGAGGCAGGCTGCAGGGAAACGAGGTCTGTGGTGAGAGATGCTGGGGTACCTAGAATACACTAATGTTTCTCAAGGAGAAAATAAAGTATTTGCTTCCATGTGCAAGTGACTTGCTTCTGCCAGCACGTACATGGGAGTAGGGAAAGAGGATGGTGAGTATTTTGTTTTAGCCAGAAAAGTTTATCGAGAGCTAATTTAATTTTGTTTTCAATTACGTTTTTCTCAAAAAGTTGGAGTCTCCGTAAGTGCCCCAAAATTGCTACTAAATTATAATTTCCTTTTTCTGAATTTGTGTTGAGAATATCCAGTATACTATTCGTAAAAATCAATATATGTCAGGACATAAAATTATATTATAATAATGTCAGAATATAAATATAATCACAAATGTGACATTCTTTCATGCTTGAAGATATAATAAGCTAAACGTTGTTTGTAATAAAGATAATTATTGCAAATTTGCGCCATAGCAACTTTGCATTCTGGATATATGGGAGCTCTGTTTGTATTTTTTAAAAACAGTAAATAAAATAATAGGGCAAGCTAGGGTGGCCAAGATGAGAGTGTAGTTTTGCCTCTTTTAAACAGGTAGGTGGAAATAAATTGCCAAGAAATTTTAAAGAGGCTATGGAGTCCTCGAAATTGAATTGTGAAAAGCAATTCAACTAATTCACCTTTATTTTCAAAAAGAAATAAGAGGATGACTGTCAGAGTACAAGAATTGAGTTATTTATTCCATTTTTTCTGGAAACTACTCATTGCAGGATGAACAGGATCACTGTCTCTAAGAAAGACTGGCTTGGGGAAGAACCTGGCCTGAGGGAACACAGCCAGACTGGCCAGGGAATGTGCTATAATGAGCAAGAGGTCAGAGGGAGGAAGTACAACATTTGGATTTTTGAGTTGCTACCTACATGTAATGTTAACTATTAGATGGAGAAAAAAGATTGACCTTATATTCAAAATCAAGGCATGACAACCCATGACTATTCACGCTCAGTAACCTCTTTCCAGGGCTCCAGCACACATTGCTGAGCTCTTGCTCACTCTGTGTCACAGTGGCATTTCCAAATATCCCCACAACCCTATATGGCCAACCCCATTACTGCTACGCCGCCTTGTCTCTCTTATTTACCAGGGCTCCTACCCTCCAGGAGCCCCCTCACAATCTTGCCTCCACTCCTCAGCAGTTCTGCTCCTGTACCACAAAATCATCTCTCCCTCTCCTAGCCAAACCCAGCTCTCCACTAGTGCTCCAATGGCCCCATACCACCCTGTCTACAACTGTACCCTGTTGATTAAACCCTCTCCTTGCCTCTTTCATCTATGCTTATGTCCTCTCCCGGAAAATCTCTCCCTGTTGTACCTTCCTAAAGCCAAATTAAAAGGCTAAATTTTCTACCATTTCTCACGTACCACCTTTCCTAATGTGGTTTCCATCCTTCATCTCTTTAGTGTTTGCTTCTTTGACCATGGCTGAAGGTCAGTAGAAGGGTGGGGTCTTCCAGTCACCAGCTCTCAATTCTCAATTCTCCCTACGCATTTCAAAACCCAAGCATCTTTCATGATCCTCTATTCTTAGATTAACTAGGTACAAACATGGCAGCCTCATACCTAGGCCTTCCTACATCCTCACCTATTTTTCTTGACCTCTATTCTGGGCCTCTTCCCCCATCCTATGGTTCTCCCTCTCCTTTTACTATATTCTGGGCTTGCTCGTGGACACCAGTTGGCCCACCCCAAAATGTCCCCTTTACCACCCCAGCTGCCCTCTCCTCAGATCTCCCCCAAAGCTTCTTCGCAGCCTCATATTATATAATATCCCACAAGCCAGAGCATTCTCATCACATTGAATGTATTCTCCCTACATGACACAGCTTACAAATGTAAGAAGCATTTATTGTGTACCACAGATAGTACACAGCACATAACTACCCCTGTCCGCTCCTGTAAACCCAGTGGAGGGGACAAGCATGTGCACAAATATTAAGGCAAAGGCAGTACCTGTGCTGGGGCCTTCACGTGGATGTTTGGAGCACCAGAGATTCGGTGGGAAGTGTCAGGAGGGAAATGAGTCAGGAGAGTTTCACTGAGGGCGTTCTGTTTGAGTCTGAACCTTAGATTATCAATTTGATAATTTGTACATTTGTCTGACTCAGCTTTGTGTTGTCGCCCCCATCAGCTAGCTAGACAAGAATTATTTTCCCAATTCCCAGCATAGGTCATGGTAAAATTAGTAGTCAGCAAGTGGATGATAAGCTAAGTTGAACTTTGGATAATAGGAGTATTTTAAATGTCTATGTGACCCATGTGAACTAAACACAAGTGAAGAGCTTCTCCCAAAACAGACAGCAGATTGCCTTTGAACTATAGCTTTTACTATTACAGCCCCATGTATAGAAAAGTACCTGGTCTTCCACCTCCTTGAAACAGGTTAATTGTTCATCCAACTATTTAACAAGTATCTTTTGCATGCCTACAGTGTTACAGGGACTAGCTAGAAATTGAACCCAGTGCTGCATTACTGAGTTATGTTCCTAGCCCTTTTTAAATTTTTTTATTTTCAGAAAGTCCCACTAAGTTGTTCAGGCTAGCCTTGAACTTGTAATCCTGCTGCCTCAGCCTCACACTTTTATTTGCTGTCAGACCAGACAAAGAGCTCATAGAGAGGAAACCCAGTTGCTACCCAAGGAGCTCTGAGATGTTCCAAACCCATAAAGGGAGAGATCTTTAGAGTTTTAGGACACAGAAAGCAAGAAGGAAAGACTTTCCCACATCACATTTTGAGGACCGTAGACATGAATGTGAGGTCCTGCAGCAATGTATTTAGGGCTCTTGGAAGCTGCTAGTCTTCTCTATGTGAGTAAGCTTGTAGCCAGAGGATCCCAAGGTATCTGTCTCATATCTCCCTTAACACCCTGCATGGCCTACAACATGCAACAGGGCTAGGACAGGAGGGTGGGAGTGGGTGCTGCTTTGCATCATGTCTTCCAGTTGTGCTGTAAAAAGTCAAGCTGTCCTAAGCCAATGTGGGAATGGGGTGGGAGAGGTCCCGGCATCCACACAGAGGCATTCCCCAGCCCCACTTGTCTGGGTTGTGGGGACAGGATTTCATTGAAAGCCAGGAAAAATTTTTCTTAGGCTGAGTTTGCAGAAAAGGAGGTACTTTAAATCACTGGTAATTTGTCCCACAAAGAAGAGTGTGGACTGAAGGGCAGCCAGTCCTCATGCGGCAGGAGTGGCTGCACTATAAATTGGAATCCAGAGATACAAGTATTTGCTTGATGACTTAGATTTGGCAGACAGAAGGAATGAGGAGGAAGATTACCAGGAGAAGAAAGCTCAGTAGAAACTCAGAAACAGAAGGCAAAAACATAAAGAGATGGAGTAGCCAGACAGTGAGATGGAGGGGGCCGTGGACACTTGTGCTCCTGAGGGAGGTGGGAGGAGCAGCACTAACCAGCCAGCACCCAATGCCTAGTGAGCACTGCCGTCAGCAGCAGCTGCATACCGAGCCTCTTGAGGGTGACGAGGAGCCCAGGGAGAGAGTCAATCAGAGGAGCTGGATAGAATGCCTGGAGATAGAAATAGAAGGTTGCAGAGAGGTGGTGAGAGTTTAATTGTGACCTAGAACTCGAGGAAGCACTGCAGTCCAACAGAGAAGTAAGTCTTAAAGTGTTTGTCAAAAGGCCTGAGGCAGATACCTATCATACTTTTAGTTAATAATTATAACAATCACTAGCAGTTACTAAATTCTTCCCAAATCTCACTTTCTTGCAAAATCTCACTTAACTTTTCACTCATTAGATGAAAATGTATCATGTCTGTTCAGAACTTATGGCCATAGAATAAATTAATTCAATTTAACAATCTGTATTATGTAGCCTACAGGTAGCTGAATGAGGTGAGTGGTGGTGGTGGCAATATTACCAGCTCTGCATAACTTACAGCTTAAGATTTCTCCTCATGGTATTCCGCACAGTCAGTGCAGCGCACAGTGCCCAGAGCACAGTGCCATTTGTTGGGCTGCACATATGCTCCGCAGTTTATTCTTCAGAACAATATTAGCTTTCTTATTACAAGGTAGAAATAAGGTCAGAGAGGAGGAAAAAGCAACATGCCCAAGATCCCATGGGTAGAAGACAGCAGTAAGAATACAGGCTGAAAGACTTCCAAGTCTGCATGCTTTTCCACTGCCCATGCCTCATCTCTCCTTCCAGGCGGGATTGGGCAGCCTTTAGAACTGAAGACATTGGTCTGGGCTTGAGCACAAAAGCAGAGGGTGCATCACACCTTGACGCTCTTATGGCAGTGTTATTTTGTGTGTGTGTGTGTGGGTACCGGGGGGTCGACCTCAGGACCTCGCGCGCCAGCAGGCGCCCGTGCCGCTGAGCGATATCACCGGCCCCTTTTCATATGTGGGTTCCGGGAGTCAAACTCAGGCCCTCACGCTTGCCGGGCAGGCGCTTAAGCCGCTGAGCCATCTCACCGGCCCATGGCAGTGTTATTAACTATGCACAATTAGAATACTAAGCTGAAGGACTAGATGATTTGCACATCATTCCCATTTTTCCTCCCTGGAGATACTGAAGAGAAGGGCAAAGGGCAGTCAGAGAGTAGAATGGACAGGAGGCAAAGACCTGGCAAACTCGTGTCCCTGGCTGCATGAAGACATTATAATCATGGAATGTTTTAGGTTTCTTTTGATGTGTTCGCAAAGATTTGTTTAATGGCAGCCACCTGCGTTTCTTTGATCTCACTTTCCCTCTTTCTGAGGTGCCTCAAATAAAGCACTTGTATGAGACAGCTCAGTGACCCATTTACCAGATCTTAGCATAAGTAAATAAATCACTGCTGGGTCTATACCACCCAGAGTTCTCAAACAATTAAGACATTTGATCTTCTAGGGTTGTCTCCTTCCTCCTCCTCCTCCTCCTTCTCCTCCTCCTCCTCCTCTTTTTTCTTTTAACCCAAGGCCTTTTCACTGAGCTACATCTCCAGCTCTTTATATTTTGAGATAGAGTCTTGCTAACTAAGGCTGGGTGTGAACTTCTGATCTTCCTGCTTCAGCCTCCAAGAGTGTTGGGATTACAGGCATGTAGCACCATGCCCTTCCAAACACCTTTTAGGAACTCAATTATCCAAAGTAAAGATTACTTAGAACCGTTTTGCCCCCTTTCCCAAACCCATCTCACCTGTGTTTTGGGCCCCTTTGTAAGGATTAAGATAGTCTTGACTTTTTTCCACATGACCATATACTTCCCCATTTCTACCTCAATGTGTAAACAACAACAGCTGCTGGAGAGTTGGGGAGTTTCCCATCAAGCTGCCAATCATATTAACACACAGAAGAATAGAGGTTTTTATAACAGAGCTGTCTTTAACCCAAAGGACAATTCCACAAACTCTAAAGCAAAAATCTACAAGGAAAAAAAAATGAGACTTTTCTGAAACACTTTTTTTGGATGAACTTCCCTGTGTACTCCTTCTTGCCATTGGCTGAATATTTCCTCATAAAGGCTAAATGCTCTTAAGCTTTTGAAACCAGCTTGCCTGTCCTCAGTTTCTGATGGAAGAAACTGGTCCTAGGAGGTGAGTGATTGCAGGTTAATTACAAAGTTGAAATGAGATGTGAGAGAACCTCTTGGTTTTTATTTAAGCTGCTTTCCCTCTTTTCAAAAGAGAAAAACATTACAGCAACCATGTCTGTTTAATGTGTGGACAAACATCTAAATGCTTACACATCACTGTCCTTGTGGGGGAAACCCTCTGGGAACAGAGACCATGTCTACAGAGCCCAAAAGAACCTATACCCTGAGGAGAGTGGTGTGGGCTTGAGAACAACAAAAGCAGAGTGTGTATCTCTGGGGTTGAGGCCAAAACATTACTATTTCTTTCAAGGTCCCCCCAGACGATGCTGGGGAGCAGCCAGGGCTAAGAAGCACACTGAGTGTACCTTGCCTGTCAGTGCACAGCTTCTTTGGGGGAATGAGATATTTTGAAGCAGGGAGGGAACACTGAGTTCAGATTTTTCTGTTTGCTTATTTCAGCACTGAATCCTACCCGCCCTTCAGATCTGATAACACCTCATTATTCACTGGGAGGAATGCTGTAGTCACACCTTTGGTGCAAAGAATCAGGCTGCAGAGCCCACTGAATCACCATACTTATCGGTATGGGCCGATAAGCCTATACCTTTTAATATATCGAGGAAGAGAAAGAATGGCAAAAAGAGAAACCTACCTGTTTCCAGCAGCTTCCCTATTCCCCTGTCTATGGAGAAAGATTAGAATGGTAGAAATTTCCAACTGGAAGTTAAGTTTAAATCACCTGCTTGCACCTCCAAGGCCAATACTAGGCATGTCACATTCCTAGCAGTGAGTGCTAGGGCATATTTTTTCCATCTCCTGGCACCTGCCTCCATCACAGTTCTCATTCCCAGACGAATTTAAGAGGTTTCCAAAGCAGGGAAGACCTTGGACAATCCATCCAAGGCCAATCTTCTGGCTCTGATAGTGACCTCACAAGATACAAAATAACATTTTGTCTTTTCTAACCATAGAGTAAAAAACAAGGTAAGAGAAAGCTAGAAAGATGGTTTTTTAAAAAATGAAAAACATGGTGGACTCCTGATTGAAAGCAAGATCCAAGATTCATCAGAAATCTGGAGGTCAAGAGAGAGTAGGAAAGAAATAAGGCTTTTGGTGCAAACCTGAAGACAGAGGCAAGACAGCGACTGAGACAAAGGCTGACCAGGTCAGACAGCCCCCAGGGCTCCTGTGGGCCCCCACAGCAGCCGTCTGTAGCTGGCAAGTGCACAGGTCCCCATACACACACTGGCAAGCATCCCCATCGCTCATTCGACACATCAGGGGAGGCCCTGCACCTCAGCCACATCCACACCCACAGCACGCACATGGTATGTTTTAGGAACAAATAAAAAAGCCACTCAGCCAACAGAGAACCAGTGACCCATCCTTGCTGAGGGTGAGATATGTGTAATTTTTCATAGAATACAGAAGGTGTATCCTCTATCCTGCTTGGTTAATTATTTTTCATTTGGTTGGTTAGCTACTTACTCCATTGCTTTTGGTTGTTTTGTTTTAATCAGATGCTTTACCAAGTGCTTTATTTTGTTCTCTGAATAGCTTCAGGCTTAAAAAATCAGAACTAGAGAAGATTTTAGATCTTTTTAAGTTTGGAAGATTTTAAGTTTGATTTTAAGTTTGGAAGAGGCTCATGGAAGCAAAATGGAGGGAATGTCTAAGGTTCTTCTTTTTCTAAAAAGTCGTATTTCTTGATAGTAATATCCAAAAACAGAATAGCCCCAAGAATGCTTCCTGAAGACAAGGGTGCCACATAAATGTCTTCTACATCACTGCCATGCCATGCCACAGGGCTGCCATGTAGTTTATGTGAATTAGAGAGAACTGGAACCACACAACAAGCTACTGTCACAGAATTGTTCCTTTTTGTTTACTCAGCCAAGATACTCTCAAGAGGAGAATAAATTTAAAGTTCAGGACTTCTGGTATAAATATAATCTTCTCAGGTTGTAAAAGGCTTAAAGGCTTATTTCTCATGAAACTTTATACCTTCTACAGCACCTGGCAAAAGGTATAGCAGAGGATTTGAGCTTTAAAATACTTGATGAATGAATAAATGAAGTCATGGGTGAATGTATGAGTATGTTAACTTATGACCATGAGAGTACACCAGTGTGATGGCTTGAATACACAAAGCTATAAATGAATACACATGCAGAGGGCACGTGCTTGTATTTGTTAGTGAGGTAATAAACAAAAGTGTTTGTTCCCAGCATCCTGCAGGGCCAACAAAGCCACAGGCAAGGCTCTGGAGAACAGAGGTGACACACTAGAGCCTCCCCATGTTACAAGTATATCATAGGGCCAATCCAATGTTCTCATGAGTTCTCTGTGCCTTACTGGAGTCATTAATGCTCTTCTATGAGAACTCAGCTGCCATCCCAAGACGCCAATGTTATCAGTTCTCCTAGGAATGATTAGATCCATGGTCCTCACCATGTACCAACACATTTACCATATAAGATCAAGACTGGTGATGGGTGCTTGTAGAATTCTCCCCACAGACAAGCAAAGCTCCTTAGGGGGAAGAGAATGATAACGAGTGATTGAAGGTCTCGGTGGTGTAGAACTAGAGTCCCTGAGCACTCACCTCTGCCATAGGGAGACACCTGGGGAGAAGACTGCCAGAGCCTCCCTTCCCTACAAAAGGGAGAAGACTCTAGCACATTTTGCGTGAGCGAACTCTCCTTTTTCAGTAGTTCTCATTGATTGCCGACTCTTGCATCATGACAAATTGCTCTCTGATACACACCTTAGAGTGAATATGCTGGCAGTGCCGCTGACATTGGTTGTTATTTGGAATGGAAATCTTCCCTAGGAGGTTCATCAGAGATCCCTCTAGGGCTCCTAGAGGAGATGGAAATGCCCTTGTCTTGAGAGTCACATTCATAAGTAATCTCCTGGGACAGGTTATCCCCTGAGATGATTTTGGAGAATGTCCCTTTACTCATTCTTAACATCCCTGTTGGAGGATGACACTTCCTGGCCAAGCCTCCGAGTTTGGAGGACACATTCTGTTGGGACTAACAGATCCCTGTACTATGACAGCAGCCAGAACTCCACCTGTATTTCCAGGGTCCTCAGAGCCACACACTGTGATGGGGAAGCAGTATCTCCGAGACAGTTCTGAGTTTGACCCCTAGCTCTGCCCTTCTCTTGATGTGCGTCCATGGCAAGTTACTTCACCTCTATGCCTTGGTTCCTTCAACTATAAAATGGAGATAAGAGTATTGTCTAGATTTAGGGATTTTTAATGTGTATTGAATTATTTAATGTCTGTAAAACTCCTAATAGCTTCCAAGCAAAAGTAGGAACCCATTATGATAGTTGGGGCAGGACAGAGCTTCTAGTTCCGTTTACACTTTCCAGGAGACTTGCCTGTAACAGTATAGGCAGATTCCCTGGTATCCTTTTTAAGGAGACAAAGTTCTAAATATTTCTCTGTTTCTTTCCGCCTGCAAATTTCAGCTTTGCCCGGGCATTATTAACTGGTCTCACTGAAGGTAAGGATGACACCTCCTTTGGGTGTAGCCTGTGACCGACCCCCTTAGTATTAGAACTGTGTAAGGTCTTTAACCAACTGCATTTCCATGCAGCTCCTAACTTGCTCCCTCCGATCTGAATGGCAGTGCCATCTTCACTGGGACTTTATTTCTCCTCTTTAAAAAAAAAAAAAAGGCCTACCTACCAAGATGTCAAAGATAGTTATTTCCAAGAGATGGGATAAAGAGTTATGGGTATTTTTTTCCCAGTTTATAGTTTTCTATAAGTTCTGAAATTTTTGAATGAGCATCTATTGCTTATATAACCAGAAAAAAAATTTTTTTTGAACAAAAGAAGAATTGTGCCCTTTACCCCTTGTCTGACACCACCCATTGTGATCTAATGCCTTTATGCTGTAGACTTGATGCAAGAAGTCCCTCACATCTGCGAGGGGCTTCAACGCCACTTTGGTCATATGTTCACACCCTTGAGGGGTGGAAACTCTCCACCAACAATACAGCTTTAAGAGTTAGTATTTCTAGACACTGATGAAGCCGTCTCACCTATATTGGAACCACTTGATTTCAAGCAACAGAACCCCAACCTGAATTAGCTTCAAGGGGATTTTTTTTTTTTAATGATGCTAGAATAGTTTCTGGAGCCCAAGGAAAGACTGTAGCTAGACCGCAAGAATAATTGGGAGGCCAGAGATCAAACACTGTCAGGAATCTCTCTCTCTCTCTCTCTTTTTTTTTTTTTTTTGTGGGTACCGGGGGTCGACCTCAGGACCTCGCGCACCAGCAGGTGCCCGTGCCGCTGAGCGATATCACCGGCCCTTTTTTCGTATGTGGGTTCTGGGAGTCGAACTCGGGCCTTCGCGCTTGCCAGGCAGGCGCTTACGCCGCTGAGCCATCTCAGTGGCCCTGTCTCTCTCTCTCTCTTGAGTTTGGTATGCTTGTTATTATCCAGCAGCTTTCTCTCCCTGGTAGAAAACACAGAATTCCTAGACTATGTATTATACCTTCAAGCCCTGGAGAGAGACTTGTGTCCAAAGCTCAAACTTCCTGCATAAGGGTCTCATCTGCCCAGTTTGAGTCAGATACCCATGCTGGAATCATTCACTCTGGTCCAGGACTAAGTTGTGGCCTGAAAGATCAGGGTCAGTAGTGCTACTACAGTGCTATCCCATGCTGGCCTACAAGCCATTCGTTATCTGTCTGAATAGTTCTGCTACCAAAACTGAGAATAGATATTTCTAAACTTTTATAATAATTTGACATTTCTCTGACACTCAAAAATGTGATTTTATAGTTTGTCAGGGCATCAGTTTATGACAGGCCAGAAATTAAAACATTTAAGTCGTTTGAAAGGCACTGATGAAGACATGGCAGCTCCTTCAGGAATCATGTGCTTAAGAGAAAAAGGGAGACAAACTGAAAGGAAAAAGCAATTGGTATCGAGCACATTATATATATACCTAGCTCTGCACTTTACCAAACTGACCCACAGTAGGAGGCTTGTTCTCTGAAAGACATCAAGGATCATTTGTCTTCCTTGTAACGTTTCATTATACTCGTGGTAGATGTGCTCCATGACTGTCCTTCTACACTTTGCTTAAGTTCCTTGAGAGCAGAGATCATGTCGAACCTGTTAACTATGGTCCTCCCGTGCCCACTTGTAGGGGCTCAGTAAACAATTGTTGCACTGAGTCACTGCACTTTAAGGATACAACAGAAACAAAGTCAGATATATCTGGAGGTGAGGTCCCCATGGCAGAGTCCAGCAGAACCTGCAGCTGCAAATGACTCCTAGAAAGGAGACTACAATAAACTGTGGTCATGTTAAAAAGGCTTGATATTGATATACTGATTTTTTTGTAAACATTTGAAACCTACAGCTGATGGTGACCTTAGTAGTTGCCTTTGAAAAGGGACAAAAGTAGAATAATGTTGTTGTATCATGTACTTTAGCTTTGTTATGTGTGACACATTAATACTGAATTTTCCTAAAGTGGACACAGCTATATGAAACTTTGCGTTCATATGGAAAGACAGGTTTGGATTATAAGTCAAAGCTGCATGGTTTTACTGTAAGCTCTATCAATAATTTGACTACTACTTTAGACAAATCATTTTCCCTTTCTAGACCCCAGATTATCAAGTTGTAAAATGAGGAAACTGAAATAAATAAATTCCAAGAGTCCTCCCAACCACCCATAGTTTTCTCATTCTCTAGAATCTGTGTACGTACTCTTCATCAGTCAGATTTTTAGTTATCCATTTTTCATTTCCCACAATTCCCCATCCTTTGAAAATGACAAGGCTCAGTTAATAGACTTGCTACTTCTCAGAGGTTCAGTGCTGGTTAGTTGTGGTTGCTGTGTTTTATAAACCCACAGACTAGTGTGTTGTGTTAAGGTGGTCTTATTTATCTGCTTGTGTCTTGCCCCACAGCCATGCTGCAAGCAGTGCGAGCCCTAATGATCGTGGGGATTGTGCTGGGTGCCATCAGCATCCTAGTGTCCATCTTTGCTCTGAAATGCATTCGCATTGGCAGCATGGAGGACTCTGCCAAGGCCAAAATGACACTGACCTCTGGGATCATGTTCATTATCTCAGGTAAACATGGGTTCCTGCTTTCAACTGTGTTTCTGGGAACGTCAAAGTAAAATTATTCCAGTTGAAGAAACATGGCTCCTCCTTATTACTGAACATGGTTCAGACCTTTACATGCTGGGATTCAAGATCTGAGTGTGGAAGTCTAATGACATGCTATAGAACCCTCACAAGAGCTAATGACCCTCTCAACTGTCACCCCAAATGCAATATAAGAGGATCATATAAGGTAATCATGTGACTAATCCCTTAAAGAAAAATCCCTTTTCTTTAAGGAAAGAGCTCTTGACACAAAAGGACCAAACCCAAAATAGGACAATTTACCTTAATCCCCAGATGCATGGGATCTCTCTCTCTCTCTTTCTCCCTCTCTCTCCCTCTCTCTCTCCGTCCCTCCTCTCTCCTTCCCTCCCTCCCTCCTTCTCTCCCTCCCTCCCAGAATTAATGAGGTAAGAGATAAGCATCTAGGTCATCATCTAACACATAGTGAGAATTCAATAGTCAATGCTTGATTGACCATTCTGTATAGGAATGGAGTATTCTGCAGCCTCCTCACCTAAACTCATTTAAGCATAAACTGCCTTAAAGCTGACTCTGAAGCTTTCTTGTTCTTTGTCAACAGGTATTTGTGCAATTATTGGTGTGTCCGTGTTTGCCAACATGCTGGTTACTAATTTCTGGATGTCCACAGCTAACATGTACAGCAGCATGGGTGGGATGGTACAGACTGTTCAGACCAGGTAACTTTCTAATCTATATCTCAGTGTTCCATGGTGAATATTGTTGTAAGAATCCGATTAAACACATGTGCCTAATATGACTGTCAGCACCTGAAATAGCAAAAATGTATCAGAGAGAACCATGCCATATTATAAATCAACAATGATCTGTAAATTCATAAACTTCATTTTGGTGAAATATTCTTGGCGATATGACTTCAGGCTGATCTGACATTTGCATTGAAATACAGTGACAGTTCACAGTGTTATCTAACACTCTTACATAGGCCCCATTGTGGTGGCAATGAAACAAGCATTGTTAACCAGGCATGCAAATGAACATCAGCTTACATCTACAGTCCATAATGGGAACCTGGCTAGGACAAGGTAAAAGCTGGAATGCAAGTGAACTTAGTGCAGCCTACGGGGGAAACATGTTTCTTCCTTGTACCACTGTGTCTTTCTCTCTGTCACTAATTCATTTATTCTGCAAATGTGTTGAGCACGTCCTATGGGTCAGGAAGTGTTCAGAGAACCAGAGATACAGACAAGATTCTCCCTCATGAAGGTTACAGTCCAGCACAGGAAGATGCAATCCTACTATAGTTTGGTGACTGGAGTATAACTTTTAAAAGATAGAAAACCAACAGTAACACCTGTTTTCATTTAGCCATTTCAAATGGATGTGTTTAATAGCATGAAGCAACAGCAAAATCCTGAAGGAGAAAGATCTTGTTCTGGGAGAGCAAGATAAATATTATACCAAAGTGATCTTTCCTCTCTATGTAGGGGCACTTGATATTTCTCCAGCCGCACCAACATAAATAGGTGTGAGGATGTGATAAATCCATTACTCTTTGGATCCCTGGTCCAATCACCTCTATATTTCCGCTTTGTTCAAGAATGAGCAAATTAAAAAAAAAAAGAGAGAGAAAATAAATAACCCCCATAAGCTAGCTGTCCTCGTGCTCTGCCATGTTTCTTCCATAGTTTCTTGGTTACAAGGGCAACTTAGAAGTAGGCTGACCAACTCATTTCAGTTTACTTGGGACTTTCTCAGTTTGAGCACTGGAATTCCCACATCCTGGGAAATATCTCCATCATGCAAAAAGCAGAACTGTTGGTCAATCTACTTAAAAAAAAGCCCACCCTATCCAGAATATCTGGATACCTGGTGTCACTACCCTTACCCAGAGAAGCCACCCCCAGCACGCAGAGACAATGCCTCCTACCACTCTCTCACATCATCTCCCTCGGGCGGGCAGCTTCCATCTGTAATTCAGACTATAGATTCTGAGCAGCCTCTGAATGTCTCTTTCCATGAATGATCAGCTGTCTGTCCTCTTCTTTCTCTCTTCATTTTCTCTATCTAGAAATCATAAAGACAGCTCAGTTGTCAAGAAAGATTTTGGCAATCCATGTGATGGAACTTCGGTTCTGATGCCCCCTTACCTTATATCTCCTCCTTCACCCATCCCCCCACTCTATCATTGCAAAGTTGTGTGTAACGTTGGCCAACACCCCCAATGACCTGAAAGACTCCCACTGAGCCCCACTTCCTAAGGACTCTACCACATTCAAACCTTCAATACCTTGGCCTTTGGGAGATATTCAACACCCAAACTATACCCCAGGAGTTACCTGAGAAAGGGTAAGAAAAGGTAAGGTGAATGCTTCTTGGCCCAGTGAGGACTCAAGAAACTAAAATTTCTTCAAAAATAGTAGCTTGAGACTGATTTCATATCTAGGAAATGTCTCTTACCAAGTCCTCCAGACTCTCTCTTTCACCAGTAGAAGGAGGTATTCTTAAAGCGGGGCAGGGAGGATGGGCATGGCCAGGAGCAGTTGGCAGAGCCTGAAGATTTGAGTCAACTACATTCACAGCCACCATCTTCCCCTTCAGGTACACCTTTGGTTCAGCTCTGTTCGTGGGCTGGGTTGCTGGAGGCCTCACGCTAATTGGGGGTGTGTTGATGTGCATTGCCTGCCGGGGTCTGGTACCTAATCGAACCAAGTAAGTCAGACACTTCATTGGTTCAGAGTCCATTTTAATGTATTAATCTAGGTGTTTGGAAGAACTTTATTAACTGAAGGTCCATTGAACTTCCCCACATATGGGGAATCTAAAAAACAGAACAGGAATACGTCAGCCTAGCAAGATTAGGAGTGATACTATTTGAAAGGAAAAAGAAATATCCTAGGTTCCTTCTAACTCCAAACTTCTGTAACTCAGTCATTCTCAGTTGAGAGATATTTTGCACTATCACCACTTTCCAGGACATTTGGCAACCTCTGAAGATAATTTTGATTGTTACAACTTTGGTAGGGGGCAGAGGAAAGTGATATTGGTATCTAGTGGGTACAGGGCAAGGATGCTGCTAAATATCCTAAAGTATACAGGACAGTCCCTCAGAACAAAGAAGCATCCATTCCAAAATGTCACTGGTAGTGGCATTGCAAAACCATGTTATAACTCCACAAGTTGACCTGGAGTTTGCAAAGCTGAGTTCCAGTGTGACTGTACTGCTAACTGGTCCTCTGATCTCCAGCATGTTATCTGTCCTCTCTGAGCCTCTCTCTTAGTCCACTTGGGCCACTATAACAAAATACGACAGAATGGGTAATTTACAGACAGTAAAAATGTATTTCTCATGGTTCTGGAGGCTGAGAAGACCAAGACCAAGATGCTGGCAGGTTAGGTGTCTTAGTGAGGGCCCGGTCTCCACTTCCAAGATGTGCCTTGGTGCTGTATCCCCTGGAGAAGAAAAACACTGGCATCACATGTCAGAAAGATAGAGGGACAGAGGATCCCTTCAACCTCAAGCCCTTTTCTGAAGCACTAATTGCTCATGACTCAATCACTTTCAAACCATAGCGGCCACTGTTACATTACCCATAAAATAAGCAAATTAAGGGAGATGAGTAGTACATAGGTAACTTCCAGCTTACAAATTTGATGAGTCTTTGGCAAAACAGTGTTTCCTGGCACACTATTCCTAGTTCTCCTTTGTTTTAATTGATTAACAGAATTCACTAGTCACTAACTACTGGCTCAGTGAAGCCCTGATATAAAAGCAAGAAATTCTGCTTTATGCTGAGGCAGAAATCTAGTGCCTTAAAGAATGGGGTGAACAACCATCTTGATCTTCCCAGGACTGATGGGCTGCCAAGGACACAGGACTTTTCCTGCTAAAACCGAGATCATCCAGGGTAAATAGGGAGATTGGTCCTCCTACTAAAGACATCTGTGTTCATTGAATATTTCTTTTCTCTCAGCTACAAAGCCGTGTCTTATCATGCCTCAGGCCACAATGTTGCCTACAAGCCTGGAGGCTTCAAGGCCAGCACTGGCTTTGGATCTCCCACCAAGACCAAGAAGATATATGATGCAGGTGCCCACACGGAAGATGAGGCACAATCTCACCCTTCTAAGTACGACTACGTGTAATGCTCCAAGATCCCTGGGCATAGGCAGAAGGAACGCTCCCTCAAAGACAGCTCACCCAAAAAACAAGGAGATTCTACCTTGACTCTTTATTGCTCTTGACTCACAGTTGGAAGTTAGTAAAGCCTTGATTTCATCTGTAGTGAGGCCAGATGGTCTTGGCCACATATGCATCTCTGTCTCTAAATATTCCATCACAAAACAGCTGAGTTATCATTTATGAATTAGAAGTTATGTAGCTCACATTTTATAATCCTCTGTTTCTTTTTTAAAATAACCTTTTTAATCTGCTGTAGAATGTGGTTTGACTTCCTGACACTTTGATGATTTAAACAGATTCTTCCTCCTGCTTCTATTTAATAAATGCATTGATGATCTATTTCCCAGTTTATACCAAAGGAAATTTTTGAAAGGCGAGAAAGCAAGTAGATCAAAAGACATTATTTTCCACTATTTGATTTTTTTCCTGTCTTCATCTTCAACTTGACTATTAATAAACACTAATTGGAGAAAAAATGAAAGGGGAAAGATATTTTTAATCTCTCCAGACCATTATCTGAGTTTTTTTACACTATGATCTTAAAAGTTACTGGACCAAAGTGATTTTCAGTCTGAGGCAACCAAGCCTTTCTGGTTCTGTTGGCATCTGCTGAATTCCAGCAAGACCATCCCAGGGGTTTCCTGGGCTCTCCACTGGAGGTCCTCCTCCTATGACAAGTCAGAAATGGTCCCTACTGGAATGATAAAAGGATTTTTTTGTAATTCAGGTCCTAAGTATAGTTAGAATAAGTAATGTATTAGCAAAATGATACACTATATACATGAATTAGTCTCACCCTTAAATATAGATAGAAGAAAATGAAAACATATTGTCTTTGATATTGTCTGTATTGTACTTTGTAAAGTCACCCATAAATCCAAATTACATGAAAAGCTCACTGATCCCAATTCTTTGCTTTTGAGGTCTCCATGATTCTGACTACGCATAATAATGAGTACAACCCATGTTAAAACACACACACACACACAAATAATGGAATACAGCAAGTCCTCAGAAAGTGGGTTAAAAATCAGTTCTTTTAAAAAATGGTGAGTCTAAATTTAATGTTATGCGTTCACACTTACATGCTATAGGCTACTGCCAGTTGACAGCAGCCTCTAACTGACACCATGCTTAGTTTTGTTACTCTTGACAGCTGTTCCCTTCACCAGATTTACCTAGAGTGGCTGGACCAGCAGATGTGTAGGCCAAGCTGAAAGTTCTTTGCAGCCACATGCCTCCCCTGGGCTTGTTCACTACTGTTTTTAACAGAAAACCTCAAATGCTTCCGGGACACAAGAATGCCCTCCCACCACCAAAGCCAGAATAGGCTCCCTGGGAAATGGAGGCGAAGGCAGTCTCTTAAATCTACCAAACCAGGGAGCAGCAGCAATGCTGTGAGACTGGCCATCCGGTTATTATTTGGGGGGAAAGCCCTTACATCAATAGTGTATATGAAAGCAGCCTCCAAGGGGCTTGGTGAATACTCAGAGGAGGTCTTCAGGCTGAACAAACTATGTTTTGATAAACACCAGATCGTGGTTCATGGAGCAGCAGGAGCTGTGTTCACCAAGAGCCAGAGAAGTAAACTCAAAGATCTTCCCATTGCAGTGGTTTTATGCCAATTTGGACAGGGCACTCAAGGAATGTATTGCCTGAGGTAAGGTAAAAAATAAACAGATAAATAAATTTGAGGGAAAAAATGAAGTATGAGCACTCTAGAGCACAGATCGTTACGAGTTCTCAGGATCTGAGTTAAAGGCATCCCTTTGAGGTGAAGGCCATGGGCAAAATGAGTGTTGCCCCGCCCTCATCAGAAATTTCCTGGCCAGATCCGAGGCAGTGAGACTCAGTTGAGTTTCTTATTAGCACATTCTCTATCAACATTCATTGTTTAAAAGCCTCTATAGAGTTAGGTTGTGCTTTATAATATTTTGTTGTTGCTCTGCCTTATTGTATGTGCATTGAGTATTGACCTGTATGTTTTGGTAATTAAATATTAAAAACACTGCTTTCTTCCATTTGAATGGCTTCTGTTCTTTTTCATAAGCTTTAGGAAGCGCAGATGGGAAGTCTGAGCACCTCAGAGCCAAATATATCTTCCCAGGAGTGATTCTGCCTGCAGAACTCTGTCTGCTCAGCACCAGCCCAAGCACTTGGTGGCCCGCTAGGTCTAGGTCCAGCCCTGTTAGTGTTTTCTGCAAGTTTGGAGGCCTTAATGAAAGGGGGTTCCCAGAGCAACCAGGCATGAGGCTTGGGGTCCAAGGACCAGTTTAGCCTGTCTAACCTTGAGTGTACCAGCCTGAAGTGTCTAATGTCATTGCCCTGTCCCCTGCTCCTAAAATAGGAGCACCCTCTCAATACTGCCAAGTGTTGGATTGAGTAGCTCAAAAAGCTATACTCATTAAGTCTATATCAAGCTATAGAAACAACATGAGCTACAAAGTTAGAACAGCACAAATTCAATTCCAGGTCACACCATTTCCCAGATATTAACTAAAAACAAAGTACTTATCCTTTCTGAGTGTCACTTTCCCCATCTATAAAATAAGGATAATAAGGATAATGGAATAATGCAAGTAAAGGACCTACTTAAGTAACGGATATACAACTTGTGCAACTTTAAGACAAACAAGAGCATTCACATAACTCTTACATAACTGAGAATCTAATGCCTAGTTGGCTTCAGGCACAGCTGGATCAAAGAATATGTTCAAGACTCTACCTTTCTCTGCTCACATCTCAATTTTGCCTTCCTCTCTGTTGGTTTGCTTTTTGGAAAGACTGTCCCACAGGGTCCAAGTGATAGTTGCTCATATTTCCAGGTGTAAAGTCACACTTCAGCAAGGGAACCTGGCCAAAAGGAAGCATCTCTTTCCTGATATGTATAGGAGAAAAGATACCAATAAAACTCATTGAACTATTTGAGCCATGTCCCATTCTTAGCCTCTTCTTACAGCGAAAGCAGAGGCATCTAGCTTGACCAAGTCTGGGTCCCCCGGTCTACTTGTTATGCACCACAAAGACTATTCTAGGGGTTCAGAGTCCTTAGAAACCAGGCAAACTCATTGTTTTGTTTCATGGTTTTCTTTCTTTGGTTGAACCTGACTTACAAAAAAACGCTTCAGAGGTCTAAATTATCAAAGAGTTATCAATATAGAATATAGAAAGGAAGATTTAATATATTCCTCTGGCTTTCAAAGAAAACTGATTCTTAAAAGTTAATAATGTCAAGTAAAAAATTTACACTCAATTTTAAACAAGGAAGATTACAAAATTGGTTGGTTAAAATTCTCCTCCGACTAGGAGTGGAGCTCATTGATAAAGCACGTGCCAAGCATGTACAGTGCCCTGGGTTCTGTCTCCAGCAGAAAGAAAGAAAAGAGAGAATGAGAGAGAGAGAGAGAGAGGGAGAGAGAGGAAGAGAGAAAGAAAGAGAGAACAAAAGGAAAGGAGGGGAGGGAAGAGAAAGGAAAATTGCGCTCAGTTTTATAATTTAGCGTTATTCAAACTTAGATTTCCTAAAATTTAGGGGCATTTCTCTGCAAAGACAGAAATGAATGGATTAAACCATAAGTACATGCTCAAAATATGAGTCACTATTGTTACCCATAAAAATCCCTGGGAGTTTCCAGTAGCTGACCACAGAGTATTTTATCTCAAGCTCAAGAAGAAAGGGGCTTAAATAATCTTTCCATGGGATGCCCAATTCTTTTGCCTTTTTTGGGGGATAGCATCCAGCCTCCTCCTGCCTCCACAAGACATTCCGCAGGATCAACCACTACAGTGACCACAATTTTTGCCAAAATGCCTGGTATATCAGAACTGGTACAATCTACTAAAGAAAGCCATGGGCTTGGAATCCACTGCACTTCTGGTCCTGACTTTATTGCCAACCAATTGTGTGACTTTGCAGGATCAATTAAAATGATTCATTAACATGTTTTCATTATTTTTTCTTTATTGAGTTCTCGTAATTAGTACTGTGCTTAGTGCTTTACATTCTTTATCTCTAATCCTCCAACAAACATGATGTCACCTGCATTAGCCTCCAACCTGTGACCAGTCTGAGAGACCCAAAGCTCCTACACACTCATTAGGAATCAAGCCACACCCACAGAAACTCACGCTGTCACACTCACTCATACTTACACACACACACACACATACACACACGCAGGCACAAGCTGAGTTTAATTTCAGGATTCTCATCAGCGATTGTCATTTCTTTGGTTTTCTAATCTTAAGCATTTGCATATGCCTCTGAACTGTTGAACTATTTCATTCCTCCCAGTTGAAGCCAGCCTGATTTTTCATATCTCCCAATTCACAGTGAAAAGGAAAGGGGTTATTCTTTTCACGATATCAGAAGTAAGTGTGAAATAAATATGCAGGGTGTTAAGAATTCACGATAAACAGAAAGTTTCCTCGTGGCTTAATATGCAATGTAAGACACTATGTTGTGCAGACAAAATGTCAGTGAAATGCTTCAAGTTCATTCAAATTGTATTCTGGAGTTAAGGTATTTAATTTAGATACCAAAAAAAATGTTACTTTAGTGATGGTTTTTAGTATGCATACCACCACAATATTTAATACTAAAGGCAACTACTACCTCATGACCAAATAAGATAAAATCTCTTAGTTCCCTAGCTACAGAGGATTGCAAAAGAAATCATGGACTTCTTTCTTAGAGAAACATTAGGGGGAAATGGGTCCAAAGAGCAAAAAGTCCCTTCCACAGAAAAATTACATTTTATCTTATTTTTTAACTTAGATTTGGGGGAGAATATAAAAATAATATGATATGCAATATGAAAGAAACCAAAAGATATTTGTCCTTTAATCTGTGCTTCTTCATATGTCTTCCAAAGAAATAATAATATATATTTATGTCCAAAGATATATGCCAATTATTTAAAATAATGTAACTGAATCAACTTAAAAATCTGAGACTTATAATAGTTTTGGTATATAAGTAAATTAACATACAGCTGTTAAAATTATAAACATTTTTTCTGACATTGACTCTAATTAAAGAATACATGTAAAAAATGCCCTGGAATGAAATCTATTCCAAAAACGAATATTAAATTGCTGCTTTTGACTAGAGATACAATATTTTTCTTCCTTATTTATACTTTGTAGTACTTCCCAAATTGTCTTCAATGGGAGTATTTTATTTTATTATTATTATTTTTTAATGTGGTACCGGGGGTCGAACTCAGGACCTCGCGCTTGCCAGCAGGTACTTGTGCCACTGAGCCATCTCATCAGCCTGCCACCTCACTGGCCCAGGAGTATTTTATATCTAGAGAAAAAACTTAAAAACTGAGGGCAAAATCAAAAAATAGAAAATCCATCTCAGGCAGCTCGGAAGAAGGAAGTGTTAAATCATGGCTGAGTAGAGCTCTCTGTTTACTCTGAACCAATAATATAAAATGGTTATAAATCCAGAATCTGGACACACACTGTGTTGTTTTAGCCTTCTTTTCCCTTGGAGACCCTTAGGCATTTATTTTTCCACTTGATCAACTCCATTCACCTCTGAAGGTGGAAGAGCAGAGGACTACACCTCTACTGTTGAAAAAGACTAGGAAGGAGGAAGGACAGGCTCGGAGCCCTTGCTGGGGCCAGAACAAGGACTAAGGTTCATACCCAGTTTAGCTTCTTGCTTGCTCCACAAAACCACACAACCTCACTTCCACCCCGGGGCCTCCCCAGTTCCCAGCTCCATTTACCAGCCAGGAAGTCCAGCCGGAAACAGCAAGGATGGGCTTACTTCAGGACAGGCAGCCTAATGTTGGCATGTGGTCTGGACCAACCAAAGCCACCTGTGGCAGTCAATTGATTAACTGTCAGCCTGAGTGAGGAACGCCCAGCTTAACTGAGCCAGCATGGTTCTGGGCATGGAAGACCCACTTTAAGGAGGATTGTTGTTAGAACGGTATAAAAGGAGAAGGGGAAGGAAGGATTTCAGCTGATTTTCCTCAGAGGAGCTTCCTCTGGCTGTTCTCGTTGGAGGAGCTCTGGTCTTTGCCAAAGCCAAGGGTGGCTGCTGTTCTTTTTGGAGGAGCTTCACCTTTGCCTTGGGGGACTTCTCCTGGCTTTCAGAGCAGAACCTTCCGTTTCTAGCGCCGGCCTTCCAGCCTGCCGGCACAGAATCTTTAGCTTCTAGCGCCGACCCTTCGACCTCTTGGCACAGACCCCTTGGTCTTCCATCAGGGTCCTTAGGCCTCCTGATGTGAACCCCTATGGTACATTGCCGTGGGCTGCAGGCCTTCGGCTGGATCCTTCAGGTCTCCAGAACGTGGACCGATCTCTTGCTCTCTTCTACATTTGACTCTGTGGGTGGCCATGGTAGGCCGATCTTGTACGTTTCTGTGGGTTGCATTAAATCTGACTCAGAGCATGCGCAGTCTTTGGAGGAGCCTTACCCCAGCCTGCAAGCTCTGGTAAGCATTAATGCACCACCTGCGTGGGGAGAGAACCAGAGCAGCCTCTCAGCGTTTATTATGTGGAGCTCATGAACCTGCATCTGATAAAGAAGAAGCTCAGCGTGAGCTGGGCACAGGATATCTTGTATCTAAAGAAGACTTTTGAGGCCTCAACGAGTTTCTCAAACTTTCTAAAAGATCATCTCAAATCAGTTGGTGTGTTACCATTAAATTATACTCAGAGATGTTTGGAATTGGTAGAAACATAGCTTTTTTAAAATTTGGTACAGCAAAATTTCAGAAACCCAGGCTTATCTGAAATTGAAAGCATCTGCCTCCTTAAGCAGGCATTAGAAATGAAGAGAAAAGCCGGTGAGATGGCTCAGCGGCTTAAGCGCCTGCCCGGCAAGCGCGAGGGCCCAAGTTCGACTCCCGGAACCCACATACGAAAAAGGGGCCAGTGATATCGCTCAGCGGCACGGGCACCTGCTGGCACGCAAGGTCCTGAGGTCGACCCCCCGGTACCCACAAAAAAAAAAAGAAAGAAATGAAGAGAAAAGCATTGATGGCAGAAATACATGATGCTAAATGATCATTCTGAGCTTCTAGAAAGCACAGATAATTATAAACTATAAGATTATGGTCATTATCATTTATTGAGAATCTACAAATTCCCAAACATAGTTTCAGGCCCTTTTTGTATACCCAGCCCTTAAACTAACCCCATTAGACAAGTACGGTCTGTTTCACTGGGGAAAAAAAAACGAGGCTCAAAAAGAGCACACATCTTGCCTAAGGAAGGTGATGACTTCCCAGTTTGTCTAGGTCTGTTCTGGGGTCAGCACTGAAAGTCCTGCGTTCTAGGAAATGTTTCTGGTGGAAGCAAACTAAGACCCCATTGCCAAGCCACATGGCTAATGAAGAGAAGCATGCCACCCTACCATCTCCTCACTACAGCAGACAGAATACCACTAAATGGGCAAAGTAAATGTATACATACACAAAACATGGAAGAAAAGAAGGAGAAAAGAAAAAAGAAAAAATAAACGCACAAAAACAGAAGTCATGTAAATGTACTTTTAAAAACTTTTGCCTATGAGGTCAAGAAGTATAATACTTAAAACAATCTACACAAAATGTCAATTTTTAATTCTCTAGTTTCAAAAACTTTTGAATAAAAGCACATGCATTGTAAATGGTGCACTGACAGATGATGAGAATAATGGGGTGGGACACTAGGCCACCTGGTCCCTCCTGACCAGACTCAGCCTCTGCAAAGCTTTCAGTGTGCTCTGTGAAACTGCATTCTCAAAGGCTTCCAATCTAAACAGAACCGTGGTGTGATGCCACCCACAAAGGCAGGGAAAGCCACAGGACCCCCAAAGTGTGCTGTATGTAGGAGAAATACCTACCCCCCCCAAGTGGTAGCAACCAAAAACTACCCACACTTTCCTAGGCTGGTTTCCTTTCCTCCTAGCAACACCCTTAATGCTTCCCCAGTGGTGTCTGGGATTCAAATTCGTCGCCATCAGCACTGAGAGCTTTCTCGTTCATTCCCTAAGTGGAACTGGATGTGATCTGCTCACTCAGGTTTCAGGTTTTTGACCAGTCTAGGTTTTCCCTCTAATCAAAGCTGCCGCCTTAGCCTTTGTTAACAATAAAAGCTTATTTATTTTGTTCAATAGGCCAACTTGAACTTCCCCCAAAGAATTTTTAAAAGGTAACGTATCAAACTTTGCCACCCATACTTATTGCCCAAGGAGTGAGGTTGCCATAGCAATACCTCTGGTAAAGAGGATGACATCTGATTGAAGGATGAATAAAATACCACAGTGGGCACAGGCTGCCAAGCCAGCCAGCAGCTCCTTATGATGCTGGGAGTGTTTGCCCAAGTCTTAGGAGTTAGTCATAGTTAAAACAGCATGAGGGAGACAAAAATGTTCAATTGCAAACAAATATGTTGAGGGGCAGGGTTGGAGTCAGAATGTAGGTGGAGGTAGTTTGAAAGTCAACAGTGAATGGATGTGACCGTGTCCTTTTATGAGGGCTGCCGGAATCCTCCTATCAGGAACTTTTGTGCAGAGAGCCTAGTCCCCATTCATCAGCAAAGGGACAGAGCCAATGGGGTAGAAAGAACCCAAAAGGAAGTTCATGGGAGTTCGCTGGCATCAAATGGCCCTCACAGGCCTCTTGGGAACATATACCCAGACTCTACCTGCTCATTCTCTGTGACCCAGTCACCTCTTAGGACTTCTTAGAAACCTGCCCAAAGGAGATCATCTTTACCCCAAAAAGGGTTGTGGCAACAAAGAAGGTCAGTGTAGGGTTGTTTTCAGTTCTGTAAAACTAGAAAGAGGGAAAATTATTTAATTCTAAAAACCAGGAGGAATTAAACAATATAGTAATATAATATGAAGAAGAAAATAAGGTTGATGTTTAAGAAATCTTCACAATAGATAGAGAAATTCTCATCCTTTTTATGTGAAAAGATAAAATTCATTATTGTAAATACAATATGATCCAAATCATGGAAAAATTAAAGAAATAGAGAGGAAATGCACCAAACTATTAATAGTTCTTTGTGTCCTGAGTCTGGGATGAGTTCATATTTTAGCCACCCTGGGAAGGCCGCAAACCTAGCACATGTAGACATTGCAAACTGAGATCACTGCATGAAGGTGCAGAGAAACTCTGCCCTCAGTGGTCTACAGACACTGAACAGAAATGTGCCACAAACCGTGGAGAAAAGATAGACAAAGAACCACTTGTGAGAGAGATGAGCTCAGAATTCCACACTACAGATGGAACTTTTTGGTCTTTAATACCTACTTCTCCATGTTGGTCTTGACTTGGGGATTCTGCATGGCAGAAATTATTACAAAAACCGGGCTCAGATTCCAGGATGGTTTGGTAAGGTCCTACCACACTAACTTTCCTGCAAATAACAAATGTAAACTCCTCTATACAAAATACTAAAACAACAACCTGAAGCCAGTAGGTGGCGAACAAAGACAGGCATAATCTGGAGGGTAGTTCACATGTAGAAGAAAAGAGAGAGAGAGAAGGCATGTTCCTTTTATTGTGACTTCTAGCCTAAGAGCAGGCCTAAGTCTAACAGCATGGAATAGCTAGAACTCTGTTAGGAGGACTAAAGTTTTTATAACCAGAGCTCAGGACAACTGTAGCCTCTATAAAATAAGGAGGGAGCTAGGCACAGTGGTTGCAAGTCTGGAGTCTCAGCTACTCTGGAGGCTGAGGCAGGAGGATGACTTGAGCCCAGGAAGTCAAGGCCAGCCTGGGCAGCATAGTGAGACCCCATCTCAAAAAAAGAAAATGAGGAGGAAGGAATCTTAGAAAAAAGATATTTAGAGCAGAGAGGTCCAAATTTTGTCTATAAACCCTTCCTTATGCCTGAACCATAAAAGCATAGGCTGACTGCAAACAGCTTAGGATAAAAAGCTAAATGGAGACTTCAGATATGCTTAAGAAATAGTTTGCAGTATGAGTACAACCAAGTTAATTGTCTATATAAATAAAGCAAACAAAAAATCAATACTCTTTAGAAGAATTATAAGAGAAAATGTGAAGAGTGGAGCCTGGCTCCAAGATAACCTAGATACTGGAATTAGCAAACAAGGATTTTAAAGCAGCTATTGTAACTCTGTTTAAATACATAAAAAAGAATATGCTCATAAAATAAGAAACCTCAGGGCCGGTGAGATAGCTCAGCAGCATAAGCGCCTGCCTGGCAAGCGCAAGGTCCTGAGTTCAACTCCCGGTACCCACATAAAGGGAAAAAAAAAGGGCCGGTGATATCGCTCAGTGGCACAAGCACCTGCTGGCAAGCACGAGGTCCTGAGTTCGACTCCCAGTACCCACATATAAAAAAATAATAAAAAGAAGAAACCTCAGCAGAGAAATAGAATCTATTCTTTCAAACATGAATTCTAGGGGCCAGGGATACAGCTCATTAATAGAGAACTTGCCTAAAATGCACAAGGCCCTGAGTTTGATCTCCAGCACTGAAAAAGAAAAGAAAGAAAGAAAGAAAGAAAGAAAGAAAGAAAGAAAGAAAGAAAGAAGAAAGAAAGAAAGAAAGAAAGAAAGAAAGAAAGAAAGAAAGATTCTACAAATAAAAATACACATGTAATTTCTTTAAATGTATTGTATGAACTTAAAAGCAAACTAGATATGACAGAAGAAAACATTAGTTCATTTGAAGATAGATCAATAGAAATTATCCAAAAACAGAGGGGGAAAGTTTTAACAAAAACAAAACTTGGACTTGTAGAACAATATTGTGGTGGATTGACAACTGGTAGTCAACTTGTAACACCCAGCTGAACTGAATCAGCGTGGTGCTGGATGTGGAGGGCCCTCCTGAGGATTGTTGCCAACAGCAAAAAAAGAAGAACTGGAGAGGAAGAGTTGCTGCTGTTGTTTCTCCTGGAGGAGCTTGTCACGCTGGCTTTCCTGATAGGAACTTGGCTCTTCTCATTGTCAGAGGAGCTCGGGACCTCATTGTCGCCGAGGACGGCTGTGGTACTTTCCGGGGGAGCTCTGGTCCTTAACCTTGAGCGTTGCTTCCTGGCTCCAGTGCAGCTCCCTCAGCCTACTGGCACAGATCGTTCATCCCGCTGGCACAGACTTTCTAGCTTCCACCACTGACCTTTGGGCCTCCCGGAGCAGATCCGTGAAATAGACCTGCATGAGGCATTGTTGTGGGCTCTGGGCCTCCAGTTGGACTCGTGGGGGCATTGCCATGGGCTCTAGGTCTTCAGCTGGACTCATGCAGGACATTGCTGTGGAATCCAGGCCCTCAGCTGGATTCTTTGGGTCATTAGTGTGTGGACAGATTTCCTGCACTCTTTTTGTATTTGACTCTTTGGGTGACTACTATAAAATAATCCTATAAATTATGTGTCCCATATTGTTTCCCTTGCAAATCCTGACTATGACAAATACCAAGAAGAAACAATAGAGGTCAGAAAACAGAGGTTTGTATTTGAGGGCCTAGGAGGGAAAAAAAAAAAACCTGTTAAACCGAAATTCTATATCTATTACCAATACCCTTCAAAGTGGAAGGCAAAGTATAGTTTTCAGATAACAGGAGAAAAAGGAAATCAAAAGAACTCATTGTACTCAGATCTACCCTACCTCCCCTGCCCAATAAAATGTAGAGGAACTTCTTTAAACTGAAGGGAAATGACACAAGATAGCAATTAGTATCTTCAGGAAGAAATGAAAAACATCAGAAATAGGCCTGTTTAAGAGGAAGTCTGCTCCAAACAGAAGGAATGCAAGCCTTAAAACCGGAGAAGATGAGGTAGTTGGGCCCGTACACAGCGTACCACCATCGCAGCAGTTCCAGGCACTGTCAGCATCCCCGCACTGCTGCACCAAGCTGAGGCTACAGAGCCACAGACAGAAACATAGACAGTCAGCCCTCCACATCTGGGGGCTCCCCATCCCCAGGCTCCTTATGCACAGGCTCTGCATCCTCAGGTTCCACATCCAGGGGTTCAACCAACTACTGATCAAAAACTCTGGAAAAAATGCATATGTACTGAACATGTACAGGCTTTTTTCTTGTCATTATTCCCTAAACAATAAAGATAATGATTAAAATAGTATCTACATTGTATTGGGTATTATAATTGATCTAGAGTTGATTTAAACTATATAGGTTGTATACAAGCACCACACCATTTTATATAAGGGACTAGAGCACCCACACATTTTGGTAGCTGCAGAGGTCCTAGAATCAATCCCCCAAGCATACCAAGGGACAATTGTACAGTAAGTCTCTGACTTACAAACAAGTTCCATTCCAGGGAAACATTCATAAGTTAGGTTCATCTGTAAATCTGACAAAGTGAATCTTATACACCTTTGACACAAATATACAATATAAAGCATTAAAAAACCCATGAAGGGGGCTGGTGAGATAGCTCAGCAGCATAAGCACCTGCCTGGCAAGCGTGAGGGCCCGAGTTTGACTCCTGGAACCCACATACAAAAAAAGGGCCGGTGATATTGCTCAGCGGCATGGGCGCCTGCTGTTGCACGAGGTCCTGAGGTCGACCCCCCGGTACCCACACACACACACAAAAAAAAAAAAAACCATGAAAATACTATTAATAAACCATTTAATAAACTATATTTTCTTTTACAGTTACCTTAAAGTGGTGGTACAGTACAGTATGACAACTGTAAATAAACTATTTTCACTTTGTTTCCATGGTTATTGCTTTGCGCTTCCTAGCAGTGCCCTTCACATCACCACTGCTTTTCCTCTTGCTTCTAGACATCCTGGGCTCTGTTGAACACTGTACCACGGTACACTATCACATTGTACAGTAAGCACACAGCAGCACAGCTGTTACAGTGTCCTGCATACACATGTGAATTTCTTCCCCAATTTGTTCATATCTATCTATGAACGTCCATAATGCAAGGTCCATTGGTATCTGTGAAGCAACTCGAATGTTCCTAAGTTGGCCACTTCCTGTATCTGCTCTCGTACAAAGAAGAAACACAGTAGCCTAAGCAAGTAACAGCAATAGGTAAATCTTGGCAGTCTCTAAACCCAATCATAAACCAGCAAAATCTTTGAAAACGGAATTGAAAGAATATTTTCAGAAATATTACTTCGTGTATATTTAGTATAGGGGTGGAAGAAAAGTTTCTCACAACCCCACATCTCAAAGGCATCTTTTAATTAGTCCCAGTGATAAGCAAAGCCAGAACAGAGGACAAAGGAGTGATCAGTGTATATTCTTTATATGTCTTTTCTCATAGGTACTTTCATCTTGTTCTTTAAAATAAAAACTATTTTCAATTCATTTCCCTCAACCTACCAGTTTACTACAGTTTGTTTTTATGTTTTGATCTCCCCTTTATGTATTTTAATGATGAATATTTTGTGTGATATGTGGCTTTTGTGGTTTTGCCTTATGGATGAAATGGGTATTTGTAAGAATAAAACTGATTCTGTAATCCTTAGTTCTCAGAATACAGTAAGGAATGGGAGTTTTCTTGATTTCTGGAAGAATAATAGCACAAAAATATAATTTTATGCCTAGTATATTGAGCTGATGGGTTGAAAATATCTGTTAAAATAAACTTTTCCACATTAGAGTGGTAATGGGAGAAGTCGTAGAGAGATAAAGTTTAAACCTAATGAAACTAACCCCACTCTGTTTGCTTTTAATCACTTAGAAACTGTTTTACAGAAAGATTACAATTAGTCTTAGTTATAGTCATTGCTGACAAGTGGTTCAACTGTCCTCTCCTTTTAGGCAAATTTTCTTTCTGAATGTGGAAGAAAATGCCCCTCTAAAGCATCAGTCCTTATGGCAGATCACCCGAGGGAGCTACTGTGGCTTGTACTCCAGAGCAGCTACTGTGGGGTATGGAGCACAGAGAAGATGAGGCAGGCAGGAATGTGAAGATCTTTTGTAAGACCTGGGAGCTAGCTGCGCTCCAGTTCTGTCTGACCCCTGTGATAATTTCATTGTTGCTTATGGCAATTTCAGTCGGGATTTACTATTACTTAAAGCCAATGCATCCTAGTCAAAACATGGACCCCAGAGAATCATCAGGTACTAGGGACAGGTTAGCTGCAGCAGAAATATCCACTGTGCCAGGTGGGTTTAGTGGACTTGAAGAACATATGGAATGAAGAAGGTCTTGGGAAGTCCCCTCTCAAAGGAAGAAAAGTGAAAAAGAACAAATATACTTGAGGATAAGTAAGAACGATTCTGGATGAGGTAGCATAGTCACCATTTTGTCATCTAATCTAGTGTGCAGTCATGTTTGAGTTCCAAGGCGAAGTAAAATTATTAATGGCTGTTACACTAAACTCTCTGTGACATATAAAAAGGAGCTAGTAGCATTGATGCCATGACTGGGCCATGTCAGGAGACTAAGTAAACCTTCATGAAGACGGAGGGAGCCTTTGGATCTTGGGTACTAGTGGGCACAAAATGTCCTTTTCTTTGGACCCAGGAACAAGTGGTTGGATCTTAAAAGCCAATTCACACTGACTGCACCTGACTATGTTAAGGACTCAGGCCTGAAAGAATGTCATGATCAGCTGGCAACATCTGTCAAAGAACTGGCTGGGGACCAGCAATGTACATGCCACACACACGCACATACCACACATACACACACATGCACACACACACTCCTGAATCCCTTCCTAGACAGACCTCAGTCACTACCTATGCATCCTGGTGAAGATGCGCTCCCTCTCACACCCATATTACACATTATATTTTCTCTGTTCTTAAGCCAGGATACACTTACAAAGTGCACTGTCTCTAACCAGTGCAGTCATTGTTGAACAATGCACCAAACCCAGGAGCTGTTCCTGTCACATTCATTGTCCCTTGTGCTTCAGGATACTTGACAACCTTCAACAACTGCTGCTTCTTGAAGAGCAACAGCACTCCATCAAGTGAATTTTACTTCAGAATTTTAGTGCTGTTGTTATTTTTAGCAGTACGCTTGTCTCTCAACTTCATCCTAAAGATTGTAACCATGAGTAGCTTTGACATGCTTCAAAGCATCTTTTGTTCTTCCAGGGAGCTTTTGGAGAGAGTCCAACTTCATAATGTCCTTATGAAACAAGGCCATGAAGAATCCTTTGAATTTACTTCCACAAATATTCCTGAGTACCTACTTTGTGCCAGATGCCACAACAGATACAAAGAACAATAAGGAAAAAAGGGAAAGTATCATTTGTTGGGATTCCAGTGTGTTATGTGATGTCCCAATACAATCCTGGGGATTTTAAGTGTTCAGCTTGTTCCATTTCCATAAGAACCACTTCAAGCATCATTCTCAAATTAAAGCTGAGGAAACTGAGGTTAATGGAAGTTACACAATTTGTCCAGTTGCTCACCTACGTGATTAATGGAACTGAGATTGAATCATGTCTGTCTGACTCAAAGCCCATGATGTTTCAATTCACCATGACATGAGACCAATGAAAAGTATGGTTCACAAGGGAGGCCGTCTTAGGAGATTTGGGTTCCCAGCACTTTCTAGCAAGCTATAAGAAAATGAAGCAGTAGCTAACCTCTCTTAGCCTCAGCAGCCCAGTCAACAGTCAACATGGGCTGACACCTACATTCTAAGATCGTTGTAAGGATTAAACATAGAATGTGTAAAGCTCCTCCCACATAATCCCTGCCCATGAAGAATGGCTTTTGTTTTTTCAGAGAAATGGTAAAGTACCATTTCTCAGAGAGACGGGAACCATTCCCTGAACTTGCATTATGGGTTATGAGCTATGATAGCTAGGATATAAGCTAACAAGATTTTGCTTGATGGTTTTGAGAAAGCATATGGTTGTCTCAAAAAATCTCAGGAGAGTCTGCAAAAGAAAACTCCAAAGCAAAGGCAAGTTCACAGACTTTCTTTCCTACTCCCAAGTCCTCACGCAGCTGAGCTACCGGCCATGAATGACAAGAGGACTTGCCTTTGTTTGCGCCTGCTTGTGAATTTGCATAAAAAGTGATAAACAACAAAACCACAGATCTGACCCCCTGAAATAGCTACAGTATCTGCAGTGAATGGAGGGCCATTACATAAACTACCTGGAATCCCACTGCAAATCTTCTGAGAAAGGCATAAACTTACACAGGATCAGCCTTGTTGGTCTCTGAGGAATGCTGACTTTGTTAATGCCACAACAAATGCATCTCTGAATAAGAGAATTGACAGGACACCTGTATCCACATGGAATCCTGATTAAAAGCAAGGCCAGCCCCTTCTATTCTCTCAGGAGTCATCACAGCTTTGAGGCCCTTTAGTCCTTTGTAATTCAGTAAATTCTACAGCAGGAAACTCCATCTTTGTTTCTTCCAGTGAAAATCCGCACAGAAAAGCAGGAATACTCAAGCTTTCACAGAGAGGAACAGTTAACTTCCCAGATAGAAAGAAGGAGCATTGCCTAAATGGAAGGGCTGGACAGGAACAGAAGACATAGCCCATAACATGTAATTCACAACCCAAATAAACATTTCTCCCCACCTCCTTCACTGACGCCACCTGAGCCTGCCTTGGAGGCAGAATGGCAGACAGGCAGCACTTCCAGAACTTTCTCATGGAGGAGGAGCACCAACATGGCAGAGTGGTAATTAGCAGAGAGCCTCTCTGAGAGTTGCTGTCCAGACACTGGAAAATAGCAAACTGAGGAAGACAAGAAGGAAGGAAGTGGGTCCTCTGGACCCAGGAAGGATCTGAAGCACAAATTGAAGCCCACAGAGAGAGTGAAGAGAGAAACTTCAACGAAGAGGAAGGAGGTAGCCAGCAACACGTTCTCCCTGAGACAGGACTCACTGCGCGAGAGCAGAGATTCAAACCTGCGGACACACAGTGCCTGCTGGTGACCCCAGAGGCCTCCACAGAGAGACGCAGCAGTGAAGGGGAGCAGTGGACATGAAAGACTTCACTAGCTGGCAGTGAGTGCTGAGGGCTCAGTCATCCCATGGGAGAGAGCAAAATAGAGGGGCCAGCTGAGCTCAGAACTCAGAGTGGCTGCTGGTGCCATCCTGTGGCTCCCAGCTGGGCTCAGGCCCCAGCAAGTTGCGCTGATTGCTGCAGGCCAAATGAGTCTGGTCTCAGCCAGAAGGTGCAGGCTGGCTGAGATTATCCACTACCCCACCAAAAAGCTACTACTGGCTTGCTGGGATAAATCAACATGGATCTGGACTCTGTCTCCACACATTGTCTACCAGTGACAGCAGAGACAAACCTGGAAGTGAACTTTTTTTTCTCTTTCGCTCATTTGTTTTTTGTTGTGGTAGTGGTGGTGATTTTGTTTTTGTTTTTTGTTTGTTTCTTTCTTTGTTTTTCTCCTTCATTGTTTGATCCTGTTTTTATATGAGTGTGAACGTGGTTTCTAGCCTCTTTGTGGTTGTTGTTCTCTTCTGTTCTTTTTATCTCTTCCTTCTCTCTTTCCCTCCTGTCTTCTGCACCAGTCTCCCAAAGTTAGTGTGATCCCCCTTTGTCCTCCAGCCTCACTTCTAACCTCTTCCTCTTCTTCCATTTCTCTATTTTCTCCCTAACCCCTTTTAAATTTTAACCCTGGAGGGAAAAATTGACATATTAAGGACTTATATACCATGTATAATTTTCTGGTTTGTTTTAGATTTTGTTATATAACCACAAATCTAGTTCATACGGTTAAAGGTGGCAAATTAATGGTTACCTCAGTTTGTCATTTTCTAGGCTGTGATTGATGCTACTGTTATTGCTAATGGTACCACTTTAGCCAAAAGTGACATAATTGTTCTAAACAGCTATTCTTCCTGGTATTCCAAGACTGAGATTGACTAAGGGTCATAGAAAATACTGTGGCACAGTGTCAAAGAAACAGGGGCTAGGCCAAAGAGGTGGCAACTTCTCGTCCCCAACAAATTGAAGAGGTAGGACCTTGCAACAGACTCGAAATACAAACACCAGCTACACCTGGAAGACACCTCAGAGAAGCAGTCATTTGCTAAGGGTTCTAAATACTGGCAATAAAACAAACCACCATAGGCAATTTATAAGCACCACCCCAGGAATTAAACTAAAAAAAAAAAAAAAAAAAAAAAAAAAAGAAAGAATAGAAAATGAGAAGACACTTAAACAAGATGCAACCTCAGACATTCAGTTCACCAAAGGCAAATGCAGGGGACAATGAGGTGGGACAATCCAAAAGCCACCCACCTAACCTCTCTGAAATGGTAACAACAAAGCAATTGAATGAGGCTCCAGAAAAAAATCAAATCAGAAATAATTTCTCAGATAACTGCAGAGATGGTGTCCACAATGAAAACCATGCTTAGTGACTATAAAGCAGATACAGATAAGAAAAATACAGGAGCTTAAGAAAATTATGGAAGCTATGACTGCTCAGCACAGAAAAGAAATGGAATCCATGAGGCTGATTCAAGCAGATATCCAGGAGAATAAAAATTCCATTGAAAGTATCCACAGCAGGATAAGCCAATGCAACGACAGGATCTCAGATATAGAAGACAGGCTTGTGATTAGCAATCATGAAAAGAAAGATTTCTTAAAAATAGCAAGGGACCATGAGAAATCATTCCAACACCTTCTAGATGAGGCAAAGAAAAATAACTTAAGATTGATTGGAGTCAATGAAAAAGCAGTAGATAGCACAGATGATATAAAAAAATACTGTTCACAGATGCCATGGCAGAAAATTCCCTGGTAGGGAAAAAGAATTTGACATACAGATAAGTGAGGCATATAGAACTCCAATTAGCCACAAAAAAAAAAAAAAAAAAATATATATATATATATATATATATAGCCAGGTATATCATAGTCAAGATTCCAGAAATTCAACACAAGAATAAAAATTCAACACAAAAATCTTAAAAGCTGTTAGGGAAAAGAAACAAATCACCTATAAAGGAAAGCTCATCAGAATCATAGCTGACTTCTCAGCACAAACCCTCAAGTCAAGGAGAGCTTGGAGTGAGGTATTTCAAGCCCTAAAGGAAAACAACCTTTAACCTAGATTGATGTACCCCACAAAACTATCTTTCAAAACTGATATAGAAATAAAATACTTCCATGACAAAGAACATCTGAGGAAATTTATGACCACCAAACCAGCATTCCAAAATGTTTCGAAGGATATTCTAGAAAGAGATAACAAGGACTACAATTCCATGAAACTCAACAGAAGGAAACCAACAGGCAAGGCAAACAATTAGAGGGGAAAAAAGTGGGGGGGGGAGAACAACAGGAAAATAACATGACAAGGATAAGTCAATACATATCAGTTATAACCATCAATGTTAATGGTCTCAATTAACCAATCAAAAGACACAGAATGGCAGAATGGATCAAGAAGCAAGATCCAACAATATGCTGCATATAAGAAACACATTTGATTCAAAAAGAAATTCATAGACTGAAAGTCAAAGGTGGAAAACAATACTCCATGTGACAAGAACTCAGAAAAAAGCAGGGGTAGCTTTTCTATTTGCAGACAAAGTGACTTTCAAGCCAAGGCTGATTAAGAGAGACAAAGAAGGTCGCTACATCCTTGTAAAGGGAACAATCCAAGAGGAAGAGATAACAATCATAAATATATATGCAACAAATACCAGCGCACCCAACCATATAAAACAAATATTAACAGACATGAAAAATCAAATAAGCACTAATACAATTGTATTGCAGGATCTCAATACCCCACTGTCACAAAAAGACAGATCAACTAGACAGAAAATCAACAACGAAATATTAGAACTGAATCAAACTTTTGAACAAACGGACTTAGTAGATGTCTACAGAGTGTTCCACCCCACAACATCAGAATACACATTCTTCTCAGCTGCACACAGGATGTTTTCCAGAATAGACCACATACTAGTTCATAGAACATGCTTAAGTAAATGCAAAGGAATTGAAATTATCCCATGCATATTATCAGACCACAGTGCAATGAAATTGGAAATCAATGGCAAAAGAAACCGCAAGAACTTCATAAACACATGGAAATTAAATAGCACCCTCCTGAACAACCAATGGGTCACACATGAAATTAAAGAAGAAATTATACAGTTTCTACAATTAAACGATAATGACAATACAACATACCAGAACTTATGGAACACAATGAAAGCAGTCCTAAGAGGCAAATTTATAGCACTGAATACCCATATCAGGAAAACAGAGCAAGTGCAAATAAACAACTTAATGGTGAACCTCAAACTTCTAGAAAAAGAAAAGCAGGCCAAGCCAAAAGCTCATATAAGGGAGGAAATTATAAAGATCAGTGCAGAAATTAATGCATTGGAGACTAAGAAAACAATACAAAGAATCAATGAATCAAAGAGTTGGTTCTTTAAAGATTAAATAAAATCAACAAACTCTTAGCCAACCTTATCAGAAAAAGGAAAGAAAAGACTCAAATCCATGCAATTAGGAATGAAAAGGGTGAAATCACAATGGACCCTGCAGAAATCCAAAAGATCATCTGAGAACTTGTATTCTAATAAGATGGAAAATGCAAAAGAAATGGGCAGATTCCCAGATACATATGAATTACCAAAGCTGAATCAAGAAGATATAAAAATCCTAAAAAACCAATATCAATCAATGAAATTAAAGATGTAATTAAAAACCTACCAACAAAGAAAAGCCCAAGCCCTGAGGGATTCACTGCTGAATTCTACAAGAAATTTGGAGAAGACTTAATACCACTACTTCTCAAAATCTTTAATGAAATTGAAAGGGAAGCAATACTCCCAAATTCATTCCTGGAAGCAAATATTACCCTGATACCAAAACCAGAGAAGGACCCAACTAAGAAAGAGAACTACAGGTCAATCTCCCTAATGAACATAGATGCAAAAATTCTCAATAAGATGCTGACAAACAGAATGCAGCAAATCATCAAAAAGGTTAGATACCATGACCAAATGGGATTCATCCCAGGGATTCAGGGATGGTTCAACATACACAAATCAATAAATGTAATACACCATATTAACAGAGCCAAGGACAAAATCCATATGGTCATCTCAATAGATGCAGAAAAAGTTTTTGACAAAGTCCAGCACCTACTCATGATAAAAACCCTACAGAAAATTGGAATAGATGGTCTTTATCTCAATCTGATAAAAGCCATCTATGACAAACCAACAACCAACATCATACTAAATGGACAAAAACTGAAAGCTTTCACTCTAAAATCAGGGACAAGACAAGGATGTCCACTCTCTCCACTCTTATTCAACATAGTCCTGGAAACTTTAGCCAGATGAATTAGACAAGAGAAAGAAATAAAAGGAATAACAATGGGAAAGGAAGAAGTTAAACTATCATTATTATGTGAAAATGGCTCAGGACCATGAAATAGATGCTAATTATAAATACAGGTTTCAGACATTATGAAATAAGGCAGCTCTAATTTTTCAAAGAACAAAGAAAAAGTAAAAGAATTTTTAAATATCAAAAGAACTTTCAGGTTATAATTAGTAAATTGACTAACCTTTTAAACATAAAAGTGAATTTCTAAAGCCTGTGGCATTCATGCAACTTTAGAATATTGTAAGTCTAGGAAACCATCTATGTCAACCTCCTCACTTCATGGATGTGAAAACAAAAAATTACATGACCTTCCCAATGTCATAAGAAAAGTGTGGCTGTCAGGATTCCAATCTGGACTCCAGATGCCTTTCCTCTGTGCTAAGATAAAGGAAAGAAAAGTAGGTAGAAAGAAGACAAAGAAAATCATAATTTTAAAAATTTTACCTTTAAGAAGACTGCAACTTCCAGGACACTGTCAAAGTTACCTACGGCTATCCATATCAGCATTCCCTAGGTTAATTCATGCTTCTTTTCTTTCAGACCCACCACACCTCAAATTCCTTAAGTTCACAAATTAGGTTAGTTGAGAAAATAAAGAGTGGGAACTTGATTTTTTTTTTTTTTTTTGGTGTGTACCGGGGGTCAACCTCAGGACTTCGCGCACCAGCAGGCGCCCGTGCCACTGAGCGATATCACCGGCCCTTTTTTTGTATGTGGGTACCGGGAGTCGAACTCAGGACCTCACGCTTGCCAGGCAGGCGCTTACGCCACTGAGCTATCTCACTGGCCTGGAACTTGATTTTAAAATAAAGGGACAGATGGAGAAAATTTAAAGGATGTTTAATTTATCCATTTAAAAAAAAAAAAAACCTGGGCTCCTACCTTTCACCTGTAAGATGGGATGTTTTGGGTTCGGGGCGTTTCTTCCATAGGGTTCTATCCCCTCAAGAGAAACAGAACTGTTTACAGTTCCAAGAAATGATGCATGTCTCTCGGGGGCCACCATTCTATTTCTCTGACTGTGTACTTTTAAAATTCTGCCTTATTATGCCTCTGACACATCCTGAAATTTTTATTTTTCTACAATGGAAGTTAGCAAACCTATAATCCGTCCCATGGGTGGGGTGAGTCCAGGTTCCCTGTCTCTGCTTTAAGGACCTCCTCAGACTCTGTCCGGTGACACCTCAGGTCCTTTCCACTCATTCTATAGGAGGAGCTGTTTTCACCAAAAGGCAGGAGTCCTTAGGTTGCTTGGTGTCTGTGGAGGCGGTGATAGTGGTGGTCATTATGACTTGGGCTTAGTTTGACCCCCAGGACCCATGTGTTACAGGCTTGATGCTCAGTGTGGCAGTGTTGAAGTGATAGACACTCAAGAGGCGGGGCCTGCTTGGAGGTCCTTACACCCTAAAAAGGGATTGTAGGACCTGCCTCAGTCATTCTCTGACTTCTCATCTGGCAATGTAACTGTTGTTTTCTATCACTGCAGTCTGCCATGGGGTGATGCAGCCAAGGGAGATCCTTCTCCAGAGGCTATGCCATGCCATTTGGACTCCCAGCCTCCAAAACTATAAGCTAAATAAACCTCTTTGCTTTACAAGTTAGCCTGTCTTGGGTGCTTCCTTGTGGTAGTGGAAAGCTGACGGACACTGTGGTGGTGATGAGGTGGTGGTGAAAGTGGCAGCTGTGGCGGGAGTACAGGTGGTAGTGGTGGAGGTGGAGGCGGGTGGTAGTGGTGAAGATGGTGATGGTGGTAGTGCGTGTATATGTACTGGGAAGTTGGAGAGTAAGTGGGTAGTTCAAGGACAGGTCAAATGCATCTCAACCAAACCTGAGACTCAGTTAGGACTGGATACAATCTAAGCAGTTGTTGGAATGGGAAAAAAGGAATGCAGCAGGTATAGACAAGTCATCTGGATCTATCTATAAACTAAATGAAAGAAAATGAGAGAAATAGTACAGCGATGTAGATTACAGGGTCATGCAGATCTTTCCGTGTGGGATTGTCACACCTGTTGGACATTTCCAGGCCAGGGAAAAGCTCCCTAGGGTGGCTCCTTGAATGTAGGTACAGGTTGTAAAACCTGTCAGTGTTTGTTTTTGTTTATTTTCCAGTGGTGAGGACCGAACCAGAATCTTGTATACACTAGACAAGCACTCTACCCCCTAGCTGCACCCCCAGCCCTAACTTTTGTTGATTGTCTTTTCTGTGCAAGGACCTCAGCTAGCCCTTGGCAACATGTGAGTAGGAAAACAAAATTGGCCACAGTCTAACATGCTCCATCCTCTAGCTTTGAAGGTTTGAGGGGTTTGTTTTGTTACCATAAGAGAGTTGCCTGACTGAATAAGACATTTATGCTCAACCGCAGAGGGAGGTGTAGGGTGGGAAAACACAGCTTATCTCTCACTGTGAAGTCCATATGTCACTAAAAAAGTGCTTGTGTAACTTTTGTGGCCCACAGTGCCACCGTGTGGAAGGCACCTGTCAACTGGTCCTTGCACAAAGTAAAACAGAAGTGGTAGCAATGGTTAAGCCAACCTATCACCTCTGGCCCGGGGCAAGAGCACTCCCTCCATAAGGTTGTTGTGCCCGATGATCTTGGAGCTCAATGGACCCTCACTGATCAGCTATTGAAGCAATGTCAGCAAGGTGTGGAGAAACAGGAACCCTCGTGCACTGATGGTGAGAATGTAAAATGGCACAGGCACTACAGAAAACCCTGTAACAGTTCCTCAAAAACCAAAAGCATATATGTACTGCCATATGATCCAGGAATTCCTTCTGAATATGTATCAAAAAGAACTGAAAGGAGAGTCCCAAGGAGATATTCACACCCATGTTTATAACAGCACTATTACAACTGAGAATTGGAAGCACCCAGGCGTCTGTGACAGATGAATGAAGAAAATGTGACATATACATGAGACAGTCTCACTATGTTTTTTGAGACAGAGTCTCACTATGTAGCTAGCCTTGAACTCTCAGCTATCCTCCTGCCTCAGCCTCCCAAGTGCTGGGATTACAGGTTGCACCACATGCCCGACTTAAAATTACATTTTTAAAAAATAGTACATATTTGGGTTGCTTCCCTTCTTTGGCTACTGTGAATAATGATGCTGTGAACAAATATCTGTTTGATTCCCTACTTTTGATTCTTTGGGTATGTAGCCAGAAGTGGAATTGCTGGCTATACTGCTGGAATTCTATTTTTAATTTCTTAGTGTATTATTTTTTCTGTTTTAATTGACACATGAGATGTAGCGTGGTATTTCAATACAGGTATATAATATGTAATAATGAAAGGGAGGTAATTAGCATTTCCATCACCTCAGTTTTTTAACATTTGTGTTTCATTATCAGTGAATGGATAAACAAAATGTGAAACACAGATATAAATATAGATATATAGATGGAAATATAAATATCAGCCTAAAAAGAAAGGCATTTCTTTCCCATGGTCCAGTGTAGATGGACCTTGAGAACATCATGCTAAGTGAAATAAGCTGGTCACAAGAGGACAAATACGGCACAATTCCATTTATACAAAGTTCTTGAAGTAGTTATGTCCTCAGGTATAGGAAATAAAAGGGTGGCTTCCAGGGCTGAGGAGAGTGGGGTGTGCGGTGTCATTGTTTAATGGGTGCAGAGTTTCAGTTTAGAATGATTTAAAAAACAAGTCCAGATATGGATGGTGGAGATGATTGAACAAAAATGTGAGTAGACTTGGTGCCACAGAACTGTACACTTAAAAATGGCTAAAATGGTTATTTCGATGTCATGTACATTCTAATATAATAAAAACGAGAGACCTAAAATAAAAATAAAAAAGTACAGTGCTAGTTCTACAATGATCAGATTAATGGAAAAAAAGAAATTCCAGAAACATAGTAAGTACGTGTTATATTTGACAAATATTTTTTGAAGTGAAATAGTTTTTAAAGTGAAAAAAAAAAAACTGACGGTCATGTATGTTGTTGAAGTAACTACAGACTGTAAAAATAAAATTGATCCTAACTTCCCTCCAAAATCCAATTATGTTAAATATGTAAATTTTAATATGTATATAAGTCTTGAAATTGAGAACACCTCCCTAATAAGACACTAAAAGTAAACACTATAAAGTAAAACATAGATTAATTAGACCCTTAAAATGTAAAGCCTCTCTATAATGAAAAACCCTATGAATGAAATTAAGAGAACTGACCAACCAAAAAAGAGAAAAGGTAACATTTATGGCAAAGGATTAATATTTTCAATATATAAAGAAGCCTTAAAAGCAGTAAGACAGGGCCGGTGAGATGGCTCAGCGGCTTAAGCGCCTGCCCGGCAAGCGCGAGGGCCCGAGTTCGACTCCCGGAACCCACATACGAAAAGGGGCCGGTGATATCGCTCAGCGGCACGGGCGCCTGCTGGCGCGCGAGGTCCTGAGGTCGAGCCCCCAGTACCCACAAAAAAAAAAAAAAAGCAGTAAGACACAACTGATAACAATGTAATCTCTAAAAAGTAAAATAAAGCTTTCAGCAGCCTAATGACAGAAAGGAGTTATTCCAAGTGACATTAAAATATAATAATTTAACTGAACATCCCTCATGGGATAGACCCTAAGGACAAGAAGAACCCCAAAAAATAAATAATAAATTTGAAATTGCTTTCAGTATTATAGTATGGGTAATAGAGTTGGTATTGCTATTCTAAGACTATTATTTTGATGTTAAGAGCCAGGATTTTTGGTGTAGAAAAAAAGAGATAAAAATATTAGATCAATGAGGTAAAATAATACTAGAGTCATGACTGTGATGGAAAATATGAATGCATACAGTATGAATGCATAATGCATTTTTAATGGTATTTCCTATCTGCACTGGAAGGGCTCAGAAACAATGAGGGCAGTATCAATGAGTACCCGTGCGCCTAGACTGTGTGTATAAATATGATTTTCTTCTAAAATGAACCAGGAATCCCCAGATAAATTACTAATTTCAGGTTTAGGGCAAAAAATGTATGAGGTAAGCTTGGAAGAGATTCCATTCCAAATAACAAGGAAGCTACCGGACTACTAAGGACATGTTTAAAGAGTCCAGGAAGCAACTTGAAGAGGTGCCTATTGGTCAATACAGGACAATCTCAGTACCAACAAAAATAACTATAATGGATTTAAACAAATAAATACATTAAATATATGAGGTCATATTGAGGATATTAGGAAACCAACTTGTTATTTTGAAAAAAAAAAAAAGATAAAAGAGTCAAGCCCTTAACTGCCTTAGCGATATGAACGGTAGGTTTTCATCTAGTGAAGATCAAGGGAATGACAGATTTAGAATATCACAGTTTTTGAAATCCCAAATCAGTAAATGTATTTAGCAGCCCTAATGGAAATCCACACCACCACCTGTAGAGTCTTGGGGGGAAAAAAAGCTGAATATGATCAAATATTTAGCTCTAGGGCTGGTGAGATAGCTCAGCGGCATAAGCGCCTGCCTGGCAAGCGCAAGGTCCTGAGTTTGACCCCCAGTACCCAAAAAAAAAAAAAAAAAAAAAAAATATATATATATATATATATATATATATATTTAGCTCTAACAAATTTACAGATGGTTCAGGGGAAAGATGAATACATACGTTAAACACCAACATAGTAATCAATCAGCAAACTCCAGATGGGGGAGAGACAAACAATCTGATTTCTTCAGCAACAACAAAAATGTAGGAAAAAAGGGAAAGAAGGAAGGAAAGAGGGAAATGGAGATGGAATCTGAAGATTAAAAGAGACAAATATATAGAAAAATAGAGAAATTAGATAATACTAGAATTAGAAATATCTGATAATATTTAGAAAATCATACCGGCTTCTGTTGGGTGTGATGTGGTACAATGGCTATTTTGGAAGGGTAATATCTTTTACAGATACATAGACAAATATCTGCAGATGCACTGATATGATATTTGGGATGAAGTTGGGAGAGGAACACAAGAAACAAGATTGTTAAAGTTGAGCAGTAGGGACTTTGAGATCATTATAAAAATCTCCCTATTTTTACATATACTTGACATTTTCCATAATAAAAAGCTGAAGAAAACAGCAACAAACGACAGCTAAGTACATCAACTAACAAGGGGAGGAGGGACTGAGAATATGGCAACTCATAAAAGAAGAAATAGAAATCATCAATAAGAAAAAGAATCCCACTTTAGAAGAAGCCCAAAATGTGCAAATTTTTTAAGAGTTTTCAATCTTACTGTTTGTATAATTTTAAAATAATCTGTTACACATGTTCCACGGTTCTTACAAATATTGCTGCAATATTTAATTTTAGCTACCAATCTTATGGGATTAAGAGATACCCAGATAGCTGGTAAAGCATTATTTCTGGTTATGTCTGTGAGAGTGTTTCCAGAAGAAATTGGGATTTGAATCAGTAAACTGAGTAAGGAAGATCCATCCTTACCCAGTGTGGGTGGGCATTATCTAATTGGCTGATGGCTCAGGTAGAATAAAAAGGTAGAAAAAGGATCTGTCTCTCTGTCTCTGTCTGTCTCTCTGCCTCTCTCTGTCTCTTTCTCTCTCTCTCTTTTTCTGCCTCTCTCTCTCTGTCTGTCTCTGATGTCTTTCTTCTCCTGTCCTTGGATGTCAGAACTCCAGGATTTTTGGCTTTTGGGCTCTGGGAGAGGCACCAGTGGCAGAGAGAGACACAGAGAGAGAAATCCGACATCCATCCCACCGTGGTCCTGAGCTGTCCTGGAGCACCAGCTCTCACACGTGTTCAGGCTGCACCTGCATGTAGACGATACCACCTCATACAGATCAGAGGTAACCCTGAGGCCAAAACACAGAGACTCCAGGGCGGATGCGTGATGTGGGAGGCTGGCTGTGGAAGCGTACTCAGAGCTTGGTGGCATCAGGATGTGGTGGGAAGACCAAGCCAGGGCAGCACAAGTGTCTCTTGCCCAGACCCAGGGAATTGGAAAATGTGACTTTGCTGGTAGAATCCTAAGGCGAAAATGAACCCCATCACCACTCCCCACTCGCTGCCCCTTCTTCCTCCCCACACAGTCACTGCCATTGTCCATCATAAACATTCTCAGCTGTTCAGTGATATGAGATGCACAAAGGGAATTACCAACTGGCCAGGCAGGGGTGTGCTGGCCACAGTGCTCACATAAGGCTCCTCATCATCCATACTCCAGCCTCACTAAACAGCTTCCTTCACACCACCATTCCCCAGCCCTACCCCTTCCCACCACCAGACTCCTCCTGCTTTCTGCGATGGCTTTCCTTTATCACCCCTCCTCTGGTTCCTCCTCGCCCATGTGTCAGGTACACTCAGATCAAAAGAAGCCTGGAGGGCCGGTGAGATGGCTCAGCGGCGTGAGCGCCTGCCTGGCAAGCGTGAGGTCCTGAGTTCAACTCCCGGAATCCACAGACGAAAAAGAGGCCAGTGATATCGCTCAGTGGCACGGGCGCCTGCTGACGCACGAGGTCCTGAGGTCGACCCCTGGTACCCACAAAAAAAAAAAAAAGAAAAAAGAAACCTGGACACAGGGTGAGGGCTGGCGATGGATGAAACAAGACTGGCCGTGACTCGATAATGGCCGAAGCCCAGTGATGAGGACATGGGCTTGCCATGCTATCCCCTCTACTCATACACATGTTTGAAATTTCCCAGAAATAAAAAATTAAAAACACATCTTGCTGTGGTAGACATGAAGGTACATGACTGGGCCTTCCTTTAGGAAAAAAAATTGCTATTCAACGCTAAGGATTAAAGTTGGCCAACAGGGTTCCCTCAGCTTTCAGGTGGAGGTCTCACTCACCCTGCGGTGCCCAAACCCATGGCCAAGAACAGTATAGGAGGGCCTGAGGGTCCTGCCCAATGGGCACTCCTTCCTGGGCAGTTCTTGCTCTCAGGCTCCCCATTGGGCTGGTAGAGACCTTGTCGGCCCTACGTTGCAGTCTGGGACTCTTTTGCCTCCTTCCTCCTCCTCTCTTTCCATTTCTGCATCATACTCTACAGACTTTCCCTACCTGATCCCACTTCGGCCACCTTTCCCTTTCCCAGGTGTGGCTCCTCGGTAAAACTCTTGCCCTCCTGACTCCACCTTGGTAACGGGATTCCAAAGGACCCAAACCAACACAATGGAGGTGAGGGTTGCTTCCTTCCTTCTTTACCACTCTCAGTCCCTGCAAAGCTCAAAAAATAATGAAGAAATCACAGAGTTATATGCATCAAACTATATTTAAATGTTTGCATATAATAAATTAATGTTTTCACACTAAAAAAAATACAATGGTTATGTATATGTCTTGATTTTGGAAATAATATTAAAAATCAAATCTGTGGTCCTTTGGGGACATGAAGCCTCAGCCAAGTAGCTCTCTTTTCTTCCCGCCTGAGAACAGGCCCTGCAGACATTACAACTCTGGGAAGTCCTTCAAGATCACCTGGGCCTCTCCTATGCTCCCAAAACACTCCAATCTCTGTCACTAGTTAGCACCTACTGGCCCTGAATGTAAACACTCTACCCTACCCACCTCTGCCTGTATGCCAAATCATTAATGAGAGGCTGGAGAAGCCAGCACAGAGTAGGTACTCAATAACTGAATTTGGATCAATCACTGGCAGGCATTAGGTCCCCTTATAGTGATCATGCAGATTTACAAAAGGCTGAGGAAGAGTGGCTGAGTAACTCTTTTCAATCTGGCGCGGACATGGAAATGGAGGATGGAAACTGCATGGGTTTCCTGTTAGAACCATTTCTCAAGCCTTGGGAACTAGGGTACCATGCCAGGTACCCCTGACTCTCTGGAGAAGGCAGAGAAGGGAGACGTCATATCTGGCCCCTGCTCTGCTTTTCTCCAAAGTTTGCTGGTGAAAGCAAGAGGCCCAGCAGCCTCTCCTGATGGGATGTGCCCCAAGCTGGCCCCAGCCAGGTAACAAGGCTGGCCCTCTCCAGCAAGGCCTGGACAGGATCACCAGCCAGGGACCCTGGGTCGGCCAGAGCTCCAAGCACTGGCATCAATCTTCTCTGCGAGCTTTGAGTGGGACAAGGGCTTTGGTTTCTCTCTCTGGTCCAGGTCCTGGGAGAGATCTTCCAAGGAAGAGATCTCCAAGTCACTCTCATCTTCAGAAAGCTGCAGGGGGATAGGGGAAAATAAAATGAATTTTGGTAAATGCAGAAGAGCAGAGAGCTAAGCACCAACCATGCAAAATGGAAGTGGGGACAAATACAGATTTGGAAGAAAGCAATGGGGAGCTGCTACTCCTCCTGCCTTTTCAAGTCTCCCTGCCTTTGAGAACCTGCTCCAGGCACCTGGGGCCAGAGTGATTTCAAATACCCCTGGAATTCAGCGCTTGTTTTCATTTAAACTGTACAGATTTTTAACTCCCCACATTGATAAGGCTAGAAGCCCACAGCCTTGACCTTTGCAAGTTCTTGGGCTGGATGTACCATGGGCAAAAGTAGCCCCTTCCTCTTCAACTGGTTCTGTGAGGCCCGGTAAACACTGACTGAAGGGGCACAAGGGAAGCTTGGGAGAATCAGGACCCTTCAGTGAACAGGGGAGCTCAAAGCCTTCAGCCTGGAAGGCGTCTGGGCTGCAGTCAATGAGAGAGCTCAGAGCCTGGCAAGAGATCAGGCTACCACAAGACCACAGTACTAGCCCAGGCCAGGCATTTCCCTCCGGAGGTCTCAGTGACCCCGTCAGGTGCCTGGGCTTTTATAGGAGACATTCTATGTACTTCCTCCTGGCATGTAAGGCCAACCAATTAGAAGCCACCAGACCTGGGGCAGCAGCCATGCTCAGGGCTGTGCCTCCATGTGCATGGGGCAGTGGGTACTCCTGTGCCACAGGGAAAGGGGACAAGCTGGGGTTCTTTCACACAAACCCATGATAAACTAACCACACTATGTAATAAAAAGGTGAAGGATTAGAGGGATGCTATTAAAAGAAAAAGAATGAGGGGCTCGGTAGTAAAGCACTTGGCTAGCATGCAGGAGGCTCTGAGTCAGCCTCAAAAAAAGTCAAAGAATGATTGCCCATCTCCGAATATGAGGGCAATACTATGGATCATCTTAAGATGCAACTTCTTGATTGAAAAGGTGAGAAAGAAGTGTAAGATAAAGAGTGCTCTAAATCTTTCTAAGAAAATAAGAGGAGAGTGGAAGTTTTCCCTGATAGACAAAGGGAGAGCCATGAGGAGGGTCTAGCAATGCTGGGGGAAATGCCTCATCTGAACTCAAAGTCTGAGAACCTGACCACAGCTATGGCCTGTGGAGGCACTCAGTGACGAGGCATGGTCTTGAATATTTAGAACAAAAGCATCTAAATATTCCCATTTTACACCGCTGTCTCCGAAGTGCTATGTGGTGCCACTCCAATGCCCACCAGCGGGGGACTCTGCTCAACACGTGGCCTTAGGTCCTGTGGTGATCAATTATTGGTCAACTTGAGCAGAACGCCCAGCTGAATTGAGTTAGCATTGGGGAACGGTATAAAAGGAGAACAGGAGGGGAGGATTTTATGCTGATTTCCCTCAGAGAAGCTTTGGCTCTTCTCTTTGGTTGAGCTCCCCCTTCACCAAGGATGACTGCTGATCTGGTCTTCGCCTTTGCCTTGAGCATGGTCTTCTGGCCTTTGGCACTGACACTTTGCCTAGGAGCTCTGGTCTTGGCCTTCATCTTGGGTGTCATCTCCTGGTTCTTGGTGCAGATTCTCTGGCTTCCAGCATCTGTGTTTCAGCCTGCCAGTGTAGGTCCTTGGACTTTCTGGCACAGATCCTTTAATCTTCCACAGTGGACTCCTTGGCCTCCTGATGCAGACTTGCACCAGGACATTGGTGTGGGCTCTAGGCCTTCAGCTGGACTCGTACAGGACATTGTTGTGGAATCCGGGCCCTTGGCTGGATTCCTTGGATCTCTAGCATGCACACAGACCTCCTGCACTCTTCCACATCTGATTCTAGCAAGCACTGACTAATATGGGTTGGGATCCTCCACAGAGTGACGTGAGGACTGGGAGAGGCCCACAGTGGCAGAGAAAGAGCACAAAGCCAGACACAGTCAGTCCAGAGGCTCCCAGAGGTAGGAGACAGAACTAAACTCACTAAGCAGCTGCTGGTATAGTGACTCAAAAGGCTTTTAAATTTTAACAGGGACACACAGAGAATTCCAAAATGGTCATCTCTCTACATGTGTAGGGGCAGAGCTAGACAATGCCACCTGTTATGTCCCACTAAGGTCAAAGCTAACACTTGCTGAATGGGGCCCCATGCCTCACCCTGGGCCCCTCAAACTTGGAGCTGGCTCTTTAGAGAATGGAAGGGCCACCCCCAAGACTCCTACATCCTACCTGAGGCTTCCTTCCTGGCATGGCAGCCCTCTGCGATCCGGTGTTAGGCCTTAAGAACAGACTGACCCCTCCAGCAGGCTTCTTTCCCGGAGCCTCAAGCTGCTTCTCGAGATTTTTCACCATCGACTGCACCAGTGTTCCTGGAAGGGGGAACAAGCAAGCTGTGTCTGGAAAAAGCCTGGAGAATGAATGCTTTATCCTTGTGGGTCTTGTCCAGGCTCCAGTGTGGAAGAAGGAAATGGGGAGAGAGTCAGGAGAAGGGGCATGGAGGCAGAAGGGGCCCAGGCTTGTATTATTCCAAAAATGTGATCATGCAAACATAATGACATGGGTGGATGGAGGCTTAACATATTTCTCCCCATAAGAAGAGGCTGAAACAGGCCCTTTGCTCATTTTGGTTTAACTGCATACAGTTAAAGTACAGCCTTCTGGGATTCAAATGCCTGGGACCTGAGCAGACTTCTAGAGCTAAAACAGCTCTTGTCTCATTGATTCATTCAAGAAATGCTTGTTAAGGTCCTACTGTATAGCAAGCACTGTGTTTGTCAACCTCTTTATTAATCATTTATGCAAACACCTCATTTCACAACAAAGGAATCAAGATGTGCACAAAGATAAGCAGGTAGTAAGGGACACAGACAGAACTATCTCTGAAGATTCCTGCCAGTTCTAGGATCTTGCCAGCTTACTGCCTTGTTTGGTAAGGCATCAAAATTTCTCCAGAGATCTGGTTCTGGTGAATTCTGATGGCCTGACAAGCTTCAATTATGCTAAGGACAGGACAAAGTACTGCACTGTCCAATAAGAAGAGAGATTTGCAAATTGCAAACCTAGGCATAAATCCCAGAGCTTCTTTTTGCTGGCTTTGGAAAGACAAAGCTCTACGTTCCATATTCTTTAACTCAGCTTGGCTAGGAAATGTGACTGAAACTATAGGTCTCCATTAGCAGTTTTGGGAGAGGGTTTTGTTTTTGTTTTTGTTTTTTGTTTTTTTTGTTTTTTGGGGTTTTTTGGTATCAGGAATTGAACTCAAGACCTTGCGCTTGCCAGGCAGGCACTGTGCCGCTAAGCTATATCCCCAGTTCCATTAGCAGTTTTAAAAGAAAATCTTGCAAGAATGGGATAGGCATAGCAGTTCTAAGAAGAAAAGTTCTCAACTAGTCCCTGTAACCTGTTAGATAAAAAATGCTAAGTTTAAAGAATATTTCCATCCTAATTACCATAAGGTTTAGCTTAAATCTTTATCATGCCCTTTTTATCAGTAAGTTGAATCTCTGTCTATATCTTTGCTGAAAAAGGCAAAGAGCTCTTTGGTAAAATATGACCAAGGGGCTGTAGGGAGACTTGAAGCAGTCTGCGGAAAGGCTTCCTGCTACCTTCCCTGCCCCCCACATCCCTAAGGTTAGTAGGAAACCACATTCTTCATTATCCCTTTGTTACAAAAATTCTGTGTACTCAAGCTGTGGATAGCTCAATGACAGAGCGCTTTCCTAGCATGTGTGAGGCCCTGAGTTTAATCCCTAGCACAAAAAAAAAAAAAAAAAAAAAAAAAAGTGTTCGTTAAACTACAAATATTCTAGGAAATGATATTTGTCAAAGTGAAGTTAACTGTTCTCCCTTAAAGTTGTAACCAAGGTTTGCCCTGGAGGCTATTTTTGCTACAGTGGTGGTTAACTCAGAAACCACAAAACCTTAACGTGGTGCCAATGAACTCAGACAGTGTAAAATACTGAGCAGATGTGCTGCAGCTTAGAACACAGCTAACGGCAGTTCTTCCTGGGAAAAATTTACCTTACAGTAAATAAATAAGCAAGCAACAATGGCTCCAACATAGTAACTTCAAAGGCGTGGTACGGAATGTAACTTGTCTGGACACCAGTTCTATGATCTTGAACTGGTCACATCTCAGAAGCTATTTCAATGTCTGTAACCATGTATAAACAGATGCTCCTTCACTTTAATTGTTTCTATTTGTTTTGTTTTAGTTTTTGTTTTGTAGTACCACGAATTGAACCCAAGGCCTTAGCACTGAGCTACATTCCCAGCCTCCCAACCCCCAGCCCCTGCCCCGGTCCGTTTTCTTTAATTTTGAGACTAAGCTGCTACATGCCCAGGCAAGGCTCAAATTTGCAGTCGTCTTGCCTCAGCCTCGTTCCTTTTACGATGGGGTTATATTCCCCAAAACCCCACTGTAAATTGAAAATATAAATCAAAAATGTGTTTAATATACCTAACTTATTGAACATCCTACCTTAGCAACCCAGTACATTTTTTGTAGAGTTCAGTTGCTTCTCCTTATGACTTAGTGGCTGACTAGGAGCTGTGCCCACTGCTCAAGACAGCATCATACTACACATTGCTAGCCCAGGTAAAGAGCAAAACATGATTCCTATTGAATGTGTATTGTTTTTATACCATCATAAAATCAAAACCTCCTAAGCTGAAAAGAGCACACCCTCCCTAGTCAGCACTGTGGAAAATAAACGAGGGGCTCCTGCAGAGCTTGGCACAGAGCTGAGCACGTACTGTGCACCCAGCAAGGACAACATAGAAGGAAGACCTCCTCTCTCTTGCCAGGAGCTTCAGTGGAAGAAAAAACTTCTGCTCCCCCAATAGGATGGCAAGAATGGAATTCCCACGCAGTTTCTCCCCCCACCACCCTGTCACGTCCCACCCACAAAAGCAACCAGGCAGAGGGGAAGAAGGGCAATATGCCTTGTCCCACAGCAGCTCAACTCTTTGTCCCACTGGCCCTCTGCCTGCACCTGTGACAAGGGTTGGAGGCCAGCTGAAATGTTCCCCACGGCTGCCTGTTTAAGATCCTGCCCCCTCGGGGTCTGCTTTGCCGACCCAGCCTGTATACACAAACACAGTACAGGTCTGGATTTAGGAAGCTAAATCCACTTTTACCTCAACTGCTAGCCATTTTGCCAACCCAGCCCTAACAGGAACCTATACCCTGAATATTCCTGGGCCCTTCACCCTTAGTAGAATGACCACAGTGTTTATTTGCTACTGGTAAGAATGTAAGAAGTACAGGGGTGAGTGACAGCTTCCAACCTCCAACCATTAACTCAGTGACAAAACTAGAAGCAAAATTACCCCACTCACATTCTAGCTTTCTCCTGATATTTCTGCTATCCCAGAAAAATATCTGAGGGGAAGGGAGACCATGTTCTCTGAGGCAAACAGCGAAAGAGAAACCAAATTAGAAAGCAGCAGGGTGTTTCCAGGACCTTGGGAAATCTGGGCTGGAGAGGGGCCTCCCCAGCAGCCCCACTCACCAGAGGAGTCCAGCCCACCTGAGTCCTTGCCGGGGGGCTGGGCATTCTCTTCGGAGGACTCGGTGTCAGACCAGCCCCAGTCATTCTCCTGCTGGGGCACCATCTTGGAAAGAACTTGCGGGGTCTGAAGAGAGATGCGATGCACAGCGTTTCCCTCTGAGTCCTCCTCAGAACTGAATGGGGGCGTGCTGCTGCATGGAGGAGAAGAAGGGAGGAGTCTGTGGCTAGAAAGAAAGCTTCACCACCTTGAGAGCCTGTTGGGTCTGCCCAGAGCCAGCCCTGACCCCTCCCTGGGGCTCAGATGACAGCCAGGACTCTTCCCAGAGTGGAGCAGCCACACCAGTGTTTCCTTCCGAAGAGGCCTGAAGACCCCAGCCTTGTAGGGGGCAGCTGGGACTCGGGAAGAAGAGGGCAGGTCTATTTTGGCCAGGAGCAAAGGATCCCTAGTCTCTTCTTGGGAACCCAGGTTGGAACCCACCAGACCCACCTCCTGTCCATATCTGTCTCTGCCCCTCCTTTGTCTGCAGAAGGGGCCCAGGAAAGGGCTGCCAAGGCAGGGGCCACTGCCTCAGGTCCCATAAGAGGCCACAGGCCAGAGCTCACCTCAGCCCTGGCCCCTGGGAGGCAGGGGTGCTGGAGGGTCTGTGCCCTCTGGGGCGTGGAGTTGGGGCAGACACCTGGGTTGGGCCAGGGCCATGGCTGCTGCGGCTCTGAAGAGCTGGTGTGAATGGCTCTGCCAGCTTGGATGGCAATGCCGCATGCAGGGTTCTGGTCTTTGGCTGGACCTCTCTGGTGAGCAGTGTGCTCCGCTGGCTTTTGACTAGAAACACACACAGGAATAACTTTTAGAAAATGCCATTCTGGGCTCTCAAGCTTTAGAGGTTGTAGAAAGAGGGTCAAACACACTGAAGGTGTATGAGTCACTCAGTGTGCTGTGTGATGCCAGTAGGTTTAGTAGTTCTCCCACCCCAGGAGTCCTTCTGCTGGGGCACCAGAGACCAAGAAAGCAGCCAGGTGGCCCAGCATCACGTTGTCATTACAGAGGACCAACAGAAGCCAGAAGGTCTGAGGACACAGACTGCACAGCCCTAGAGGTGAATCTCGCCAAGGCCACCTCCCCTCTACTCTCCCACTGAAATATAGGTAACCTTGCAGGAAGGACCTGCTGCCACCAGAGGTCACCACAGGACTGCATGGGCCAGCCAGAGTCACATGCAGCCTCCTCCCACAAGCAGACTGGTACAAGGCAGTGCGAACCCAAGAGGGCAAACAGTCACAGTCCCTCTGTTTTTGCAAATTGCATCAAAACCTGTTATAGGGAGGAGGGTCCAACGATATTTTATGGAAAGAGATTAGAAGAGAAAATGCGGCACAGGGAGTCAGAGTAAGTCCCTGAAACTTACGTGGATTGAGTTGCAATATAAAATGTGTTTCTTACTACAGTAGCTCAAGGTCAAAACCTTTGAAATGCTCTGCTCTCAGAGAACGCATCTACTCAGAAGTAGACCTAGAAAAGAGGGGACTGAAGGAAGGGGGAAGGCAAAGCCAAACCTGCCAAGCAAAAATAACAGGAGCTCACTATGACTGCGTACACCAAGCAAAACATCCATTTGGCCCCCAGAGCCTCTTCCAACAGTACTATTCTCCTGTTTTACAGTAGCTCTGAGAGATTACAGAACTTGCCCACAATTCCATGGAAGAAAATGACAGACGTAAACCTGGACACCAGTCTGCCCCAAATCTCGGGCTCTTGCCACCGCCTTCACTGCAGCCCACAGCCTTGTTCACAAGAGAAGAGGCATGGTCTGAGCAGGGACAGGAAGTGAGCATTAGCACAGCGCTCCTGGAACCTGGGAGGAGAAGATGGGCTCAGAGCTGCAAGGAGAGGTCTACCGAGCACACTGGCAACAGTGGCTCAACTCACAACTCAGTGACCTGGACCCAAGGCCCGGGAAAGGGAGAGAAAGGAAGGGGAAGCTCTCCTGACTTTCCAATGACAACAGCGGAGGCTGGTGTCCCAGAGAGTGGCATCTAGAAGCAAGACACCATTCCAAGGGTACTTCCATTCATCCTCCCTGAGTCCGGTCCCCTGCCTCCCGAGCTCCCCTGCCTCACCGCTGTGCCTGGCTGCATCACCTCATGTAGTCCTGACTGGCTTCCCAGGAGAGGGGGCAGGCCCTGACGCAAAGTCTACCTCAGCAGATACTGTACTAAGAAAAGGTGTAGATGGGTGAATTAATGAATGAACATCTAGGCAAATGACCAAAAGAATGTAAGCTTAAATCCAAACAAAAAGGCAGGAGAGCAATCAGGACAAACATCCTTTTGTCACAGATGTCTGTGTAATGCTAAGAACGCCCCTTTCTTTAGAAATTTTGCAACAGAAGTTTAAACTAAATTGGACGGTTTCCCAGAACTAGTCTCATACCAAATGTCCTGTTATCCACTTAACATTTTTATGTAAAATGACAGCACTTTTTATTAAAAAAAAAAACTGCTTTATAATTTCCCAAGTAATAATTTCCATGAGCTCAAAGGATTGCTGTGTTAGGAATATTTTTTCTAATTCACTTAAAAAATAAAGATTAAATGTAAAAATGATTGGTCCATGCCCTGCTGAAATCATCTCTCACATCCCCAGAGATATGCAGGCCACACTCTGCAAAACCTCTTGGCCGAATGAGTTCACACTGAGTCCGTCCCTACACAAGATCCAGAATTGGCCTCCTTTGGGACACATGTGTCCTTGCCTGGGGAGATGCTGTGAAGGGCACTGGGCACCACCCTGCCTAAGCAGACCAGACCCGCAGAAGCCCTGCACGGAGCCTCCAAGTCGGCAGCCCAGGAGGCCTGGGAATCCTCCAGAAATTGAGTCGCTTGAACCTAGGAAGGAAAGTTCCCCTAATCCATAAAGTCTTTGAGGACAAAGACTCAAGGCTGCTGGTCCCTGTACTTTAATCTTCCAGATCAGGGCCTTCCCTTGTCTTAACCCCCAGGTTCAGGGAAAGCAATAGCTCTGACCTGGCCCCAGAACCAGTTCTGAGCTCTGAGGATTTGTATGAGACAGAACCAGTCTGGCCTCTCAGGCGGTGGCACTGCTCAGATCAGAAGTGTAGAGGTGGGCCGGTGAGATGGCTCAGCGGCGTAAGCGCCTGCCTGGCAAGCACGAGGGCCCGAGTTTGACTCCCGGAACCCACATACAAAGAAAGGGCCAGTGATATCGCTCAGCGGCACGAGCGCCTCCTGGTGCACGAGGTCCTGAGGTCGACCCCCGGTACCCAAAAAAAAAAAAAAAAAAGAAGTGTAGAGGAGTTTTCATTTGCTCCCCTGTGACCTCAATGCTCCCAGGCCTTGGGTCTGTCTCCCACGCTGACTTGCTTGGTGTGCAGAGCCAGATACTGAATGGCTACATTCTGTTGGAGTGAAGCTTGGCTTGTGGTTATAGCAAACCAAGTAGGGCAGACTGAATCTACAAGGGAGGTATCGTGTCTGAGCAGGGAAACCTCAGGCAGACCACGAGCTCTAGCTCTGGCTTTCCTCCAGCTTCCCCCAAGTGACCCTGGACAAGCGCCCCTCAGCCCCACTCTGGACTCTCTTCTCTCAACAGAGGACTTTTGTACTCGTTCACCCCTCGGGGCAATACCTCTGATGGGAGACAAGGATTACGCCCTCTTCCAGGCGGACGGCCTTAGCAAAAAGGGGATCCCCACAGGTCACAGTCCCCAAGCAAGCCCTGTCCCCAGCAAACCTGGAGGCTGGCCATCGAGCTGGGACACCACATCCCCGTTCTGTCTCTCCTTCACTCTGCCGGCAGCTTCTTTGATGAGCTTTTTCCTCAGACTCAGAAATTCAGAAAACTTCCTGGCCTTCTGCTCCCGCTGGGCTTTCAGCACGGACTCCAGGTGTCTGAGAGTCTCAACAGCGATTCCCTTTGCATCCTGGAGGAGACAGAAGCTCGCCTTTGCAGACAGAGGCTCCTCTCTTTCTTCCCCTAAGCTTCTCACACCTACTGCAGCTGAGCTGGGAATCACTGTGACCAGAACATGGTAGGCTTTGGGTGGTAGATTTGGGACAAAATGAGGATCAGAGTAGGGTGAGCAGCGACCTCACCCACTGCTGAAAATGTGATGGTTGCACAGTAGCATGATGCAAAGGGCTGCATCACAATTCCACCCACATCCCGGCATAAAGGACTTAGATGGGACACACTTTTCCACTGCTTGACATCTAGGATTTGGCCATGGCATGCTCCTTTTTGCACTCCCAAGCATTACACTTATGCCAGACATGTTGTCCTTGCCTAAGAGTGTTTGAAAAATTAAACCAAAAAAAAAAAAAAAAAAAATCAACTATTGTAAGTTGCTTGGGTTTTTGGCATCCACCCAGAGCCTATGGTAGGCTTCTTGGGAGACATCTGGATCCAAGATGAGGATTCGTTCAAGGTTAGAAATATTTAAATCAAGTCTGAACATGGGATTCAGACTAGATTAAGCAGTAGTTGAAAACAGTCCAAATTTAGTGAGGATCCTTACTAAATTAAATTTATATATCTATTTTTTTCCTAATCTTATTCATTGAAATGGTGTCTTTATTTAATAATTGATGCCTTTAATGATAACATGCATGCTCTGCCTAACACAATGGTGTTTAAATGCTAATTGCTTCCGGACATAGCTTCCAGTGCCTGCCCCACCCACAGCCACCTGCAGAGTGGGCATGGCCACGTGTGCCACGGGCAATGGGCATTTATCCAAGAGAGACCTGTCCCTAGGTCAGACTGAGCCAATTCCATTCCCTCTGCCAGAAAATTTAGAGACTCAAAAGGCAGTAACGAATGAGTGGAGAACACCACGGGGTCGGCATGTGGGATGGCATCACAAGAAGCCATTGGAGGACGCAGAGAAGAAGCCGCACTGCTGCTAAGAGGTGAAGTGGGGGTCCCCTTCCCAGACAACAAAGGAGCCCAGGTCGAGCAAATTCGCTCACAAGGTAAAGAACCATCGATGGTTGGTCAGTTTGAAAACACTTCATGTCTCAATTCTAGTTCTTGACCCTTAAAGCAGTAGCCCTGGAACGCACCCTCTTTATCCCCATGCTTTCCAGCTTCTCTTCCAGGGTGTCCTCCAGGATTGGCCGGAACTGCTTCAGCAATGGGGGGTTTCGCCTCAGAGCAGCAAGCACCTGCTGCTGTACACCTTGAGAGTCCTCCAGCCCTGCAGCACATGACAATCACGGGTCACTTGAGATCTCCATTCCCAGAGCCCTGCTGCTCCAGGTCGGCCCTCACTCTGCCAGTCATCTCGATCTTCAGCTTATGAACCCAGGGTCACTGGCCTCTCCCAAGTGTCCATCCCAGGGCTAGAAGCTGGGGGATTCTGTTCCCGGGTAACACTGTCTCACCATCCACTCCTCCCACAATCCCACCACTGACAACTGGACCTCTCAGATCTGGGTTCAGTCAGTCCTGTCATAGTTTGGGGGCTTGCATTTGAGCAAGAAAACAATTTGTTCCCTGGGCCCCATTCTGGTCCCAGATTCCAAGCCCTCCAGATACCAGCTCCAGCCTAATCCTGGCCTCCACCTGATGCCCTCACTGTGCCCAGTTCTGTTCTGGTCTAGGAGGCAAATTTGCAGAAAAGGCAGATTCCTGTTCTCTTCAAGTTTACTCTCTAGATCAGGGACTCCCCCTCCATCTGTAGCATGTTTCAGAATCACCTGGATTAAAATGCGTGTCCCCTGGCCTGCCCTCCCCAATGTCTGCTCCTATAGGTCTGGGGCTGGGCCCTGCAATATGCATTTTCACATGCCCAGATGACTCTGAGGGGGAGCCACAAACCACACTTTAAGAAATATTAATCCACCAGGTAACAAAATAAACAATTACAATAAAATGTGCCAACTGCTACAAAGGGACACCCCCGGCTGAGTCAGGAAAGCCTCTCAGAAATACTCTTCAGTGTATGTGAAAGCCCTGTGGTTAGTCTGGACCAGGCCCTTTGATTCACTCAACAGGCAGTTACTGAGCAGGTAACTGAACAGGCCAGGGCTGGATGCAGGTGATAGAGAAGAAATACACCTCTCTTCCCCAGAAAACTCCCAGTCGGAGTGGTAAATCAACCCTGGCTGCACACTGAAATGACCCCAAATTCTAATTACATAAGATTCTTTGAAGCTGGGTCCCAATCCTTGATATTTATTGTAAAAGCTCCCTAGACACTCTAACAAACATCACCCAGTAACTTGTGAGATATGCAGATTCTCAGCTCCCATTCCAAACCTACTGAACCTAAAATCTGCAGGTGGGGCCATCAATCTATGTTGGAAGAAGCCCCCACACCTCCCACGCCCTGCCCCTCCCAGGTGATTCTGCTCAGTGAAGTTTGTTCTGAGGCAGGCACTCAACCAGAGCACTTGACTCACCAGGGAGCTTTAGCTGCTACTGATGACTGGAATCTGCTCCCTGACTCTATGGTCTGTCTCAGGTAGTGTGGGGTGTAGCACAGTCCTCCAGCTAGTTACAAGCTTCCTGGGTGATTCTTATTGTGCAACCAGTTGTAAAGAGCCACTGGTCTCACAGCGGTTCTCAAACTTGAGCAAGAATCAGAATGCCTTGGAGGGTGTGAAGACATAGACTGATGAGTCCTGCTCTTAAAATTTCTGCTTCTATTTATCTGGGATAGGGCCTGAGGATTTGCAAAGTTGCATTCTAACAAGCTCCCAAGTCACGCTGCTGCCTGTTGGTCTGGGACAGGAAGACACAGACCAGAAAATAAAGGTGCACAGCAGTGTGATGAGCAAGTGAAACGCCCATGTGACAACAGGGACTCACCAGGGTCCCCTCGGACTCACCCATCTCAGCCTACTCCTCCCTAGAACTTTGAGGATTTGGTTCCTCCCACCTGAAGGCTGGACACAGATATTTTCCCCAAAGTTATGTGTAATTTGAATTTTTATTACTATATCTCATGGTTAAATGTACTGAGTGAAGGAAGGAAAAAGTGGTGAAATAAATTTTGGTTCACTCATCCAAAAGAATACTGCAAAGCCCTGAAAAACTAATGAAGCAAGCTGGGCATGGTGGCACATGCCTGTAATCCCAGCACTCTGGGAGGCTGAGGCAGGAGGATCACAAATTCACGTCCAACCTGGGCGACTTAGCAACTTGGCAAGATTCTGTCTCAAAATTTAAAATTTTTAGGAGCCAGTGAGATGGCTCAGCAGCATAAGCCCCTGCCTGGCAAGCGCAAGGTCCTGAGTTCAACTTCCAGTATCCACATACGAAAAAAGGGCCGGTGATACCGCTCAGCGGCATGGGTGCCTGTTGGCATGCGAGGTCCTGAGTTCGACCCCCGTTACCCACAAAAAAAAAAAAAAAATTTAAAATTTTTAAAAGGGCTGGAGATTTAGCTTCATGTGAAGGCTCTGGGTTCTATCCCCAGCACAAATGATGATGATGATGATGATGATGATGATGATGATGATGATGACAGTGATGATGAAGCAATTCTACATAAAAGAAATATAGGATGGTTCCCCAGGGAAGTTGTTAAGAATATAAGCAATTTAAGCCAGGCGTGGTAGCACACACCTGTAATCCCAGCACTTGGGAGACTGAGGCAGGAGGATTGCCGTGATTTCAAAGCCAGCTTTGGTCTACATAGTGAGTTCAAAGCTAGCCTGAACTACATAGGGAGACCCTGTCCCCCCCCCCGCAAAAAAAAAAAAAAGAATATAAGCAACTTACAAATGTTTTACATGTGCAATTTACATATGTGTTTCTATTTGGGAAAGAGGAAAACACTGGGTACACTTATATGCTCGTATTTTCAGAGTACTCCTGGAAGGTTACATGAGAAATCACTCATACCAGCACCTCTGGCAAGGAAACTGGCTAGCCAGGCAGCAGAGAAAGGCCCACCTTCCTCAGGAGAGTCCTCCTCTGTGTCCACAGCCTTTGGCATCTCTTGGATCCCTGAAAAGAGCAGAAACAGTTAGTGGATCCACTACCCTGGACTGCATCCCTGACTTAGAGAAAAGTACAGGACCCCAGCTCAATTCTGGCCAGAAAAAGAAAGTTGTCCAATAGATTCATCTTTTTCAGAGAGTCAGGATGAAGCAGTGGTCACAACCACAGGCACTGGAGAAAGATCAGTGCTCATGTCGCAAATCAGCTCTGCCCTCACCAGCTGTGCATGAAACGAGAAATCCTTGAATCTCTCTAAGCCTCCGTTTCCTCTTTCAGAAAATGAGGAAAATAATGCACATTCCACACTAAATAGTGCGGGTAATGTAGTAAGACAATGAATCTGTAGTACTTGACAAAGTGCATGGAACACAAGCGTTATTTAATGGTACTATTCCATTCAACCCTGAGGCCTGCCACAGGCATGGTAAATTAGAAAGCCTCCTCATGAGCCCTACTCCATCAGTCAACACCCCCAAAATCCTCACACCTCCCTCAACTCCCATCCATGTGCAAATAAGAGCAAACCAGGCAAGACCCCCGCCAGCTGCTGGACAGCATTCAGCACAAATGCTGTCTACCCCAGCAGGTCCCTCCCTCGCCCCTTTGGACAGCCCGACACCACACATTGCAAGGGCTGCTGTTACCAGTCCTCCACCTATAAATTTACTAGGGTATGGGAGAGACAATAGCCCAAGACAGTAGCCGAGAATGTCACAAGCCACCCCCTGTGGACTTACGCTCTGCCTTCCTGAGGGACAAGGTCTGGATCTGCAAGAGTTGGAACAAAGCAGGTTACAGCCAGCAGAGAACATTGTGGTACTCTGCTCTGAGCAGTGGGTCTGCCCAGCACAGTGAAGAAGGGACGGCCACCGTCACCATGCCACCACTGGGAACTGGAAGGAGCTGGGCTACACCACCTCAGCCCCCAAAACATCCCCTACAGTCTGTATGTGAAAAGTGATGCAGCCCTGGTGGAACAGCAGCAATCCAGGATGGCAGCCTGTTCTCCTCCTCCAAGATGGGAGACAAGAATGACCCCTCTTCAAAGAAAGCCTATAGCTTTGAGGCAGGAGCCCCAGGGAAGCAAAGTGGGACAGCACACAGTTAGTACTATTGGTATAGTTGATAGAAAACAGCCAGAGCAAGGTAGAGGCTACCTCCATGATGCGGGCATCTGAGTTAGTAGAAGGCCAGGCACAAGGCAGGAGGCATAATGTAGGCATCGAAGAAGTGCCTCTTCCTGCCTCCTTCCACATGGCTGCAGACTGGTGACCTCACACCACAGCCAGACCTGATTGTCCAGGTTTGAGTGGAGAGTTCTAGACTGGTAATGAGTCAGGAGCTGTTGGCAGCCAATGGTTTTTGGTTTTCTTGGTTTGTTTGTTTTGGCACATGGAACCAATAATAAGCAGGAGCTGATCTTCGGAATAAAATTAAAAATTGAAGTAGATATAGAGAAAGGAACAGAGGCACATAGAAGAAGAAACTTCTGACCATGGTCATGTCTCTGGTCCCAGTGGATTCCCAGACCGCTGCACCCTGCCCTGAGCTCTGTGAGATGCTCCGTCTTACCTTGCGGCACATTCCCTCTTCTGCTTCAGCTAGAATTGGGTTTTGCTATAACCCACTGTGTCGTACACTGAAGTACGACTCATCCAACATCCATTCTGAAATGCTTTCTCCCTTGCCTATCTCTGTTCTAGAGACTATAGCCAATTTTACATTTTCCTAGTCTTCCTTGAAGTTGTAGCTTCCCTCGTAGCAGAGATTTGACAATAATTTATTGACAGAAGTTTTAGAAAGGGGCCTTAAATACAATTGTGAAGTTTGGGCTATGGAAGCTATCTTGTAACTGTCAGAGTTGACCATCAGAACAAAAGTCAACACATTAAATATGGTAAAAATAAAGACAGAGTCTTGATCCCCGGGGGTATAATTTTGGTGCTAACCATAGCGAGCAACTATCACCTCTTTAGGTGATATTAACTCATTTTGTTATCTTTAGCCAAAGGGTTCCTAAGTGAAACATTTGCAGAAAAGAGTTTTAAGAAATGGAAAAAGGGGGCTGGTGAGATGGCTCACCGGCATAAGCGCCTGCCCGGCAAGCACAAGGGCCTGAGTTCGACTCCCAGAACCCACATAAAGGAAAAAAAGGGCCGGTGATATCGCTCAGCAGCACAAGCGCTTGCTGGCAAGCACGAGGTCCTGAGGTCGACTCCCAGTACCCACATTAAAAAAAATAATAATAAAGAAATGTAAAAAGGAATCCTCCAGACTAGACCTGTGGTGGCCACAGCAGTGAAAAGCTAAGTGTTTGGGTGGGGGGAGGCAGTGGATATACTTGACTGAGTGAAGTGGGGTGGCAAAGCAGCAAAGCACAACTAGCAAGGGGCACGGGGACAGGAAGACTGAAGTGGACAGGGACAGTGGCTCTGCATCCCAGAGGAGCTATATGGAGGCTGGTCCATGAGGTGGGTAGTGTTAGAATAATGCCAAGTCCCCAGGAGGGCTCCAGAGGGGGAAGAGCTTTCCCACAAACCTGGGGCTCATAAGGGTTGGGGCGATTCCTGCGCCTGGGGTAGGATGAGAATAGTCAAGAACAGATGAAGAGTCACAGGGGCCGTTTCTAGGAGACAGGTGCTTATTGAGTAAGCAACTTTTCACCATGGTTTATCTACCTCAGGCTATTCACTTATGCAAAGGGGGTTGGTTAGGAAATTAAGTCGGAGGACACACATAAACTGTCCACTGACTTGTGTTGAATCCCACCTTTGTCACTTGTACAGTGCCTCGTGCAGACTTGAGCAAGGCATTGGACTTCTCCAGCCTGTTTCATCATCCTATCAAACCAACAAATGAAGATGATGTGGTGGCTATGCCAAAGGGCAGTAGTGAGGCTTAAATGAGATAATAAGCAAAGTGTTAACCAGGGGCCAGGCCTTTTACATGGTCTCTGCCTTTACAGTGAACCCATCTGCCAGCTGCCCCTAAGGAAAATAGCATTTCTTCTGCCTGGAAGGAGGCATCTACGTCTTCTTCACTTTGTGCCACTCATGCTGAGGACTCTTCCCTCCCTTTCAGAGCCTAATGGAACTAGGACCGCTGGGCACCCAAGAATTCAAAGAAATCCTCACAGAGAAGAAGCCTAAGGGCAGCAGTGGCTGGCTGGTCAGAGGACAGACATACCTTCTCCTCCTGTGAGGCGATGAGCCTCGCTTGTTCCTGCAGTTGGGCACGGAGGGCATTGATCTGGTGCTGGGCCTGGGTGGCTGCCTTCCTCTGATCCTGAGACAGGGAGGCCTGGAGCCTCTCATTCTCCTCCTGTAGCTGGTGGGCACGGGACAGTGGTCAGTGAAATGTCTGCCGGGACCTCCGCAGGGTTTCAGTTGGGGCAGGGTAGGAGGTTTCTAAGCCTAGGCAGGTAGCTTTCTAACAAGATTAACTGCCTTCCCAATTGAGCAGATTTTTTAAACTGTGCCTGAGAAGAAGTAAGAGTGGAATCAGGGCCCTAAGACCAGGAGAGAAAGTGCTATGTCAGATGTGGCCACACACTGAGGGCCATACAAGTAGGCTGAGACCATTCAAAAATCACTGGATGCATGTTTTAGGGTAAAAACAAGAAGTGAAGAAAACGTGTTAACATGCTACCTCTGATATAAGAGCAGATATAAAATAAGACTATTTATTAACATTTGCATAAAAAACCTAGAAGAACGCATGAGAAGGGACCACACATCAACGCCTGTGCGGGGGTGGTGGAGACAGGTGGGAGTGAAGGGTGGGAGGAGGGTCAGGCGGGAGTGACTTTACTCAGTGTACCTTAACGTGTTTCTTCTGCTTTTGGAACAAATTTGAATATATTTCCCATTCGACAATGTTTCAAATGAAATAAAGCCATCACTTGGGAACTGTGCATCACTGTGACAATGGGGAGCAAGTGTCTGCCGTGTGTCAAGCTCTGATCTAAGGCTCGTCGTCTTCTGAGCTTTCTGCAGGCAGGTCACAGAGCTCTTGTTACCTGGCTTTTTCCTCCACTTGCTTCCTCTTCAGGAGCATTTGTATGGAAGAGTTTTCTTTGCCACACGCCTCCTGCTTCCTGGGATACCAGTGAGGTCCATGCCACCTGACTCTCTCTAGGGTGGCTTTTCAAAGAGCCCAAACGTGAAACCACCAGATGACTCATCTGAGGCTTAAAGCACAAGAGGGCCTGCAGGAGGCAGCACTGAATAAAGGATGTTTCAGGTTCAGGACACGAGGCTGGAGGGCCCTGGTTCTGGCGAGGGAAACTGCTGGCCAGAGAGCTGCTCCCTTTGTGTATTGATGAGGGCCAGCAGCCAGGCACAGTATCAGCAACAAAATATCTGACAACCATTTCCAGCAAGGATAGAAGAGACAGGAATCAAGAGTAGAGTTACCTCTCTCCTCTCTGTCGCACACTCTTCCTGCAGTTCCTTCAATTTTCTCTTCCACTCTGTTTTCTGAAAAAGATTAATGGCTTATTAAATAGGCCCCTCTAGATATTAATATGTATTACAAAGCCACAGAAATTAAAAAGTAATGGCTCATGATTAGGCAGACAGACTAGTGGGACAGAATAGAAAGTCCAGACAAAGATGAAAGAAAATGGAAACTCAGTTGAGGGAATGGAGAGATAGATTATCGACTAAAGGTGTTTGAACAAGTGGCTAGCTGCCTACAAAAAATATGAACAGGATCCTTACCTCATATCTTAAACCAAAGTAAATTCTAGGTGGGTCAAAGACTTAAACATCAAAAGTAAGGCCATAAAAGCACTAAAAGAAAACATACAAATATATGTATTTTTTTAAATCTCAGAGGAAGGCCATTAAAAAAAGAGAGAGGGCTGGGGATGCAGCTCAGTGGTAGAGTACTTCCCCCTACATGCACAAGGCCCTGGGTTTGATCCCCACCACCACAAGAAAGAAAGAAAGAAAGAAAGAAAGAAAGAAAGAAAGAAAGAAAGAAAGAAAGAAAGAAAGAGAATTGATAATTTGATCATTTTGAGCACATAAACATTATATTTTATGGCCAAATCACAATAATCAAAATTGAAGGACCAATAGAAAACTGGGGAAAATAGCCACAGCTAGAACAACAAAGGGCTGGGTTAACTCCCACAAACTCATAAATGGGTAGGGAAAACATAAATAGTGGAAAAATAGGCAAATATTGTGAAAAGATTTCATAGAAAAAAGAACAGCAAATACTTTACAGCTGCCAGACCTGAAGCTCTTCCTCAACCTCCTTGAAGAGTAGACAGAAATACGGCATTGTCTAACGACTGTGACAACTGCTCCTCCTCGTCATGCATCAATGACACAACACACCTATAATGGGCCTGGAGCAAGGATCATCCAGCAGTGGCCAGAGCCACCTCCAGTGACAGCAAATTGTGCACAAGTTTCCCCAGCTTCATTCAGTGACCTCACGTTGATAGCATAGAATGAGCCATATGGAAGTATTTACAGCACAATAATTGGCACATGCTACAAATCAAAGCTCGTTGGCTCCAGGAGCTGGTTACTAAACATTTACCCCTGGACCCATCCCAAATATCTTCAAATCCAGGACACTGTCACACTTCCTGAATGGTTTTCAGCTGGGTTAGAATGAAATGGTAACAAAAGTGTCAAATAAACTCATATGTGTTTGTATGTATTTTAGAAAAGATCTCAGGAAAATTGGATATTTTACACCAGCCTCACCTGAGAATCTTATTCTATGCTTTCATGCATTGGCACAAAGGTTTGAAAATATAGAGCTTTGATATCTTTCAGCTTTCCTAAGTCCACAGAGCAAAGATGACAGGCCTTGCTGGGGATAACAAGGTCCTTGGTTCGCTCTGGGAAGAATGGCGTGGAGCAGCAGCTCACCTGAGTCTCCATCTTCTCTCTCAGGGCCTGGAGCTCTTGTGCCTGCCTGAGTCGCTCCTCAGACTCCTCATCCCGCAGTGACCCGAGGTTGGATTCTGTCACACTGTGGGACTGCAGAGCCTGCAGTTTCTGAAAAGGCCAGGCATCTTTTTATTTAGATGAAGATCTAGGCCAGATCTAGGCCTGATGTTGACTTTTATACCTTACCTGAAAACAGGGTCAGAAGGGCATACCTTACCTCAACCACAACCTCCCTACTCATCCTCCCTAAACCTATGCAACTGCGAATGTTCACACAAATCAACATTTCCCTCCTGAGGGTTCTCCTGAGGGCTCAGCTCTCAAAAAAGTAAAGCAAGTTGCCATGCAAGAACAGAATTTAAGAGTGTCCTTCCAATTCCACTTAAATTCTGCTGCGCTCAAAATGCCAAACTCCTCTGACTGCTGCCCCATTTCTTCCTCAGTCCAGAATAAGCTGTAGACAACCAGACACTTAGAGACCCTCAGGCACCCCAGGCTACTCCCCAGAACTCCTGCCCTTTCCTCACAAAAATATCCTGGCTGTCGCCAGAAAGACTGGCTTTGCACAGCTCAGAGCCACGCCACAATTCCTGATGATTCCTGGGCTATTAGCAGTATGTGACCTGAAGGAAAGACACAAAAAATTGGATCACAGAGTGGATGCCTTTCCACGTGTCTATGGTTATTTTTAACATATATATCAATATTGCAGTAAAAAACACTATTGCAGTAACAAAAACAACACAAACCCATCTTTAGTACTGAATAAAACTTATAAGCCCTGTTACAACTTTAAGAAACTGCAGCCAGGTATGGTGACACACACCTGTAATCCTAGCACTCTGGGAGGCTGAGGCAGGAGACCGCAAGCTCAAGCTCAGCCTTGGCAACTTAGTGGCTTAGCAAGGCCCTATCTCAAACAAAAGAAAGTAAGGGCTGGGGATGGGTATGCAGCTCAGTGGGAAGACCCTGTGTTCAACCTCCAATACAGGAAACAGAAAGAGAGAGAGACTGCAAGGCCTTGAGACTTAGCATTATTTTTGCTAATTCTTCTCAGTCACTACTTAAGTAATACTGGAGCCAATGTTAATCACTTCTAAACTCCTTAAATATTTTCATAGTCAAATGCTTTACAACTGAGGGTTTCTGAATGTGTCTGCCACTTGTGGTTTCTACACCCCTGCTGTGACACCATGGAGCTGGTCTTCTTGGCACCACAAACTTTCGAGGTATTTGCATTTCAATTAGAGACTCTTTGGCAGCTCAGCTTACCCCTAGCCAATATAAAGTTCTCTCTTCAGTCAGGCAACTCCGTCAGAGTAAGCTCTCAGACTTCTGTATCAGGGGCAAAGTTTTGAGGAGAAATCGTTTCACGCTGTATTTCGCTTTCATTGGCTCTCCTAACATCAAGGACAATATTTCCTAAGTTTTGAAGATTGACTATCTTACAGCACTTTTCATAATCATTCTGAATGGAATCTTACCTGGCTTCTTTCACCCCAAAATTTTTAAAAATGAATTAACAAAATCATTATGTAACTAAACTACACTGATGATTTTGTATCCAACTTTGTTCCTGTACTTCAATAAAAGTAAAATAATAAAATGTTAAGAGGAGGCAGGTGTGAAACACAAAAACCACAACCTAAGTAATCTTGTAGGGGGAATCCAAAAATATTAATAATAAAAGGACTGGATGTTCCAGTTTAGGAGAATATGACCCAAGTTAGAAAGCAAACCATGAATGGTAAAGACTGTGTCCTCATTTACCAATCCTCAGAATCTTCTAACCAAAAGTCACCCTTTGACCCTTGATAAGGTAGTTTCTGAACAAGAATTTCAAATTCCACTCAATACTGATTTTTCAAATGTCTACTCAGCAAGCACCATATCAGGGGAAGTGTGGGGAATCCCGTGACTTGTAGATGAGCCTGGGAACGATGGTGTGGAGTTGAGTGTTAGGCACTGAGGTCCACAAGGTAGAGCAACATCTTGTCTTCCACACGCCATCCCTGATCCAGTGGGGGAGCATTTAGGTTGGGATGGAATGGGTCATGTTATGGTTTATATCTAGATGTTGCCCAAAAGTCTCATGTGCTCTTAGGGCTTTTGGAAGGTGACTGAATTATGGGCTTGAAGCTGACTAACAGTTAGGAGGTGGGTCTGGTTGGAAGAGGCAGGTCACGGGGGCCTGACCTGGGAGGGTTTATGACTCTCCCCAGTTCCTCTCCTTGTTCTCTGTTTCCGGCAATATCCTATCACAATCCCCTTTCAAAAAGTTGTCTCTGTGTTTCTTTAGGCAAAACGTGGTTTGACTGTAAGAAACACTATTGGACAGTTAATTCACAAAACCAAAACTCCCCCTGATGTTAGGAGGACCAGTGAAAGATAAATACATTTTAAGAATATATTTTTCCTCCAAACTTTTCTCTTGACACAGACTTACAAAGGAAGATCTAATCCAGGCATAACTTTAATAAAATCTTCCTGCATAAATTTAGTAGTAGACCCAGTAGGAGGTCTGGGCTTTGGAATTTGAAGAGCTAGGTTCAAATCCAAGCTCCGACTCTTACTACCTCTGTGACCTGAAGCAAATTATGTGGCCTCAATTTCATCAACTGTAAAGAAAGAATGTAACAGCTATATTTAAAAGTTTAAAAGAAAATTAATAAACTGATATACCTACTCCTAGAATGTTATGGTTGCTTGCCTATTATAAAGATTAAAAATGTATGTAAAGTGCTTTCCACAGAGGCTAGGAAACAGCAAATACAGTTAGGAAATGTTAGCTGTTGCACGTGACCTCCAGAGACCCCACGGGCCCCGACAGAGTATCGGACACACAGCCAGTATTCAGAGAGTATGCACATTCAAATATTCAGGAGAAAAAGCATTCATTAAAATTTTGCCTCACCTTGCATGCATAAGGCCCTGGCTTTGATCCCCAGCACCACAAAAAAAAAAAAAAAAAATTGCCTCATTTCTTGTGCAATAATGAAAACACATGGCAAAATAAGGTTACTATCTCGGGAGTTCTTACTATACACCAGATAATGTTAAATACTTTATTGTGCTAATTAAATCTTCCAGCAACCTGCCTTACAAGAAAGAAATGGAGGCACAGGAAGGTTAAATAGCTCACCCAAGGTCACACAGCCAGTAAGCAAGAGCACTGTGAGCTTCCCTTAGGCTCTGGCTCTGGTATCTGGCTTCACAATGTCTTAGCTCCAACAACAGATGAAATATAACTAGTGCAGACTAAGAAATGAATTTTGAGAACAAATAAGCAGGTTTTCAACAGAAAGAAAAACTTTGAAAAGTCTTTTATGTTGAGCACCTCTGCTAGTGTAGAGTTCTGGTTGGCAACAGTTTTACATTCATCCCAAAGTAATTGTTTCAGCTTGTCTATTTCTCCATAAAGCTTGGTCCGCTCTTTTTCTTTCCATTCATCAAATTCTTTCTTCACTTCTATTTCCCTCTGACGAGTAATCTCTGCTTCCTTCCAAAAAAAAAAAAAAAAAGTCAAGAACAATTGAATCATTAATTCCACATTATAGCAAATATTTGCTGAAGACCTGCTACAGCCCCCTGTCGTGTGTGTCACTATGGAGATTCAAAAACATTCAACCCACAGTCCCAGTTGCTTGGCCTCGGAGTGGCCCATCTTATCTAAAACATAAAGTCCTTTGAGAATAAGGACTTGTCTTCTCTTTCCTTATTCCTCACAATGCCTGGCACAGTTGGTGCTCAATGGATGAGCGCTGAGATGACGAATGGTGGGTAGATGAAGGAATGAGCAGGGCAAGGTCATGTATTTTCATTCTACAAACATTTACTGGACATTTCCTCCAGCCTTGGTTCTGGAGCTTTCAGAATCAGACCCATTCTTTGTCTTCAAAAAGCCAACCAACAATACTGCATAAGAAGTTGAAATTCAAGTTCAAATGCCTTCAGTGAATGTTGACTAACACAGGCAACTGCAACTCTCTGCTCCACTTTTGATCGCATAGGTCTGGAAAAATAATTTGATTTTCCTTCTCAGACTCCCTAAAATCATTTGCCACATCCAAGAAGTTGGCATTCTAGCTCTGGCTCCCAGTTCTGAGAAACCAGCTGGAACTCAAGCCCTGTGGGATCCATGTGAATGGTAGGTCTGGGCAGCCCCGAGTCTCTCTGACGTTTCCCCTCCATACCCACCTGGAGCTGGCGCTGCCTCTCGGCCTCCCTCTGGGCTTCCAGCTCCCCTTGGGTCCACTTCAGCTTGGCTCTCAGCTCTTCCAGCAGCACCTCAGCTGGCCGTTCCTGCTGCTTCTGCTTTCCTGGGGGCCATGGCAAGAGAAAGTACAAGGCAATGGACTATAAGTTTCTCATGTCCACAGTCACAGCTCAGTCTGAGACAACTTGCCACTCAGTTTGCTGATGGTGGGCAAAGGACTTACCTCCCTGTCCCTCTGCTTCCCCAAACTGCAAAACAAAGATCGTTAACAGCACCCAACGCAGAGGTTTTTCGAGGATGAAATGTGACAAAACAAAGTGATCAGCACAGTGCCCGGCATGACAGCTCAATAAATGTGAATTATTATTGTCCTGTCATTTAAAAGAAGCATTTTGACAGTACTACATAGAAATGCAACATTACTAGAGTAACAGAAACGGGATACTAAACAGAGTGCGTATGCCAACCATTAATGCAAAGAACACACCTATGAGGCACTGCAAGAGAGAGGAAGTTAAGTACTGAAAATAGTTGTAGATTTCAGGTCACTTTTTAAAATAATGTAGCATAATTTACATGTACAGTGTTAAGTTTCAAATGAAAAAATAGGGGCATGGAAGAAACATTCTAACCAAGGTCATTTTAGGTGTACACTTTAATCTTTAAAAAAAAATTTTGGTAGTACTGGGGATTGAACCCAGGGCCTTTGTACTGAGTTACATCCTCAACCCTTTTCTTTTTTATTTTGAGTCAGGGTCTCAGTAAGTGGCTAAGTTGCCCAGGCTGGGCTTAAACTTGTAATCCTCCTGCCTCAGCCTCCCAGAGTTCTGGGATAGCAGATATGTGCCATCATACCTGGCTAGTGTTTTTTTTAACTGACAAACAAAATTGTATATATTTATCATGTAAATCATGTTGTTTTACATTGTAGATGTACATATACATTGTAGAATGATTAAATCTACACAATACAGAATGATTAAATCTAGCTAATTACCTCACCTCATTTTTGGGATGAAAAACTTAACATCCTCTCTTAATATTACTTCAAATATTTTAAGTCAAATATGATTCACAATGAATTACATACAGATATCTGTAAGCTACATACAGATAAAGCAAGAGTTAAGGGTCAATGAAAAAGACATCAAGTATTCTCAAATACTTGTTAGTTTTTAAAGTACAAGTAATTTCTAGACAGATGTACTGTTATTAAAACTCTAACCCTTTCTTTGATAAAAGATGTGGCTTTTCTTGGTTTAGACATTTTGAAAACAATTTTTAGGTGGACAGAAATTATTTTGTTTGAATAAAGCGATTTCAGGTGAGTCTAGAATAGAAAAGAGAAACCAGTTACCTAAGAACAAAAAGTCATATACCTGAATGACTTTTTAGCATATTTTCCCTTTCCTTACATTAATGAAATATTAAGAACCATGCACAAAGGTTTACATAGGAGAATCTAGATCATCTTGTGCTGTGTAACACGGAAGATTCTGAGTAACCAATATGTATATTCAGTGGGAGGACATTATGACATAAATTATGATCATCACATGATGGAATACTACTCATCCATTAAAAATCGTATTTTCAAAGATGATTTAAAGACATTAGAAAATCTAATGTCATTTCGATATCAGAGACATATTTTTGTTAGAAAACAAGCATTTAAGACATGGAAAATTTATTTCTCCTCAGCCCCCAGTGCAGAACCAACAAGAATTAGATATATAGAATGCATAGTAACTAGGTAAGTGATAACTGTTTTAAAACTCTTTTTTTGAAAAGGGAATTGAAATGATGAAAAATAGAGAAAAGGTTTCTTTAAACTTTTTATACATTTATTTTGTTTTATAGATATTTCTACTGGATCTCAAAATGTAGATATCAAGTATGAAAATGTCTTTGTGGGGACACCATATACTCTTGCTACTCATGTTAGAATTTGAAGAGGTAAAATTAAACAAAGTGATTAAGTTATGATAAGCTCAGGTACATAGGAAAGTCAAAGAACTGGTTTGACTGCCCTTTTACCTCATTTAAACTTATTCATAGCTAGCTGCAGAGAACTGCAGATTCACAGAAGGCTGGGAGATAAGGGTCCTTCAAAGTTCCTCCATCTGACTGTCCCTTTCACAATGAAAGCCACAGAAATTCAGAAACAAAGAACTGACTACAGCTGCATCATGGAAACAGATAAAGCTAAAACTGGAACCTACCTGTTTGCATCTCCATACAAGTGGTCAAAACTTTTCCAGCCCCATCTGGGATACCCCCTGGTGAATGGTGGGATCGCTCCACCCTCAACTAGATGATGAGAGCAGGCTTGGGTACACATTTGCGCACTGCCCTCCGCCCACTGCCCAAGCCCCAGGCCTTTCCACAGTCCCAGCAGGGCCCCCAGCTGCTGCCTGGACTCACCACCTTTTGCCACACCTTCATGCCTGCGCTGGATGTGGCCCCGGAGGAAGGTGGCATTCATGAATGTCTTGTCACATAGGTGGCACTACACAGAGGAGAAGAAATAGGGAGTATGGGATTAGATCCCCTGAGTCAGCCTGGGATTCCCCCTTCATCAAAACTCCCCTTCCCCTTGAACTCCCGGATTGCTTCAAAAATAAAGAATTTGAAGGGCCGGAGATGTAGCTCAGTGGTAAAGTACATGCTTAGCATGTAAAAGGCCTGAGGTTCAATCTTCAGCACCACAGAAAAAAAAAGAAGAAAAAAAAAAAGTTAAAAATAAGATTTAGGGCCGGTGAGATGGCTCAGCGGCTTAAGCGCCTGCCCGGCAAGCACGAGGGCCCGAGTTCGACTCCCGGAATCCACATACGAAAAAGGGGCCGGTGATATCGCTCAGCGGCACGGGCGCCTGCTGGCGCGCGAGGTCCTGAGGTCGACCCCCCCGGTACCCACAAAAAAAATAAATAAATAAAAATAATAATAATAAGATTTACTGGGCCGGTGATATAGCTCAGCGGCATAAGCGCTTGCCTGGCAAGCACAAGGTCTTGAGTTTGATTCCCGGTACCCACATTAAAAAAAAAAAAAACATAAGATTTACTGAGTAAGGCAGTGATGTCAATTCAGAACACTACCACTGTCCTGGGAAATGATGAACATTGACTACTTGATGATACTAAGGAATTTCTGTTGATTTTTCAGGGTATGATGATGGTGATGTTTATGTTTAAGAGTGAATCCTTGCCTTTTAGAGATACACGCTGTAATGTTACAGACGCAATCATATGACTAACATGCTTCAGGTCAATCTAGGAGTGGGGAAAGTAGGCAGAGAAACAGATGCCACACCGCAGGCCACGAGTTGAGAACAGCCGGGCTAGGCAGTGTGTAGATGAAGGTTCATTATATTACCCTCTCTACTTCTGGATATGTTTCAGTTTCCATAATAAAGAATCTCATTTAAAAACACCAATCTCAGGGCCGAGGATGTAGCTCAGTGGTAGAACACCTGCCTAGCATGTTCGAGGTTTTGGGTTCTATCCCCAGCGCTGCCCCCCAAAAAGGTCTAGATTTCACCCCAGGGTTCAGAACATCACAGTCAAAGTACAGCAAATAAACAGTGTCTGTAATTCTCTACCTCTCTCTCCTAAGGCACTGCAGATGCAGTCCACCTAGCCTATCATCTTTTCACAGTCAAACTTCAGAATTCAGCTCAGCACAGTTTTGCTAGTTCATCAGAGTAAAAGGGAATTTTATAAAGAGTGATGCCATTTCTCACCCTCTCCTCCTGCTGAGTGGTGGCCCTGAGAGCTGGAACTCAGGCAGTCATCTTAGCAATGAAGTAGAAGCCACGTGATGAGACTAGAAAAGCCACACATAAAGAATTGTGTCCCTAATGATGGTGCCATTATACACCAGCCCTGGATTGCTTACATCCAGACTTTGTTAATGAAAGACAGAAATAAACTATCTTGTTTAAACAAATGATCTGAGTTTTTCTGTCATTCACAGGCAAACCTAATCCAAATGGATATAGCAAAGAGAAGCTAGATTCTGGTGACTTCATCTGATTCCTAAGACAAGCCAGACCTGAGTTTCTCCGTATCCCCTGGACTTTTCAGTTAACAAGTAAATTTCCTCCTGGCATTAACCAGGTTAGGTTGCTGGGGTTGTGTTGTTTTGGTTTGGTTTTGTCCCTTTTTTTTTTTTTATGTGGGTACCAGGAGTCGAACTCAGGACCTCACACTTGCCAGCAGGCGCTTGCGCCACTAAGCAATATCACCGGCCCCTATAAACTTTCTTATCCCCACTACCAAAAAAACTTCCTTATCTAGGGGTAATTCCTAAAATCATGGTCCTTTTTCACAACTCTCTTAGTAAATACTTAATAATGATACATTGTGGTATTTTAAAAATTCTTTTTTTTAATGTGGGTACCAGGAGTCGAACTCAGGACCTTGCACTTGCCAGGCAGGTGCTTATGCCGCTGAGCCATATCACCGGCCCTGGCTTTGTCTTTTTTGAGATATGATTTCACTGTGCAGTTCAGGCTGGCCTTAAACTCACTCTGTATCCCAGGCTGGCCTCTGACTCACACCAATCCTCCTGCCTCAGCCTTCTGTATGCTGGGATTACAGGCGTGTGCCACCATGCCCAGCCTAAGGCTGTTGTTTTGTCACTAACTACTGAAAGGGTTCTGACTTTTAAATCACAAACAATACATCAATTACCATTTTATCAACTAATGCTGCATCATTATGATTCCTTTGTCCCACTGTGATATTGAGCTATAATAAGAATACGTATTTGGCCTTCATCCCTGGTTCCTGACACACAGCTCCTAACACCCTTGTAATTTCCTGAGCAACAAGAATGGTAGCTTCTTTTGTAATACTCTTTGGTCTTAGTACATGGTTCTTGACACAGGATCTTCCAGGCTCCTTGGACTCTTAGTGGTGACGAAGTGACTTTTGTATCCTTAGGTGACTGGTGCCTGAGAGCCCCTGGATGGCTTTAGGATGGGAGCTGATCACCAGAAAGATCAAGGTAGGATTGGAGGGTCAGAACTTAAAACGCTACCGCTTGAGCTCTAGGGAGGAGAAAGGCACAGATATTGACAATCACAATAGCCAAGGACTGCATCAATTGAGCCTGCATGGCAGAATCTGCATTAAAACCCCAAATAATGGGATTCTGGGAACTTTCAGGTTGGTGAACACACTGAAGTGTTGGGGCCTCTATGCTTTGCCATGTGCACGTCTTCTAGGTGACTCTTCTGAGTTGCATCCTTTGTAATAAGCCAGGACTAAAGCATCTTGCTGAGTTCTGTGAGCCACTCTAGCGAATTACTGAACCTGAGAACCATACCTTGGGAACCTTCAATTTATATCTAGTCAGAAAAGTACAGGAGGCCCAGGGCTTGCAACTGGCCTCTGAAGGGGAGCCAGTCTTATGTGGGACCTGACACTGTCTCCAGGTAAATAGTGTCAGGATTGAATTAAATTGAAAGATACTTGTTGGTTTTGAAGAATTGGTTAGTATAGAGGGGGAAATCCACACATCTGGTGTCAGAAGTTTTGTGAGAAGAAACAGATTGTCCATTCACCACCGAACTGTAAGTTTCCTGAAAACCTAAACCAGAATGACTTATGCTTACAGCCTCATGGCCTGGCACAAGGCCTGGCAACCATGACAATTTATTAAAGGGCAAATGTTCCCAACTGTATTAGTCACTTTTTCATTGCTGGGACAAAATACCTGAGACCCACAATGTAGAAGAGGAAAGGTTTATTTGGGCTCATAGTCGGCTGGCTCCAGGGTGGAAACATCACAGTGGAAGGGAATGGCAGAGGACACTGTTCAACCCATGGCAGCCAGGAAGCAGAGAGAGAAGGGAGAAGCTGGACAAGAATACCCCCTTCCAGGTCACATCCCCAGTGACCCGCCTCTTCCAACCAGGCCCCACCTCCTAACAGCACATTCAGTACCCCTATGATCCAATCACCTTTCAAAAGCTCCGGCTCTGAACTTGAGACATTTGGGGGACATTTTAGATCTCAACCATAACGCCAACCCACATTTCCTATGGAGATAGACTCAGATACTCAAATGCCACTCTGGGTAATGAACCATCGCTTGTTTGAACAGTGGAGTCACTTCTCCAACATGGGCTTGGCTCCACTACTGCCTCACCATACACTGATTCTACACACACACACACACACACACACACACTCTCTCTAAATACACAATTCTTAGGCATATATACTATATATGCTTCATTCATTCACATATAAATCCCTACACACATCCTCTATAAGTACAAACACACATTCGTACATATATATATACCCTTCAGTCTTACACACACACACACACATACACATACACACACGCACGCACACATGGAGTGAGCCTGATCAGGCCTCTCACGCTTTCTGGCTATCCCCACCAACTCTAAAACCTGCTCCTAACCAGTAAGAATGGCCCAGAGCAGCCTTGTGAGTGGCTCAGGGTGGTGCTGGCCAGGTGGCCTACTAGCTGGGGTGCACGGCCCTCCACTCTCCCCACCCCGCAGAGATTACTCACTGCATGGTAGTTGTGGGCACCTGTCTGCATTAGCAGCTGCTGTAGGGTGCTGATCATCTTTCGACGCCGGCGGCTCTCCTCCCGTACGCCCTTGAGCTCATCAGCCTGGCGGCCCAGCTCCTGCTGGCCACGCTGCTGCTGGCCCAGGCTGGCCTGCAGCCGTGCCTCCAGCTGGGCAACACTGGCACTCAAGCAATCCTGGCAGTGCAGCAGGTACTCAATGATAAGCTGTGCCAGGCGCAGCACCTTGAGCAGCACCGGGTCCACGGGCTGCCCACAGCGGCTGCACACCTCCTGGTTCAAGTTGCAGAAGGTAACACCAGCAATGTTCTCCTGCAGAGTGGCCACGTCCAGCTCCTGGGCCACACGGTCCACGTCCAAAGCACTAATGCGCCTCCAGTCTAGGCTCTCACGGCGAGGCTGGAACTTGAAGGTGGGGAGTGTGTAAGTCTCAAAGAGTGGGGTGCCGAAGCCCTCAGCAGTGACAGCTGGGGGTTGCATGGGTGGGAGAAGCCCTGGGCTGACCACTGGGGTTGGGTGCCACCAAGGCCGTGGCAGCTGACCAAGGAGCTGAAAGAGGGCCTGGAAAATGAGAAGAGAGTCCAGGTTAGGCCAGATGCATGTGACTGCATGGACTGTGCACCCTAAGAAGGGCCAGGCAAGGTGAGGGGCCTAGACAGCAGCTGCAGTGTCTGCAGTATGCACTGCCATGGCCAGAGCTGTGGAAGGGAAGGGTCGGGCTTTGCTATCACACAGACATGGATTTGAATCCTCTGCCTTGAGTAAGTCCCTTCCCTTTAAACTTTCTGTTATTTATATGGGGTGCAGGGAACTCAGCAGGACTGTGGTGAGGAAGGAGGCAAGTGAAGCACTCAGGCTAGAGCAAGGCATATTGTAGGTCCTCAGTGAACCCTTCCAGGCCCCCTGCATGACTACCTCCCCCTTTGTGAGGGGGAGCTGTCAAATGTATAAGTGGGTCCTCCTGCAACCTTACATTTACCTCAGGATAAAGTTCAACAACCTGCCAATTAGGTGAGGTCTGCCCACCTAATGTTTACCCTATCCATGTCTTCTCCTGTAATTATAAGATTCTGGTGGAACACAGGTGGACTACATTTCCCAGCTTCCCCTGCAATGAGGTGCAATCATGTGACTAAGTTCTGTCCTGTGGAATGTAAGTGAAAAGATGTCCGCCCCTGCTGCGGGAGCATGGTAAGATACCCGCCATGTCTCTGCATAGATTGTGCTCAGTCTACAAGGGGGTTGTGTGTGTGTGTGTGTGTGTGTGTGTGTGTGTGTGTGCACTGGGGATGGAACCCAGGACCTCACATATGCTAGATTAGCACTCTACCACTGAGCTATACCCCCTGCCTGTGGGCTTTAAAACAACAACAAAGCCTAACAGGTTAGAGAAAAGAGTTCTAATTTGTTACCAAAAGACACATATTCCACTCTCCACCTTCTTGGAAAGCATAGAAATTGGTCCTCTCGGGCCGGTGAGATGGCTCAGCGGCACAAGTGCCTGCTGGCAAGCACAAGATCCTGAGTTCAACTCCCGCTACCCACATTAAAAAAAAAAAAAAAAAGAAATTGTTCTCTCTCTTTGAATAGTAATTTGACAATATCAAGAGAATTTAAAATGAACACGATTAATTGAGGATGTACTTCAGTAGCAGAGCACTTGCCCAACATGTGCAAGGCCCTGGGTTTGAGCTCAAGTGCTACCATCTTTCAATCAACTTTAAAATAGGTTCTTTAAAAAAAAGAAATACAATTACCTTAAAGAAACCCATATGTGCACAGGTGCTTGTGAAAAAATTGTCATTATAGTATTGTTTATAAAAACAATATAAGAAAGCAAAGTACAATAGGGGGATACAAATGTCATTTCCACACAATGAAATACTACACAGCTATTGATAAGAATAAGATAGCTCTAGAGATACTGATACAGAATAATCATATATATATATATATATATATATATATATATATATATATACACACACACACAGACACATATACTTTCTTTTTTAATGAAATAATACAAGGTGTGATCGAAAATGTGGTGAATGTTTAAAGTTTTTTTTTAATTATAGTAAATTTTTAAAGATTATTGTAGTAAAATACACATTGCCATCAATCCCCCTCAAAATGCTCTCTTACTTCAAACACACCCCATCATTCTTTCCACTTTCTGACGCAGTACTGGAAGCCTTCTTTTTTTTTTTTTTTTTTGTGGGTACCGGGGGGTCGACCTCAGGACCTCGCGCGCCAACAGGCACCCGTGCCGCTGAGCGATATCACCGGCCCCTTTTTCATATGTGGGATCCGGGAGTCGAACTCGGGCCCTCGCGCTTGCCAGGCAGGCGCTTAAGCCGCTGAGCCATCTCACCGGCCCTGGAAGCCTTCTTACGTGAGTTTCTTTAGAGTTGCGTGTTGTGGCTGCCTCGATGTCCTGAACTGATTCAGTGTTTACCTTTCGTGATCATTTTGACTTTGAGAAAGAGACGGAAGTCACACGGTGCTGGATCCAGTGACTAGGGAGGCTGCAGACACACCGTCACGTTTTTACTAGCCTGCCTTTCCACTGAATGGTACTCAGCAGTAGTCTTCACCATATTTTTGACCAGATCTCAAAAAGACACTCACAAAAGAAAACTTTCAGAACTGCTTCAGAAAGTGGCAAAGACGGAATGTACAACAATGGCAGAGTGGTGAAGAGCAGCAATTCAGTCTCTCCAAAATTCAGAATCGACACTGGAAAATAACAACTTGGGGAAGAAAGAAAAGAGAGAAAAGTAGATCCTCAAGAAAGGAATGGACAGGAAAATTAAAAACTACAGAGAAGTTAAAAGAGTCAGACCACAAGGCAGAGAAGGGAAGAAAACAGTTTGGACTTTCTCCCTGGCCTGACTGCTGAAGTAAGGTGAGCACCGAGGGCTGTGGGGGACTCCGGGGAGAAGCGGCAGAGGTGGATGAAGCCGTTGGTGGACTGGGCTGGTGTTTATTGTGACAGTGTGAGGTTTTGTTCAACAGGAGTCCTTCCACACAGCAGGCGGCAGCTGAGGAGTGATCCCAGGGCAGGCACCCGCCATGTCGCTGGTTGGGTGCCATTCTGAGAGGTGGTTGAGTGTTTGAATTTGGGACTCAGAATAGCTGCCAGAAGGCTTCGCTTCGGTGTTCCCAGTGTTACCTTCTCACGATGACTGGGTGAGAGACGGCCGCAGGAGACAGCCGCAGACAGGAAGTGCGACGGAAAGAGACTCCCTGATTTAAACATCATATATTTTGATCACCCCATGTATATTAATATAATCACATTTAATAACTCCCAAAAATCATATACATATAGCACATTAGAATGGTTGTCCATGAAAGCAGAGGGAAATGGGAGTGTGAAATGGGAATGAATAAATGAATGCATGGAAGACATATGGACAGATAGCCAGATAGATAGGTCTCATACAGATCAATGATAATATAGATAATTTGTATCTATTATACAAATTTGTACACTATTATAATTATATAAATTATACTTATTTGTTATTCCTACATATGATTCATTCATATATGTGATTTCACAAGCATTGACTATTTCTGGAAAGAGAGATTAAAAAGCTGCTAGCAATGCCCACATCTAGAAAATGGAAATGGATGCTAGATGACTTCTATTTCTCATTTTCCACCTCTCTGTACTATTCGAAGTTTTTCCCATCATCATCGTCTATTGCTTTTATTATGTTTTAAAAGAAATAAACACCAATTTCTGCCCTTAAGGAACTGAGAATCTGACTGAGACAACAAGAGGCACACATTACCCACATTTAACCAAGTTTTTCTATATTACATGATTCAGATATCCAGATGCAAGCAAAAGCCAGGAAAGACAGATCATTGAGCTCATGAAGGAGGAAGGTCATGAAGAAAGGGGTAGTGCTAGAAAATAACAACTTGGGGAAGGGCCCCCAGGGAAGGCCCTTGGCCTTGCTGAGCTCTGTCTTCCTCTATAAAAGACAGTGACAGGCCAGCACTGCCTACTTCACAGGGCACTATGTGAAGTGCAGGAGAGGTGAGTAATACTACTGGTACATTTAAGAAGTGCTACATGCAAATGCCAAGTACACACTTATAGCAGACGCAATATTATTATTCCCATTTCACAAACAAGAAAACTGGTGTTTGGAGGGGTTAACTGGCTGTTTGCAGCTACAGGGACCAGAGCTGAAGTGTAGTTACATATACATCTGGCTCCAAGGTTTGTGGGCTTTGAACCACTCAACATTGATGCTTGGGGTTGCTCTTCCTACACCTTTACTTTGATTAGAGTATCACACCTTTCCCCTTCAAACACCCAATTTATTCACTCACTCGCTTCCCCCTCATTTCAAGTATGCCTACTTCGCCCCTGACAGGCACTAGGCATTAAGGCCACCCACACATATTAGCCACACATTGCTCCTCACTCTGGAGCTCAGTGTGTCTCCTTGTAGCCACAGTATAAAGTGCAAACCTCTTAGCCTGCTCTTAAGACTGCTCACAGGATACCGTGGGCCCACCTTTGCAGTTCCAGCTCCCATCCTTCCTTTCTTAGACACTCTTCCCCCAACATGTCTTCCAAAAAGAAAACCATCCAGACATAAGCACCCTCACCATGGCTATGAGAAGACCAGCTGAAATAGATCAGATCTGATATGTCCTCCAAAGTGCTCATGTGTTCAGAGGTGGGGCTTCTGGAAGGCTATTGGACCATGGAGGTGCTACGCATCGGGAGATCAATCCACTGGAGTTCATGGCTGCATGTGTTGTCGAGAGGTGGGGCTCAGTTGAAGGACATATGCCTTTGGAGGGTGTTTCTGTCACTCTTCCCTCTCTCTGCTTCCTGGCTGCCATGGGTTAAGCAGCTTTCCCTCCTCAGCCCTTTCCACCAGGCCATTTCTGCCTTGGAGCCAGCCAACCATGGATTGAAACCTCTGAAATCATAAGCCAAAATAAACCTCTCCTCCTTAAATTGTGGGTTTCAGGTGTTTTGTCCCAGCAACAGGAAAGTAACTAATACACAAACATATTTCTACTCAACCTAATGTGTCCAGTTATGAAAAAAAATCTGACATGGACTCACCATGCTTAACTCCAAGCTGCCACCACACCACGGGAGCCTCAGACACAACCGCTCACAACAAGCTGTGCCTCACAGCAACAGCAGGTTACCAGGCATGCTGCGGGCAAGAGCAACAGGACACCGGCCTCCTTTCCTCCCACAGACCATGAGCTCACCCGAGAACTTCACTGTTTAACTATTTAAACCTTGGTTTCAGATGCTTGCCTGCAGCACTCTCTCTAATAAGAAAGACAAAAACTCTCCACCACCAACTCCCTTGGCTCTCCTCCTACCCCTTTGAATGCTCCTCCCAGCCTCCTCCTTGAACAGTGACTGTATTTTTGCCTTTCAAGTAAAGCAGGGTGTAATTACCCCCTGGTATTCTGCTGTTCACCCACAACCCACTTCTCTCTGCATATTCTCCTGAGGTTTAGGTCACACTTATACCATCAGCTACCACAGACCAGGACTAGCTTGAGTCTCAGCCCCCGCCCCCCCAAATCTCTTTCTCTCTGGCCTTCAGTCTCTTGGACATTTTGACCCAACCCTTCTATGGTGATTATGCCATAAATTGTAAAACCAAGTTTCAGTAGGGCCAGGAAAGTAACATTAAACACATGAAATGTGCCACATAGGAGAGTGACTTCAGCACCAACTTTGTAAGTGGCAACTGGTTCCCCATCTTAGTGTCCAAGACACAACAGGGCAGTGGTTCTCAAACTTTGTTCTCTGTACTGGTAGCATCACCTGGGAACTCAGAAATGCACATTTAGTGGTTCAGAATGGATAGAGTAAGAAATCTTGAGACAGCGAGTATTGGGGGTTGTGGCGAAGAGCGTATGCCTTGTTGTAAAGAGGCAGCTACCATTGAGTTTCAGCCACCTGGAAATGGATTTTATATGCTCCTCATAGGCTAATTCCAAATTCATTAAGAATGATGTTCAAAGACCTCTATGAACTCTTTACAAACTACCTTGCTAACTGCATCTCCCACTTACCAAATTACTGCTGTCCACATTGCATACCTCTGTGCTGTTGATTTTACTCACAGATACTGTTTTTCAATGCTTCCCTGAGAATAGTACTGCAATCTCAGAATAACGCCATAAGGAAGTTCTGTCATTATCTAAGCCACAAAGGAGCAAAGACACTTGCCCAAGGTCCAGAGGCTAGATTCAAGCACAAGCAGCCCTGGGCTCTCAGCTACTATCCTGTGCTTTTTCTGGGCATAGGTGGTCCTCTGTCACTTCCTTCTGCTCCTACTAGAAGTGAATACAGACTACAAAGCCCTGCTCATCATGACTCCCACCATAAATTCCACCTAGGCCAGAATTCGCTGGTCCTCCCCTGAAGTTTCAGAGCACAGAGTGTGTACTCTGGTCTGTGTTGGGGTGGCTGTGTACCGTTCATTCATCCTTCCCATCAACAAGGGATTCCTGACCCCTGCTAAGTATCATGATGGCACTCAAGTTGATAGTGACCCAGGAAAAGTTCCTGCCATTGTTAATAAAAAGAGTGCAGAAATCAGTGTGGAGATTCCTCAAAAAACTAAAACTACAGGTTCTTTTGGACCCAGCTATTCCTCTTCTTGGTATCTTCCCAAAAGAATTAAAAGCATCATATCACAGTGATATATGCATACCCATGTTTATAGCAGCAGAGTTTGTAAAGCTCAATCTTGGAAACACCCCAAATGCCCATCAACCGATGAATGGATAAAGAAGACATAGTTTTTTTATACAATGGAGTACTACTCTGCCATAAAGAAGGATAAATTTGAGACATTTCTAGGTAAATAGATGCACCTTGAGACCATACTCTTAAGTGAAATAAATCAGACACACAGGTTTAAATATCACATTGTTTCTCTGATGTGAGAAACCGAAAGCGTAAATAAGGACCAAAATGTATAACAGATATTGTGAAACAGGAAGAAAATGTTCAAATGTGGAGGGGAATTAGGGAGGGGGGAAGGGAGAACAAAAGGGACAAGAGAAAAAGAATAGAAGGAAAAAATGGAAACAAAGCTTTTGTAAATAAGGAGAGGTTTAAGGGAGGGGAGGGGAATGGGAAGAAAAGAAGAAGCAAGATATATCATGTACATGTACAAACTCCCTATGATGAATGTGATCATTACGTGTATCTAAAATGTGCCAATAAAATTAATTATTTTAAAAAATTTAAAAAATAATAAAAGTAAAATGAAAAGAGTTAACATTTTTGAAATTCTACTGTGCCGCACACACAGTTCTAAGGTTTTACATGTATTATCCCATTTGAGTCTCACAATAACCCATTATCCAGATGAAAAAGCAGGGAGTGAACAAAGAGGGAGAATGACTTGCCCACACTCACATCACGGAAGCGTCTAGCACCAGAGTTTGTTCTCCAAAAGGACAGAAAAACACCCGGAAATCATCCTACAGAGTGTAACAAGGTAGAAGCAGAAGAAGGTGTTGTGGGAGCACCAAGGAAGAGCCGTACCAACACACTTTTCTTTTTTTTCTTTCTTTTTTGAGACAGGGTCTCATTGTGGCCTTGAACTCATTATTCACCTGAGGCCAGCCTCAAACTCACAGCAATCCTCCTGCCTTGGCCTCCTGAATGGCGGGATTACCACGCCCAGCTTACTAGCACATTTCTGAGTCCTTCCTCCTCTCTACTCCCCCAGCTCTGAGTTTTCCCAAGGCTATACCATAATATCCATATCTGTTGTATCCCAGTTCCTGGCCTATTTCCTAGAGCTCAGATTATTATTGAACTGAGCAAAAGTGTCAAAATTTTAGAATATCTGCCCCAAAATTCTATTTTCTTGGAGTTTTGAAGGAATGAGGCTATGAACCACTAAGAATTAGGGTATAGAGTAAAATAGGAGCTAAGAGTTCATCTGGACTCCATGAAGGAAAATGCCATTCAAACGCAGCAAAACACTTGGTTTGTTGACCATCTGCATTCACAGACTGATCCCAGTGTCTACTGATGAAAGCTTAGCACACAGGGGCCCTGGTGGGTGGGTTCAGACACACCGGTGAGACGCCTCACTGCCCACAGTGCCTGTTAGGATAATGGCCTCAGTGTTGTCACTTGCTTCCTTTCCCACTCACTGAGTATATGCTCTAAACACACAAGATGTGTGCTCCCAGTTATTCAGAATTCTGAATTAGAGGTCTCAGTTCCCAAGGTTTTCATCAATGCCAAAAGTATCACTCTGATCGTGATGTACACCAAGGGTAATTCTCACGAGTCCGAGGGTCCTGGGATTAAAAGGGAAAGCAGAAAGCTATGGAAACATCCTAGATGCCCATCAACAGATGAACAGACAAAGAAAATGTGACACACATACACAAAATGGATTATTCAGCCATAAAAAGAATGAAGATATCATGCCATTTGCAGGAAAATGGGTAGACCATTGTGTTAAATGAAATAAGCCAGACAGAAAGTCAAATATCATATGTTTTCTCTCATATAAGGAACCTAGAAAACTTCTTTAAAAATAGAGAGATGACATGAAAGTAGAAATGAGACTATTAGAGAAGAGGAAGAGAACTGAGAAAAGGGAAAGGATAATGAGGGGAGAATGATCAAACTAAATGACATGCATGTATGAACACACCAAAATGAAACCCACTATTACGTATAACTAATATGCATTAATTTTTTTTAAAAAAGGTAAAGCAGAACTGTGGACATTTGAAGATGATGATACGATGATAGCAGTTATTTATCAAGCATTTATGCGCCAGGCACGGTACCAACCTTTAAAAATGCTATTTCTACCCCACTTACAGTTTTTTCTTTTTTTTTTTTCCCCACTCACAATTTTGTAAGGAGCTATGATTTGCCTCATCTGACAGATGTAGAAACTGAAGCTCAGCAAAGCTAGGGGATGTGCCCCAAGTCACTCGGCTACTATGTAAATAAGGAAGCCAAGATTCGAACAAGGACTGACTCTAAAGTTTTTGGAGGGCTAGGGATTTAGTTCAGCAGCGCAGCACCTGCCTGGCAAGCGTGAGGTCCTGAGTTCGATTCCCAGTACAAAAATAAATAAAATAAAATTTTTGGATTATGCAAAACTACTTCCCAATAATTATGGGGATGGGGTGGTGGTGATAATGGTGGATGGTAATGATGATAAACAAATTATTTACCATTATGAAAAACAACAGTACCTGAGATGTCTTAACCCAAGTGCAAGGACTGAAGAGTTTACAGCAAATCACAACAGGTCAGTGCTGGGGAGTTTCAGCAGGGCTCGGCTGGCCACACTCCCTTCCACAGCTTGCTTCCTGGTTAGGACAGGCAGAAGACAAAGCCAATTAGAGTGTTGCAGGTTACCTGGAAACCACACACCCCAGGGGCAAGGACGCATGCTGTCCCAGACTGAATTATCAGCAGACTGCTTGTCCCACATCTGGGATTAGAGACACGAGGTAAAGATGACTCACTGTCATTTGGAAATCTGAAGCTGCGTTACCCGCCTCTACATGTTTTGATGGGATCCCAGGAAACTTCCCAATCCTAGTCCAATATCACAAACTTGTGACCCAGAAGAATATTAGTGCTGGCATTTCAAGCTTGCTTCATTGCTGAAAAGTTGATTTCTGCCTGTGGTAATCCTACTCCCAATATTTAAAAAAAAGAAACACGTACTGCCCTTGCTTTGCACACCCCCAAGTGATAGGTATTCAGCACCTCACAATGTAGCTGACCATGAAACAATTCCTGGAGACTTTATGGTTCTCCTGAAACCTGCCCCCCTAAAATCCGTCAAAGATAACTTATTCAAGGTTGATCAAATACCTGATTTTTTAAATTTAAATTGACAGCTAGACAACAACACCACCTTACTGTCTCTTTTCTTCCTCAAGAATGCAGCCAAGAGGAGAACCTGGAGATGCCAAGCTCCTAAGCGGCTGCCAGGCAATCATTTACCAACTTGCCTTGGTTTCCAAGCTCACTTCACAGTGCCCACCCCAGGGAACTCAGGCATGTCATTAGTGCTGTTGTGGCTGCCAAGGAAACCTTCCACAGTTTGCAAACATGCTACATACACACCCTCGGCCAGGGAGCACTGGAGCCCCCAGTGGAGATGACAGGGACCTGGGGACTCACCTGGAGCAGTACTGTTACAGCCCTTGGACTTGATCTTGGATTCTGTTATTTTCCAAAGAAAGGAGTCCCTCTCCCTTTCTATTCTTCCCTTTCTCTCACAGGGGCTACACCCATTCTCAGAACCTACAAGCATCAAGAGAGAGATCTACTTCATCAGGCACAGAGCTCTCCCTTGCAGCTGGCCTCCTATTCCCAGAAAGTTTAAGGAGATACTTTTCTTTTTATTTGTTTATTTCTGGGTGTGTGGTGCTGGTGATCAGTCCCAAGGCCTTGCACATTGTTAAGCATGAGCTCTACCACTGAGCTGCATTCCCAGCCCCAAGGAGATTATTTTAAAGGACAGTGTTCACATTTTTGTCAAAATCTGGTTGTAAGTTTTTCCACAAAAGGATCCTCTTTGCAGTGAGGTTATCACTGATGCCCTTGGGAATATTTCAGAGGAATTTTTTGGACACTAACATGATCTATCTTACCAGCAGCAGAACTGTCAAAAACAACATGCTTTTTTCTCACCTTAAAGAAAACTTTCTTAGAAATGCTAATATTTCTTTTCATGAAGGAATCATTGCTTCTTGGTAGAGTTTCTCCATCTTCAGGCCTGGGCCAAACCCCTGACTGGAGTTGCCAGGCCGCATGAGAGGTGGCATTGCAGGTGATGTGCCTTGCTGGCCAGGACCCATGCTGCCTGTGAGGGGTCCTCAAGGAAATTCAGAACAGCCAGCCAAGTTGTCCCCTTCCCTGCTCCAGTCTGAGTTGAGCTACAAATCTTTTGACTAAATTTCAGCTCCATGTTAGAACCTACAGGTGTTCTGCACAAAGTTTGTTTTCAACTGAGGTAAACAACTTCATGGGACCATTTATCCATCTACATAGTATCCCAAAATATTTCCAGATGAAGGAGATGTCCCCAGCTGGTGCTGAGAGACAGACAGCCATTTGACCTGAAGACCAGCCTTCTCTAAGTAGCCTGGTTCTCAGAGGCCAGTCCTCAGCTCTGGCTGGCATGCGGGAAGGTATCAGGGACCATGAGAAAGAGAGCCCCACTCACGGTGTCTGCAGGCGGCACGTGGGCAGGGAGGCCAGAACACCACCCACTCTCCGGGCCTCTCTCCAAATTCCTGTTAGAAAAGGGCTTCCAGGAGACAAGCAAGGAATACCCTCCTGTCTCCTAGGCCCTTGCCCTGTCCTCAGCAAGTCTTCCGTGGACTTTTAGCTACAGTCGCTTCAAATCGAAAACACGGTCGTGGCCTCTTGCTCAACTCCAGGTCAGGAGTGGCTCGCGGAGGAGCTAGAGATGCCAACGGGTTTGTTGAAAAGTAATCTTATTACTAAAAGCTCACCTTTTACCTACAAAATTCAGATCATTAAGCCCTCTAGATCACTTTTTTCAAAAGTAAAACTCCAAGGCCATCCTCCCTGGGAAACCAGCCTCGGGGGATCAGCGATCCCGCTGCGCGCCTCCATCGCCCCGGGCTCGCTCGCCACCCGGGGCCTCGGAGCGAGCCGGGCGCAGGGCCGCGCGTCGGGAGGCAGAGCGGCCGGGCAGCGCGGTCTCCGCCGGGCTGGAGCCGTTAATGTTTGACCTCCCGCCGCCCGGGGCCCGGATCGCGCCCACAGCACCGACGCTGCCCTCCCGCTCCCGCCCAGCCTGAATTCCTAGCGTAGTTTTCCCAAGCAGCTGGGCTCACCATGGGGTCACGCGGAGCTGTGGGCAGCGACCAAAGGTCTCGAGAAGGCTCCCCGTCTCGCCCGGTCCTGCCCGCCTCCCGACTCACGCCATCGCCCACACAGCCCGGGGGCCGTTCCCGGAATCCTCTCCCGCCGCCCGCGGATGCTGCCCAGCCGCCGCAGTCTGCGCGCCCTCTGCAGCGGGGCTCAGAGCCCGCCGGGTGCTGCCTGCGCCTGCTGCCCGGGGCCGGGGGTCTCTGCCGCCTCGTGCCTCCCCTCCCGGGACCGCCGTTCCAGCCCTCTCCGCGGAGGGGCGGAGCTTCTTCCCAGCGCCCCCGGGACCGGCTATTTTTAGCTTGGTAACGGATCAGGGAAGGAGGGAATGCCACGTTTAATCCCTAAAGAAAATCCAAGATCCAAGGGAATAGTTTCCTGGCCTTTCGGGGTGAAGCTCAGGGAGGCTGGACCTGCTCCGATCTCTCACCCCCACCCCCACCCCACCCCACCCCCACCCCACCCCACCCCCACCCCCACCCAGCCCCACGCACACGCATACGCACACACATACGCACATGCAGATGCATGCACCCTGCGGAGGGGTCCAGCCTCTGGCCAGCTAAAAACTGGGACAGCTGCAGCTCGTCCCCTCCTGTCAGACAACCCTGCCACGCGCCCAACACTGCAGAGAACTTCCTGGGGTTTGACTAGAAACCAAGTTAGGAAAGTCTGGCGTGTGCTCCAGTCTCATCAGAGAGCAACCACCTTCCCGAGCTGCTGTTTTTTTGCCTTGCCTCGGGAAGCTCAGCGGGACCACCGGCACAGACAGACAGACAGGAAGGAAGGGAGGAAGGAAGGAAGGAAAGAAGGAAGGAAGGAAGGAAGGAAGAAAGAGAGAAAGAGAGAGAGGGGGAGAGGGAGGGAGGGAGAGAAGGAGAGGGAGAGAGAGCGAAAGGAAGGAAGGAAGGAAGGAAGGAAGGAAGGAAGGAAGGAAGGAAGGAAGAAAAAACACTCATTTTCTCTCCTGATATTACCCCATCTCTTTTCATCCTTGCTTTGCTGAGGCTCATAATAACGGGAACTTTTGTTTTGTTTTGTTTTGGTCTTCCTCCCACCACAACCTCAATCTGCCAAGCCCTGCATCTTGGGCCAGCCAAAGCAGAAGTGTTTGGGAATAAGTGTTGGCAGGGAGGTGGAGAAACTGGAACTTCCGTGCCTTGCTGGTGGGAATACAAAATGGTACAGCCACTGTGGAAAACAGAATGGTGGTTTCTCAGAAAATTAAAAATAGATTGGGTAGCTTATGAACAGAAATTCATTTCTCTCCATTCTGGAGGCTGAGAAGTTCAAGATAAAGGCCCCAGGAAATTCAGGGTCTGGTGAGAGTCTTGTTTCCTGCTAGATAACTTGCAGCTCATCGAGTCCTCACAGAGAGGAGGGGTCTACGTAGCTCCCTGGAGTTTCTTTTACAGAGGTGCTAAACCCAGTGATGAGGGCTCTGCCTTCATGGCCTAACCACCAGTCAAAGGCCCAACCCTAATTCCATCACCCTGGAGGCCAGGATTCAACCCCATTTGAGTCAGCATAAACCTTCAGACCAAAGCAAAATATTATACTGCTGTGGTTTGGATAAGTATCCCCCAAAGGTCTATGTGGTAAAGGACTGGTCCGCAGCATGATACTATTGGGAAGCAGTAGAACCAAGAAAGGGGTACCAGCAGGTACTAGTATGCCACCTGCTAGCAAGCAGGCTGCACAGCAGGAGGTGAGAGCAGACCTCTAGGGAAGGTGTCCCCCATGGCTCTCATTACTACTTGAACTCCGCCTCCTGTCAGATCAGTGTGGTTAGATTCTCACACGTGAGAATCTACCTTCCTCTATGGTGAACTAAGCATGTGACTGATCTGGGTTGCACATTCACTGTGAGAATCTAATGTCTGATCTGACTTGGAGCTGAGGTGATGACGCTAGTGCAGGGAAATATAATTATTATGTATCAGAAACATATTTTAATAAAAAGGGAAACTTTTTAAAATCCCCCACCTGTGGAATAATTTTTTTCCACAGAACAGATCCTTGGTGCTAAAAAGGTTGGGCCTTCCACTTTAAGAGTAGGGCCTGGTAGGGGTTTTAGGTCATTGGGGAATATAACCTTGAAAATAGCAGGACTCCGGATACTTCCTCTTCCTCTCCTCTGCTTCCCTGCCAGGAGGAAAGCAGTTTTGCTGTGACACACACTCCTGCCATGCTGTGCTGCCACAACCAAAGCAATGGGGCTAACCTCTGAAACCTTTTCTCTTTATAAGCTGGTTGTCACAGGTTTTGTTATAGTGACAGAAAGCAAACACATGCTAAATGAAATAAGCCAGTCACAAAAGGAAATACATTATTTGTTTCCACTTACACAAGATAACTAGAAATAGTTGAAACCATAGAGTCAGGAAGTAAACCAGTGGTTATCAGAGGCTCCAGGGAAATCGGAATTTGCTGTTTAATGGAAACAGTTTCATTTTGAAAATGATCAAGAAGTTCAGAGATGGAGTAGCAACGGCTGCACACCAATATGAATGTGCTTAATGCCACTCCACTGTACACTCAAGTGGTTAAAATGGCAACTTTTATGTTACGTACATTTTAACACAATTTTTGGCACTACATCCCCAGGCCACCACCATTTTTTAAATAAAGAAAAAAGAATGGGTAGAATGGGACCAGAACCAAATAAGGATATCTGTAAATCATCTACTCTGATGGGGAGCTTTGTTCTTCCCCACTTCTCCTAGTCAGGGCCATTTCACTGGGTGGGAGAGAAATACCCAGGCTTTGGAGACAAAGACACACCCACCTTCCCCTATCCCAAGATGTACAACCCCAAAAAAGTCACTTAACTGTCTGAGCATCACTTTTGTTATCTGTAAAATGGAAAAATATGCCAGATGTGGTGGCACACACTTGTAATCCCAGCACAGCTGAAGTCTGGGCAGTCAGTGATGTAGCCTTCAGACTTCACAATGTCTATAAATCCCTTGAGTATTTGCTTCCTGTTCTCTTCATTGAATCCCTGAAGGTTAGAGAAAGTAGCTACCTTGGTCACTTTCTCATCACTGGGACAAAACACCCAACAGCCACAACTTTAAAAAGATGTTTATTTTGGCTCTTGGTTTTTAGAGGATTCAGTCCATAGTGAGCTGGCTCCAAGGCAGGAAGGGCACAGGGGCAGAGTCTGGCAGAGGAAGGCTACTCACGTCATGGCGTCCAGGAAGCCGATGGAGAAGGCAGGAGCAGAAGGGAAATGTACCCTTCTAAGTCACGCCCACAGTGAACCACCTCTTCCAACCAGGTAAGTATAGCACCCCATGTTCCAAGCACCTACCAAAGGCCACACCTCCGAACACATGAGACTTTTGGTGGGCATTCTACGTCTAAACCACAACAGTACCTCTGAGGGTGCCTTTGCACATGTTTATGGGTATCACTTCCACAAGCTTCGATTTTCTCATGTTATAAATGGGGTGTCCTCTTTTGCAAGGTTGTTGTGACCAAGCAGACTTGACATACACCCAGGTCTACTTTACCCCGAAGCCTCCACCTAGAACCGACCGAGACCTACCACAGATGGAACCCTTGTATCTTTCCCTTGCTAGACCCTGGTTCAGCATCCAATACAGGGAAGTGTTGAGTGCTTATTATGTGCCAAAGTCTGTTTCAGTTCTAAGGGTACCAAGAGCTTACTGGGGACTAGATCGCTTAGCACTGGGCAGGTAACACCCTCTGATACCACAGCATACACATGATTTGGTAGCACCACTGGGGACCATAGATCATTCATGACCTAGGAATGGGCCAAAGGAGACTGACCCTGAATGTCTAGACCAGGAGACATTCCTGCCACCTCCAACAGCTGGGCAACTGCTAAATGAGAGGACAGCCTGCCGGGCATGGTGTTGCACACCTATAATCCCAGCACTTGGGAGGCTGAGGCAGGAGGATCACTGCAAGTTCAAGGCCAGCCTGGGCTACAAAGTGAGTTCAAGGCCAGCCTGAACTGCGTAGTGAGACCCTGTCTCAAAAAGACAAAAAATAAATAAACCAATAAAAAGATAAAAAAAATAAATAAATGAGGGGACATGAGGGTGGGTTTTCAATATCTGCAGTTTTCCCTTTTTCCTCTAGCCCCAATCTCTTTCTCAGCCCAGTGCCAGGCACCTACCCTCTGACCCAGCTCAGATCCCATTCCCCTCCCTACACCTTAGGACGTGTCAGGAAATAGTGGGTCACACCTGGGGAACCCACAAAAGCAGTGTCACCTGCTATCAACTGCAGGCACCACACCTCAGAAGCCAGCTCCAATCCCACTTCCTTGAAGGGAAATCCAGGGTATCTGAGGTGACTTTAGGTCCAAGATGTGTGGTTGAGTTTTCACAGTGCTGATGTATAGACAGGCAGGCATATAGTCAGAGGGCAATTGTATGTGAAAATGTGGTTTGCTGGTTTCTCTTGAAAATTTTGAGGATCCGACAATGAAAGCCCTGAGCACTTCCGTGTCTAGAGTCGGCTGAAGCAGAGGGGGCGCTCTTCCTTAGGCAGAGCCCACACCAAGCCCATTCCCTGAAAAGGTCACTTTGAAGGAAGTCTGTGCACTTGCAGAAGAGATCGCCTTTCTTAGGAAAAAAGTCTCTTCCACAGGGCCAGAATAAGCCTACACAAGCTCTGCTTGCCAAATGAGGAAACAAACCTAAGGCATGATGGCCGCTGTGAGCCAGACACTCACGGGCTGGCAGTGACAGGGGCAGCATCGGAAATGAGCTGCTCTGGCAACTTCCTGCCCGGGATTCTAGCCTTTTTGGTAATTCCCCTTTGGCAGATATATCAGAAATAAAGCTATGAAAATATTAGAAAGCAACTTGTCATATAACAATATTTTTGTTTATGAAGTCATTAAATGGCAAGATCTAGCATCCGATCTAACAGTGGTGAGAACAGAAGCCACGTTGCAAGGTATCTGCGATGTGACATGAAAATACCAGCGATAAACATCTCAGGTCATTAAGCAATGACACAGTCACACGTACTACTAATAGGACTGCGGTTTGTGACCTACATTCACAACTGAAGGAAATACTTTTAAATTAATAGAAAGAATAAAGATATAAGTTCACAGGCTGCTAAAATCTATTCACAGACCCCCCAAGTTAGGGTTCCTATTTCAGTATCATCCCGGAAAGCACACGAACCTGGCCATTTAGTTTAGAAGTTATACGACCAGGGTAGTAGGAGAATATGCAAATAAGGAATAAAACCCAAAAGACATAAACAAAAAAATGATAGATTGGATTACATAAATTTTTAAAACATTTATGGTGAAAATCTAATAAGTGAAACTAAAAAACAAAGGACAGACAAAAAATTGCAACATAAAAATAACATATTAGTGTTCTTAACATGCGGAGTGGTTACAAATCAATAAAAAACAGAAAGCACAACAGAAGAACGGACAAAAGATATTTCATAGAATAAGAAAATATGTACTGCCAGTTAAAGATGTGAAACATTCAACTTCACCAAATTTAACATGAAAACTACATTGACTAATTCTCCCAACATCAATACCATGTTTTGAATTACTCTTTTCTACTATACAAACCACATTTATTACATAATAGTTTATTAATTTATTTCTCACATTTTATTAATCAAAAACTTAATTTACTGCCAGGCAAAAGCCCTTATAAACATTAAGTTATCGGGCCGGTGAGACGGCTCAGCGGCTTAAGCGCCTGCCTTGCAAGCGCGAAGGCCCGAGTTCAACTCCCGGAACCCACATACGAAAAAGGGGCCGGTGATATCGCTCAGCGGCACGGGTGCCTGTTGGTGCGCGAGGTCCTGAGGTCGTCCCCCCGGTACCCACAAAAAAAAAAAAAAAAAAAAAAAAAACATTAAGTTATCATTATTGTCACAGTAAGTTCCTATAATCACTGTCCCACATAGGAAATAGGACACATAGGTTGACCTATTTGGTTTCATCACAAGACACTTCATGTATTTTGAAACACTGTAAATATTTCTAATTGGGGCCCTTGAAAACCCGGTGGTCTGGGATGTTACCTGAAGAACTATTTGTGGAGCATCCTTTAGATGTGGAAATGATGTGGTCAGCGCCTGTGACCCTGCTCTATTCAGCAGGCTAACCCCAGTAATCCTCACCTATGGAGAGCTGAAAAACAGCTGACCTTCCAGGGACACAACCAGAGCTCGGTCGTGGGGTATAGGGAAGGCCCCAGAACCTGACTGAGTGTCAGAAATTCCAGAGCAATAAATAAGCTTAGGGCAGGAGATATAACTTGTGAGTATTTTTTTAATAAGACTACAAAAACAGTGATTTTCAAAGCGAAAAATATTAAAATAAAAAGAATTGACCAAGTGTACTTTCATAAGCCATTATACTTTTATATTTGGAGAAAAATCTAAATTTTTTTCCCATACAGCAAATTACCAAAAGAAAAGTTCTGAAAAATCTTGGCTGATGAGTATTACTATTCACACCTTCTAAAAGAGGAGGTAAATTTGTTTTTACTTTTTAATTAAAAAGTAAATATATATATCTATATATATAGATAGATAGATAGATATATAGATATATATGTAGTATACAACATAATGTTTCAAAATAAAGGAGACAAATTTTTATGTGAGTCTAAAAGGGGCAGATGGCCGGTGTGGTAGAGCATGCCTGTAATCCCAGCACTCGTGAGGCTGAGGCAGGAGGACTGCCATGAGTTCAAGGCCAGCCTGCACTACATAGTGAGTCCCTGTCTCAAAAAATAAAAATAAAAATAAATAAAAGGGACAGAAGTTTTAAATAGTCTGCATTTGTAATTCGCTTTTATAAACCACTCTGGCAAATGTGTGTATCAGAAAGGGGTAGTGTAAGGAATGGCAGAGTGAGGAGGAAAAGAGAACATCCTAGGGACAAGTGTCTAGCAATTAGGATTAAGTGTTGGGAATTTTGTCTGCTTGATATAATGGTATCTTCTGCCCCTATATTAGTGCTTGACACACAGAAAATGAGTGATTAATAGTTATCAACTGATGCATTAATGAATGTTGCTGTGGTTTAGATATGGTTTGATGTTTCCCTCAGAGTTTCATGTGCTGGAAGCTTGGGCTCCAGTGTGACAACGTGGAGAAGCAGTGGAATATTTAAGTGAGGCCTAGTGGAAGGTGATTAGGTTATTGGGGGGGTACCACCCCAGAAAGGACTAGTGTAGTTCTCACAGGACCCTTCTTATTTCCCACAAGAATGAATTGTTACGAAAGGAGGAAGCCTGGCCCTGAGCAACTCTTGTCTTCCTGTCTCACCATGTGCACCTGTTATGGTGATGCCATCCTCCAGGAAGCCCAGAGACCAGACAGATGGAGCTACCCAAACTTGGACTTCCAGCCTCCAAAACTGTGAGTGAAATTAACCTCTTTCTCTATAAATTACTGATTTTCAGGTATTTCTTTATAGCAACAGAAAACAGACTAATGTAAATATCAAAATCAAGACTAGAAATCAAGTCTCTTTCTTCCCCAGTCTATGCTTAAACAGGTCCTAGATACAATTTTTTTTTTTTTTTGGTCGGTACGGGGGTCGAACTCAGGACCTCATGCACCAGCAGGCGCCCATGCCACTGAGCGATATCACCGGCCCTTTTATCGTATGTGGGTTCCAGGAGTCAAACTCAGGACCTCGCACTTGCCAGGCAGCTGCTTACGCCGCTGAGCCATCTCACTGGCCCCCTAGGTACAATCTTATAGTATTGACTAGAATATGTAGCAAAAATCCCAACACCCAGCCTCTCTGGCAGCTACATTCTGGCCATGGAGATGCCGGGCAAAGTGGTACTTGCGCTCATTTGATTCTCGCAAGCCGTCTTTATAAAATAAAAGGGTATGCTTTTCTTCCTCCCTTCATCCTACTGCCTGAAATGCAGATATGATGGGATGGAGGTCCAACACATACATGGGCCCTGGGCTATGGACACTAAGGATGACAAGGAGAAACAAGCCTGGGTCTTGTGTGACCACTGTTACCATACCTGCCCTGAATTGCTTGCCTTCACACTTCTTTTTTATTAGAAAGAAAGAAATTTCTGTGCCTAATAGCCACTGTTATTTGGGCTGGTTCTATTACAGGCAGGGAAAGCTAATCCTGACATGTGGGCAGGCCCCAAACCTCTGGAGACAGTGGAGATCAGTGACACTATGGCAGTCCAGGAAGCATCCAGTTTCACTAACAGCAGCAACCCAGGGTTGGCTCTGTTGTCACCTGGACCTGGTCACTGACCTTTCTGGGCCTTCAACCAGGTACCTGTAAGTTGTAGGACAGTACTTGCGATAGAGATTTTCCACCAGGGTGTTACTTCCTTTAATCACAGTCCTCCTCCCGCGGTTCATGTGGTTCCACAGATGCAGAGCGTAAGAGTTATTGAAGCTTGGTTCTGGGTCCCAGACTTCATAGTAGCGCTTCCACTGTGAATAGGAAATGGGATAAAATCTGTGGGGGTGTAGGAAGGACATGTTCTGACACCTGAGGTCACTGAGCTCTTGGAAGTCTCTGAGTTTGCACCACAGCCTCAACATCCTTGTTATCAGACGGGGACCTTGGTTACCCCAAATGTCTGAGTTGTAGTGTTCAACAAAATTTTCCATGCATTCCCACAAGAAGGGGTGATGGGGTAAGAACCCAAATACCCCATTACTAGAGACCTTAGAAGACTGTGCAGCTAAAAAGTTTTCCTCGGGGATGGGTCTTATGGAGATGACATCAGTGTCCATGTAGACGCCACCGTATTTCCAGATGATGGCCAGGCGGGATGCATCGGAGCTGACATGGAGCCAGTGTCTCTCTGCACCGCTGTTGATCTGAGGGAGCAGGTACAAATCAGCCCCAAGCAGTGAGGAGAGGGAGGAGTGGCCCAGGAGGCCAGGCCCAGAGTAGCTGGGGAGGGGTAAAGCAACCCAGCCTCCCCAAAACCTATTTGGCCACAAGCCCAATTTCACAAATTTTCCCAACTAACCTTTACCCCACCCCCTCAAATTTTTCTTTAAGTAAAAAGTTTCAGTGATTAGTATCAACGGAAAGATTTTAGCAGCTTTTAAAGATTTCGTTAATTTTTAAAATCAAACCAGTGGAAAGATAAAGAAGAAATCCAGCAGGAATTTCACAATGAATCATTCTTCAATATGGGTGTACTTTAACTACAAACATGAAACTGTGAAGGAAGAACTAAAAAAAGTCCTCAGAAAGTGCTAAAAATTGAAAGAAAAAATGAACTAGGAAATTAGGGGAAAAATCAGTATATATGCTAGTTGAGAAACTGGTAAAAGATAATCTTAAATCCATGCATGCATGCCCTTATTTGTTCATTAATTACTTTAATAATAGTCATTGAGGGCCAACTTATTATGTGCCAAGCTCTGTTAAAGCTGCTAAGAATATGGCAGTAAACAAACAGGCAAAAATCCCTTTGGGGAGGAAACAGAAATAAACAAATTTATACTATGTTGATAAAGACTATGATTTTTTAAAAAGCTGCTGAGAAGGTGTGGAAAGGGGCAGGATGGAGTACAATGCTACATTAGGTTCCAGCAGAAACTTGAACAAAGTGGTTGCGTGAACCATGGCCATATCTGGTCTAGGTAGAAGAAACAGAAAGTACAAGGGCCCTGAGGCAGAATTACACTGCTGTGCGGTAGGCACAGAATAGAGAAAGGAGAGAATTAGATGATGACAACACAGAAGGCTAGGGATGAAGAAGGAGAACAGATCAAATAAGTTGGGGTCAAGGCTTTTAAGTTATTTGAAAGGTTTAGAAGAAAGGAGTGATGATATGAATTAGTTTTCATTAGTTTTCAGCCGTTGCATGGAAAAGAATCTGGGTCAGGAGTGGGAGATGACAAGGACAGAGGCAAAGAAGCAAGTTAGGATGCTGTGAAATAATCCAGGCAGGAGATGGTGATGGCTTGAACCAGGATAATAACCTGGTGAGAGAAGCGATCAGATTCCGGGTACATGTTCAAAATAAAGCTGGTCAGGCTTTGCTGATGGATTTAATGTGGGTTGGGAGAGAAAGGGATCATAGATGACTGAAAACGTTAAAATGTGAGCAAAACAGTAATCCCAGAACTCAGGAGGCTGAGGCAGAAGGATTGCCATGAGTTTGTTGCCAGCCTGGGCTACACTACATAGTGAGTTCAAGGCCAGCCTGAACTACAAAACAAGACCTTGTCTCAAAAAAAAAAAAAAAAAAAAAAAAATCTAGCAAAACAAAATGGCTTTTAAAAGAATAAAAATCAATCAGTACAAATAGCAGTATTCTCATAGGGAATGCTAAGATCTCAAGTACAAAAAATAAAATATATTTTTTAATTTAAATGTTGATTAAAAGAGTAAACAACCATCCTTGGTTTTTGACAAAAAATAAACATTCTTTTAAAATTCTGCTATAAAGTCAAATGCGAGTAGGTCAACTAAAACTCTCCAGAAATCTTCACAAGTTGTTAAAAGTCACACTGTTTCTAATTTTTAAAGACCTCACAAACAGTAATAACTTAGTTGCAAGTGGCTTTGTAATTTACATAAATCCTCAAAAATAGGCTAGGGCTGGGGATGTGGCTCAGTGGTACAGCACTTGCCCAGCGTGCACAAGGCCCTGGGTTCAATCCCCAGGACCACAAAAAAAAAAAAAAAGGCTATATAACTGTTCTTATTTTTCAGGTGAAAAATTAGAAGTGTGGACATTCAGGAGAAGACAAGGAATGATTCTTTCCTGGCGTCTCTGCAGGGAATGTGACCCTGTCAATACCTTGGTATTGGCCTAGAGAAACTAATGCGGGACTTCTGGCCTCCAGAATAGAGGGGATGAACAAGATGTGTGTCAGGGTGTTAAAAGCCACACAGACCCAGAGAAGCATTAGATTAAACATCAGTCTGAAACACAAGAGCTCCAGTGGGGGTGAAGATGAGAAAGGGGTTTGGAGTACTGGCTGCTCAGAGAACAGTTGCCCATCCCCGCCCCATGCCCACAGTACTCATCCCTGGGCATCTTCAAGGGCTACAATTGTCCAGACCAGTGTGGCAAACTCAGTGGCCACTAGCAGGTGATGCCATTTTGGGTCCTCCCTAACAGGAGGCCCCTGATATTCAGTGGTAGCCTAAATGGGGCAGAACATGCCACAGCCCAGTACCCCAAGGGTATCTTGGCATGAATGCTGTGGATAACAGCCCGGTACAGTGCCATGCAGGCCAACATGGTACAGACATTCAGGAGCTCTGCGTCTCAGGGTCCACCTCGCTCCTAAAACCCAACCTATAAAATTTAGGTGCATCTCAGAGCAAACCAAGCTGTATTCCATGGAACATCAATTCTAATAAGTTATGTCTGTGTCATACTGGAAGAGGGTTCCATGTCCAAATAAGTTTAGGAAGTAATGAGTTGAATCAAATTAAAGTTTATTTCATTTAGAACCATAAAGAGGCATGGTTGTCTGTGAGAAAAGGATGTCATATGTAGCATCTCCCCAAATAATGTGATTAGGGATTTCTTTTTCCAAGGACCAAAACACAATTTAGATAGTGTTAGTCTAATCCAAGTATGGGAAATACTGGTATTGTCCTGGAGCAGGTTAGCTGAGGGGACCTAGCTGTCATGTCCCCTCCACTCCCAGCACCTGCCTCCCTGGCCTGCCACTGCCCAGGGCAGTGCCACCTACTTGGCAAGAACCCTACTGTTGGCAACTGCCAAGACCTAGCAAATGGAAATACATTGAAACTGCTCCACCTTCTCCTAACAAGTCCCAATCTGACATTTGCAGGCTCATCAGGACAGATGGATAATTTGAGATCTACAAGTTACTGGGACCAAGAGTTAAACTAACCCCAGAGGCTACCCCAAGCCCCACCCCCACCTGCCTGGCCCACTCAACCCCTACACTCAGGCCTATGGTTTAGTTCAGAAAATGTCTCCGACTGACAGCAACTGGATGCAGACATGTCCACCCCTCCACGACAACCCACCCCAAACCCAGGTTAGGGTGGGAATTTTCTCTCTTTTAATATGAATTCTACAGTAGGCAAAATAATGGCCACCCAATGATATTGGCTCCCAATTCCTGGATGAGGCAATATTACCTCATACGGGGAAGGGATCTTTGAAGGTGTGATTAAGTTAAGAACCTTGAGGTGAGGAGATTATCTTGGATCATCCTGATAAGTCTTAAAAAATCATAGATGTGTTTTAAAGAGAGAGGAAGGGGGAGGTTTTATACACACAGAAAAAAAAGGGAAATAGGAGATGGAGACAGAGACTGGAAGGATGGGCTGCAAGTCCAGGAGTGTCCGTGGTTACCAGAAGCTGGTAGGAGGCAGAGAAGCTAATGTGGGACTCCTGCTCCCCAGAACTGAGAAGATAAGTTTCTGTTGTTTCATGTCACCAGTTTCTGTCATTTTAAGCCACCAATTTGTTATGGCAGCCATCAGAAATTAACACAAGAACCTACATAATAACTTTATGTTTTGCTGCTTAGTCCACAAAGCCTAAAGTATTTATTAGCTGGCCCTTTACAAAAAAAAAAGTCTCTGACATTTGGTCTAGCCTATGATAAGATTGAGATATGACTATATGCGGCAAGGAAATAGCATTAATGTTAATCTTAATTTTTTAATTTGAAAAATGATCCTATTTATGAAATTAAGATAATCTTATCACTAAATTCACTTCTAATCCAATCATGCTCAAATATCTACTGTAATTGTGTGCTGTCTTTTCAGGTCTTTTTTTTTCCCAAAAGACGTTGGTAATAGTTACAAAGTCAAAGTCATTATAATGACATTATACTGTAAAGGGGGTTTTAATTCCCTATTGTCTTACAGTCTTCATAAAATATCAGTTAAAAGAATCATAAAACCTGCCTAACGGAATCATTAAGTGAAGGTATTATAATTTCTTTAAGCATCACTTGATAGTGGGAGAAATATTAAAGTGACATATTATTTCCTTATTTTGCTATGATGCTAAGATGAGGATTATAAAATTCCTAAGAGCTCTGGAAGTTTCTCAATCATATCTTAATATACCCCAATTTCATAAATTACTATTCCACTGATCCTTCATAAATTTTCTACTTAATCATTTTCATGTTAAATAGCTCCTGGTTTTTGCCTCGGTACAAAAACAGTTTAACATACATGGATTTAAAACTATAATGAAAAATAACTATCCCACACATCTAGAAAATATATTTAAAAATTCATTCTGTTAACAATAGCTGCTGGGGATATAGCTTAGCGGCACAGCACCTGCCTGGTAAGTGCAAGGTCCTGAGTTCGATTCCCGGTACCAAAACAAACAAAAAACGAATAGCCTCCAAATTAAGCTAGATTCTAAAAACTAGAAGCAAGACACCAGCCCAAACATAAACTTAACTTAACCCTTACCTGTTCATCTAAATAAGGGTCCAAGAGGTAAAAAGAAAGAGGCACAGGGTCTGGGAGCTAGTCCCATCTCTGCCCTGGGTCCTTAGCCCCCGGTTTCCCATCTACACAGGCAGTAAGCTAGACTCACTTTCTGCAGGTCCTCTGTTGGTTCCTCCCAACACTGCTCTCTAAATTTCCCTGAACACTTACGCGAGTGTACCATGAAAACAAGGGTGTGTCTTCAAACAGCCTGTTCATATCCAAAGGGAAGAGGAAAACATTGTCTATTGCTGAGAGGAGGGAGAAGGCTGAGTAACTGGAGTTGGAGGGCAGCTGTGTGGAGTTGTTGAGCCCTTTCATGAAGAAGACCACAGGCTGTGCAGGATAAGTCTTGGCGGCAGACTCCACAGCACAGGATACCAGTGGGGGTGGCTCCAGTCTCTCCGAAGTCTCTAGAAACACAATGCTGTGTCCCTGGCTCAGGAGGGCATCCGGCCCCTGCTGGGACTTAGAGGAAGGCAGGCAGGAGAAGAGGCAGTGGGACCTCAAGGTGAGCTGGTAGAGGAAGCCACAGGCCAGCAGCAGGGCTACAGACAGGGAGAACTGGAGCTCCTTCAGCATGTCTGCCGCTCTCTCCCAAGCTCTCCTTTAACCAACACAGTTCATTAAAGTTCACATTCACAGAGCCTGATAGAGATAGCACACACACAAAAAAAATGATGTACGAATATTACTTACGAACTGAAAGAAATCCCAAATGAAATATGATCAAGTCCAGCAGTATTAAAAAAGGAAAATTTATCATAACCAATTAGGATTATCCTGGATTTAAGGATGTTTCAATATAGGAAAAATAATTAATTCATTGTTACAAAAACTATTAATGAGGGCCGGTGAGATAGCTCATTGGCATAAGCACCTGCCTGGCAAGCACGAGGTCCTGAGTTCGACTCCCGGTACCCACATACAAAAAAAGGGCCGGTGATATTGCTCAGTGGCACAGGCACCTGCTGGTGCACAAGGTCTTGAGTTCAACCCCTGGTACCCACAAAAAATAAAATAAAAAATAAAAAAAAACAAAAACTATTAATGAATGAATTGTCTTAGGAGAATATACAAGAAAAGCTATATTATCATTTTGGCTCAATAGATGCAAAGAATGTGATAAAATTCGACATCCAGACATGATGTTTTTTAAAATATAAGAAAACTTTCTTGCCAGGCATGGTGGCACATACCTGTAATCCCAGCACTTGGGAGGCAGAGGCTGGAGTATTGCTATGAGTTAGAGGCCAGCCTGGCTACATAGTAGTTCAAGGCCAGCCTGAACTACATAGTAAGACTCTGTCCCAAAAAGAAAAAAAAAAAAAAAAAAAAAAACACCAAAAGCAACTTTCTTAAGCTGATAAATGATGTCTACCAAAACATATAGTAATCATTGTACTTAATATGAAGTATTTGAAACATTGGTCAAGATCAAGAATATGATACAGATGTTCATGATCACTGTTACTATTCAACATCATTCTGATAATCCTAACCAATTCAATGAAACAAAATTTCTCCTATGAATACAAGTGTTAGAAGAGGCGAAAGTATCACTAGTGTCAGAAAATATTATTTCACACCTAGAAATTCCAGGATAATTTACTGAAAAACAGATATAACTAAGAAAATTAACCAAGGAGAAAAACTGAAGGTTACAAAATTAAACAGTTGCCAATATCATAAAGTTTGTAACTAGTTGCTATTCCAACCCAGTCTCTGAACCAGCGAGACTGTGCCTGCCTCTCCATAAATGTTAGCTCTAACTGGAGCTAACTCCAGGAGAACAGCGATCTCAATTCTTGGGAGGTCTATTTTTCACATTTCATGTAACTTTTTCAGAAAATACAAAGCCAATAAAGCAGAGCTTACCTTGAAGCCAGAAACTTGCAGTCAGCCAGTATTTGAGGTCTTACAAATGCGGACAAGTTTTTCCTGTATACTTTCTGATAAATCACCACCCAATCTTCCAGCCGAACAATACAAGGGTAAGTAAATCATTGGTAGATGATTAAGTCTAAACCCAACAAGTTCCAAGGAAGCTCCTCCCTTTACTAAGTCCCCCTAAAACAAATCCCTGGATATAACGGGGACATCATAAGATTTTCCAGGTGACACACACACTAATACAACCTGTTTGTGGAGTTACCATGGTACTTTAAGGGGATCATTTCACCTAGAGGAAACTGTGTCATACCATAACTCTGGAACCAATAAATCCTGCACCTGATCCTGCACCAGTTTAGCTTAAAGTCATGGACAGAACTTTGGGAAAGTTTATTCACCAGACAGTCCTATAAATTGATCAGACTCCTCCTTTGCAAACCTGTTTGATTAAAAGAAACAAAAGCCCATCACCAAAAATAAGCAGTAGACAAAACCCACAAGTCCAAAGGCCCAGTGATCTAGAATGAGAATGGATTCCCCAGGATCCATTATAGTGGCTGCAGGAAGTATCCTTGTGCCCTGATGCCCCCCTGTAGGATATGCGTTTCCTCCTAGTATCACAAAGTCAGCTTTGTCACCCTCGACTGATGTGGCAATCCCCACACCTCCCAAGGTATTTTCACTCTCCCGTGCTCTTTTCCCCATTGCCCCTGAAATGAGCACTCAGTAATCCTCTTTGGAATAAACCTCCACTCAGAGAAAACACCTGTCCTCCATTCAGAGGAGTGGTCAAGGCAGAAAGCAGTGAAGGAGTTAATAATCTTTGTCAGGAAGGAACGATGTGGGCATGCAATGAAGTCCTAAGCACAATAGGTTGGTCCTGTTGAACCAAGTAGAGGGAATGATGGAAACAGCACTGGGCTTGTGAGCTACACCTCCATCTGTCATAGGCTAAGAGCGCCAGGACAAACCTCAGATCCCTTGCGAAGTGCAGAAAATAACTAACCTCAGGCTCATTGTGAGGATGAAAATGCTCTCTAACTCACAGAAGCAACTTTCGCTTTCCACCAAGGAAAAAAGGAAAGAAAGGGAATAATATGAATGTAGATGGTATCTGGACTCCCTGATAAAAACATTAAACTATTTTATTTCTTCAGATGAAGGAAATCTATTTCCCAGTGAATTTTTAAGGAGGGATCTCTCAACCTTGTGTGAGAGTGGATGAGATGTGTTCAGAGCCTGGTCACAGCTGCCTGGGGCCTCTCTAGGCTCACAGCCTATGACCTCCCCAAGTCTTTCTGAGAAAGCCTATTGTTATCCGAGCCACTCCACCTCGATTGTCTAAGGGCCTGAAGACACATCTTCCAGCTTTCCTCCTGGAAAGAAGAGCAAAGCTGCCTTTCCTTCTTTTGGTATCCTTTCTGCTGTGCTTGTGGCCTGGACCACACCAATCTCCCATTGGTTCAGGTGGGTCTCACAGCAGCAGATCTTAGCTCAGACTCCACAGATCCCTAGAGGCTTCAGGGAACCCTGAACCTTGGGGCCATATCTTGTCTTAGTACCTTAAGCTTGGAAACCAGTTACCCCCTTCTCCTACATATCACCTTCCCTAAGGAATGTCACTGCTCTGACCCTGCATGACACTAATCCTGTTCAAAATTCCTTCAGATTTCTTTACTACATAATCCCCAGCCTCCAACCAGCCAAAAAACTCCAAAGAACCCAATGTAGATATGTGATTAGAATGTACAAAGCGCTACTTGCCTTCGAGCAATGGCTGGGTCTGAACACTCAGACAGTAACAGTCACTTATGCATCTACTTTTCTACTTTCCTAGGAATTTGTGCTTTATGTGAGAGAGTTCTCTATTTTAACATAGCCAGATTTGGTCAGTACAACACACTATGGACCCTGAGTAATTGCTGCTGACTGACAAGATCTTAGGAATGTGGATTGGTGTAGTCCCAAGTAAACAAACATGATAGGAAAAATACCTCTGAACCCAATCTTATTTCTGTCTTACAATTTTGCTCCTTGTATGTTTGGAGCTAGCATAAAGAAGCAGACCAGGGAAGAAAACTCCAGAATGGAAAAGGGAGATTTCCTCAACTCCTCAGCCCTGTGATAATCTCAAGTGCAAATAGTCCAGTGTTTAAGGATAAGGCAGGGAAAGTTAAAGGAATTTTCAACAATAAATGTTTGTTGAATTGAATTGCCCATGGAAAGCACACCTTCTGTAGCTTCTTTGAACTCAGATTTATGGCAAGTAGGAAATGTTCAAGCCGGCAATACTTGTCCTGTTTGATTTGGAGGCTTTGGCAGCACAGTTCCGGTTTTTAACATATTTGTTAAGCAAATGGAATCGATAAACTTGTAAAAGCATCAACCATTAAAAGGGCAAAAAGAATACACAAAGTGGTATCTTATCAACACTGCAATTCCTTTTCCCACTGTTCTGCGGCTGGAGCAAAACCAGGAGGGTTAGCTTTATATAAATGAAGGGAAGAGGGCTGGACAGAGGCATTTCACTGTGGAGTGAGAAAGATTCCATAGCATGGTACTTGGGCAGCCATAGAGAAAGCACAGAATAATGGGTGCATACCGAGGAGTGACATTATCAGCGTTACATCCAGAATAAAATAGACATTTACAAAACATCAATCACTTAGTGGCAAAGTAAAATCTCCTTGTCTAATGGAAATATTTTTAACTAGTCTACATCTCCAATAAAATGGTCCTTGCCTTGTATTTCTGGTTTTTTGTTCTTCACTTGGCCATACTAGTTAAACATGCTTCCGTTTACAAAACCTTACCTAATTACCACGAATATGTTTCTGTGTTTATTCTGGAAATTATTGCATTCACACATGTGATCACCCCACCCTTTTTTAAATGTACTTGAGGATAAAAGAGTTAGTGGGGGATAAAGGCAGAGAGATAAGGGAAAATTATTGTTCTCAATGAACAAGTTGTGCCTCAGAATCCACGTAGAAAGGCTGAAAAACAGGGTCTACAAAAATCCTGCAGAAGACAGTGGCACCTTTCTGAAAGCGGACTGTTTGAAGGGATTTTGCTGTTAAGTTCTATAAGCCAGAGTTTAGTTCCTTCATCCTGTAAGGAATCAGGAACATCTTAGAACCACCTACGCTGTGTCCACACGGCACAGGATGTCATTAAGACTGTGAAACATCTCAGTATGGCTGAAAGAAACTGCTATGGACTGAGTGTTTGTGTCCCCCTAAAATTCATAGGTTGAAGCCCTATCCCCCAATAACCCTCAGTGGATGGTATTTGGAGATGGGGACTTTGAGAGGTGATTAGGTTTAGATTATGTCCTTTACAAGAAGAGGATCTCCCTCTCTCTGTCTCTCTCTGTCTCTCTCTGTCTCTCTCTGTCTCTGCCTCTGTCTCTGTCTCTCTGTCTCTCTGTCTCTCTCTGCCTCCCTCTCTCTCTCTCTCTCTCTCTCTGTTTTTGCATCAATGAAAGCACATGTGAATACGCAGTAAGAAAGTGGTTGTCTACAAGCCAGGAAGGGAGCCCTTACCAGAACCCGAATCTGCCAGCGTCTCCAAAACTGTACGAATACTGTAGATGGTATTTAAGCCACCCAGTCTGTGTTATTTTTTTACAGTAGCTTAAGCTAAGACAGAAACTCCAAGGTAAACTTGTGCATGTTTTCACAAGAATCCGTTTCTGAGCCATGGGTGATATTGAAGCTATTCTTAAGAATCAGGACCAGGCCTCAGAGGGAAGGGGCAGCTTTACATCTGCAACACATACCTACCAGTATACCAGGTGGAACTGCTGTCCTACTTAGATTTCTCTGCCTTTTCTTTCTTTTGTCCTTCCACTCCCCCCCTACTTACCCCACCCCATACACGGCTCTCTTGCATCTTATTTCTGCAGATGGAGATCCTTGTTCTAAATGGTACCAAGCACACAATCACCCAAATCAGAAACCATGGAGTCTTGTTTTTTTCAGTACTGAGGATCCAACCCAGGGCAGCACACTACCACTGAGATACATCCCCACCCTTTTTTATTTTTTAGAGTCTGGCTAAGTTGTTCAGATAGAACTCAAATTTGTCATCCTCTTGCCTCAACCTGCCAAGTTGCTAGGACTACAGGTATTCGCTACCATACCTGGCTATCATTCTTCACTGTTCTGTCTCCTTTCCCCTGATATACAAGCTATGTAAATTGAAGTCCTCTGGGAAGCAGGTAACAGCATAAGATTAACTGTGCACAGACTTTATTAGAAGAAATGTGATTTTTAAAAGTGGGAAAGGAGCTGTGTAAGGCTGTGATTACAAAGCAAGTTGGAGAGAATCTTGGTGGGAAGCATCCTAGGCTACCTTATCCACAGCTGCCTTTGTCCAAGGAAGGTTCAGCAAGTCATTAGAGAGTCCTCAAGCCAAACTCGGTCATCAGAGGAGTCCTGCCACACAGTGTCTGGCTGGGAGCACCCTGTGAGAGGAACATCTCAGCACAGCTCAGAGCTGTATTTCATAGGCAGCAGCTGGGGTTTGGGGCAGTTGGCACAGTCTCATGGGCGCCACACAGAACCCTTTTGCTGCACAGATCTACTTTCATACACAGTCTAAGGAACCATGCTTCTGTGGGTCCCCTTGGCCTTTCTTCCTGAGGGGAAACTAACAAGATCAGAGAGATGAACTGCAGCCCTCATCACAGAGTGGATCTCAGGGCCGCAGCTCACCCACTGCCTCTTCTAATACCCATTCTAAAGTCCCTTCACCCCTGAAGTCCTCTCATCAGGCGTTGGTAACTCAGCTGTTTGTACAATTCACCACCCTGAAGTACCAAAGTTTGAGAGTCCTACTTTTCTAAGTTCAGAGGTGCTGCACATGTTTCTTCACAGTGGGAGGCATCGAAGTGGATCTCCTAAGTTCCACACATATTTCTTCCTGCTGCTATTACGTAAAAGCAGCCCTATCCTCTCTGCTGATCCAGAGTAATTACTTCCACCAATGTAACTATGCTTCTTACTTGCTGGTCCCCTATGTAGCTGTTCAGTAGGCCCCCACCAGGTGCCCAGGTGCTGCGGCTGTGTACGCAACAAGGTTCATCCAACGCCACAGTCACATAGTGCTTGCTGGGACCAAAAGTTTGCTGATATGAATGGGATGGGAACAGAGTACACACAACTTTTCCCAAGGACCCTTCTTACTTTTGATCCTGCATTTCCTGTTTTAATTAGTGCTCCATAAAACCAGTAATCCAGGGTGGAGGGTCACTTTGGTCATGCTGCAACTTGCAAGTGATCCGCTGCTCTCTAGGTAAGCCCTAAATAAACTCATTCACTTGCCAAGCTGGACTTGTCTGAATTGTTCTTTGGACTGTTGGCTCCCTCTCAGTTCGGAGGAAGACGTTTCTTTTATGTCTTTCCAGAAAATCCGTGCAACACCTGGTGTTTGAATAGTGACCTGAAAGATCTGAAGATGATTGGGGGGCAGAATCCCAGGGTGGTGGTCTTCCTCCATGTGGTATAGGATGGTGCAGCTCCTAGATGAATGTGGTCCACTGCGTGAGTACAAGGATGCCCCCAAAACACCTAATGGACTGAAGAGCATCCTGCAATATCTGAATGTCTAGTCTGTGTGGGACTGGATTACAAGAGATTATAACCACTGTAGCATGCCCCCTGTTGTGGGCAGGAAGATATGCTACAGAGGATGAATTGTCTGCCCAGAGGGAAATTGCTTGCTTGGAGGGGGAACTCCAACATGAAAAGTATGTATGAGTAGTGTCCTCCACTTCGGCTTCTGATTTGTCAAAGAAATTAGATAAAAGGGAAAATGACATTGAAATTCTATCCTATTGTTTCTTATGGCTGGGGGTAGGGAGGCAAAAGGAAAAGAGAATGAAGGTCCACACTGCGCTAGCAAATCCCACCTAGAACCCAAAGACCTGGAATTTGTGGGAAGAGCCAGATAATGAGGAGGAAGAAATGAGAGTGAAAGTTGTGGATGACACTTCCCAAATCTGACCGTTAATACAAAGGAAGAGAAAGTCCATGATTCAGCACATTGATAGAGACATTAACAGTCCTATTCAGGAGACTGTGATCATCAGGGAATATTCTGCCTGCTCTGACTGCTTGGCTTATGAGGCTTTGGGATATGGGAGCAGATGGGATAAACTCAAAGATCATGGAGGCAGAAAAGGTTAAAACTCATCACCCCCTATGGCAGACTGCATACCTCCAGCAGTATGAGGAGAACAGCTCTCTTATAAACTGGCTCATAAGGCCCATCAGGGACAACTGTATGCCATCAGCAGATGTCCATATGGATATAAGGAATGAAAGACTATCATGGAAGGGCAGGTGTTTTACAGTAGCTGGGGATGCAGGAGACTGTCTTTGTTTTATTTGTTGGGTTTTTTTGCAATAGTATATTTTAATTTTTATTTTTATTAGTATAGTATATTTTATTTTTATTTGCAGTATATAATGATTATATTCATTGTGGAGAGTTGGTATATGTTTTAATTCTTTTTACATCCCCTGGTCCTTCCCTTTCTCCCCACCTCTCCAACTCTTGGTCCCCTTCCCATTTTAGAAAGATCTATCTCCCCACTTTTTATTATCTATCTTTTATTTGGCTCTTTAATTATTTATGCTATGATTTTCTCATATTAGAGAAACCATACGATATTTAAGCTTGTGTGTCTGATTTATCTCACTTAACATTATGGTCTCAAAGTGCATCCATTTTCCTACAGTGACTCAAGTTTATCCTTCTTTATGGCAGAGTGGTACTCCATTGTGAATAAATGACACATCTTCTTTATTCATTTATCTGTTGATGGACATAAAATCCACTTCCAAGTTTTAGCTGTTATGAATTGTGCTGCTATAAACATGGGTAAGCATATATCACGGTAATATGATGTCTTTAACTCTTTCAGGAAGATAACTAAAAAAAGAATAGCTATGTCAAATGAAATTTCTAGCTTTAGTTTTTTGAGGAATCTCCATACTGATTTCCATAGTGGTTGTACTAGTTTACTTTCCCACCAACAATGTAAAAGGGTTTCTTTTTCCTGCAGCCTCACCAGCATTTGTTTTTATTAGATTCCTTGATGGTAACCTTTCTTTCAAGGGAAAGATGGAATCTCAGTGCTGTTTTAATTTGCATTTCTCTGTTGGCCAGCTATATTGAACATTTTTTCATGTATTTATTGGCCATCAGTACTTCTAAGAAGTGTCTATTCATTTCAGTTGCCCATTTTTTGATTGGGTCTTTTATTTGGGGGGCTCTAATTTTTTGAGTTTTTGTATATTCTAGATATTAGTCTTCTGGCTGAGGAGTAGCTGGTAAAAATTTTTTCCCATTTTGTAGGATATCTCTTCACTCAGTTGTTTCCTTTGTCATGCAAAAGCCTTTTAATTTGATGTAATCCCATTTGTTGGTCTTCTCGATGTTGTTTCATGTGCAAATGGTGTTCTATTCAGAAAGTCCTTGACTATACTTATATCTTCAAGAGTTTTACCTATTTAATCTTTCAGTAGATCAAGTGTTTCTGTTTGAATATTTGGATCTTTGATCCATTCTGATTTTACTTTAGTACATAGTAAAAGATATGGGTCTAGGTTCAATCTTTGGCCTGTGGATAGCCAGTTTTCCCAACACGATTTGTTAAAGAGGCTATCTTTCCTCCAGCATCTGTTTTTGGCCTCTTTTCAAAAACCAAATCTCTAAATGTGCCTTAGGTTGTTTCTGCATCCCTTGTATTGTTCCATTGATTCATATGTTTGTTTTTATGTCAGTACCATGCTGTTTTTAATCACTGTAGCTTTGTAATATACCTTGAAATCCAGGATTGTGTTGCTTCCTGCTTTGCTCTTATTACCCAGGATTGCCTTTTCTCTAGCTCTGTGAGGAATGCTGTTGGTATTTTGATTGCATTAAATCTGTATAATCATTTTGGAAGTATGGCCATTTTGACTATATTGGTTCTGCCTATCCAGGAACAGGGGATATCTTTCAATTTTCTGATGTCCTCTTCAATCTCCTTTTTCAGAATACCATAGTTTTTGATATAGAGGTCTTTCACTTCCTTTTTAGGTTAATTCCTAACTATTTAATTTTTCTTGAAACTATTGCAAATGGGGTGGTTTTCCTAGTTTCTTTTTTGGTGAGTTCTTTAGTGTCGTATAGGAATGCTGCTGACTTTTGTGTGATTTTCTATCTTGCTATATTACTGAATTTGTTTATTAGTTCTATAAGTCTTTTGGTGGATTTTTTGAGTCTTCTATGTAAAAGATCATATCACCTGCAAATAACAGTAATTCGATTTCTTTCTTTTCCTATACATATTCCTTCTGTTTCTTTCTCTTGCTTGATTGCCCTGGCTAAAGCTTTGAGTACTATATCAAACAAGAGTGATGGGGCCGGTGAGATGGCTCAGTGGCGAAAGCGCCTGCCTGGCAAGCGCGAGGGCCCGAGTTCGACTCCTGGAACCCACATATGAAAAACGGGCCAGTGATATCGCTCAGCAGCACAGGCGCCTGCTGGCACGCGAGGTCCTGAGGTCGACCCCCGGTACTCACAAAAAAAAAAAAAAAACAAGAGTGGTGATATCACCTAAAGCCTCAAGTGCTCATAGGTGGGGCTTTTGTGATCTGATTGGATTATAGGGACTTATAGCTGATCTGCTGTTAGAAGGTGGAATCTGGTCAGAAGAGATGGGTCACAGGACATGGCCTGGTTCTATCTCTTCCCCTCTCCTCTCTTGATTCCCCCCTACACACACTCTATCGCTGCTTCCCTGCGATGCTATAAGCCAGCTCTTCTGCCATACCCATCTGACATGCCACCCTGCCCTGGAGCCAGCTGACTAGGGGTTGAAACCTGTACAAACTGTGAGCCAAAATATACATTTCCTCTTTAGATTTGTGAGTGTCAGCTATTGTGTCTCTGTCTTAGTTACTTTTCTCATTGCTGGGACAAAATATTGGACAACCAAAGTTAAAGGAGGAAAGGTTTATTTAGCGCACAGTTTGTAGAGGTTTCAGTTCATAGTTGGCTGGCTCCAAGCTAGGGTGGCATGGCAGAGGGGCATCGCAGAAGAGGAACAGTTCATGGCAGCCAGAACACAGCAAAAGCAAGCAAACCACAAAAGCAGCTTCTTTCTGCCCCTTTTATATTCTATCTAGGCTGTCAGGCTTAGGATGGGTGCCAAACCAATCAGTGGACTAATTTAGTAATCACACACCCTTAATCCCAGCATCACACATTCTAGATCCAGCCACTTCTGAAAAAGCCCCACCTATGACTCCAAGAGGCTTTGCGGGGACATCTAGACACAAGCCGTACAGTCTCAGTCACAGGAAAGTAGTAAGACCATCCATGCCCCATAGATCAGTTCTGGAGAAGTTGGGAGTATTTGAAGGTATTTTGTTACTCGGTTTTCTCATGTTTCTACTATTTGAGTTGTGTGTGTGGGTGTGTGTGTGGGTGTGACCTGAGGGGTATGGGTCAATTACAGTGGAAAGACTTTGTTGGTAGTATAGAGATCTCTTTAGCTAGTGTCTGCTTTCCAGTGACACACTCTGGGCATTGCTAATGATAGGTCTTTGCCTCTGTCTCAAGAGCTGACCACTTCCATTAATTAAGGATCAAGACAGTGCAGTAAACGGACCAGCACTCAGTTCTGTGGAAAGAAGCACAGTGTTTTTGAATACACAAAGACAAACCAGATACTGACAAACAGTAAAAACCAATTACTAGCAACGACGATGCCATGCTGGCAATAGAAAGGAAATCAGCAACAATAAAAGTTAAAGACAAAATAAATATTGACATATCATAAGAACCAATAAAAGCTAGTATTGTACCAACCTTAACAATAGAAAGAAAACCTGTAATTATAATACAGACAGAAAGGTAAACCAGGGCCAGCGAGATAGCTCAGCGGCATAAGCGCCTGCCTGGCAAGCATGAGGTCCTGAATTCGACTCCCGGTACCCACATAAAAAGGAAAAAAAAAGAAAGGTAAACCAAATATTGGCATAGAGTAAATATCTACTAAATGCAATAACTATACCAACATTAATAGAAAAGAATTAGGCAATAATAGCATAGAGTCAACTAAATAGCTTAATAGCAATAAAGGTAAAGACAGAAGGAATGGGGAAGAGGCAATGAAAGAAGTAAAATTTAAAAAATAAAGAAAAGAAAGATGAGAAAGAGATAAAAGTGAGTTAAAGGATCCTATTAAGGAGTAAAAGAAAACTAATACAATTAGATTAAAGTAACAGAAAAGAATAAACAAGAAAATATAGAGACTAAAATAATACAGAAAAGAAAGAGAAAAAAAGAAAAACCAACCCCCCAAAAAACAATGAAGAAAAAAAGGGAAATGATTCCAAAAAAATTTCTCTGCGTTTTTGAAAGAGTGGTTTCTTTCCAGGGTCTGCAGTATTGGAATCCACCAGATATGGGGGAGGGCTACTGAGTCACTACTAAGATCCATTTTTGTCTCCACACTCATATTTGGTGAGTGAACACTGAGTCCTGCCCCACCTTTTCTGTTGGGTGTGGTTATGAAATTAAAGATGTAATTAAAAGCTTACCAACAAAGAAAATCCCAGATCCTGATGGATTCACTGCTGAATTCTACAAGAAATTTAGAAAAGACCTAATGCCACTATTTCTCAAAATCTTAAATGTAATTGAAAGGAAAGCAATACTCCCGAATTCATTTCTGGAAGCAAGCATTACCCTGATACCAAAACCAGAGAAGGAACCAACCAAAAAAGAGAATTACAGGCCAATCTCCCTAATGCACATACACAAAACTCCTCAATAAGATACTGGCAAAGTCAAAAGGAAAGAAAAATTGGGGTGGGAGAAAGGAGAAAAGAATGAAGGGAAAAGAAAAAAAAAATATATATATATATATATGATTGATAAGATAATTATACTACTAATCTCTATTAGTTCATTGAAAAGAATGGGTTGTGCTTACATTGTTTGATCAGTTTTTCACGCCTATTATTATAATCTGAGCAACTACTTTGAAGATAACAATACACAATATATTAACCATTGTTAATCTCCTATTATCTTGTTTTGAAATTCTGTATCATTGTTTTTATTGTTTTTTCTTTTTAAAATAAAAAAATAAGGGCTGGTGAGACGGCTCAGCGGCTTAAGCGCCTGCCTTGCAAGCGCGAAGGCCCGAGTTCGACTCCCGGATCCCACATACGAAAAAGGGGCCGGTGATATCGCTCAGCGGCACGGGTGCCTGTTGGCGCGCGAGGTCCTGAGGTCGTCCCCCCGGTACCCACAAAAAAAAAAAAATAAATAAATAAATAAATAAAATAAAATAAAAAAATAAGATACTGGCAAAGATAATGCAGCAAATCATCAAGAAGATTATACACCATGACCAAGCAGGATTTATCCCAGGAGTGCAGGGATGGTTCAACATACACAAATCAATAAATGTAATATACCATATTAACAGAGCTAAAGACAAAAACTGCATGACCAGCTCAAATAATACAGAAAAAGTATTTGACAAAGTCCAACACCCATTCATGATTTTAAAAAAAACCTAAAAAATACAAATAGAAGATCCTTATCTCAATCTCATAAAAACCATCTATCACAAGTCAACAGCCAGCATCATACTAAATGGTCAAAAACTGAAAGCTTTCACTCCAAAATCAGGAACAAGACAAGGATGTCCACTACCAGCACTCTGATTCAATATAGTTCTGGGAACATTAGCCAGATGAATTAGAGAAAGAAATAAGAGGAATAAGTATAGGAAAAGAAGAAGTTAAATTACCATTATTTGCTGATGACATGATACTCTACATAGAAGACCCCCAAAACTGCACAAAAGACTCCTAGAATTAATAACTAAATTCGGCAGTGTAGCAGCATGCAAAATCAACACTCAAAAGTCAATAGCATAATCCCAGCACTTGGGAGGCTGAGGCAGGAGGATCATTGTGAGTTCAAGGCCAGCCTGGGCTACATACATGAGTTCAAGTCCAGCCTATACTACATAGTGAGAACCTGTCTCAAAGAAAACAAAATATCAATACCATTCCTATACACAAATAACAAACTCACTGAGAAAGAAATTAAGGAAACAACACCATCCACAATAGCATCCAAAAAAAAAAAAAAAAAAAGAAATACTTAGGAATCGATCTAAAGAAGAAAGTAAAATACTTTGCTGGTGTGGTGGCACACACCTGTAATCCTAGCACTCAGGAGGCTGAGGCAGGAGGATTACCATGAGTTCAAGGCCAGCCTGTGCTACATAGCAAGTTCAAGATCAGCCTGAACTACATAATGAGACCCTACCTCAAAAAAACAAACAAATATATATACATATGTATATATATAAACTATAATACTCTGAAAAAGGAGATTGAAGAGTGTATCAGAAAATGGTAAGATATCCCTTGCTCTTGGATAGCTAGAAACAATATAGTAAAAATGGCCATACTCCAAAATTGTTATACAGATTTAATGAAATCCCTATCAAAATACCAGTAGCATACCTCACAGAATTAGAGAAAAAAATCCTAAAATTCATTTGGAGCCAGAAGAGACCTAGAATAACAAAAGCAATTCAGGACAATGAAGGCAAAGCAGGGCATTACAATCCCTGACTTGAAATTATACTACAAAGCTACTATGATAAAAACTGTATGGTACTGGCAAAAATCAGATGTGAAGATCGATGGAACAGATTGGAAGATGCAGAAACAACTCCAAACACACTCAGCCACCTTATCTTTGACCAAGGAGCCAAACACTTTCACTGGAAAGACAGCCTCTTTAATAAATGGTGCTAGAAAAATTGGCTTTCCACATGCCGAAGATTAAAACTAGACCCATATATTTCACCATGCACCAAACTAAACTCGAAATGGATCAAAGATCTAAATATTAAAACAGAAACACTACATCTACTGGAAGAGAGAATAGGTAAAACTCTTGAAGACATTGGTGTAAGCAAATACTTTATGAACAAAACCCCAATCACACAGGAAATATCGCGAAGAAACAGCAACTGGGATCTCATCTTTTAAAAAGCTTTTGCACAGGAAGAGAAACCACCAACAGAGGGAAGAGACAAACCACAGTGTGGGGAAAAAATTTTTGCCAGCTGTTCCTCAGATAAAGGACTAATATCTAGAATATATAAAGAACTCAAAAAAATCCCCCCAAATTTAAAGATCCAATCCAAAAATGGACATCGGAAATGAATAGACACTTCTCAGATTAAGAAGTAGAAATGGCAAATAAATATATGAAAAAATATTCAACATCACTGGTCATTCGAGAGTTGCAAACTAAAACAATGCTGAGATTCTGTCTCACTCCAGAAAGAATGGCTATTACTAAGAAATCAATCAATAGCAAATTCTGGTGAGTGTGTGGGGGAAATGGAACCCTTCTCCACTGTTGGTGGGAGTGTAGACTAGTGCAACCGCTGTGGAAATCAGTGTGGAGATTCCTCAAAAAACTAAATCTAGAGGTTCCATTTGACACAGTTATTGACCATTTGACCCCGTTCCATTTGACCCAGTGCAAAAGCTTTTTAAAAGATGAGATCCCAGTTGCTGTTTCTTTGCGATATTTCCTGTGTGATTGGGGTTTTGTTCATAAAGTATTTGCTTACACCAATGTTTTCAAGAGTTTTACCTATTCTCTCTTCTTGGTATCTTCCCAGAAGAATTCAAAACATCACACCACAGTGATACATGCACTCGCATGTTTACAGTGGCGCAGTTTGTAATAGCTAAATCTTGGAAACAGCCCAAATGCCCATCAACTGATGAATGGATAAAGAAGATGTGGGGTTTTTTTATATAGTGGAATACTACTTTGCCATAAAGAAGGATAATCTTGAGACATTTCTAGCTAAATGGACACACCTTGAGACAATCCTCTTAAGTGAAATAAATCAGACATGCAGGTTTAAATACCACATTATTTCTCTGGTGTGAGAAACTGAAAGTGTAAATAAGGACCAAAATGTATAACAGATATTGGGAAATGGAAAGAAAATATTCAAATGAGAAGGGGAACAAGGGAGGGAGAGGGGGAAAGGAAGGAAGAGACAAGAAAAAAGAGAATAGAAGGAAAAAACAGAAACAAATCTTTTGTAAATAAGGAGAGGTTGAAGGGAGGGGAGGGGAATGGGACAAAAAGAAGAAGCAAGATATATATCATGTACAGGTACAAATTCCCCATGATGAATATTATCTATCTATCTATATATATCTAGAATGTACCAATAAAAATTTTTTAAAAACATAAAAAGTTCAATTGTGTTCTGGTAAGTTTATGAAGAGCTCTAAAACCAGAATAATTCATTTTTAGAGGGAAAAAGGAGGGTGCATGTGTTGTGCCCTCAGCATTCCCTGCTGAAAAGCAGAGAGACCCTCATGAGGTGGAAACCTCAGCCACTCCCCTGACAGGGGAATGAGGTTGGTGGTTACCTGCAGGTAGGGGTGAAACAGGACAACAAAAGGCCCCATATAGAGCTGCAAATACATTGGTCCTACTAATGTACAAAGCACATGGGCCCTGGTGAACCCTGGGACAGAATACAGCCTAATTCCTGACAGCCCCCACAAGTGGAGCTGTAGGTGGATAAGAAGATAGAATAGTACAGGTAAAGGAGACTACACTAGTACTGGGGATGGGCAACTATCCCGCTGGGGAATATACTGTCCAAATGTTCCCCCAAGTGAGAATGCACTAGGGATGGCTGTGTTATCAGGGCACACCCTGCACACCACAGCCAGAGAATCCCACCTGAGAGTACAAACTGTAAAGGTAGGGATGTGTGGCTGGGGAAAATGGGAGCCAGTGATGTTGCCTATCCCCGGCAGGATAGTTAATACCCAGCAGTACAAACTGCCAGAAGGATAAACAGAAACCTCAGCCACTATAAAGGAATTAGAAAAGGAAGAGATTATTCACTTAGCCACAGGTCAATGTAACAGTCCAGGCTGGCTGGTTAAAAAAAAAAAAAAAAAAAAAAAAAAGATGGCTCCTGGAGTACGATGTGGATTACAGAAGAGTTAAATAAAGCAATGTCCCCCATCTATGGCTCTGTGCCCAACATTTCTATTTTGACTGAACAACTGATACGGCCTATGAGACCTTGTTTTGCTTTTTTGGATCTTGCTATATGCTTCCTTTAGTATTCCCTTAGCTGCTAAGTCCCAGGACCAGTTTGCATTTACCTGGAATGGGAACAATGGATCTTTCAAGTGCCATGGACGGAGGCCCAGGTCATTGACTTGTTATCTTGCCCACACACTATAAAAATCTTTCATTACATAGATGATATCGTGCTAACCTCTGGGTGTCTTACAGATTTAGGAAAACACCTGCAGGATATACAATGACCCTTGAAGGAGGGGAGATGGGAAATCTTTCCCCACAAGGTGCAAGGGCTTAGAACTGCTGTAAAGGTTTTAGATAATGAAGTTAATGTAACAGATGCTTTAAACCACTTAGAGGCAGCATTTATTATCTAGATCACCTAAATGTCTATGATGCCTTTACACATTAGCTGGGCTCTTTACCTGGTTACTGGGGACATGTATTCTTGATTGTTGTTTGTGTCATTCTAGGAATGAATATCTACTGCTGCAGTCTACACTGTTGCTGTGGAATTACAACCAGTGCTCGGCTCTAGTCAAAGGAGATAACACCCCCTCCGAGGCTCAGGGAACATCTCCAAAGAGGGAGTGGAAAGACTGTACAAGCCAGAAGAAGGGATGGAGTGTAGTGTGATTGCCCTCTGAACCGTAATCAAAGTAACTCCATCTTCAGCGGGTTCCCACCAGGTAGCCCGTCTTGAGGCCGTGTGCCGGACTGAAGCACAAGGTCATCCACCACCATAGCCACACAGCACTTGCTGAGACCAACAATTTCCCGGTAAGGCTGGGAAAGGAACAGAGTACACACACTTTTCCAAGGACCCTTCTTGCTTTTGACCCTGCTTTTGTTGTTTTAATTAGTGTTCTATAAAACCAGTAGCCTAGCACAGGGCGGGTGGTAACTTTGGTGATACTGCAGCCCACAAGCTATCCACTGCTTTGTAAGGAAGCCCTAATACACTCATTCACTTGCCAAGCTGGATTTGTCTGAGTTATTCTTTGGACTGTTGGCTCCCTCTCGTTCAGAGGTAGATGTTTCTTTTATGTCTCTCCAGGGAATTCACACAACAAGCTGGGACATCCATCTTATGCCCATGACCATCAGAGTGCTTGGGCATTTAGACTCAAAAACTTAGAACCACCCCCCCCCCGCATGGTTCTCAGGCCTATGGACTTGGACTGAATTGTACCACTGGCTTTCCCTGTTCTTGCAGACAGAGGTGGTGGGACTTCTTGGTCTCTTGTGTGAGGCAATTACCATAATAAATCTCCTCATATATCTCTATGTATACCACTGGTTCTCTTTCTCTAAAGAACCCTGATAATACCCAGTAAAAAAGGGCCTAATGTAGTCAACCATAGTTGGCCACAAAGAACGGGATGGTCTCCTTAAGAAATAGTGCCATATCAAGGATTTAATGTTGTTCATCTCCGTTGCTGACAAGTTGGACATTCAGAGGTAACAGCAGTTAGACTGTTCTTGATAATAACAGTTGGCTGTTGAGCTTTTGGGCTAATCCCTGTCCTTTATCTTGGCTATAATAGACATTCCATTCATGTGCATATCTCATAAGTTCTGGGGTGGTGACCAATTGCTAGATGTTAGTAGTGTACCAGTGTTTCTATGAGATGTCTCATTGTTTAATTTGCATTTATCTGATAACTTATGAGTTTAAGCACATCTTCATGTACAAGTTGCTCATTTGTTTTCCTCTTCTTATAAATTGCCTTTTTGGGCTGGGGATATATCTCAGTGGCACAAGCGCCTGCCTGGCAAGTGCAAAGTCCTGAGTTCGATTCCTGGTATCAAATAAATAAATAAATAAATAAATTGCTTTTTTGTACACTTTGCTCATTTTTCTGTTGGGTTTTTCACTTTTTTATTATAAACCCACAATAGAGTCTAGATATTAATCCCATGTTGGTTTTAAACATTGTAACTGTCTTTTCCCAAAATGTCATCTGGTTTCATTTGTCTTTGGTATCTTCCATTTAATAGATATTTCTTTTCTGATGTAGTAAATATGTTATTTTGTTGATTAATTTGTGCTTTGGGGATCTTTCTGAAGAAGACCTTCCCGACTCTTAAGTCACAAAGATATTTTTCTACTTTCTTTTACTTTTTCTAATTTCATAGTTCATATTAATTTTATTCATCCATCTGGAGTCCACATTTACACATAGTAATATATCAAGATTGAACTTTTTTTCTTTCTATACTGAGCTAGTTTTCACAATGTCATCTACAAAACAGTTCCTTCTTTCTCTATTGGGTTGCGATGCCAATGCTATTACGCAGCAAGTCTTATCTGCAAGTATATCCTCACATAGTTGTGCATCTGTCTCTGAGTTTTCTGTCCTGTTTTCTGGTTTACTGTTCTGTTCCTATATTTGTACTTTTCAAATTCCAGTAGCTTCTTTAGTGTGTCTTAATCTATGGTAGGTATTGAAGGACTGCATCTTTTTCTGATTTTCCCTATACCTTTGGAGCAGATGTATCAGCAGGAAAAATGGCCACAGATGGCAGAAACGATGCTTAAACACTTATCTTAGAAATACAGAATTAGAGTGACTTAGGCACCACCCCTACTACCTATGCTACCCACTAAACACGGTCACACAGCCTGGTGATGCCCTGTTGACATCTTCCAAGTCCTCATGATGAGATGCAAATGTCAAATACCATGATATAAACATATTTAAAGGAGAAATGTAGAAATGCACAATTTATGGAAAAAATTAAAATATAAATACTAAGAGTAGACTGTAGGGCAAACAACTGTTTTAGAGTTGGAGCAAAATCTATACAGATAACAGTTTCAATCTGTGAGTAATATAAAAATTCTAATTATGTGCCTTAGCTACAGATTATAAAGTGAAAATCAAATTAAAGTAGACAAATCTATAATTATAATGGGAAATGCAGTTACCTCAGTTCACTGGTTTAAGAAAGAGCAAGGCATAAAAAATACAAATAAATGAAACTATATCAAAGTAATAAATGACCTCAAAAACCTCAGTTATCAAATTACTAGCATTGCTGAAAAAGGTGGGTGGTAGGGTTATGGACAGAAGATGGTTAATGTGTACAACAGTGAAGTTAAGTAAAAGAAGCAACTCCTAATGGCCTATAAAAAGCACAGTAACTATGGCTGAAAACACTCACAATTGTATATTTCAGAATAGCTATTACAATGATTTCAAATGTTCCTGACACAAAGAAATAATGTTTGAGATGATGGATATGTTAATTACTATGATCACCACACACACATATTTATTGAAATGTTGCATGGTATCCCCACAAAATATGTAAAATTATTACATTATGATAATATATATGATATTAACATTTATAAAAGAAGAAAAAAAGGAAGGGAAGGCGATCAAGAGATAGATGAAGGGAGGAGGGAGAGAAGAAAAAGGGGTAAGAAAGGAATTAAGATGTGTTATGTATGTATACCAGTTCCCCACAAGGAATGTAAACATCGTTTGCTACGAATATGTACTTATAAAAAAAAAAAAGCCAGAAAAAGAAGAAACACGATAGGAAACAAAAAATATGAAAGAAATAGTACAGAAAAAGAAAAATGAGAGCCTTAAATTAATCATCTCAATAACCAAAAATCAAAATGGGAAAAAAATGGCCAGCACCTGTGCAAAAAATTACTTATTATTCTGAAACTTATGTGGGTTAAAGTAAATGAGTGATTATAGGATATCCTAATTCTGTTATTTTCTAGGTTCTTGAAAATCAGGATTTCTAGTGTGGACAACAGGAGTTCTGATAAGAGGTTTAAGTAAAATGCTCTGAGGTCCTGAATTTGAATTGGAAGTATCAATATGAATTTGGAATGTTCTGGGGTGTGTGTGTGTGTGTGTGTGTGTGTGTGTGTGTGTGTGTGTGTGTGCATATACATGTATGTATGTATATTTCCTACTCTGTCCACCAAAGAAGCTAGAAACAATTTCTAATCCAGTAAAAATTAGGCATCCATGTATCCAGATAGATTGTGGTCTTGAAATATGTCTAAGAGGAAACAAAGGGGTTTTGGAGAAAATGGTTCATTGCAAACCTGTTGCAGGAAAAGTATGATATGAATCTGAAATACATTTTCACACGAGATAGCAAGAAAGCTACTAGGACCATGCCAAACTATTCTGGAACCAACTTAAGAGGCTTCTGCTGAACAAAAATTAAGATACTCAGCTTTAAAAGGTATAATTACAATTAATTGAAGTCTCCAAATATGTTAGTCATGGATTCACAATAATTTTTTAAAAAAACAAATTGATCAGCTTTGGATTAGGGTAACCCAACTCACTACTTTAAAAACTGGCCAATAGAAGAACCAAATATTCATCTTATTTCCTGTATAAAATTACAGTATTTGTTAGTGGCTATGGCTATAAAAGTAGCAGTGACATAGAAATATTCCAATGTATAAATGTGTGTAAAATATTCCAACTAACAAATGAAAAATAAATTATTGAATTAAAATACTACTTTTTGGAACTTCCAATAAATTAATGAATGTAGACATTGGGCATTGCCAGCCGCTAATCACAAAACAAGAGGAAGCCAGACATTATATGCCTCCTGTTGAAGGAATACAGCACCACCTATGGTCTTTCCAAAGGGATTATACCTAAATCCAATGAAGCCTCTGGCTCCATCTGCTAATTTGCGGGAAATACAGAGGATAGAGAAATGTGTTGAACAGCACCAAGAACAAAATCCAGGCTATCAAAAGTCCTAGGCTCTAGCCAGATATCATAACACTCACCTGTAATTTCAGTTCTCTGGGAGGCTGAACCAGGAAGATCACAAGTTCAATCCTAGCCTGAGCCTGGGCAGCTTGGCAACTTCATGAGATCCTGTCCCAAAATAAAAACTTATAAGGACTGGAGACATAGCTCAGTGCAAAGGCCCTTGGTTCAGTCTCCAGTACTGAATACAGAAAGGGAGGTGGAAAGAGAGACAGAGAGAGAGAGAGCGAGAGAGAAGAAAATTAAGATACTTTTAAAAACATAACATCTTAAATAGGCAAGACTAAACTAGGATTGCATGTGGGTAAAAAACTGTAAAAAGGGCCGGTGAGATGGCTCAGTGGCGTATGCACCTGCCTGGCAAGCACGAGGACCCGAGTTCGATTCCCTGAGCCCACATACGAAAAAAGGGGCCGGTGATATCGCTCAGTGGCACGGGCGCCTGCTGGCGCGTGAGGTCCTGAGGTCGACCCCTGGTACCCACAAAAAAAAAAAAAAATTGTAAAGAAATATAAGGAAGTGATTACTATAAAAGACAGGACGATGAGAAGAAAGGAGGGTGTTGAGACCAGGACCAGGGCACATGCAGAATTCTGGGATGAATGGTAAAGTTCTAGCTACCTGGATGCCCTGTGACCTGAGTGCTAGCTACAGAGGTGTTTGCCTCATAATAATTCATTAAGCTATACATTCATTTTGCAGGGAATTCTGATTCTGCGTTATTCATTTTACAGTTTTATTTCATAAAAAGGCCCAAATACTTTATAGACTCCTCAAGAGAAAGAGATGATAGATAAGTAGGTAGATAGAGGATAGATAGATGATAGATGATAGAGATGTCACTACATGCAAATTCATATATGTACATCCACATTTTTATATACTGTATCAGTTAAAATTTTAAAAAATCAAAAAAGAATGTCAGAGACCATAAAAAAGCAAAATTATAAATTCCCTATTTTATAAAATCTCCTACAAATCAATAAGAAATTAAACTTCGATCTAGTAGAAAACTAGGCAAAATTTATAACCAGGCCATTTACAGTGAAAAAACACAAATACATTTAAATATATGAAGACAATCAACTTCACAGGTAAGTTTATGAAAATTGCCCAAGATAACTTTTTTATCTCTCAGATAAGCAAAGCCTGTAAAGTCTAATAATAAAAATTGTCCTCAACTTATAATAGGGCTACACCCCAAATGCCCATTGTAAGCTGAAAATATCATAATTTGAAAATATATTTCATATACCTAACCTACCAAAAATCATAGCTTGGTAACACAGTACCCTGTAAAACATTGGGTACCCTTGTGTACTGGGTATGTCAACCCATTTTAAGTCAGAGATCATCTGTATAAGGTGTTGGAAAAGGCATCATGCACTGCTGGAATACAAATTTGTACTTCAGCAGACAGCAGTTTAGCTATACTTGCCAAAATTATAAACCAATGTAGCCTGTGACCAAGAATTCTACCACCAAGAATTTATCCTAGAGATCTAGTTACACATGAGTGAAATGACATATACAGTATATTCATTTCCATTGTTTTTATTATCAAAGAATTAGAAACAACCTAATGTCCATCAGTAGGGACTTCATTAATAAGATACATCCAAAATAATGAAAAAATAATCCATTCATAAAAAACTAAAAGAAGCCAGGCATGATGGCACATACCTGTAATCCCAGCATTCAGGAGGCTGAGGCAGGAGGATTGCTGTGAGTTTGAGTCCAGTCTGGGCTACATAGTGAGTTCAAACCCAGCCTGAACTATGTAGCAAAACCCTGTCTCAAAAAGACAACAAAAAAAACAAAGAAGAGTTTTATGTATGGACAGGGAATCAGCTCCAAGATATATTGTGAAGTGGAAAAAATCAAAGTAAAGGAAGGTATGAGTTACTGTGTCTTCCTCAGAAGGAGGAAATGAAGAAAAAATATCAACAGATAATGTTGGTTGACTATAAGTTAGGAGAGGAGCTGAGTGACTAGAAGACAGCAGTGAAAGAGATTTTTACTGTACATGCCTTGTACTGTTGGAATTCTGATTGTGTAACAATATAAGCAACAACATAGACTTACGCTGACAGTTCAGAACAGTAATGTAGTTCCTAATGCAAACACAGAAAATCATCAAGAATTTCCCACTTTGGATTCATCCAAGTCAGTAAGTAGAGAAGTCCAAAAAGGACAAAGGGAAGCAACTAAATGCCTTGGAATCCTTTGCTAATCTCCCCCACCCTTTCCTCTCCACATATTACTTATTAGTAATAAAGATAATGGTTATATTGTACCAATATTTCACAATGTCCTTTCTTGTACCAACACTTATTTTTAGGAACTTGCCTTGGATCTCATTTGTAATTTTACTTCTACTATTTACATTAAAATTTAATATTCCAGACTTCTTAGGTCACCAGAATAGGATCAATACTTTCTCCTAGTAACTAGTAGTAGTGGTAAGTGGAGCAACTCGGGTAGTAGTAACTGGGGTAACTGCTGGTAGTAGTTGAATCAACAATAACTGATGTCTTTATGTTAAGCTATCATATCCAGAACCATGGACTGTTTCGTCATTTATATAAATATTAAATAATCTCCTATAAGACAATTTAAAATTTTTATTAAAATCTTATGCATTTTTGATCAGTTAACTTTCGGAAATGCCATTGCTTTTGTAATTACTCTTTTGTTCTCTATCATTTTTTCTTAGTGGTGATTGCTGTTGTAGAAGAAAGTGCTATTAATTTTTAAAGTTTTTTTTGTAGCTGGCAAATGACATTTTTTATTTGTAGTAATCTTTGTTTTTGCCCCTTCTATATACATGATCTATCATAGATGGTCTGCAGATAATATTTCCTTTCAAACTCTTAAATTTTTAATTTCCTTTTCTTTTACATTATAGCTTTGACCATGACCTCCAATAAGTAATTACATTAAACAATACCTGTGAATAAAATTTAATTTGCTCTTATAATTATACTCTTCTGATTTGTTTCCTATTATAGTTAAAATTTCATAATTATTAGTGATTATTTTATTTATTTTTTAAAAAATAGAATAATTTCTTTATTTAATGGATAGAAAAATCAATAATTCACCTTTTCATAAGACGTGTGTAAACCAAAATGAAAATGGAAAAATTCCAAGGCATAATATGACAATAACTATGAAGATAGCACTATGCAACCACCAACCAGAATAAATCTAAGGAAGCTGTGTTAATTTCAAATTAATTGAATATATGAAAAATGTACTATTAGAAACAATAACAAGTAAAATATGTGCTCCATTTAGAATAGTATAGAAGTTCAGAGTATCACAAAGAAATATTAATAATGATTTTATGTAATATTTTTTCAAACTTTAAGTTTATTGGTGGTGATTCTTTTATTAATATTAATTTCACTTATTGTACTAGAAGCCCCATGAAGTCAGGAGTTACACTAGTTTTTCTCATCATTGTATTCCTGGTAAAATCCCTGGACATATCTCAATAAATATTGTTGAACTAATAAATGAGTCCCTTACGGTAATGAAGAAGAACTGAAAGAAATCATAACAGGTGAAGGCCTTTTTTTTCCCTCTTATCTTTGTCTTTTTTCTCCCTACTCCAACTGCAAGCTTATTAGCACTCAAGAGTATATGTATGAATCAGAATGTTTTGGATGGAGGGACCAAAACTCACACTGGCTAAATAAGAGATTTTGCTGGAAGATAAATAAAATGAGGATTGGAGATTAGAAGATGAAAGGAATGCTTAAAAAAAAAAGAGCTAAGTAAAAAACAATTCTGAGAGTACAGGATAGTAGAAATTACTCAATGGTTTTGCATGAGTATTGCCATTAGAAATAAAGAGCACTATCCATTTTCATCTTTTTATCTCTAATTAACATTCCAAGGAAGAGGCATCCAATTGGTACAATTTAACAGGTGAGGTCTGGACAACAGTACAATAGAGGTGATTATTAATATTATAATAATGATAATAATAATAATAGCATGCAGTATTACTACTAGAAATAGAAATGGAGGCCGGTGAGATGGCTCAGCGGCGTAAGCGCCTGCCTTGCAAGCGCGACAGCCCGAGTTCGACTCCCGGAACCCACATACGAAAAAGGGGCCGGTGATATCGCTCAGCGGCACGGGTGCCTGTTGGCGCGCGAGGTCCTGAGGTCGACCCCCCGGTACCCACAAAAAAAAAAAAAAAAAAAATAGAAATGGAGGCAAGCAGGTCAATTATCAATGACCTCCACAAACTACAAGTTTTGCCTGTCATTTTCAAGATTCATCTGAGATGTTACCATTTTAAATACTAGAATAATCTACAAACTAATGAAAAACTAATGAATAACAGGATAAAGGGATTCAGAATGGGGACAAGACATTAAGAGTATACTATTTAAAATATAGTTTTGACTTTTTTTGTGTGTGTGTGTGAGTACTGGGGGTCGAACTCGGGACCTCATGCGCCAACAGGCGCCCGTGCCACTGAGCAATATCACCAGCCCTTTTTTCGTATGTGGGTTCCAAGAGTTGAACTCGGGCCCTTGCGCTTGCCAGGCAGGCGCTTACGTCGCTGAGCCATCTCACCAGCCCTAGTTTTGACTTTTGAAACATGGCAATGGTTTACAAACTCAAAACTAATAAAAACCAAAACAAGGAGGTGAAAATTTCCCTTACATGAGCAAAAAAACCCACTTTTCTACACCTTACTTTTTCACTTCATATAACTTAGCACTCACTTCATCTCAGTTTATAAGTTCCACGTTCTTTTTTTTAAGTGTACAATTAACTGGGTTTTGGTATATTCACAAAAGTTGTGTAATCATCACCATAATGTAATTTTACATTTCATCACTACAAAAAGAAACCTTTGATCTGTTAGCAACCACGCTTCATTATTCCCCAATTCTGTCCCCCAGCCCTAGGCAACCAATAATCTACTGTCTCTATAAATTTGCTTATTTTCAACATGTCATACAAATGGAATCATACAACATGGTTTTTTGGGGGTCAGGCTTCTTCTAATGATTTCAAGATTCACCCATATTGTATCAGTTCTTCATTTCTTTTTAGTGCTGAATAACATTGTAATGTATGATTATGCTACATTATACCCATAAGTTCATTTGATGGACATTTGTTTCTATTTTTTGGTTATCATAAATAATGTTGCTATAAACACTTTTGTACACATTTTTCTACCCTGTTTCTTTTGGTTAAAGCTTTGTATTATTCTATCCGGTGTTTTTCTAATCAATCCTCTCCTGCTGAACGCTTATTTCCAATCTTTTGCTATTACAAATAATGCTACAATAAATAATTTTGTGCTTATGTTCTAATTGTGGAGATGTATCTTTAGGACCAATTCCTAGAAATGGGATTAGAAGGTTTATATAAAGTTTATATTTTGCAAACATAAGCCTTTTGTCTGTGATAGGAGTTGTGAATATATTGTTCCAGTTTATCACTTATCTTGTTTACAGTGTATTTGCCATGCAAAAGCTATTATTATTATATATAATTCAAATGTATTGGTCTTTTACTGTATTTGGATTTTAAAATAGTTTCAAAAGTTTTCCTCAGTTCCAGGTTGTAAGCAAATTTATCCAAGATTTCATCTGGTGTTTCATCCTTTACACTTAGATCTCTAATCAGACTTCTTTTGGTATATAAAGTATAAATCCAAGTTTCTTTCTTCCCACATGAATATGCATATATCCAACCCTATTTAAAATGTTGTCTCTTTTCAAGTAGTACAAGACAACACTATTTCTGGTTTTTCAGTTCCATTGATCTGTCCATGCATGAACCAACATTATCTTGTTTTAATAATGAAGGGTTTATAGTATCTTTGATCTCTGATATAGCCAGTGTACTTCTACTGCTCTTCTGGGGGATTTTCCTGTCTCTTCCAATTCTCCATTAGGAACACTAAAATCAATTTAATTCCAGAAAAGCCAAAAAGGGGGGGTATTTTTATTGAAACGATGTTAAAATTTACACATTAACTTGGGAAGAATCAAAATCTTTAAAATGTTGAATGAGGGGTGTAGTTGTGCACACCTGTATTCTAAGACTCTGGGAGTCTTAGGCAGGAGAATTGCAAGTGTAAGTCCAGCCTGGGCAACTTAGCAAGATCTGTCTCAAAATAAAAAATAAAAAGGGGCTTGTAGCGCAGTGCGAAGGCCCTGGGTTCAAACTTCAATGAAATGAAATGAAATACAAAAATAAAATAAATAAAAATTTAAAATAAAATGTTGACCTTTAAGCCACAACCGTGGGCAAGGACTTTCTGAATAGAACCCCAGTTGCACAGGAAATAGTACCAAGAATCAACAAATGGATCATATCAAATTAAAAAATTTCTGCACAGCAAAGAAAACAACCTATAGAGTGAAGAGACAACTTACAGAAGGGGAAAAATATTTTGCCAGCTACTCCTCAGAAAGAGGATTCATATTTAGAATATACAAATAACTCAAAAAAATAGAACCCCCAAAATAAAAGATGGGCAAAAATAAAAACAAATGGGCAAGTGACATGAACAGACAATTCACAGAAGTACAAATGGCCAATAACACATAAAGAAATGTTCAACATCGCTGGCCATCACAAAAATGCAAATAAAAACAACAGAGATTTCATCTTACCCCTGAAAGAATGTCCATCATCAAATCAAATAATAACAAATACTGATGAGGCTCTGGGAGGAAAAAGGAAGCATTCTACACTGCTAGTGGTAATGTAAACAAATAACCACTACGGAAATCAGTATGGAGATTCCTCAAAAAACTGAAACTAGAAATTCCATTTGACTACACTATTCCCCTTCTAGGTATCTTCCCGAAAGAGTTAAAGACATATCACAGTGATACATACACTGTGTATAGCAGCACAATCCATAATAGCTAAATCTTAGGAGCAATCTATATGTCCATCAATAAATGGATAAATAAAATGTGGTACTAACACATGGAGTACTACTCTGCTGTAAAGATAAACTTGAGTCATTTATAGGAAAATAGATGTACCTTGAGATCATAATGTTAAGTGAAATAAATCAGACACACTAGCTTAAATGTTACGTGCCCTCTCTTACGTGAGAAACCCAAAGTATAAAGAGCAAAATAAGGGCCGGTGAGATGGCTCAGAGGCGTAAGCACCTGCCTGGCAAGCGTGAGGGCCCGAGTTCGACTCCCAGAACACACATATGAAAAAAGGGCCGGTGATATCGCTCAGCGGCACAGGCACCTGCTGGCGCGCGAGGTCCTGAGGTCGACACCCGGTACCCACAAAAAAAAAAAAAAAGAGCAAAATAAAAGGTAGACAATAGGAAGTAGGGAGATGTATACTTCTCAAAGGGGAAAAGAATCAAGGAAGGGAAAGGGGATAAAAAAGGAATTGAGATGTGTTATATACCTGTACCAACTCTCTACAGGAATGTAAACATCATGGACTGCAAACATGTACTAATAAAAAAAAATTCAGTCTATCCAAAAATAAAAGATGTTTTTCCATAGTCTTTTTGTACTTTTCAGCTGTATTTTAAGGTTTTCCTCTCTATAGCTTTTGTGCATTTATTAAATTGCTGTCATTTACATATTATTTGTAACTGTGAAAATTACTGGTCTGTACATTAATTTTATATCTTACTACTTTTTTGAGGAATATTACTTATATTGGTTTAGTTTTTTTTTTTTCACCTAAAAACTATCACATTACCTGTATATAGATCTTCCTTTGCCATTCTGATTCCCCAGTGTACTGCCTGATTTTGTTCTTTCCAAGACAAATGTGAAATGGAGGTAGTAGGTAGCATTACCTTCTTAGTTGGCTCTGATAGAAATGTTTAGTGTTTTCTTAAACAAGATGCTGGATCTGGCCAGTTTTTTTTAACAGAATCCTAAATGGGTTTTGAATTTTAAGTCTTTTCCTTATTCATGGAGATCATTTATCCTTAGAACTATTAATATGTCCATCATATGAAGACTTCTAACATGGAGCCCCATTGTGTTGGTCATGCCAGATCATCTTAAAATGTGTTATAAATTCGCTATTTCAAGACTTTTGCATCAATATTCACATGCGAGACTGATTTGTAGTTTTGTTTTTTGCACTTTTTCAATTTGGCATCAATGTTACACTTGTTTCACAAAAACTAAACGTTCCATCCTTTTATGTATTTTGGAAGTTTACATAACATTACGATTGTCTGGCCTTTAGAAAGGGTGGTGGTTTCCCCTAAACAATCTCATGTGAGTGCTTTTTGATGGGGCTAATTGATAGCTTTCTTTACTTCTATGAATATTTGTTTAACTCTCCATTCTTACCAGGGTGAACATCAGTAATTTGTTTTCCAAGGAAATTAACCAACCTATCAAATTTATACCAAGTTATACAGAATTTTGTCTTAATATTGCTTTTAGAATTTTTTTTTGGTATTTGCATTTTACTTTCTTTCTTGCTTAGGTAAGTTTTGTTGTTTTTGTTATTGTTTTTGCAAACATTTATTAATCCTAACATTTGTTTCATATCTACTTTTTTTTTTTTTTTTTGTGGGTATCGGGGGTCGACCTCAGGACCTCACACGCCAGCAGGCGCCTGTGCCGCTGAGTGGTATCACAGGCCCCTTTCTCATATGTGGGTACCAGGAGTCGAACTCAGGCCCTCGCACTTGCCAGGCAGGCGCTTAAGCTGCTGAGCCATCTTACCGGCTACTTTCTGCTTTTGTCTGTCAGAATTTCTCAGGGAGGATTGAAAACTCCCAGTGCCTTAGGCATATTGATAAATTCTGTGTGCTCTTTTACCATTAAAAGTTGTTTTCTGGGAAAATTATTCTATATATCAGAACTATGTGATTCAATTAAATCAGCGATTAGGAGAAATTCAGAGCTTTAAATATTATATGTAAATAAAAATTAAAACAAATATTCAACTTTAAAAAAAATATGAAACTAAAGATAAAAGCCCCAAAGTCCTAGACTAGGAGTGGTCAACCTATAGCATGAGTGCCACAGTGGGCTGTTTGTATCATTGAAAGTTCTAAAATGTTCGCCATTACTGTCCTAGACCTTTATCAAGTCAAATGCTAACCAGATGGAAGCCAACTACTGCATTATTTTCCTAAATTGGCTCCAAGATTTGGACTGCAGTATGATGTGGCACTAGAATAATTTGTTTTTGTTTTTTTGAGACAGGGTCTCACCATGTAGTTCAGACTAGTCCTAGGCATCACAGGCTGGCCTTGAACTCACATGCCTCCTCCCTCAGTCTCCCAAATGCTGGGATTACACGCATGCAGCACCATGCCTAGCAACACCAGAATGATTTTTGGGTCCCATTATTCCTGACCCAAAGTCCAGGGCAACAGTCTCCTCTGTGGCCCAGGTATTTTAACTAAGACAATGGAGATGTGATTTTGCCACATGAATCTTCAAAACTAGTTTAATACTAGCAATCCATCATGCAGTGTGACAGCACTTATGCAACTAAGTCCTTGTTGGTAAATAATACTAACCTTAACTGTGCCAAAGATGACCTGTATATAGGTAATACAGCTATATAAAAATTAAAACTAAAATATGCAAGAGTCAATGGTTATCATTTCAGCTATTAAGTGTAAGATTTTAAGTTTACCACTGTTTAGTATTTACAATAATTTATTTCCTGAAATATTGAAATCTTTAATCTCAATTTATATCTGAAAGACATGAAAAACTGACCAGGGGAAAAATTATAAGCAAGCAAGCATACACAGGTATATATACAATAGTGATGCAACTTTGGAAAATAGGAATATGCCATATTTTATACTCAAAACATTTACAGTAACTCCTTGGAGACAAAAATCCCTGTCTTATTTATTGTTACAGTCCCATCTTAGAGAAAAATGCTCAGCACAAAGTACATGTGCAGTAAGTGTTTGCTGAAAAACTGGAAGTGAATGTCTTCAAAAAAAGGTAATCATGAAGTAAATATATAAAATTTTAATGTTTATACCTGAAACATACAAAAGCTGTAAGACAAAGTCAGTATCTAACTAAAATGCTCTTGCCACTTTATTACTACAAAGTTAAATCCTGAATCAAAAATCTAACTGTAAAAACAGGGTCTCGAAAATCATCTATATACAACACCAGGACACGTAAACTGTCTTATGCTGCATCGCTATCATCATCAGCTACTGCAGCATAGATGGCTTGATTCCTCCTCTTAATCTTCTTTCTTTGTTCGGGTTCATGTTCTTCACTCAGCCTCTTCAGTGGCACCTCAGTAAAGTCCTCTCCATCCCCCAACTCCACAGCCTCATCAGCTTTCCCCTCTCTACCAGCTGGTGAACCTGATACATCATCAGAAGATACAATCATGGAACCTGGCAAGATCCTGACATCAGAGAAGCTTGTAGAAAAGTCAGAAGCTTGATGGGAAGAAGGTTCTACAGATGGTGCATTCACATCACTGTGTACAATGTTATCTTCAGCTTCCTCTTCTTCGTCTAACAGTATTTCATCTGGATTAATAGAGGACAAGGCGGAAGTGTCTGTGTTATATTCACTTTGCTCTTCTCCAGAGTCATTACTCTCCACATCATCCTGCTCTTCATATTCACCACACAAATGATGTTCCTGCTTGGCCTTCTGAAGCCTGACATTAATGTCTGTGATGCCAAGTTGAGCACAAAATTCAGTAGTCTGAGGATTGATCCTATGAACCAGCTGTACCTGCATCTGAGGCTTGCAAGGGTCGTAACAAGCAGCAGTTACACTAAAGTTACATGGTACCTTAAGGTCGTTATTCAATTTTTCCATTACTTCCTTCATAGCTTCTTCTGTTGCACTATAATCCCACCTATAAAAGTCAAAACAACGATTTTTACATTTTATCAGCCTCAAGAATAAATAATGAAACCAACTACACACTCCAGGTGGAAGAATAAAAAAGGAAGCATGTATCAAAATGTCATACAGTAAAATTACAGTCAATTTAGCAAAGGACCACCTAGAAATAAAAAACTCTTACAAAAAAAAAACTTTAACTCTTACCTCAAAACAAGTATAATTATTTTAATGTGTGAACCAGATCTTCACCATATTATAGTTTTTTGCACATTTATTCATTTACAAACTTAGTTGACTTGATGGTCAACAGTCCATTGGATGGAAAACTTGTAGTTTTTTTTTTTACTGTAATAATCAGTCAACTTTGAATTGTTCTGACATACTCAACAATAACCCCTTGAATAAAAACAAAATTGAGCCTTCACAGCCAGTGCCTGCTAGGACCAAAGACTGTAGCCAGCCCATCCCCCAGTCGTCCCCAGGCTGTAGACCCTAGGCAACTGCTTTGCCTGACTGGATGTGTCAGATCGTGGGGCAGGCACTTGGTAAGAGGTAATCCCAGGAAACATGGTCACTCTGGCCCCTCCTCCTTTCTGCAGACCGAAGTCCTTAGGAACACCAAACCAGAACTCAAAAGTTGGCAGAGACAAAATTGTACATGCATCAGAGAAGGCAAGTTCTAGAGAGATCAGACTTACCTTGTATGCAGGCCATTATTTTCGGGCATATTCCATAGGTTCCCAGTCACATTAATAAGATCATTAGTAGCCCTGAGAATAGTGAGCCACTCAATATCATACTCCAAGTAATCAGGAGCACTGGGGTCATGTTCTATTTCTAAAACCTGTGTGAAGAAACCAATAATTTCAGGTAACACATATATATTTTTAAGCGTCTAAGAATTTTAATATAACTTAGTAAAATTTAAAAAGAATTTAAAGTTAATTTAAATAATTTTAAGTCAAGCAATTTAACTTTCAATGCATTAATGTAACTTAAATATCCTAAAGAATTCTCAGAATACATAAATCACAAAGAGCATAAATAAATTCTCAAAGGAAAATTAAAAATACTTTTTAAAATCATTGGAAAAGTAAAATTATGTTGCAAAATTACTTCATTTTCTTTTTACCTGAAGAAAGTCTCTATGTGGTAAGCATTTGTCCAAGGCTAAAAATTTGGTTGCTTTGGCTGTCTGCCCTTTATCCATGGCCTAGACAATATAAATCATGATTTAAGATGTTAAAACATCGCAGGTAATTCATACACAGAAAAGAAATACTCTTTAGTATACATGCCCTAAGCTGTGTGTCAAAGGAATGACTGTTACTACTGGGCACTAAGAAGGAATGAAATACAGATTATGCTACAATATGAATGACTGTTTAAAACTAGGAAATGAAAGAAACCAAATATAAAACACTATATATAATTCCATTTATATGAACTAGTCTGAACAGACAAATCTAGAGATGCAAATCAGTGGTCGTCTAGGGCTGAGGGTGGGAAAAAGGACTGACTATAAACAGGTACAAAGGTTCTTTTGGGATAATAGATACATTCTAATGGCAGGATTGTGTGATACACGCACGCACAGCTTTGAAAATTTACTAAAAATCACTGAATCATACACATAAAACATGTTCATTTTATGGTATGTATATTATAATACAATAAAGCTAATTTTTTCAAAAGTGAAGTGACAAATATAGGGGAGAAATCACAAACGTGAAGGTCATACCAAAAGCAACACAAAAGTAACTCGCTGGCACTAGGAGTAGAGCACTTGCCTAACATGCGTGAGGCCCTAGGTTCAATCCTTAGCGCTGCCAAAGGGAAAAACGTGACTCATTGAAAACAGCAGGAGAGAAAAAGACAAGCAAACAAGGTATGGTGCATCCTACTGAGGGCCATCAGCGCTGTTCTGGTGAGGTGCTGAGGACGGCAGAAGGCACAGAGATTGGTGAGGTGGCTGAAACAGAACACTGGTAAGACAGAGGAGGATGAGGAGCCAATAAAAAGATCAGACACATCATGAATGCAGAGACGCACATCCTGAGATTGACAACAGAAGATGAAGTAGGGGAAAAAGTAGTAAATCAGATGCTTCAATAAAAATCTAAGCATGCCATGAGCCCTAAGAGGCAGACAAGAGTACCCTGTGTGGAAAGGTTACCAGTGGCTTGGACTTAAAATGAATGTGATCACTGAGTGGCAGAGGCCCAAAAGGAATAACCTCTGTCTTTCTCCCTGTAAAACTAGGGAGTGAGAAGAATAACCCTACAAGAAGGACATTAGAATATTTTCGGACAAAACTATGAGGAAAATTGTTAAAGTATACCTCTAATGTGGAAAAGTATCTGGTCAAGTGACTTTGGGAAGCAAGCACTACGCATCACATTTCACTCTTGAAAAAGGCAGCGCCCATTATGCGTTAAAGACTCAGAAGCTGGGCCTGGTGGTGCACGCCTGCAATCCCAGCACTCTGGAGAGCTGAGGCAAGAGGATAAAAATTTGGAGACCAGCCTGTACAACCCAGTGAGACCCTTTCCCAAAATTTAAGTAACAGACAGATAGGTAAGACAGATTAGACAGAAAGACATATAGATAGCTAAGATACAGCTCTGTGTGAAGGCCCTCGGTTCAATCCCCAGTATGAGGAACAACAACAACAACAAAAAACCCACCCAAAAAAACAAAACTCAGAAATTCTATAGAAGATTTCAAGAAAAAAAAATCTCTAACTTTGTCAACACAGCATTTTTCTTTTGTAGTACTGAGGATTGAACCCAACACCCTTGCATAGCGTTACATTCCCAGCCGCAAAAACTAGTAACAGTTCCCCAAGTACATCGTGCTCTCAACCTTTCAGCCTTTGTACAAGTTGGTCCTCTTATTAAAATACCCTTAGAATCTATTTCTTCGTGGCACTTCAAGACGCTCAGCTATCAGTTCTGTTGGAAACTTTCTCTAACCTCCTCATCTCTACCCCATCCCCAACCTAGCACAATGTGATCAGTTGCTCTGCACATCTTAGCACTTTGTTACCAAATTTATGCTGTTTTGTAACTGTTGGTCTCTTCCCCACACTGGGTATTAAGTTAATCACAGGAGGTAAGTTACTTTTTTTCTTCCTCTAATTTTACAGCTGTGCCAACAGTGCCTAGTTCATACCTGTTCAGTAAGCGTTTGTTAAAGGAAAAAATAAAGTATTCTACCTGGTGCTGCATCAAGGCTGCAAATTTCACATGGAGGTGTGCAGAAAACCAGTAAGTAGGTTTTAGGTGATCTAAAAGTTCTGAGGCTGCAGGACTCCCCAACGTGTTATTTTCCACTTCGTGTCGGAAAAAAGATTTGGTCTTAAGAAGTTGTTTCTTATTTCCATAATGATATATGCTTCTTGGCCAATCGTGAGACAAAAATATATCTATAGGCTGCTTCAGCTTCAAAAACAGAACAAGAATGGAAAGAAAACTAAAACATATTAAAAACTCTCCCCTCCCTCTCTCTACCACCAACCAACTACACATGCACTTAGATATCTAGATTTCTGTGTAATTCATTCTAACGATACTTTATTTAAGGAAGTCATAAAAAAATTGGGCTACTCAGTCACGTAGGCAAAGAGAAGCAGCTTTTTCTCTGCCTCAGAAATCATCCTATTTTCTGTGGCCAGGCAGAGCAGCAGAGACATACTTTGATTAGACTGCCAATCAGCACGTCTGTATCCCTGGAGTTCTAAACTATATAATCACTGTGAGTCTTTTCCCATTTACAAAGAAATTACTATTTTGAATATTCAGAGACACCAAATTTCATGAGACCTCTAATGCAAGTGATACAATAAATCCAAAGATTTAATAAAAAAAAAATATTAGAGGGATGTGGATGTAGTTCAGTGAGAAGAGTGCTTGCCCTAGCATGTGCAAGACCCAGGGTTCAATCTCCAGAACTACGAAAGAAAGAAGAAAGGAAAAAAAAAAAAAAAAAAAAAAATCTAATGGAGTCACATAGCACACACTAAAAACTGTTTAATACATAAATACTTGAAGTGGCTGGTGTCTTCGTGGAGAGGTCATGAAACATATGCAATATCCACAGTACTTTCAAGTAATGTGAAGCAAACACATTGGAAAACTAAAACTTAAATAACCATTCAAGATAATACAAAATGTAAGACAGATATGACTAACCACTAAATAACCTACTGGACAACAGGTGCAATACAAATTCAGAGACGGATGATAACTCTAAACTAGAAAAGTTGTGGTTAGAAAGTGGTATCTAAATTGGATCTTACAATACAGCGCCTGCCTGGCAAGCACAAGATCCTGAGTTCAATTCCCGGTACCAAAAAAAAAAGAAGAAAAATAAATGAATAAATAAATTGGATCTTAAGGGACTGGTAAGATTTAGATAGGTAAAAGGGAAAACCATCCAAGGGAACTATATGAACAGCATATAAAAGAAAGGCCTGCAAGCATCCTTAACGGCCCTACAGAGGCTGTAAGGATGGTGCAAATGGCACATAGACAGGGAGGCACTAGCCCTAAACCACACAGGAGGCCTTGGGCAGGTTACCTACTGCCTGAGCCTTGGCTTCTTATCCTTAAGTAAGGAAGTTAGAGTAAGACCTACCTCACAGGATTTGAGTGAAGATTACACAAAATACCATGTGTGAAAATTATGGCTATCAGCCATGTAGTGGGTTCTCAAAACAAATAAACAAACAAACAGTAAAAAACCTAGTTTTTCCTATTCTCCAATTAAGCCAGTGTTTCAACACCATCTTCACAATTTTCCAATGTCCTTTATCATCTTTTGCATTACTTATTTTCATTATTTAATATCATTAATTTTAAATAAAGTTCCATTTTATTTCAATATATATTCCTTAACCTTACTCTGTATTTGAAATAATGAATTAAGTGTTTCACATTTTAATTCTAAACCATTAAAAAATAAAAAACTTCATCTGTGAGCCTCCTCAAAGCAATTCAAAATTCAAATTTTAGAAATACTGAATGCTGTTCTCAGAAGTAGTAAACCAGTATAACCAAAACATATTTTAGTACATGATTACTGTTAATTTTTTTTTTTTTTTTTTAATGTGGGTACCAGAAGTTGAACTCAGGACCTCACACTTGCCAGGCAGGCACTTATGCCACTGAGCTATCTCACTGGCTCTTGAATTTTTTTTGAAGTTGGCTGTAATGTACGTTTTACATACCTGTTTTAATTTATAGACTTCAATATTTCTCACATGATAAATACTCCTTATTGTAGATGAATTATAAGGAGGACACTCAAAATGACCTTAAAGAGAAATAAGCTACATTACTAATTGTCTTCCCAAAAGTGATTCCAATTCATCCACGCCAACAGTTTAGAATCAGAGAAGAAAGAGACAGACCTGTTATTTGTCAGTTACGTTAAAGATGTAAGTTTTAGCTGCCAATTTAATTTGTGAAATAAATACAAATTTAAGCTTTTCCTCTACCTTTAAAAATCAAAGAACAGCCAGGCATGGTAGCACACACCTATAATCCCAGCACTTGGGAGGCTGAGGCAGGAGGACTGCCACAGGTTCAAGGCCAGCCTGGGCTACATAAGTGAGTTCAAGGCCGGCTTGAACTACATAGCGAGACCTTGCCTCAAAAATCCAAAAAAATAAACATAAAAATAAAGGAATAATTCATTCAGATACAGTGAAATGAAGAAGCACATTGTGCTATGCTTATACAATGATATGTTAGTCAAAAATGAACAGATTAGAGTTACATGTATCAACATGGATTTCAAAAACATGTTAAATGAAAAAGCAAGTTGCCAAAGATAAAATAATGAGATACATTTATACAAAGTTTAAAACCAGCTATACTTAATGCATTGCTTAAAGCTCTCATATGTGTGGTAATGATACAAACTAATCAAATGAGTGATAAACATCAAATTGAGACCAGCAACTGACTGGCAAGGAGAGGGAAGGGAGAAATGAGAGGAATGGGATGAGAGGCAGGTAAACAATGAACATGAATTGTACCTGTACTGTTTATTAAAAATTAGGATTAAAAATGGTAAACACCAGGACTTGATAAAACTAAATGGTAGATAAACAGACATGTCATATAGCCCTGTCTATATTTTCATACATATAAAATATTTTATAATGAAAATAAAATCATTCACAGAAGAAATCCCATGAATATGTCAAGTTAAACATCATGTTTATGTTTTTAGAAGTTATGCAAGTTCTAAAATTTAAAAATAATTCCAAAATGCAACAATACCTTTTCGATAGTCATGAGATTTAAAGATACCAGAAATTCCACCAATCCTTACTCCTCGGTATTTTACTACACCAGCCAAACCTGAAAAATTATATAATCGAATAAAATTACTATAGATAAAAGCAATCTTAATATAGAATAAACCATTTAAAGGCCTGAAATTCTACACAGTCCTAAAATTATTTGACAATAAGTATGGTGATGAGGTTACTCCTTCCACATAGTTAATGTCAGAAATATACGAAGTAATATACAAGGCCAGGGAGAAAAGGCCTGGAAGCAGATCAGCCAAGAAAATAAGTCAATTCTGGAATGGATAAATGAGGTAGGCTGCTAAAAGTGAAACAGATATAATGTGATGCCTAAGTGAACATAGGGATGGGGAGAGGGGACTGTCCTATGATGGATTTACACATTATAAACTAAATCAACAGGTGTAAGGTATAAAAAGCCGGCAGTTTCCACCTTTCATTTTTGATTGATCACCTAACAATTTCACAATATTGTAGTTGTCAAAAGATATCAGTAATGAAAATGCTACATTACTGAAGTTATAATTTCATCATTGGAAAAATGATAATTTAGAAAATGATCTACAAAATAAGGGACTAAAATGAAACTGAACCTAATCATGTCTGTAAATCTAAATACAGATTATAGGAAACAAAGACAGTAAAGCAACATTTTTTTAAATGACACCCAAGGAATCTAATCAGCTAAATCCAGAATGCAGGAAATGCTACAGAACAGTTTTCCCATTTTCTTCAACAAATAAATGGGGTAAAAAGAAGGGGGGGAATGGGGGAGAGAGACAGAGATAGAGAAGAAGAGGCAGGCCATTATAGTCTAAGACTTCAGAGTCATGAAAACCAAATGAAATGTGTGGCTCTTGTTTAGATCCTAATTGACCAAAGCAATTGTAAAGTGAGACATCTTTGGGATAAGTAGAGAAATCTGAGCATGAATGAGGCAACAGGTAACAAGAAATTACTTAGTGTTAGTTCAGTTAGGTATAATGATACATTGTGGTTTTTTAAAAATTCCTATCACTTAAAAAGAAATGTTCTTAAGTATTTACAGATGAAACAATCTAATGTCTGGGATTTGCTTTAATACTCCAGTCAGCTCCCACAAAAAAGTTTAGGGGGATATAGGTTGAAAACAAGGATAGCAAAATGATAATAGTCACTGAAGTTGATTTAACCGGTACAGGGATTCATTATGTTACTCTCCATTTTTGCACATGGTTAACAATTTCCGTTATAAAGTTTGGGTTTTTTTTTAATTCTATAAGAAAAGAATGAAAAAATAAAAGGACTACAAATAGTGTGTAAGGCCTTTGCTGTCATAATAACCATTGCTTAAAACATTAGGTGAAGCAAGGACAGATCTTCATGATAAACTGTTTAATAATTAACTATTTCAACTAAAATTTCATGGTTATTAAAATTAATGACAATCCCAAACACTGCACATCTCAAGACGCTGCTGCCCTAATACCAATCCTCTTCTCTCCCATCAAACCCCAAAATTACACACAAACACATACCTAAATAGTAAATGTTCGGTGCTACCCAGCCACCATAGGGTAACTCTTGTAAATGATTTGAGGCCTCATGGTTCCCCCCGATGAAGATTGTGAAAACTGGGGCCTTTTTCTCTCCAGAGTAATACCTAGAACATAAGAGTAAAATTGTTAGTTGACAAATTAAGCACGGGAGAAAAGCAAAATAAGGTCCTAAGGAAAAAACTGAGCTCATCATAAAAAGTGTATGAGCTTTAGAAAAGCTCTAAGGGATCCCATTATCCATCCTTGTCCCTAGGAATAAGAATAAAACCCTGGGTTTCAAGTCAGTGTTCGTTCCACGAGGTCAAGAAGTTTGTCAACTTCACAGCTATAACCTCAGATTCCAGAACAGGAAGTAGCACGCAGCAAGAGCCCAGTAAAAACTCCTGGATTATTAAAATGAACCAATTTCAGAGTCCTATCAAGTACAAGTTAGATTAAACCTGTCAGCTTCTTCCTGCGGGTTATCACCCCTGGCTGCGATCCCTGCGAAATATAACAGACAAGTGTATAGAAGAATGAAAGTGACATTTCCTCAGCGCCTGGTCCTAGAAACACAGTGAACGAAGTACGGAACTAAGAGAGACAGACAGTGACAGCACAGGATTCGAACCCACGCCAGCGTCTTTGCCCACTGCTGGCTGGTCACACCTCGCACGGCCGGGTCCGAGGCCCAGCGGCGCCGCTCACCTGTAGAAGGTCTGCATGTGGCGGTACTTGGGCGGCACGGCCATGCAGCGCAGATCGGCCTCGTTGCGCACCGCCTGGAAGTCGCCGCAGCACAGAAGAAGGTCCACCGGGCCTGCACCACGCCGCTCCGCCAGCGCCAGCGTCTCGTAGATCTTGTCCAGCTCGCCGTGGCAGCAGCCGGCCACCGCCACCCGCATTCTGCCAGCTCCGCCCGAGACTCTGGACTGCCCAGGCCCAACTGCGAGGAACTCGGGACTGCGCGTTCCGCTCCCGCCAACATTAACAGAGCCGCGGCGGAGCAGAGACTCAGGCCGGCGCTGCAGGCGACTTCCGGTTTCAAATCTCGCGCGAAAGAGCGCGGCAGGGCACGGCCGCCGCCAGAATTGCGGGGAGACTTCGGCTTGGCTCGGACTTTGTGAGGCCAGCGGTCTGAGGGGGTGATACAGTTCAGAGCCAGAAGAACAGACTAAAATCCCCAGAAACAGGAGTTTAGACTGATAAAGTTTAAACAAGTGAGCAAGAACGATTGACTAATTCCCTAGGGCAAACCTCTCCCAGTAGTTATCTGAAAGTGAACAAAGTGAACAAAATTGTTTTTAAAATTAAACTTAAAACTTACTGGGGATTTAAAACTATCTCCCCTGAGTTTCTAAGTGCGGTTTTTTGTTTTGTTTTGTTTTGTTTTGTTTTGTTTTAAGTAAAGGACTAAAAGACAAAATTTGTGTAACTAGAATGCACGTTCAATGAAAAAAGGTGATCTTAAAGACTTCGTTGCCAAGTGTCACTATCGGGAAGTGTCTTAGTCACTTTCTCATTGCTGGGACACAATACCCAGTACCCACAACTTAAAGGAGAGGTTTATTTGGGCTCACAGTTTTTAGAGGATTCAATCTATAGTTGGCTGCCTTCGAGGCAGGAAGGGCATAGTGGAAGGATCTGGCAGAAGAAAGGTGCTCACATCATGGCGGTCAGGAATCAGAGAGAAGGGAGAAATAGGGGAGGGAGATATACCCTTCCTAGTCATGTCCAACCACATCCCACCTCCTAACAGCACATTTAGCTATTTTAGCTATGGATGCATCCATGAATTAAATACATCCATAGATAGGTAGATAGATAGGTAGGTAGGTAGGTAGATAATCTGCCAGGCATAGTGGTACATGCCTATAGTCCCCACTGTCTGGGACGCTGACACAGGAGGATTGCTTGAGCCCAGGAGTACAGGGCCAACTTGAGCAATGTAGTGAGAACCAATCTCTATAAAAACAACAATGAAAATTCCTTCTTAGGTACGAACCAGACTTTGATTTCTGAGTGCTACTGTCCTCTAAAAGAAATCAGGTCACCCTATTGAAATGGTTGATTTTAGAGCAAGTAAAATAAATAAGCCTGAATCATCTTGTTGTGCTTAAAGAATTTGGGGACTTCAAATGGATGCCAGATGGAAGGTGTTTTTATTGGCCAAGTCTGGAACAACTTCAGTATCAAAATACATAATCATAGTAAAAAACTACAGCCTATTGAATAAAGTAGGAACCTACTACAAATGGTCCATGGCTTATGATAGTTTCACTTAATGATTTTTTGACTTGATAATGGCGTGAAAGCAATGTGCATTCATTAGAAACTGTATTTCATCTAATTTTATAGTTTGGTCTTTCTCCAGTCTAGTATAGTCCTATCTCCTGATGTGGGCCATAACAGCAAGCTGCAGCTCCCAGTCAACCAGGCAATCATGAGGACAAATAAACTGTACTAAGTTATGATGTTCAATAGGGTAGGTATGGTAAATGTATTTTGGACTTTGGGTGTTTTCAATTTATGATGGGCTTATTGGGATATAACCACACCATAATTTGAGGAGCATCTGTATTCTATATTCAAAAAAATAAGTACATTACAGGGAAAAGGAAGATGTCTTATTTACTTAAGAAGGCTGAGTAATAAATATAGAAGAAAGGCTGGAATTAGAAATCATCTAATTAGATTTTTGGGGGAGTGGTTCTAACAGCCTGTAGGAAGCAGCCAAATCTACAGAGGCCAGACTCCTGGCCTAGGCTCCCCAATACTCTCTCTCCCATCTGAAAGAGGAAACTATCGTGGGAGTAAACAGTGGGTGGGTGCCCAGGGAACAGAGCAAAGGAGAGATAGCAACACAGTGCCCCACCCCCGCCACCACCGACATCTTCCCAAACACCAGGGAACCCTGCATCTTGGTGGCATCTTACTCACTGCTCAATGACCCACACTGACAAGAGAAGTACACATGCCAGGCAGAGAGAGAAGCTGAACACCACAAACTGGGGTGGCACTAAGCTTGCTGACAAGGACCCACCTATCACATCCCTGGAGACACCAGGATAGGAGAGAGATTGAACAGTCAGTCCAGAGTGAGCATTTTCCTGTTGTTTTCCCAAAGACTGGGATATTTGAGTCAGCAGGATATGCTGACCACCACCCACCATCTCATGCTGGGAATAAGGACCCTCTGCCAAGCTCGGGGACTGCTCCAGGTCCAGTAGGTTAGAAAGCAGAGCTCTCGAGTCAGGGATCATTTGTGACGTGAGCATAAAGGAACAGAGGGTGTCGGCTGGCACAGAGATCTTCTGGTGATATACTGGGCAGAAAGCCACTGGAAGGAGAGAATGCAGAGGAGCGCAGGATTTGTCCCATAGCAAGGGGAGTGAGAGTGATAGGTCACTGGCAGAAGTCAGTGGAAAACCTGGTGTTGGGCAAGCTATTTCACATCTGCCCCTTCCCAAATTAATTGAGGTGATTAAATCTGAGGACAGAGAAAGAAGGCTGCAGTTAACCACACCCAAAGTATGGGTCACAGCCAGGAGGTAGGTGCTGAGACTGACTCCATGGCTGGCAGCTAAGTGATCTGCAATTGGGGGGAAATTGCCTTGGCTGCCTGCAAGTGGACTACAACTACCAAAGAAAGGGAATTATGTAGACACTCTGTCTATATGATATAGCAGCCACATGGGAGTGGGGGGGTTCTTATTTCTCAATCTGTTCTGGATTCTCGGGGGGGTTCCCCCTTTTCTTCAATCATTGCTTCTATATCAATATTTTTTAACGTTTTTTCTTTTTTAATTTTTCCTTTGTTCTGCACTCTCTCTCCCCCTTTCTTCTCTTTTCTCTTTTTAACCTCTCCTCCCTATTCTATTCTCTTCACTCTTCCTTGTTTTACCTATCACCTAGCCTTCCCTTGCTTCTTTCCCACCTTTCACACAATATATATATCAAGTGTAAATACAAAAAAGAATAAGAACAGACTAGCACTTTAACTTGAATGGTACCACTTATGGTCATTTCGGGGTAACCATTAATAGAACTGTGCTTAGAGGGTTCAAACGAAACTAACTACAAATATATTACAGGTTCTGACAATTCTCATAACTTCTTTCAGTCTCTAATTACACCTTCCTCCCCCTGCATCCCTCCTCCCACAAATATTCCTTAAACCTCATCAACACTAACCCCTTACTCTGACTATAAAAAATCTCCAACAGTGTCTGACCCCCCTCATTTTTTAACCTATTAATATTTCTCTTATCTCCCTCTCCTACTATTAACTCACTCCCCTCCTCTTCCATTTCCCCCTCCCTTCCCTTTTCCCCCTACATCACAGGCTGATAAAAACAGTACAATATAGACGAGCGAGGGCAACCCTTTTAGAGCACTCAATAACAGACAGACAGCTGCAGCACATGCACCATAGGTTTGCCACCACTGGTACAGACTATAAGGGGCACTGATAAAAGGGCAACATTATAACAAGTTTTAAAACTTATGATTAACGTGTGGTCTGATCTGTTGATGCTGTTATAACCAGCAGAAATTCTCTGCTTACAATATGGTGACAGGGTCCAATCCAATTAAATTGAATAGGTTGAAGTGGTGAAGAAACCTCTTGACAAATAAGGCCAAGAACACATCACTGGAAAACAGAACCTAACTGAAGAGATCTTCATGCCAACAAGAAATTCTCTTCACACTGTTTGACCTCAGACCTCAGTACACACACACACACACACACACACACACACACACACAAACAAAATGCCTCTAAAGACTCTAAATGCTGCAAAATGAGATCCAAGGGGCACTGATGGAAAGGAAATTAAAAAAAAAGATAGCTAAGATGCATGAAATGATTAATAAGGAATCAAAGAAATTTGACAAGCTCAACGATGACACAGCTCAAAAGATAGTGGAACTAACAAAGTAACCAATGTGGATATAAAAGAAACAAAAATTTAGGAGAGCCAACCAAAACTGTTCAAAACATGAATGACAAATTTACCGAAGAAACAGATTCCATGAAAAGGTGCCAAACAGAAACCCTGGAGACATAGAGTTCTACTGAATATATAAATAGTAGAAATGACCAATGTGAGGATAGAGTCTCACAAGTCAAGGACAAAATGGAACCACGTGATGATGTACTCAGAGAAACCTTAACAAGTTCATGATGGGGCTATAATTTGTATGTATCACTGCCAAGTGACTCTGATTTGAATTTCATCTTCTGATGTTACATAGCTTATCACAAGGGGTTCAAGCCACCCAGTGGGACAACCATGCATGTACCACTGCTGGTTTAAGCTGGCAGGAACATGTTAAAAATGATAAGAGAGATGGCGGATGAGTAAGAAGCATGCAGAGAAACTCTCTAAAAGTTGCCATTGGACTACGGGAATATAGTGACCAGGAGAGCGCAGGAGGGGGGCAGATGCCTCCCCGGGACCCAGAAAAGTTCTGAAGTGCAGTTTAGGACCCCCAGCACCAGTGAAGGGTACTTTTCAACAAAGAAGGAGCAGACCCCGCGCGCGCGTGCACCTTCTACCATCCCAGGAATCACGGCGCGACAGAAGCTCAAAGCTGCGGACACACGGTGACAGCTGGCGCCCAGGGAGCCCCCACAGAGGATCACGAGACAGCGGCGGGGCAGGGGAGCAGCAGAGAACTGCGCTGGCCGGCGGTGAGTGAGTGTCTCTCAGCCACAGCTGTCCCGCGCCAGAGAGCGACTGGCCGGGCGCCATTGTGGGGGGTGCGGCGAAACTCAGAGCGGCGAAAACAGCTATGGGAACTCGTGCTCCGGACAGGGCAGCGCGGTGCCTCTCAGCCCCACGAAAGTGCGCTGAGGGCGGCGGGTGAACGAGACTGGTCTCTCAGCCACACCTGTCCTGCGCCAGAGAGCGACTGGCCCGGCGCCATTGTGGGGGGTGCGGTGAAAATCAGAGCTGCGCGAAAGCAGTGCGCTGACAGCGGCGGGGGAAGGAGACCGCTCTCCGCCTGAACGTCCACGCTCTGCTCACCGCCCCGCCAGAGGGCCACTCCTGGCTCGCTGGGACGGACCTGCACGGAACAGGACTCTGTCATCACACGATGCCTGCCTACAGCAGAGTCAACACCTGGAACTGATTATTTTTATTTTTTTATTTTTTTTTTATTTTTTTTTTTCTCTCTCATTAGTTTTTTGTTCTGGTGAAGGGATTTTTATTTTTGTTTTTATTTTTGGTTTTTTTTTAATTTTTTTCTTTTGTGGGGTTTTATTTCTGTTTTATCTGTTTGCTTTGTTGTTTTTGTCTCCATTTTTGTTTCTGTTTGTCTATTTGCTCTTTCCTTCATTATTCTCTCTGGCTTTTATATGAATGTAAACAGCGCCTCTAACCTCTTTGTGATTGTGGTTGTGATCTGTTCTTCCTTTTATCCTTTCCTTCTCTTTTTCCCACCAGTCCTCTGCACCAGTGTCCAAATGTTAGTGGGATTCCTCTTGGTCCTCTAACCTTACATCTAATTCCTTCCTCTTCTCACAATACTCTATTTCCTCCTTAACTCATTTTAAATTTAAACTCCTGAGGGGAAAAATTGACATACTAAGGACTTGTATACTGCATATAATTTTTCTGGTGTGTTTTAGATTTTGTTATATAACCGCAACTCTACTTTATACAGCTAAAAGTGGTAAATAACTGGTTAGCTCAGTCTGTCATTTTCTAGGCTGTGTTTGATGCTTCAGTTACCATTATAGCCAAATGTGAAATAATTGTTCTAAACATCTTTCCTTCCTGATATTTCATGATTGATATTGACTAAGGGACACAGAAAATACAGTGGCACAGAACCAAAGAATCAAGGACTGGGCCAAACAGGTAGCAACTTCTCACATCCAACGAATTGAAGAGGTAGGATCTGGCAGAAAGCTCAAAACCCAAAAGCAAGCTCCACTTGGAAGATACTGCAGAAAAGTAGTCATCTTCTAAGGATCTTGAACACTAGCAACAAAGTAACCTATCATAGGTAATTTACAAACATCACCCCAGGAATTAAAGAAAGAAAAGATGAGACGACACTTAAACAAGATGCAACCCCACACATCCAATTCACCAAAGGCAAACCTAGGGGGCAACGAGGTGGGACAATCCGAAAGCCACCCACCTGGCATATCTGAAGGGGTAACAACAAAACAATTGAATGAGGCTCTGGAAAAAATTAAAACAGAAATAATTTCACAGATAACTGCAGAGATAATGTCCAAAATGAAGACTATGCTTAAGGACACTATAGCTGATACAGACAAAAAAATAGATGAGCTTAAGAAAACTATAGAAACCATGAATGCTCAGCATAGGAAAGAAATGGAATCCATAAAGCAGATTCAAGCAGATATCCAAGAGAACAAAAATTCCATTGAAAGTATTTGTAGCAGATTAAGCCAATGTGAGGACAGGATCTCAGATATAGAAGACAGGCTTGCAATTAGTGATCATGAAAAGAAAGAATTCTTAAAAACAGCAAGGGACCATGAAAAATCAATTCAGCAGCTGCTAGATGACTCAAAGATAAACAACTTAAGAATAATTGGAATAAATGAAAAAGCAGGAGATAGCATCAATGACATTAAAACCTTGTTCAAAGATATTATCAGGGAGAACTTTCCTGGAAGAGAAAAAGAATTTGACCCCCCAATAAGTGAAGCTTTTAGAACACCAACTAGACATGATCAAAAAAAAACTTCAACCAGACATATCATAGTCAAGATCCCAGAAATTCAACAGAAGGGCAGAATCTTAAAAGCTGTTAGGGAGAAAAGACAAATCACCTATGAAGGAAAACCCATCAGAATCACAGCTGACTTTTCAGCACAAACCTTCAAGTCAAGAAGAGCTTGGAATGACGTATTTCAAGCTCTAAAGGAAAATAATTTTCAACCCAGATTGATGTACCCTGCAAAACTATCTTTCAAAATTGATGGAGAAATAAAATACTTTCATGACAAAGAACATCTAAGAAAATTTATGACCACCAAACCAGCACTCCAAAATGTTCTGAAAGACATTCTAGAAAGAGATAGGAACCCCAACAGAAGGAATCCACCAGGCAGGGCAGATAATTAAATAGCAGGAAAGGGGAAAAAAAAAGAGTGGGAACCAACAACAGGAAAATATCATGACAAGTATAAGTCAATACATATCAGTTTTAACCATCAATGTTAACAGTCTCAATTCACCAATCAAAAGGCACAGACTGGCAAAATGGATCAAGAAGCAAGATCCAACAATATGCTGTATACAAGAAACACATTTAATTCAGAAAGAAATTCATAGACTGAAAGTCAAAGGATGGAAAACAATACTCCATGCCACAGGAACCCAGAAAAAAGCAGGGGTAGCTATTCTTTTTGCAGACAAAGTGAATTTCAAGCCAAGAATGATTCAGATAGATAAAGACGGTCATTACATCCTTGTAAAGGGAACAATCCAAGAGGAAGAGATAACGATCATAAATATATATGCATCAAATACCAATGCACCAAACTATATAAAACAAGTACTAAAGGACATGAAAAATCAAATAAGCACTAATACAATTATATTGGGAGATCTTGATACTCCACTGTCAAAAAAAGACAGATCAACTAGACAGAAAATCAATAATGAAATAATAGAACTGAACCAAACTTTGGAACAAATGGACTTAGTAGATGTCTACAGAGTGTTCCACCCCACAACATCAGAATACACATTCTTCTCAGCTGCACATGGGACGTTCTCCAAAATAGACCACATACTAGCTCATAAAACCTGCTTAAGTAAATGCAAAGGAATTGAAATTATCCCATGCATATTATCGGACCATAGTGCAATGAAATTGGAAATCAATGGCAAAAGAAATCACAAATACTCCCTAAACACATGGAAATTAAACAGCACCCTCCTGAACAACCAATGGGTCACAGATGAAATTAAAGAAGAAATTAGACAATTTCTACAACTGAATGATTATGACAGTACAACATACCGGAACTTATGGGATACAATGAAAGCAGTCCTAAGAGGGAAATTTATAGCATTAAATACTTATATTAGGAAAATAGAGCAAGCGCAAATAAACAACTTAATGGCGAACCTCGAACTTCTAGAAAAAGAAGAGCAGGTTAAGCCAAAAGCCCGTACAAGGGAGGAAATTACAAAGATCAGAGCAGAAATTAATGTATTGGAGACTAAAAAAACAATACAAAGAATCAATGAAGCAAAAAGTTGGTTCTTTGAAAGAATAAATAAGATTGACAAACCCTTATCCAACCTTATTAAAAAAAGAAAAGAAAAGACTCAAATCCATGCAATTGAAAATGAAAAGTGTGATATCACGACGGACCCTGCAGAAATCCAGAAGATCATCTATACCTATTTTAAAAATCTATATTCTACTAAGATGGAAAATGCAGAAGAAATGGACAGATTCCTAGATTCGTATGAATTACCAAAGCTGAATCAAGAAGATTTAAAAATCCTAAATAAACCAATATCAACCAATGAAATTGAAGATGTAATTAAAAACCTCCCAACAAAGAAAAGCCCAGGCCCTGATGGATTCACTGCCGAATTCTACAAGAAATTTAGAGAAGACCTAACGCCACTACTTCTCAAACTTTTTAATGAAATTGAAAGAGAAGCAATACTCCCAAATTCATTCCTGGAAGCAAGCATTACCCTGATACCAAAACCAGAGAAGGACCCAACTAAGAAAGAGAACTACAGGCCAATCTCCCTAATGAACATAGATGCAAAAATCCTTAATAAGATACTGGCAAACAGAATCCAACAAATCATCAAGAAGATTATACACCATGACCAAGTTGGATTCATCCCAGGGATGCAGGGATGGTTCAACATACGTAAATCAATAAATGTAATACAGCATATTAACAGAACCAAAGACAAAAATCACATGATCATCTCAATAGATGCAGAAAAAGCTTTTGACAAAGTCCAGCAACTTTTCATGATAAAAACCCTACAGAAAATTGGAATAGAGGGTCTTTATCTCAACCTGGTAAAAGCTATCTATGACAAACCAACAGCCAATATTATACTAAATGGACAAAAACTGAAAGCCTTCCCTCTAAAATCAGGAACAAGACAAGGATGTCCACTGTCCCCACTCTTATTCAACATAGTTCTGGAAACTTTAGCCAGAGCAATTAGACAAGAGAAAGAAGTAAAGGGAATAATGATTGGAAAGGAAGAAGTTAAATTATCATTATTTGCAGATGACATGATACTCTACACAGAAGACCCCAAAAACTCCACTAAAAAACTGCTAGATTTAATAAGCAAATTCAGTAGTGTAGCTGGATACAAAGTCAATACTCAAAAGTCAATAGCCTTCCTGTACACAAATAACAAACTTACTGAAAGAGAAATTAGGGAAACAATACCTTTCACAATAACATCCAAAAAAATGAAATACCTAGGAATCAACCTCACGAAGGATGTAAAAGACCTCTATACTGAAAACTACAGTACTCTGAAAAAGGAGATTGAAGAGGATATCAGAAAATGGAAAGATATCCCTTGCTCCTGGATAGGAAGAACCAATATAGTGAAAATGGCCATACTTCCAAAATTGTTATACAGATTTAATGCAATTCCAATCAAAATTCCAACAGCATATCTCACAGAATTAGAGAAAACAATCCTAAAATTCATTTGGAATCAGAAGAGACCTAGAACAGCAAAGGCAATTCTGGGCAACAAAGGCAAGGCAGGGGGCATCACAATCCCCGACTTGAAATTATACTATAAAGCTACTGTGATAAAAACAGTGTGGTACTGGCAAAAAAACAGACCTGAAGATCAATGGAACAGATTAGAAGATGCTGAAACAACCCCAGACATACTAAGTCACCTTATCTTTGACAAAGGTGCCAAACACATTCGCTGGAAGAAAGATAGCCTCTTTAATAAATGGTGCTGGAAAAACTGGCTCTACACATGCCGAAGATTAAAACTAGATCCATATCTTTCACCATGCACTAAACTAAATTCAAAATGGATCAGAGATCTAAATATTAAAACAGAAACATTAAATCTGCTGGAAGGTAGGATAGGTAAAACCCTTGGAGACATTGGTGTAGGCAAAGACTTTCTGAATAAAAACTCAACCGCACGGGAACTATCCCAAAGAATCAATAACTGGGATCTCATCTTATTAAAAAGCTTTTGCACAGCAAGAGAAACCACCAACAGAGTGAAGAGACAACCCACAATGTGGGAAAAAATGTTTGCCAGCTGTTCCTCAGACAAAGGATTACTATTGAGAACATATAAAGAACTCAAAAAAATCAGACCTCCGAAATTTAAAGACCCACTCCAAAAATGGGCATCTGAGATGAATACACATTTCTCAGATGAAGAAATACTAATGGCAAACAAATATACAAAAAAATGTGCAACATCACTAGTCACTCGAGAGATGCAAATTAAAACAACACTGAGATACCATCTCACCCCAGAAAGAATGGCTACTATAAAGAAATCAACTAATAACAAATGCTGGAGGGGCTGTGGGGAAAAAGGAACCCTTCTTCACTCTTGGTGGGAGTGTTGACTGGTACAGCCACTGTGGAAGTCAGTGTGGAGATTCCTCAGAAAACTAGGGTTGGAGGTCCCATTTGACCCAGCTATTCCCCTTCTGGGCATCTTCCCAGAAGAATTAAAAACATCGTACCACAGCGATATATGTGCACCCATGTTTATAGCAGCACAATTTGTAATAGCCAGATCTTGGAAACAACCCAAATGCCCATCAACTGAGGAATGGATAAGAAAGATGTGGTATTTTTATACAATGGAGTACTATTCAGCCATAAAGAAGGATAAACTGGAGACTTTTATAGGTAAATGGGTGCAACTCGAGAAAATACTCATAAGTGAAATAAACCAGAAGCACATGTGTAAGCATCGTATTATCTCTCTAGTATGAGAAACTGAAAGAGTAAATAAGATCCAAAATGTACAATAGATATGGTGAATCAAAAAGAAACTGGTCAAAAGGAAAGAGAGACTGGAATAGGGAAAAGAAAGAAGGGAAAGGGAAAAAAAATTGTGTATATATATATATATATGATGGTTAAGATAGATACACTACCATTTTTACTTAGTTCATTGAAGAGTAAGGTTTGTGCCAATAACGTTTGGACAATTGAATGCTAATGTCTGGTGTCCTGAATAACTAACTTAAAGATAGTAATACGTAATGTATTAACCATTGTTACCCTCCTATTATGTTGTTTTGAAAATTTGTTCTTCTTTTGATTTGTTTTGTTTTTTCTTCTCTTTAAAATAAAAAAAAAAAAAAAGAAAATGGAAAGATATCCCTTGCTCTTGGATAGGAAGAACCAATATAGTGAAAATGGCCATACTTCCAAAATTGTTGTACAGATTTAATGCAATTCCAATCAAAATTCCAACAGCATATCTCACAGAATTAGAGAAAACAATCCTAAAATTCATTTGGAATCAGAAGAGACCTAGAATAGCAAAGGCAATTCTGGGCAACAAAGGCAAGGCAGGGTGCATCACAATCCCCGACTTGAAATTGTACTATAAAGCTACTGTGATAAAAACAGTGTGGTACTGGCAAAAAAACAGACCTGAAGATCAATGGAACAGATTAGAAGATGCTGAAACAACCCCAGACATACTAAGCCACCTTATCTTTGACAAAGGTGCCAAACACATTCCGTGGAAGAAAGATAGCCTCTTTAATAAATGGTGCTGGAAAAACTGGCTCTACACATGCTGAAGATTAAAACTAGACCCATATCTTTCACCATGCACTAAACTAAATTCAAAATGGATCAGAGATCTAAATATTAAAACAGAAACATTAAATCTGCTGGAAGGTAGGATAGGTAAATCCCTTGAAGACATTGGTGTAGGCAAAGACTTTATGAATAAAAACTCAACCGCACGGGAACTATCCCAAAGAATCAATAACTGGGATCTCATCTTATTAAAAAGCTTTTGCACAGCAAGAGAAACCACCAACAGAGTGAAAAGACAACCCACAACGTGGGAAAAAAAGTTTGCCAGCTGTTCCTCAGACAAAGGATTACTATTGAGAACATATAAAGAACTCAAAAAAATCAGACCTCCGAAATTTAAAGACCCACTCCAAAAATGGGCATCTGAGATGAATACACATTTCTCAGATGAAGAAATACTAATGGCAAATAAACATACAAAAAAATGTGCAACATCACTAGTCATTCGAGAGATGCAAATTAAAACAACACTGAGATACCATCTCACCCCAGAAAGAATGGCTACTATAAAGAAATCAACTAATAACAAATGCTGGAGGGGCTGTGGGGAAAAAGGAACCCTTCTTCACTCTTGGTGGGAGTGTCGACTGGTACAGCCACTGTGGAAGTCAGTGTGGAGATTCCTCAAAAAACTAGGGTTGGAGGTCCCATTTGACCCAGCTATTCCCCTTCTGGGCATCTTCCCAGAAGAATTAAAAACATCGTACCACAGCGATATATGTGCACCCATGTTTATAGCAGCACAATTTGTAATAGCCAGATCTTGGAAACAACCCAAATGCCCATCAACTGAGGAATGGATAAGAAAGATGTGGTATTTTTATACAATGGAGTACTATTCAGCCATAAAGAAGGATAAACTGGAGACTTTTATAGGTAAATGGATGCAACTCGAGAAAATACTCATAAGTGAAATAAACCAGACGCACATGTGTAAGCATCGTATTGTCTCACTAGTATGAGAAACTGAAAGAGTAAATAAGATCCAAAATGTACAATAGACACGGTGAATCAAAAAGAAACTGGTCAATAAGAAAGAGAGACTGGAATGGGGAAAAGAAAGAAGGGAAAGGGAAAAAAAACTGTATATGTATATAAGATGGTTAAGATAGATACACTACCAGTTTTACTTAGTTCATTGAAGAGTAAGGTTTGAGCCAATAATGTTTGGACAATTGAATGCTAATGTCTGGTATCCTGAATAACTAACTTAAGGATAATAATACGTAATGCAATGACCATTGTTACCCTCATATTATGTTGTTTTGAAAATTTGTTCTTTTTTTGATTTGTTTTGTTTTTTCTTCTCTTTAAAATAAAAAAAAATGATAAGAGAGCAAGACAATTCATCCAACAGCTACTAGGTGACACTAAGAAAATTAACCTAATGCTACTTGGTGATAGGAATTTTTAAAAATTTTTAAGAATTTTAAAAAATCTGTTTACAGAAAACTTTCCAAGCATGGGGAAAGAACTCAACATACAAGTAAAGAAGGCTTACAGAATACCAAATAACTACAATTTAAAAAGAACCCATGACACATCATAGTCAAAATCCCAGAAGTCCAACACAAGGACAGAATTTTAAAAACTGTCAGAGAAAAGCAAAAATTCACTTATAAAGGTAAATCCATTAGGATTCCGGCAGACTTTTCAACACAAAACATAAAGGCCAGGAGAGCTTAGAGTGAACTGTTTCAAGAACTAAAAGAAGACAGTGTCCAACTCAGACTTCCTGGAAACTATCATTCAAAATTGATGGAGAAATAAGGACATTTCATGACAAAAAAATAATTAAGAAATTCATGAACACCAAACCAACACTCCAAAAATTACTCAAGAATATCCTAGAGGGGCCGGTGAGATAGCTCAGTGGCATAAGTACCTGCTTGGCAAGCGCAAAGTCCTGAGTTCGACTCCCAGAACCCACATAAAGGAGAAACAAAAGGGCCAGTGATATCGCTCAGCAGCACAAGCGCTTGCTGGCAAGTGCGAGGTCCTGAGGTCGACTCTTGGTACCCACATAAAAAAAAAAAAAAAAAAAAAAAGAATGTCCTAGAAAGAGGCAATAAATCTATCAAAGCCAAACAGTCGAATGCAATGAATACATCCAGCAAAGCAAATAGTTAAATAAAAAGGGAAAAATAAAGGAATCTGCAACAGAAAAAGAACACAATGGCAGTAATAATTCAGTCAATATCTTTCAGTAATAATTCTCAATGTAATTGTCTCAACCCCCCAGTTAAGACACAGATTGGTAGACTAAATCACAAAACCAAATCCAATGGTTTGTTGCATTCAAGAGAATCATAGACTAAAAACCAAAGAATGGAAAACAATATTCCATGTATAAGGACCCCAAAAGCAAGCAGGGGTAGCAATTCTACTCTCAAAGTAAAGTTCAAGCTAAAACTGATCAGAATAAGCAAAGAATGTCACTACATATCAGTTAAGGAAACAATTCAACAGGAAGAAATAACAATTGTAAATATATATGCACCAAAAGTCAGTGCACCCAACCTCATAAAACAAACAGTACTGAAAATGAACGATCAAATTAACACCAAGACTATAAAAATAGGTGATCTCAATACCCCACTTTCACAAGACAATCAACTAAACAAAGAAGTTAACAAATCAGAGCTGGACCACACCTATAAACAAATGAACTTAATAGATAGTGTGGAGGATTGACAACTGGCGGGGGGCAACTTGTAACACCCAGCTGAATTGAATCAGCATGGTGCTGGGTGTGGAGGGCCCACATGAGGACAACAACGTAAAAAGGACAACTGGAGAGGAAGAGTTGATGTTGTTGGTTCTCCCTGAGGAGCTTGTCACACTGGCTTTCCTGATAGGAACTTGGCTGTTCTCATCACTGGAGGAGCTCGGGACCTCATTGTCACTTAGGATGACTGTGATACTTTTCAGGGGAGCTCTGGTCCTTACTTTGAGTGTCACTTCCTCGCTCTGGTGCAGATCCCTCAGCCTCTAGCACAGATCCTTCATCCCGCTGGCACAGACTTTCTAGTTTCCACCACTGACCTTTGGGCCTTCCCGGCACAGATCCATGAAATAGACTTGCATGAGACATTGCTGTGGGCTCTGGGCCTCCAGCTGGACTCAGGGGGGCATTTCCATGGGCTCTAGGTCTTCAGCTGGATTCATGCAGGACACTGCTGTGGAATCCAGGCCCTCAGCTGGATTCTTTGCATCTTTAGTGTGTGGACAGATTTCCTGCACTCTTTTGTATATGACTCTTTGGGTCACCATTATAAAATAATCCTATAAATTTTGCATCCTGTATTAAATTTTTTCTTTGCAACAGGTAGCTACAGAGTATTCTCTGTACACATATTCTTTTCAGAAGCTCATCGAACTTTCTCTAAAACAGACCACATATTAGCCCATATAGCTTGCTTAAATGATTACAAAATAATCAAAATCATCCCATGTATACTATCAGTTCACAGAGTATTGAAACTAGAAATCAATTGCAAAAGAAACCACAGAAATTTTACAAATATCAGGAAATGAAACAACACCCTCCTGAACATGCAATGGGTCACAGAAGAAATCGAAGAAGAACAATTTCTAGATTCAAACAATAATGCCAACACAACAGCCAGAATCTATGGGACACAATGAAAGCAGTCCTAAGAAAGAAGTTTATTACTGTAAATGTCCACATTATAAAAGCAGAGTGAGCCCAAATAAATTACTAATAATGCACCTCAAGTCCTAGAAAAACAAAAACCATTTATATCCAAACCTAGTACAAAGCAGGAAATCATAAATATCAGAATAGAAATTAACAAAATTAAAACTAATTAAAAAAATAAAAATCAATGGATCAAAGAACTGGATCTTTGAAAGAAAAAACAAAATTGACAAACTCTTAGCCACTTTTACCATAAAAAGAAAAATAAAGACCCACATCAATGCAATTAGAAATAAGAAAGGCAAAATCACGACAGACACCACCAAAATGTGTGGTCATGAGTAACTATGATGAAAAATAATACTGCAACTAATTGAAAAATCTTGAAGAAATGTACAGATTCCTACCACATATGAATTACCAAAATTGAACCAAGATGGTGTTAAAATGTTGCACAATCCAATAAAAGGCAATGCAATTGAGGCAGTAATACAAAAACCCTCCCAACTAAAAAAAGTGCAGCAGGACTTGATAGATTTACTGCTGAATTCAAGACCTTCAGGGAAGATATAATGCCAAGTCTTCTTAAACTCTTTAATGGAATTGAAATGGAAGGAGTACTTCCAAATTCATTTCTGGAAGCTAGCATTACCCTGACTCCAAAACCAGGCAAGGACCCAACCAAAAAAGAAAACTAGGAGTGAATCTATTCAGTGAACATAGTTGCAAAAATCCTCGACAAGATACTGACAAACAGAATGCAAAAATTCATCGAAAAGATCATATATCGTGACCAAGTAGTTTTTAGCACAGGTATGCAAGGATGGTTCAAAATCTGCAAATCAAAAAATGTAATACATCACATAAACAGAAACAGGAATAAAAATCATATGATCATCTCAATATATGCAGAAAAAGCTTTTGACAAAATCCAACATTTATTCATAATTTAAAAAAAACCTGAAGAACATAGGTATAGAAGGTATAGAAGGGTCCAGGATGGGCATAGTTGTAAACACCTGTAATCTCAGCACTTGGGAGGCTGAGGTAGGAGGATCACTGCAAGTTCGAGGCCAGCCTAGGCTACATAGTGACTTCAAGGCCAGTCTGAACTACATAGCAAGAACCTGTCTCAAAAAAAAAAAAAAAAAGGAAAGGCCTTATCTCAATCTGATAAAACCTACTGCCAACATCATACTAAATCAGAAAAGCTGGAAGCTTTCCCTCTAAAATCAGGAACAAGACAAGGATGTTTACTATCACCAGTCCTGTTTAATATAGTTCTTAAAACTATCTAGAGCTTCAGACAAGAGAAAGAAATTAAAAGGGATAGATAATAGGAAAGGAAGAGATCAAATTATCATTATTTGCAAATGAAGACCCAAAAGAATGCCACCAAAGAGTCCTTAATAACCAAACTAATAACCAAGGATTAATAAGCAAGTTATTTATGTAGAAGAATACAAAATCAACACACAGGGGGCTGGGGATTTAGCTCAGTGGCACAGCACCTGCCTGGCAAGCATGAGGTCCTGAGTTCAATTCCCGGTACCCCCCCAAAAGAAATCAACACACAAAAGTCAAAACCATTTCTGTATACTAATAATGAACCCATCAAGAAATAAATTAGGGAAACAACATTCACAATAGAATCAATAAAAATTAAATAGTTAGAAATTAACCAAGGATGTGAAAGACTTCTATAGTAAAATTTCAATACTCTGAAAAAGGTGATTAAAAAGACATCAGAAAATACAAAGATATCCCCTGTTCCTGGATAGGCAGAACTAATATTGTGAAAATGGCCATACTCCAAAACTGACATATAGATTAATTCAATCCCAATGAAAGTACCAATAATATTTCTCACAGAACTAGAGAAAACAATCCTAAAACTCATATGGAATCAGAGAGACCCAGAATAACAAGAGAAATCCTGGGCAGTAAGAGCAAAACAGAAAATATCACAATCCCAGATTTCCAGTTATATTACAAAGCTACAGTGATTAAAACAGCATGGTACCAGTGCAAAAACAGACATGTAAATCAAGGTAACAGAAGAGAGAATGCAAAGAAAACACTAGACATATTAACCATCTGATCTTTGACAAAGGGGCCAAAAACATATACTGAGGAAAGCTTATTTAACAAATGGTGCTTGGGAACTGGCTAGTCACATGCAGAAGATTGAATCTAGCCCTTTCTCACCATGTACTAAACTCAAATCAAAATGGATCAAAGATCTAAATATTAAAACAGAAATACTTAACCATAGAAAACAAGGAGATAAATCTTTACCGAATGAGGTGATCAGGAGATGGAGGGAGGAGTACGGAGGGGAGAAGAAAGGGACTAAAAAGAATTAAGATGTGTTATGTAAGCATAACGATTACCCACAATGAATGTAAGTATTAGATACTGTAAACATGAACTAATAAAAATAAATAAAATCACCTTTGTACTTTAGGTCTCCATAGATATATATATATATATATATATCCATATATATATGGAAAAACCTGGCAGGCACCACAGTAACTCTTGTTATCAAAGTCAACTTCACTAGAAATTGACAAATCTACATCATGTGCCTCCCGTATGATACACAGTTATTTCCATGTCATATTCCTGCCAAAAGAGCATAACCTGTGCTAAAGAAAATTCATAGGAGGTTATTGGTTTGAACCGAGCACCTGCAACAGACCCCACAAACCAAACCAAAATGGAATCCTTCATGCTAGAGTTTCATGTCACCAAACCAAAACTACGTTGTTTAACTGACCTTCCAAGAAATGAGGAGAGTGAGACATAATAGTTAAATATCCCCCAAAAACCAGTTTTTGTTTTTATTAAGACTTAATAAAGGGCCGGTGAGATGGCTCAGCGGCTTAAGCGCCTGCCCGGCAAGCGCGAGGGCCTGAGTTCGACTCCCGGATCCCACATACGAAAAAGGGGCCGGTGATATCGCTCAGCGGCACGGGCGCCTGCTGGCGCGCAAGGTCCTGAGGTCAACCCCCCGGTACCCACAAAAAAAAAAAAAAAAGACTTAATAAAGTCCCTTGTTTTAACCTTAAATAAGAAGATGACTTTGAAATGATCATTCTACTTTTCATTCCCTGTTTCTGCTGTCCTTGGCCCTTTTCCATTTATAATGCACTCTTCCTCTCTCACCTCATCAGGTTATTCATTTCACTTTATAGAATGAGTTGTTGTCCAGTTTTAGAATCACAAATATATGCCAACTAAGATCTTTAAATTAGTTGTAATTTTGTCTTTTGACATCTGACCATAACCTTGAAAAAACAGCATGCAAATTAAAACCAAGAAACATTTTGTAAAATAAGTAGCACATCTTTTTAAAATATATGTGACAGTCATGAAATAGAAGGACAAACTGAGAAAGTTAAAATATTTCAGGAGACTTAAGATTCATGATAATTGAATGTGGTACTATATAACTGGTGAAATCTAAATGAAGTCTGTAAATTAGATAATATTGTATCAGCATTAATGTCTCACTTTTATCATTTTAGTGGAGTTATAGGAATGAACTCCTTGTTTTCAGGAAACACCAAAATATTTAGGGGTAAAAATATCATTTCTGCAACTTACTCCCAAATTATATAAGCATATATATTTAATTCTACATATATACCTGTATTGTAGGAATAGAAGCTAAGAAATTACATTACTTGGATTCTTTTGCCAGCCAAGATCTGCATTAGATTTTACAAATGGGAGACACTTGTGTGAGACTGGAAGGCAGAAAAAAAGATAAAAAGCTATTTAATTTCTCTTCTGGCTCTGGCAGTTGTGGTGCAGCTAAGCCTGGCCCCCTACAGTGATAGCCCAGTATCCCCAAATCCTTCAGTAATAATGAACTTCTTGCTGCTTCTAATCTCATGTAAAATACCCCTCCCTGTTTTCAACATTAGTCCTTTCAGTAATTTGCAATATTTTTTCTTAAAATACTTAAATTTGGATTCTGTTTTCCTGTATGATGTACAACCAAGATGTCATCCACGTAAAAGTCAGTGAGCAGATGTTGCCAGTCATGAAAAGATCTCCAAGGAGACAATACCCATAAGTCCATCCAGAAAAAAATGACTGCAAATTTCAGCCAAATAAGAGTTGAATAAAAACTAAAGGACTTGGAAAGGAATAAAATTAAAAATGGATAATTTATAATATATTAAAGAGACAGGGAATGTTGTAGGACATCCCAAGTATAGTAAAGTAGTTCAGGCAGGCTTTCCTGACAGAGTGACAAACCAAACAGAAAACTTCAAAGAAAGAAGCCAACAGCTAGATGTGGTGGCACACGCCTGTAACCCCAGCACTTGGGAGGCTGAGGCAGGAGAATCACCGAGAGTTCAAGGCTGTCCTGCACTACACTACATAGTGAGACCCTGTCTCAAAAAAAAAAAGTGAGCTACGTGGATATATGGGTGATGAGTTTTTAAGTTAGTTTATAAGTAAATGTCAGAGAGCGTTTGTCCTTCTGCTGTCTTACTGTTGAACTAAATGATTCTGGAATTTTACCACCTGATGGCAGCACACTCTACAGGAAAACTAAGGAGAGCCTATCTGGTGCTAAAACTGTTAGCCTGAAGTTGTAAAGAGAGGCAAACATCACAGATGGATAGAAAAGTCCTGTGGTGTCTCTGACCTCTGAATCTTAACTTATGAAATACTTTGTTGGACTTTCTGATTTCACTAGAAAAAAATACAAAACAACAACAACATAAACAAGTGTTATCTCTTGCTTATGGTTTTTACAACTTCTAAATTCTGTCCCTATATTGTAAATGGTAAAAAGATTAGATTTACTTTGCTAGCTTGTTACCTTTGCTTCTCCACCTCAAAACATATCTGCCTAATGTGGTTACCCTTGCATTAGAAGGATATGGGAGAGCCGGTGAGATAGCTCAGCAGCATAAGCGCCTGCCTGGCAGGCATGAGGTCCTGAGTTCGACTCCCAGTACCCACAAAAAAAAAAAAAAGAAGGATAGGGAGTCTTCCTCTTAGGCAGTCCAAAAGATTGCACAACCATTTGAAGACCAGCTGATTCTATAGTATCTCTTTGCTCTTATAAATATTTGCAGCTCTTGTCCTAGCAATGATTTTGGAGGATTTGCCAGTGTTTCCACTTCTAGACATGGTGTTTTTTGTGTTTTTTGTTTGTTTGTTTGTTTGTTTGTTTGTCTTTTTGAAACAAGTTTTCGCTATGCATTTTGGACTGGACTTGAACTCACTTTATAGCGCGGGCTGGCCTCAAACTTGCAGTGATCCCCCTGCCTCAGCCTCCCAAGTGCTGGGATTACAGGTGTGCACCACCACGTCTGGCAAGATGTGGTAACTTAATTGTACAATTAGACAAATATTTATAGTTAAGCTAAACTCTGTATGGGGTTACACACAGGACTTTGCCACTGTTTGTATTTCAGGTCAGAGCTTAGATGACAGCTTTACCATAGGGACTTCCTATGACCTCAGTCCTGGTGAGACTTCCTTTCTGTGTGCTCCCTTAGGCCCCACCCTCTCATTTATCACTCTGCCTTCTAACCACTTGTGTACTTGTCTCTTTTTACTTCTTGCTGGAAGGCTCTGTGAGAACAGGGACTATATCCATCTTGCTTGCTCATAACTGTATCCCTCCTCCTGGGCTCAGTACCTGGTACACGGTAAATACTGTGTGTTGTACAATTATATATATATATAAAGGGTTAGGGGGGAAAAAGAGAAATAGAAGAAGAGGAAGAGATTAGAAGTAAGGCTAGAGGACAAAGGAGGACCACACAAACTTTAGGAAACTGGTGCAGAAGACAAGAAGGAAAGAAAGAAGGAAGAAATAAAAGAAAGAACAAAACAGAACAACAACCACACAAACTAGACACCATGTTCACACTCATATAAAAACAAGATCAAACAATGAAGAAAATAAAGCTAACAAAACAACAACAACAACAGCAACAAAAGACAAGAGAGGAGAGAGAGAGAACAAAAGAAAAAAGAAAAAAAGTGTCCAGTTCAAGGTTTGTCTCTGCTGTCACTGTAAGGCAAAGTGTGGAGACAGAGTCCAGATCCATGTTGATTTATCCCAGCAAGCCAGCAGTAGCTTTATGACTGGGTAGTGGATAATCTCAGTGAGCCTGCACCTTTATTTCCCCTGAAGTTCAGGTGGGTTTCTGGCTGTAAGGCTGGAACCAGACCCGTTCAGCCTGCAGTAATCAGCACACCTTCTTGGGGCTTTAACTCAGCTGAGAGCCGCTAAATGGAGCCAGCAGTTGTTCTGAGTTTTGAGCTCAGTTAGCCCCTCTCCAAAATGGCTCCTGGCCAATCGCCCTGTCCCACTGGACAGCCAAATCTGCACCACTCACCAGCCAGTGCAGTCCGTAGCATCCACTGCTACATTGCACTTCTATATCTCCCTGTGGAGGCCTCTGGGTTGTCAGCAGTCAATGCGTGTCTACAGGTTTGAACTTCTCTTCCCACGCAGTGAGTACTGACTCAAGGAGAAAGCCCTGCCCACCACCTTCTTTGTTGAAGTTTCTCTGAAAATAAAACATAAATACTGTTTTTTAGAGTGATTTCTAAACAGAGCTTGTCTCTAATCCTAATGTAACAGAAATGTATATGATGATCAGTATTTAACAGTACGTTTTTTCATATGGTAGATTTCAAAGTGCAGAATAGCACGAAGTGGACAATCACAATTCAAAGAAAATACCACTAGTAAAAACAGAATGCTAGAAATAGAATGATGCCTTTTGTTTCCAAAAATTATCCATATACTAAAGTGATGCGAAAATAATAATAAAATCAAGAAATTTCATGGCAGACTATGGGGGGGGTGTTAAACTGTAATCCACTTGCAAGCCTCACCAGTGAGTACTCCCAGGGCAAGTGGGATTAACCTGGAAAAATTTCTCACTTGTTCTTTGTCTTTCATGAGATCTTTAAGGGTATAAATGTGTTATTTTGTAGTGTGTCCTTCAGTTAGAGTTTATCTGATGTTTCCTTGTGATTATATACATGCATTTTTGGCAGAAATGCCACAGAAGTGATGTTGTATCTTCCTCAGTGTATCATATCATGATGTCCATCCCATTACTGTGATATTTATAGCCACTTGAATAAAGTGAGTCCCAGGAAAAAAGTGGAAACTCAGCTTTTGTAAATAGGGAAGAGAAGAGAGGTTGAAGGGAGAGTAGGGGAATGGGGGGAAAAAAAGAATCAAGTTATATCATGTACAAATACAAATTCCATATGATGAATGTGATCATTATTATACCTAAAATGTACCAGTAAACTTAAATAATTAAAAAAAGAATAAAGTGATTCCCTGTCAGTAGTATCTTGTGAAGAGATATCTTTGACACTGTATAAATGTCCTGTTTCTCATCATGTTTTCACCAATTATTTTTAGCATCCATTGATGGAACAATTATAACTCATGGTTGTAAAGTGATAATTATTTAAATTTCATCATCTTACCTACATTTGTAAGTTGGAATTTTACTTTAGCAGTAATTCAGTTTTCAATGGGGGATTTTTTAAAATGTTACTATGATTTCTAATAGGAATTTTAAAAACATCTCCCTACTCCTCCTTTATGTATGATTGTTATGGCTCGTGTCTTGATGCCCCCCACAAAGCCTCATAAATTCATAGATGGGGCTTTACAGAGGTGATTGGATCTAGGGTGTGTGATGCTGGGATTAAGAGTATGTGATTACTAAATTAGTCCACTGATTGCTTTGGCATAGTTCTGGGTGTCGATAATGGGAAGGCCTACCGTGGGTATGGGTGGCACCACCCAAAGAGCCTGTAGCCTGGAAGGTATAAAAGGAAAAGACAGGCTGCTAGGGCTTTTGCTGCTTCCCTGCTTCGCTGTTTTGCAGGCTTCTGCTTGCCCTACCATGCCGTGAACTGTTTCTCCTCTGTGTTGCCCCTCTGTCATCTCACCCTGCCTTGGAGCCAGCCAGCCAACTTTGGACTAAAACCTCCTAAGCTGTGAGCTAAAATAAACCTTTCTTTCTTTTTTTGGTACCGGGAATCAAACTCACGACCTCGTGATTGCCAGGCATGAGGCTTGCCACTGAGCTATCTCCCTGGCCCAAACTTTTCTTTCTTTAACTCTGGATATTGGGTATTTTGTCTCAAAAATGAGAAAAATAAATAACTAAGGCAGAGTTTGGTAACAGGATTGGGGTCATTCCTGTGACTGTACTTGACTGAGTGGTTCAGGAGCTTTTGGAACTGGCTTGTGGGAAGAGTTTGGAAAGGTTTGGAGATGCTGGCTGAAGAAGTAGCCCTGGAATGCTTTCAGCTTCACTTGATGCGAAATTCTAGTCAGATCTCAGAAGACCAGAATGCCGATGGAAGTGTAGCAGATAGAGACCAGGCTTAGGAGGTTTCCACTGGGAAGAAGAACTGCATTGGCTTGGACTCCAGACCATGTGTGCTATGCTTTAGCAGAAAATGTGTCTGCATTTTGCTCCTTTCCAGAGACTTTGCTTGAGACCGAGATTAAGTGTGGTGGACTAATTAATCTTGTGGAAGAAATTTCAAGGTAGTCTTATGTTAAGGTGGTGGCACGGCTACTGTTGGGGAATTTTAGCCAGATTTATGTTAAGAATTAAGAGCAAAGAGCCAAGCAGAATGATTTAAAATGTTTTGAGTTTGATTAGAAAGAAAGCTTCAGGAAAGCTGTTGACTGCAAAGATAGAGCAGAGGAAAACTTGGTTGTTGAGAAGGAACAGGACAATAGAAAAGATGGCCTGAGGAAATCACAAGAACAAGCAGGACCCAGGGCTTTGCAGCCTCAACTTTGCAAAGGTGAAAGATTTTGCTTTGAGAAGAGAGTCCAAGGGTACTATGTTCCAGAATGGTGGCAGCCTAGAGAATTTGCTCTGTAATTTGTTCATAGTGCTCAGCAATTGAGGCACTCAACCTCTACAGCCAAGAGAGAAGAAAGCCTGCCTACTGCTCCAGTTGGCAGCAAATGCTGCCGTCATCCACATGGTGAAGATTTTAAGTGCATGCAGAATGGAAGAGTTGTAGGGTTAGAAAGTCTTCCACCCAGATTTTAGAAGAAGGTGTGGGGGGCCAGTGAATGTGCCCCTGAGAGGGCAGTGTGTGAAGCTATGAGTATGAAGCTAAAGTGCAGTAGAAACCCCAGAAGGTTGGAGAAGCCAGAAATGTGGACCATCTGAGGAAAGCTGCAAGGAGTGAGCAAAGCCAGCCTAAGAGAGAATCCATGAGAGTGAAAACCATCAGCAGTGCCATAGGGGCAAAATCACACAAGCCCTTTGGAGTTTACATCTTGTCCCAGATTGTCCCAGATGATGGACATGGAACTACGGGACTTAATGTTTGCCCTGGTGAATTTTAGATTTGCTTTGGTCTCATTCCTTCCTATCCCCCTATTTGTACCTTTTGGAATGGTAATGTTTATCTTGTGCCATTGTATGTTAGAAGAGTTTAGCTTTCTTTTCATTTGTACAGGGGCTCGCAGCTAAGAGTTTGCCTTAAATCTCAGAGGAGACTTTGGACTTGGACTTTTCAGCAATGCTGAAACTGTTAGGACTTTGACAACTCTTAGAGATGGACTAAATGCCTTTTGCATAAAGAGATGCACATGAGTCTTTTGGGGGCCAGGGGCAGAATGTTATGGCTTGTGTCTAGCTGTCCCCCCAAAGCTTCGTGCAGTCATAGGTAAGGCTTTTCAGAAATGGCTGGATCTAGGGTATGTCATGCTGGGATTAACTGTGTGATGCTGCGATTAAGAGTATGTGATTACTAAATTACTCCACTGCTTGCTTTGGCATAGTTGTGGGCATTAATAATGGGAAGGCCCACCCTGGATATGAGTGGCATCACCCAAAGTGCAGGTAGCCTGGAAGGGATAAAGTGAAAGGCAAGCTGCTGGGACTTCTGCTGCTCCACTACTTCTCTGTTTTGTAGCCTTCTTCATGCCTTCCCATGCCATGGACTGCTTCTCCGCTTCAATGCCCCTCTACAATGCCATTCTGCCATGCCACTCTGCCTTGGAGCCAGCCAACTTTGGACTGAAACCTCTAAAAATTGTGAGTCAAGATAAACCTTTCTTCCTTTAACATTGGGTGTTGGGTATTTTGTCTGAGCAATAAGAAAAGTAACTAAGAGAGTGATATATGTGCAAATTACTCTTTATTCATCTAATGGATTCCTGATGCATTATTTCCTGCTGCAAAGCCCTTGTAGACTTGCCTTAGTTGCTTCATTATTTAGGTGAATGCTCAGTAGTCCTATTTATGATATCCTATCAGGTCCCAGAAAACTGTGGGAGCTCTGAAAAGGACATTGGAACCAGAGAAACTGTGTTCAAATTGTGTCAGCTTCTTACTCCCCAACAAACTTTAAGCAAAATTTGAACCTTTCCCAGTATCATTTCTACTCCTGTCTGAGAGTAGAAACCATGTCTCCATTTGTCTTTGAAACCCCAGTTCAGTGTGTAGACAAGTAAATCTGCAGTCAGTTTCTGTTAAACTGTACTCTATCTCCTCTGTGCCACCATTAGTCCATTTTCTCTTCATTTATTTAAAGAAGTTCAACTTTTTAAATCTATCAAAAGATTCTTCTAAATCCCTTCTGGAACCACTCAGTTTTGGTTTATACCTATCTTTCTATACTCTAAGCTTTCCTAATTTTTGCATATATATGTTTCTACTTCTAAAAATATGGGTTTTCTTATTCATTCTGGGAAATTCTTTGTAGCCATATATAGATACTTTTCAGATTTCTTTCTGGCTACTTCCTGTTCTGTATTTCTACATTTTCATTAAACTCACATTTTGTCTCTTTTTTTTTTCAGAAATTAATACTGCTCTAAGGCAAGAACAAGTTTAATTTCTGTTTAGAAAGAAGTCAGTGTGGGTGTCTCCCTGTCCTCAGTCCAGTTCCAAACTTACCTTTTTTGTTGTTGTTACACAGAGGCAGAAGCAAAACTTCTTACACCTCAATTTCTACTCTTAACTTAGATTTAAAGTATACCTAAACTTATGTAGCAGTAAAAGTTGAACCAGAGGCAAGATTTCTGATCCCCAAGCTTAGAGGTTTGCTATTCAGGGCTTCCTTCATGTAAAATGGTCATGTCAGCCTTGTGGAATAAAACAGGAAAGCCTGAATAGCAGAGTTATTAGAGGCCTCAAGTCACATTTCCTACCCACAGCCACTCCTGTTCAGTCACAGCTGTATGACAGACCTCCGTGAGCTCACATTTATGCTGCCTGTATCCCACTGCAAGAGCAAACCTACAGACTGCCTTTGTACACAAGCTGAAGGAAGGGCTGTCTGTTCTGTGCACAAATAAAGTGGGGGAGGAGGACAGAGAATTAGCCTGTGGGAAATCTTCAACCAAAGGATGGGAATGGTGGACAAATGTCCCTCCCTCAAGAACAATACAAGATGACATTCTGTCTATTTCTTACAGATGCTTAACGGATAAACCACGGCCTCAATAATGGACATTTATTTTGACTTTTTGTTCTTTCTTTCTGTCTCTCCCTGACCTATCAAGTCTGTTCCCTGGAAACACTTCCCAAATAAACTATCTGCCTTCACATCTTTGTTCCACGCTCAAACTAAGCCACAAATTTATGCAACAAACATTTAGTAAATGACTATGCTGGCTACTGAGATAAAGATAAAATACTTGGTGCATTCCTGAAGTATATAACATGGAGACAAGTAAATAATTACCAAAAAATCCTCTACAATTACAATGTGTTATTCAAGTTGCTAAATTAGGGGCAAAGAAGCAATGTATGAAGACATAGGTGAGAGTCATTTAATGCATACTTGGGGGAGGTGTTTCCTGGAGGATATATTGCTTAAATTAATGGAATGTTGATCATATAATGACTTTGTATCATATAATTCAATGGTATAAAATTTGTAATACCTTCATATGCTATGTGTAGGAGTTATGCGCCGCCTGGTTTGGTATGCAGTACAGGACATGATTTTAGATATTACATAGCTGGACATTTAACTTTTTTGTAGTTATGAATGTCAATATGCACTAAAGTAAAAATAAGGACCACAATAAATTTGATTTCACAGAGTATAATGGAGTAGGATGAGGCTAAAAGTTTTACACAATTTGAAATTGTCTTAAAAATATCAAATGAATACCTGGGTGCAGACTGACAAAGATTGTGCAGGTAGTATGGATATTACTGAAGTGTTGGAAAATAGCGTTATAGCAGAATGATTGTCTAAAATAAAATTCCTGACTTCCAGAAACTTAACACAAACCCCTAAAACAGATCCATAGATAAGCGTGATGAATACTGTAATGAACTTAGAAGCCAAGTACACAATAAAGGTGGAAAAGTAGTGAAAAAGTGAAGGAGAGAATATCTGCCAGGAGAGCAATTGGAAGGCTATTGTTCTAGTCAGAGGAGAGGGAATTAGAGCAAATAAAGAAATCCAAGGAAGACAAGTTAATGTAACAGTTCATTGCTACTATCCCGTGAAAACCTTGCTATTGCAAGCAGTGAAGATAAAAACCTGTCCAACAAAGTCAAGAGCAGCGTTGTACACAGAGACATACACACCGGAGTAGGAGATTTGAATTGATCAGAAAGTATATGAGGAAGCACACTTTTATTTGGCTTCACTTAACATTGTTTTAATATTTGACCCATTTTTTCCCATTTGACTCAGAGGCTGGAGAAGAGCCAACGCACACTGCTACTTTTTCTGTTCCAGGCATGTTCTAAGTGTTTTAGGTTTATTGGCTCCCCTATTCTCATAAACCTATTTTTCAGATGAGGAAACTGAAACATAAGGAGGTAAAGTAACCTGTGCAACATAATGCATCTAGTAAGTGAAACAGTAAGGTTCAAACTCGGGCGTTCTGGATTTAAAATACCTTTTTTTTTTTTTTTTGAAAACACTACACCAGAATAAAAGGGCCAAGTGTACAACTCTAAAGCAGGTCACATTTCAGCGCTGGGTCGTGAAACAATCGCTGAGAATGGAAGCAGAAAACCTGGCTTTAGATCACAGTTTCTCCACCTATAAAATGGAGAGTTTGGTGTAAAGAGAGTGAAATAATGAATGTGAAAGTGAATTTCAAACCATGCAGCTGGCTCCACATAGTTTTTGAGAATATGAACACAAGAACCCGTGCAGTTTATCAGTCTGCACAGCTCTCAGCTACAGAGCAAGGCTCCGCCTCCCAGGAGCGGCAGGTGGGGCCGGCAGATCTTTGCGCATGCGGAAACCGCTGCCGGCGCCCACCTCTGACCAGGCTGAGAGTAGCTGCCGTTTCTGAGAGGTCGATTCGTAAGGAGGAGCCTGGCACGGTCCTCCTTTGCTCGCCCTTGTGCGGGTTCTTCTCGTACTTGAGCGGCGTCCAGAACATGGTCGGTTGTCGTTTAACTGCCTGACTTTCTTCAGAGCCTCCTGCTGTTGGCTCAATAGTAGGCTGTCGAAAGTGCCGGCCCCCGCGCCGGCGCCGGCAGCAGCCGGGTGGGAAGGCTCAAGATGGCGTGTCTGTTGGAGACCCCAATCCGCATGAGCGTCCTCTCGGTGAGTGACCCGCCGCGGCCGCTGTCCTGCGCGGAAGCCTTGCCCGGCCCGCAGCCTTCTCCCCGCTCGGCGCGGCTCCTGGGCACCACCCCCTCGGTGGCCTCCGGCGCAGACTTAGGAGGGAGGGTGGACGGCGGGAGAGACTGGACCCTGGCGGAGCCAGAGACGCCTCCAACTGCGGGAGCTCCCAGCGGTGCGGCTTCCAGGACCGCGTCCGGCGGGCGGGGTGCTTGGGCTTCGGGCACTTGGCCCAGTGGCGCGGCTTGGGCTTGGGCTTGGCCAAGCGTTTCACCCAGGCTGCTTTCAGCGATAACGCTTCTCCGGGGCCGAGCGCGCCGTCCGGAGAGGCTCTAGACTTGCCGCCGGCCTGGGAACGAGCTTCCGCCCAGCTCCCGGGCTTTGGCAAGAAGCGGTGCAGGCTCCTTGGCTCCCACGGCCTCAGCACTGCCTGGCCAGGTCTGTGCGTCTTCTGTCGCGTCCTGGCACCTGGGCACCGGCTAGCGTGCTCGCTTCTTGGCGACGGGATTTCATATCAGCTGCAGCTCTTCCTAGTGTACGTGGTGATTTAAACCCGTTTTCTTCGTTCTGCCCAGGAGGTGGTGGCTGAGTCTAAAGGAAATATGTCCCCTATGCCTGGTTTTCCCTTTTTTCTTTAAAGAGAATAAAACATTGAAGAAAGGGGGGGGGGTCAGCTCTGTTGAGAGAAGGGAACGTATTGCTATGCCAACAAGTAATACCTGTTTTTTGTTGTTGTTTTTGTTGTGCTGTCGTTAAAATTAAAATACCAGGACGACGTTCATGTATTATTATGTTCCCCTTAAAAGAACAGGACCAGCAGTGAAAGTTACTGGAAAGTAATTTCGAGGGGTTTTACAACAGATTTTAACTGTCCGGCTCTGAGAATAATCATTTTACCAAACGGTTCATTTGTTAGTTGGAAATAAGCAGGCAAAGACCAGTTGACTATCTTTTAGACATGTGGAAGCCAGTCTTGCTGAGAGGGCTGTTGAATTACAGATAACATGTCAGGTTCTTAGAGTCATGTAACAGCAACCGTTTTTTGTTTTTTTTTTTTTTTTTTTTTTTTTCCCTGATTTCTCCCACAAACATACTCAACTGTTGGAAAACACGTAGAACATTGCTTGATTCAAGGTTAGAGCCATGTGGCCGACTGCAGCCTTGAAAAGGCTTAGTTGATAGTAAAATAATTTGGGGAGGCCATAAATAAGGACTAGTCCCCTGGTCCATTTTAGCAGTCTTTTTTCTTATTTTTTAAATGCAGCTAAAGAAATACTGTTCACCCAAGTATCGAAGCAGATTATCCTATTGCACCCCCTTGACTGTAATATTGATGAATGCTTTGTTAGAACAGGCCAGTTACTTTCGTATGTGTCTCAACTGTTCACCATTCCCTTTTGTCACCTAGACTTTAGTTATCCTTCAGTTCACCTGAAGCTTCTTTACTTCTTGTACATTATCAACTTGCCTAGAGTATATATATAATTGAAATTTTTTGTCTGTTTCACTTCCCTAGCAAGTAATTTTTTCTTTTTTCTTATTAAGAAAACACTTGAAGGGCCAGGGATAAAGCTCAGTGGCACAGCGCCTGACTGGCAAGCGCAAGGTCCTGAGTTTGATTCCTGGTACCAAAAAAAAAAAAAAAAAAAAGAAAAGAAAACAGAAAACACTTGAAGCTGGGCATGGTGGTGCACACCTGTACTCCCAGCACTGGGAAGGCTGAGGCAGGAGGCTCACTGTGAGTTTGAGGCTAGCCTGGGTGACATAGTGAGTTCAAGGCCAGCCTGAACTACATAATGAGACCCTGTCTCAAAAAATAAAACCACTTGAAGAGTATTCTACTGCTAGTTAAAATATGTTTTAGTCTTACTCTCGCTGGTGGCTTTTTTTTTTTTTTTTCTTTTGGTTTTCATAGTTCCAGAGTCTAGCTTATGAATTCTTCAGTCTTGAGCCTTGGGAAATCAGAGCTTTGGCAAATTATTTAAACTGTCTGAACTCACTAATTTTACTAATTTGAAGTGAAGCTTGTACCTTTCCAGCTACTACCTAGGGCACCACTTTTTATATTAATCCGAAATTATCTCAAATGGTTGAGTCTTTAAAAAGGGACTTATTGTGCACCAGACTCATACAAAGCTGTGTTTTGTGTTCTTTAGGGAATGCAAAGATGATATCAGAAATGCTGTCAAGGAACTCATAGTCTGAATTACAGTGGTACCTCAGTTCACGAACTTAATTTTTCCTACAGTTCTGGTCACAGAATTTGTTTCACCAGTGGAACAAATTCTGCGACCAAAATTGTGGAAAGAATTAAGTTTGTGAACCGAGGTACCATATACTCTAGAGTTTTATGAATATAAGTGGACCAAGGGGGAAATCAAATTGTTTTAAATGATCCCATCTAAGGCCCATTATACCTTCTCCCTTGAAACCTTATTTACTTTAATAACACTAACTGTTCAATTCACAATCTACATTGCCTGTCTTGATTTTTCTTCTACATCCAGTTTCATATATTGAATAGTGTGAATGTCACCTATCACTTCCAAAAAGCACCTTCTCCTAAGAGGACTTAGTCATGACTTCCCAGTTTCTGTTAACGATATTGCCTTGTACTGTTAAACTTCCTGAATCATCTTTGACTCTTCCACTTTTTATGCTTCCATATCTAATCAGTTGTTAAGCTCTCTTGCTTTATTCTGAGTATTTCTCACATCTTTCTATTCCTGTGGCCACTTTTCTGGACCTTATTATTTTTGTGCCTGCATTACCACAGTGTCTTTTTAATTAATTAATTAATCAATTAGAGATGAACTTTCACTGTGTTGCTCAAGTGATTCTCCTGCCTTAGCCTCTTGAGTACTGTACGTGGAACGACGGGTGTGTGCCACCATATCTGGCTTTTATTATTTTCATTGCCTCTGGTGTTTTTCTCAATTCAAAACTATTTCCACATTAATTTTTCTAAAGAACACTTCAATGGCCATTCCTGTCTTTCAGTTCTTCAGTGCATTCCTATTGTTGAAGGGCTAAAGTTCATATTTAGCTTTGAATTTAAGATTCTTTATCCTCTACATGAGTCTTCTATCCCATATAAACTGGCTTCTCTTGGGTCTAAATTCGTAATTGAGTTCTTTCAAACTCTAGTTACTTACTGTCCACTGGCTTCTTTGTACGTATGAATTATAGCCTTACATGGATTTATTTACGTAATATATTTTGAGCTGTCGTTTGATTTGGGAATACAGTGGTGAGCTACACAAGCTCGTCTATGTCCTTTTGGAGATTTCAGCCTAATGGGGGAAAGTAGCTATCAAATAATCACATAATTGTTTATGATTGATTAATATTATGAATGAAAAAACACAGAGTGCTGTTCAAACACATAATAGAGAAAACTAATCTAAAATGAGAAGAGCTCGAGAGTTTCCTGAAGAAGTGACACTGAGCTGAGAGTTCAAGGATGTGTAAGAACTAACTAGACGAAAATGTCAGAACTTTTCAGGCAAAGGGAACTGCTTTTGCATAGGCCCTGAAACCTTGAATAATTATTCTGCCTTGTTTTCTTAGAGAGTAAATTAATTTTGAGGTAAGTGCTTGACCTTTATTGCTTTTAGTCCCCTTATAACACCATGTCTTGCATATACTGGGTACTCAGTAAATACTTGATCAAACTGTCTGTTTTGGGAGTTGTTCAAATTCTTCAGCTCTCTTTTTAGGTAGCACCATGACCACCCTTGTTCCTCTTTGGTTTGCGTGTAGAATTACAGCCTCACGCTTTTCAACGTATTCAGAAATTTCTCCCATGTTTTTCCAGCTTTTGGATTGTTCAATGTTGATTGAACTTTAAAATACTTTTTTTTTTTTTTTTTTTTGAAGTAAGTATAGATTCTTAGGAAGTCGAAAAGGTAGTACAGCGAGGTCCCTGTGTGTACTTCACTCAGGTTCCCTCATTGGTTGCATCATATATAATTATAATACAATATCAGAACCAAGAAATTGATGTAACCATGTACATATTTCTGTATCATTTTATCACAAGTGTATATTCATGAACCACCACTGCTGTCAGGATATAGAAGTAACTACTCCATCACCACAAGGATCTTGTTCATGCTCTCTCTTTATATTCAAACTGATCTGCCCCACCCCCCCAAGTCCCCAACCCTGTCCATAACCCCTGGAAACTACTAATCTGTTCTCTACCTTTATAATTTTGTCACTTTCTGTAATGTTACTTAAATGGAGTCATATAGTGTGTGACTTTTTGAGATTGGATCTTGTCACTCAGCATAATGTTTCTGAGATCCATTCAAGTTGTTGCATATATCAACAGTTTGTTCCTTGTTCTTGGTAAGTAGTATCCCATGGTATGGATGTGCCCATTTGTTTAATCATTTACCTATTGGACATTTTGGTTGTTTCCAGTTTTGTGCTGTTGCCACCTCCTGTGAACAGTCCATAGTGTGGACACGATTTGATATGTCTGAGATAAATGCTCAGGAGTTGCAGTTGCCGGGTCAGATGGTAAATGTGTGTTTAGTTTTAAAAGAAACTAACAAACTTTTCCAGCTAATATTCTTACCAGTGATGTATAAGAGATCCAGTTTCTCTGCATCCTCGCTAGCATTTAATATTGATCTTAATTTTTATTTTAGCTGTTCTAATATGTAGTGATATCTCATTGTGATCTTCATTTGCATTTATTTCCCTAATGATCTGTAATGTTGAAAATCTTTTCATTACATGTTTACCATCCATATATCCTCTGGTGAAAAATTTTTTCATATCCTTTTGCCCATTTTCTAATTGGACTGTTTACTTTTTTATTTGTTGAACTCTGAAAGTTCTTTATATGTTTTGGATATGAGTTTCATCAAATAAGTTTTTGCAAGTATTTCCTCCAGGTCTCATCCCCTTAAAAATGAACCTTGGGGTTTGGTTCAGTTGTAGAGCAAGTTCCTGGTTTCAATTTGTATTACCCCACTCCCCTAAAAATTTTTTGATCTAAACTTCATACCTTATACAAAATGTAACTCAAAGTGAATTATTGCTTTCATTGTAAAACATAAAATAAAACTTTTAGAATAAAAGAGGAAAAACTCCATAGAATCTTGGGCTTGGTGAAGAATCTGTAGGCCTATTTTAAAAAATCAGTACATTAGACTTAACAAAATAAAAATATGATCCATGAAAGATGTTGTTAAGAGGATAATTGCACTTTACACTGGTCAATAGAGCCTAGGTAATAAAATGATTTTGAATCACATTGTAGACTAGTGTAGCCAGCTCACGCATTTTTTGATTTTAATGCCTTCTTTACCTTCTTTTCCCAGTACAGTGTACCTTTTTAAACAAGCAGCTTTTGGAACTATATGGATTATTCCAAGTCCAGATAGTCTTTGATTTTGTTCTGTTCTTGGCAGTTGTAAGCATTTTGTTGGCCTTGCCTATGACTGCATATTGATTTACTCTCTTGTGTGGGCAACTGACAATAATCAGAAAAACATTTTCTAGTTTGCCATTAGTTTACAAAGCACCGATTAAGCACATGTTTATCAGAAGGTGGTCTTAGTAAATAAGAACTTCCTAATTGTTAATGGCATTTTGTGAAGAATAGGGGGTGCTCATGGTATGCTTCAGGACATCTTACATGTCTTTAAGGAAAGATTGCCACCTGAATTCAGACACCAATGCTCAGAAATCATTTAAACTATGAAGAATCAGAAACACTTCAGTGTTGAATCTTCACATTTCACCTGAAGAGCTAGCCTTCCTGTTACCTGTATTCTCATTAAGTATTAAAATACTTAGTGCCAAGGGCCAGGAATTTCAATGATTCTGACTTACGTCTTTTTGATTTTTTTTTTTTTTTTTTTTTTTTTTTTTTTGTGGGTACCGGGGGGACGACCTCAGGACCTCGCGCGCCAACAGGCGCCCGTGCCGCTGAGCGATATCACCGGCCCCTTTTCGGTATGTGGGATCCGGGAGTCGAACTCGGGCCGTCGCGCTTGCAAGGCAGGCGCTTACGCCGCTGAGCCATCTCACCGGCCCGTCTTTTTGATTTCTGATCTGGCAGTTGTTTTGTGGTTCCGTCTGCCGTGTGTACTTCTGGGTAAAAATACATGTATTACTTGACAAAACAAAATTCTTTCTGCCTTGTGGATATTGCCTTCACTCAATTGTGGTGCTATGATCCTTGGGACTATTTAGATAGGACTTAAATGTGTTTCATTTGAGAACAGTTTTGTAGGGCCACCACCACCCCTGGTCATTTTGATGAAAAACAGTTTGACCTCATTCCATAAAATAAGGATACCTATATTCTCTGATATATTCATAATCAGGTATTGGAGGAGGAAGGGAAGTAATAAGACAAGGTTATCCTTTATATTAAAAATCTAAAAATTATGGTATAGTGGAAAGAATTCCAGCTCATAGGATCTGTTAAGACTTGAAGATCTTTACCACCCGAAAAATGATACAGAATACAGTATATGTACTCTTCTGTCTTGGTGCAGGGAGAGGGGTTGAAAACTGTATTAGGCTATCAAAAATCTCTGAATGGTGAGCGATTGGATTAAGAGGACAAGGAAAAGGAAAGAGCCATGATGATCACAATTAGGAATGGCTCACAGAAGTTTTACCTTTCAGCCATGTGGTATCATCTACTGAGATGGTGATGATTAGGAGAGGAACATATTAGAGGAGTAAGGCCAAAAAAAAAAAAAAAAAAAAAAAAAGTTTTGTTTTGGGCATGCTGAGTTCAAAGTGTTCCAGATACCCATTTAGAGGTGTCCAGTAGGCAATTGGATATATGAGTGCTTATATATCATTATTGATGATCATTATTTAGGAGTTATCAGCATGCTCATCATTGGTTCTTAGCCCTTTAAGGATAATTATCTCCACACCCTCTTTCCCAGAAAAAACATATGTATGGTTAAAGAGTTATATAATTTCAGGGGGTTCGTGGACTCCCTGAAATCCACACATTAGCCCTGAGTTAATGTTTTTATTTGTCCCAGTGTTAGTTACCAGAACATAAACAGCAAAACTCACAGGTCATTTTAAAGCATTTTGGAATGGCAAAGATTATAACAATAAAGTTTTTATAACAATAAAGTTTTAAAGCTTATGTAAGGTATCATGTGTGGGACTTGGTTCTGAAGAGCTTCAATTTTTTGTTCAGATAATGCTAGCAATGTTTCACGAGGTGTACTGTATCCACAGAAAGAGCTTTGTGTAAGCAGGTGGCGTAGTGGGCCTAGGGTGTGGAGCTACCATAGGTTAGCTGGAGATCCTAGGTATGAAAAAGTAAACCTTTTGTGGTTCTGGGAACAGGCCAAGTAGAAAAGACAGAGACCAGAAGTGGCCCATGATATGGCTGTGATTGTCACAGGCCACAATGTGGATCACGGATCAGATAGAGCCTGGGGGTTTTATAATAGGAAAGCCAGTGCACCAACTATTGGAAGAGATGGCCAGATCTGTGTCAAGCACCATGGATAGCTCCAAGGCAAAGGTATTACTTTCCTCTTAAGTGTCTGAAGCAAGAAAGGCTGTTTTTATCGGGAGTTAGCTGGCCTGGCTGGACAATGCTGCTTTTGAGGTGTACCATGAAAGATGGACCAAGGTCTCTTAGGCTAATACATAATTGAAATCTTGAATAATAACTTAAAAGTATTGTTGTAGTCCAGGACAGTATCACACCTATTTCTGAGTAACCTTATTTTGTTGTCAGGATTGAGAAATAGGCATTTGAATGAATCTTAGTGGATTTCCTAGGCCATATTGTCTTTGGAGGCATTTGAACGAACCTCACCAACCCAGAGAATATCTGTCTTTGTAAAGCTCCCCACCACCCTGCACTCCATACGTGCTCTCCAGAGATGGCTCTCCTGTGGACCTCCAGATTATGATATTTTGTACCTTAGGTCCTTAGCTCATTCACTCTATCTGGGGAGATCTCTTTTTGCCCTTCAGTTCAGACATTCTGCTCCACATTGAAGAATAAGTAAATAGATTTTTTAATAGAAGAAACTTTAAAGATAATCTAGATGCACGTAGCTGTTTATAATTTGTACCATACTTTAAAAAGATACAGTCATAGTACTTGATTTTAGAAGAATGAGTGCTAAATTGTTTTTGGTGTTTATGACCCCGAAACCATGTTTATAGCAATTGTTAATAGTGTACAAGGGCTATCAGAATATATTATCACATTAGAAATTCATTACAGGAAAAGGAAAAGTAAAGGCATCCCTTCATACTACTTTTAATCTCACATTGTCCGGCTTTTCTGTTATGAAGGAAAGTATCCCCTTTGTATGACTATAAAATTATGGATTCTTTACCTAGAAAAACCTTCAGATTTATTTATTTATTTGTTTATTTATGTAGAACTGCGGATTGAATCCAGGGCCTTCTCACTAAGTTACACCTCCAGCCCCACCCCCTCTTTTTTTTTTAAAAGACAAGATCTTGCTAAATTGCCCAGGTTGGGCTTGAAGTTCTGTGATTATGGCCATGTGCCTCCACACCAGGCCCTTCAGATAATCTTAAATTTATCCTTGCCCCTTTTCATTAGGAACAGTTGAGGACTGGAGATACTGACTTGCTCACTGTCATGTTTTGTGTGTCAAAGTCAGATCTACAAGTTCCTACTTTTTAAAAATAAAAATGTGTGCATTGCCTTATATTTTTAGAATTTTTAAATTTTATAAGAACTGATTGACTTATCTTTAATAAATTCTCTTAATGTGTGCATTCTGAATTTCAGTCTTTATTGAGAGGTTAGGGTTCCCTCTTTTATAAATAGATAAAATAAAATTATATAGTTTAGCATTTTTATGGTGGTGTTCGTGAAATTAAAGCAGGTTGCATTCTGGGACTCTTAATTGCCTTAAGTGTGTTACATACTGCACCAGTCAAACCCAGCTGACTGTGAAGTGATGTTTTAGAAATATTCCATAGTTACTTGAGGCTACAGAAAAGCATGACTTTGATTAATCTTCGCTTTAGGGAGCAAAGATGCTGTATAATTCTAGAAACTACCACAGTGTTAATCCCATGAGAAAAAAATGTGAGGATACAAATAGTTGCAAAAATAGTATGAGAGATCCAGTTGGGTCCTAATGGGGCCAGAAGTTTACCAGAATCAAAAAAAGCAAAACAAAAACCAAAATAAACAAAAAGCTTACGCCAAAAATCTTAGGTTTTAAGTGGTACTTGAGCATTTTTTTCTGTTTTTACTCCTTTTGGAGGCAAGTAGGAATTTTTGGATACATAAGAAGGGCATAGTAGCTGTCTGCCAGAATATTGTTTGTCTTTGTTGATAATATTATCCTTTTTCTTGCTAAGTTTAATGATATGTTGTTCTCAAAGTATTGGTTTCTGGTATTCTGAATTGTGGCAGTTCTAATCTCTCCAGGAAGAAGTGCAAACACAGTAAGTGTCCCCAGGCTTTAAGATGAGTAATTGAGAATTTGTGACTGATCTGACTGATGCTTTTATTTGGTATTTTAGAAAGTTATCATAGTGCAAAAGGGAGGGTTTTGGAGGCATTAGAAACTCAAATTTTGATTTGATATTGTTTTGGATAGGAAAGGGATCCTGGGGCTCCCATTAGACTGGCTCGTTAAGAGCTTTTCATTGAGTGGTTCCAAGCCCCATCAGATTCATACTCTCTTCTTGTAGTAGGTATTTTGCGGTGCCCTCTTGACTGTCCTGAAGTGAAACTCATATGTAAGTTAACTCTCCTCACATGTAACTTTTTAAATGTTGGCATAATATGCCAGCTATGATAAGGAAGAAAGACAGAAAACTAATTTATGATATTATTTAAATGTGTAAATACTCAGGTATAATCAGCAGAAAATAAAAAAGTAGTGATATATTTGCAGACGTGCATAGTTTGGCTGTTAATGTGACAGCCAATCTGCAGACTAAGAAAAACATGTAGTAATGCTTACTTAAATACAATAAATAATAATTTTTTATGTGACTTTCCGACATGGCTGAACTTTTGGTAAAGTTCCTAACAAGATGAAGTACAGCTTTTTCTACATATGGGAGCTGCATTCTTGGAAAATTGATTGTACATTAAAATGGTACAAAACCCATTTTGTGTTTACATGTAGAACAGAATTAGATCTTAGGCCCAGATAAATTATATATATATGTTTTGGTTTGGTTTTTTGCCCATACATGACTGGATAATGAAAAGTTGTGGATTGTGGGCCTGTTGTCCCAGTATAAGCCTTGCCCACTAGATGTTAGTAGCACCATTTGTTGTGAAAGACAAGATCACTTCCACACATTTACAAACTATATCCTAAGGAATAGTATTGCCCCTGTTTAGAACTACATGGAGCTTTCTGAGTGGTGTTTTTCTGTTAGTATACCTCCCTTTCTCTCTTCTAATTTCCCCTTCCACCTAGCTTGTGACAGTGTATTTATAGTAGTTAAACATTTTTCTTATATTGTGTATAACCCTGTAATGTGCTATATCCCTTTTTAAAATTGTATTTGCCTCTTTTTTTTTTTAATCTTTCTCACTTTGCAAAAATGTAAGCTCTGCAGAGTTAGACTTTGTTTTGTCTTTGCTCATTGCCTATAATATTGCCTGTATGGTTGTTTATTTTTGTTAACTGAATTAAAGAATACTGTGCCAGCATTGCTTTGTATTTACAACTGTGTGCTATATCATCATAATACTAAATCGTATTTTCTTTCCCAAACATACCTTATTGCCTCATAACTCTTTCGTACTGTATGTATGTGTTATGCTCTCTACCCAGAGTCCTTCTTACCCGTTTTTCTTTCCTTTTTTCACCTGACAAATTAATACTTGTATTTCAGGTTAGTCATTCTGTCTAGTCTTACCAGTTACCTTCCATCCTACCACTAACATCAGTTAATTTTATCGCCAACTTTCTATTTTGTGTTTATTTTTATGGTTATACTTGACGGTTTTGGAACGTAGTCCTAGTTACTAGTTATCTTCCATCCCACCATTGATGTCAGTTAATTTTATCTGCAGTGCTTTACTTTTTATGTTCACTTAAATGATTATAATTATCACTTGTTACAAGTTACATCTTTAGCTTTCTTACATATCTATTTCTTTTCTGTGCTATGAACCTCTTGAGGGTTAGGAACAGTATCTTATCTCTTTATTCCCAGCACCTGTAAAGACACTCAGCGGAATTTTAGCCTGAAATAGGTTTAAAACTTAATCTTTTATAGAGTTCAAATGTACTGTTTTTGTGTTTTTATTTCTTCCATCTTTCCCCAAACCAGGATATTATTTGACAGTGGTAAATGGTGAATATTATCAGTAGTTTTAATAGTTTGTGGACTAACTGACATATTAGATTTTTATTGTCAATCACTGGTTTAAACATTGATTTTGTATGGCTTCAGAATTCCCTATTGGTGCTTGTAATATTTTACAGTTTTGATTTCTAAAGATCAGGTGAATAAATGAGAAACTAGATGTGGAAATGCTTTTAAACTGTAGCATACTAAACAAATCTGTTTATTATTTAGCTTGTTCTTGAGAGCGAGCTGCTAAGTGAGAACAGGTATCTTTGATTAAGTTTTAACCATTAATAAAAACAACTGAGAGGGGCATTAGTGTGCTTATCAAAGCAGTTGTACAAAAATATAATTCTCCTGAAATTAATAGAATACTTTCACAGTTTACATGTTATCTCATTGGAACCATACTCTGACCTGTGTGATAACATCACCACTTTATGCTTGAAGAAAGCCTCAGTTTTAATTTTTATTTTATTTACTTATTTTTGCAGTACTGGGAGTTGAGCCCAGGGCTTCATACATTCTAGGCAAGCACACTACCACTGAGCTACATCCTAGCCCTTCTCATTCTGAGACGAGGCCTTGCTAAGTGGCCCAGGCTAGTCTGGAACTCACAATCCTCCTGCCTTAGCTTCCTGAGTAGCTGGGATTACAGGTATGCACCACCATGTCTGGCTTAAAATTTTATTTTTGCCCAGAGTTCTTCAGTGGTAAAACTAAGATTCAAACCCAACTCTTCAAATGCAAATTATTTGTTCTTTCTATGTGATGCGTATGTTAGAAATAAAGAATATTATATGCTTAAAAAATACATAGAACAAGACTTTAACAAAATAAGTTTGATATTTTCTTACTAATCTTTTGAAAGCCATTCTTATTGTTGAATAAACTTATAGTTTCACCCTCAAATTTGAGTTGAACAACTATTTCTCCTTATTTTTTAGTTAAATCCTATTCCTGGCATATCTAAGACTTCTTAAAGATATTTTTCCCCAAAAAAAAGCAGTGGCTTCAATTCACCCTGGTAGTTTATTCAGAGGGGCAACAAGAGCTTATTCTGGTTTGCCATTTCAGGACATCTGACCAGTTTTGTGAGCTGTATATTAGTTTTTCCTCTTTTATGCTACCGAAGGTGAATAAAAGGTAGGGTGATCATACAGCTCAGTTTGTCTCCAGCACTCTTGGTTTATGTGTTATTCTATGACAGTTGTTAATCATGCCCTTTCTCACTCTTAAAATTATCTTTGTTTAGATGATTAATTCAAAAGCCTATTAGTTATCTGTTGCTATTTAAAATTTGCCCCAAAGCTTAGCTCCTTAAAATAACATCTCACTTTCTGTTAGTTAGGAATACAGGTGTGGATTAGCTGGTGCTTCTGGCTGAAGCTCTCTTAGAGGTTGTAGTCAGGGGATTAGCAGGAGCCACAGACTCATCTTAAGGCCCGTTCTGGGAGAATCTGATTCCAAACTTATTCACATGGCTGTTGGCAGAATTTAGTTTCGTGATATATGGGCCTCTCCACAGGACAGCACATAACTAGACCATTAGCTTTGTTCAGAGAGAAAGGGAGGCATGATGGGGAGGACTCTGAAGTTTCTGAAATGACAGCTTATCCCCTCTGCTGCATTCTGTTGGCTAAAGCCTAGGTCCCAGTCCTCACTCAAGAGAAAGAACTGCATAAGGGTGTGACTAGCAGGAGATGGAGATCATTGGGAGCCATCTTAGAGGCTGCCTTTCATAGTCACCCTAATAAAAGCAAAATTGCTTCCATGTAATACTTCTCTGCAATGGAATGCAACTCCTTACTTGTTGCTGTTTTCGTGTTCCTGAAAAAAGAAATTTGTTTCAGGCCCTGTCAATGATGACTTTATTGTAGCTTTGAATATGTGAAATGAGTTCAGAGCCAGGTTTTGAGAGCTTGCTGGCTCAATTGTTTGAAGCCCTGTGCCAAAACGTGCAGTTATAGGTCAGTCTCTGGTTAACTTTGCCATCCTTCATGGGCACAGACTGTACCCTGAGCTCTACTGGCTACTTGGCACATTCACTTTTTGTTAGGAGGATGGAGGACTCACCATGTATATAAATCCTTTCCAGCTATTGGAAGCTACAGAAAGTAACTCAAAGAGCATTAATGTTTTGAAGTGAGTGTCAAGCCACATCTTGAAAGGACAGAACTTCAAAAACCCTCCTAACCTCTCGCTTTTTCACCATGAGCAGGAGAGAAGAATGAATCCCAGTACTTTTAGTATTTCTGGAGTAAACAATAAATGCTCCAATCAAACTGTCATCACACTGTTGTTGACAAGAATGAGGAGATAATCCGCAATCCCCTACTCCCCATGCCCACACACATACACTCCCCACCATTTTCATTCCTCATCCCCACTCTGACTTGGTGATTAGCATTAAGCTCTTTATCTCATTGACATTAACTATAAGCCCAGGACTTCAGGGTTATTTCTCGTGCCTACAAAGCTGTCTACTCTTCCATCAGATCTCGTCTTTCTCGGTTCCATTCACTGGTCTTCCCTTGTGCTCAGCTTCTCTGAACATTTCCTTCATCTTTTAGTTTATGATGAATGTAGACTTTTTGTTTAAAGATACTCTTTTCCAAGCTTTCTCCTCCAGTTTTCTCAGCTGATGGCTCCTTTTCCTCTTATATCTCTCATATCCCTCTGATAAGGGTAGGTTAGAGATCCTCCTTGCTCCCTAAAAACCCCATCTTTGAATTTCACTAGATCGTACCTTGTTGTAGTCATCAATAGGCCCCTTGATCATTTCCTCATTTCTTTATGATTTTAGCTTTTAATTCATGGCAACTCTTTTTAGTACTATAGTGATGATTTATAGAAACTTCATTATCTACATAAGTAATTTTCTAAAATTCTGAACTTCTCTAGTAATCATGTATTCTATCTTACTTTGAGATACTTGCTCCCATGGTCATTTCCTAGACCTTGACCTTACCAAGACTAAATATAACTCAGCTTCATAATCTCATAATCTTGACTTGAAGCATCCTAGCCAACACCTTCTCTCAAACCACTCTTCCTACTCTAGTGCCAGCAGTCCTTCAAACCCCCGTTACCTACAGTCTGTTCTACTACTTTTTCACTAGATCCATCATTATAATCACACACTTGCATATTCTCTCAATTCATTTAATCTCTTCCTCTAGCTTTTTCATCCTTGCCTGGTAAAATTCTAACTGGTTAAATCCAGATCTCTTATTCATGCCTGCTTCTGTGCATTTAAATGTAGCTGGAGAAAAATAGTCCTACTGATTGTTCTCATTTTAATTCATAATTACAAACTTTAAGAGAATTTTTGGTGTTCCTTAGCAGTAGTGGTACATTTTCCCAGCCTCATCATTATATTATTCCTTTTTGTTCTTCAGACCACTCAACCTTCTCTTACTTTTACTCTTAGAAAATACATAGATGTAATCAGCAGAGAGCTTCACAGGCTCTCACTAGCATATCCACTTAGTTGATTCCTTCTAGTGTTTGTACTTTCCATGTTCTCCTTGATCAGCAAATCCCATTCCCCCTCAATTATTCATGAATATTGTTCTGGGTATTTTTCTACTCATGTAGCATCAGTTTTTCTTCTCTATTAAGGCATTTCCATCAGTGTATAAACAGGTACGAACTTACTGTATCTTAAAAAATAAAATCTCTCTTGGCTGTACTTTCCCTCCAGCTCTCCTTTACTATGAAATTCCTTGAAAGAATTGTCTATATTTTATTTTTTCTAGTTCCTGTTTTCCCATTCTGTCTTAAATTCCCTCCAAGCAAGCTTTAGCCCTTACAGTACTGCTGTTCTCAAGATCATTGATGTCCTTATGTTCCTAAATCCAGTGGTCAAGTCTTAGTCTTTATCTTGTACTAGAATCACTAGAATTTGACGTTGATTACTCTCACCTTGAAGCATTCCCTGATTTGACTTCCTGAATTTCTGCCCACTACACTGGCTCTGGAGCATACTTCAGGCTTTGCTCTGTCCAGAGTCACTCATTTAGTGAGCTAATCCTGTTTATAAGCTGGCACTCTTCTGATTTATATCCAGCCCAGAACTTTTTCCTAAACTCTAGATTTAACTCTAGATTTAATGTCCACTGCCAGCTTGGCATTATTACTGGGATGTTTAATAGTATTCTTTTTTTTTTTTTTTTTTTTTTTTTTTTTTTTTTTTTGTGGGTACCGGGGGGTCGACCTCAGGACCTCGTGCACCAACAGGCACCCGTGCCGCTGAGCGATATCACCGGCCCCTTTTTTCGTATGTGGGATCCGGGAGTCGAACTCGGGCCCTTGCGCTTGCAAGGCAGGCAGGCGCTTATGCCGCTGAGCCATCTCACCGGCCCTGTTTAATAGTATTCTTAATCCTAACATGTCCAAAGTTGAACTTTTGATCTCCCTACTTAAATCTGCACCTCCCACAATCTTCCTCTAATTAACTGGCAACTCAGTCTTTTTAGGTGCTCAGGCAAAAACATTTAGTGTTACCCTTGGCTTCTCTTTTCTTTTATACCTTATATCCTGTCTGACATCATTTCCAATCGGAGGGTCATTCCAGACTTCTGTATTTATCTGGAATCTGAATTAATCTTATTACCTCCATGGTGTTTGCCCTAGTCTAGGCTACCATCGTCTCTGTGTGTCTGAACTAATAACATGTCTGGTGACTGAAATAGCCTCCTATTTCTGTCTCGTAGCCCCTTGTCTTTGCCTATACATTTGCGTATTCCTAAAATTGAACCCATAATGATCCTTTAGAAACAAAAGTCAGATCATCAAATTGTGTCACTTTTTTTCCAAAACCCTCTGATGGCTTCTGAACTCATGCTATAAAAATCAAAATCCTTTTGTTTTTATTCTTTTTTTTTTCCCCCTGTGGGTACCAGGGGTCGAACTCAGGACCTCATGCTTGCGAGCAGGCGCTTGTGCTGCTGAGCGATATCACCGGCCCTTTTTTCCTTTGTATGTGGGTACCAGGAGTCGAACTCAGGACCTTGCACTTGCCAAGCAGGCGCTTATGCCGCTGAGCTATCTCACTGGCCCTTTCTTTTCTTTTCTTTTCTTACTCTTTCTTTCTCTCTTCTGTTTTTTTTTTTGTTTGTTTGTTTGTTTGTTTGTTTGTTTTTTTGTGGGTGCCGGGGGTCGACCTCAGGACCTCGCGCGCCAACAGGCGCCCGTGCCGCTGAGCGATATCACCGGCCCCTTTTTCGTATGTGGGATCCGGGAGTCGAACTCGGGCCCTCGCGCTTGCAAGGCAGGCGCTTATGCCGCTGAGCCATCTCACCGGCCCTGTTTTGTTTTGTTTTGAGACAGGGTCTCACTATGTATTTTAGGCTGGCCTTGAGCTCACTGTGTAGCCCAGGCTGACCTGAACTCTCATCAATACTCCTGCTTTAGCCACTGAAATGGTGGGATTACAGGTGTGCGCCACCACACCTGGCTTAAAAATAAAAATCCTTAAAATGACAAGGCTCTATACCAGTGCTATTTAGTATAAAAATAAGGCAAAGCTGTGTATGTCATTTTAAGTTTTCTAGTAGCTATACTACCAAAAGTAAACAGATGAAATTAAAGGTTTTTTAAAAAAATTAAACAAAATTCAATTTCTAGCCACATTTAAAATGCTAAAAACCCATCTGAGGCTAGTGGCTACCATACTGGACAGCATAGCTCTTTACTATCTGGACCTTGTTCGTTGACCTCATCTCCTGCTTTCTTTGCTCATTCTGCTGCAGCTGTAATGGTCCCCTGTTCTTTAATTATGGAAGAGTTCCCATTTCAGAGCCTCTGCATTTGTTATTTGCTTTGTCTGGAAAGCTCTGTCTCTAAACAGCTGCATGATGTGCTTCAACATGATGTGCAGTCAACATCTTTGACTGTTTACTCAGATGTCACCCTTGTTAAAGGTGCTTAGTCTGACCAATCTATTTAATATCTGTACTAGTTGCCTTCTGTCTTTAGTTTTTACATTCCTGAACTGCATTCTAAAAGAAAAGAGAAGAGAGCTGAGAGGAGAATGACCTGATCTGCCAAGGAGATCAGTGCAATACAGAAATTGTCCCAGCCAGGCATGTGGTGCACATCTGTAATTTCAGAACTCTGGGAGGCTGAGACAGGAGGATGGCAAGTTTGAGCCCAGGTGGGCAACTTAGACCATGTCTAAAAATAAAGGTCTGAGGATGTAGCCCAGTGTGAAGGCCCTGGATTCAATCCCTGGTAGCACCCCCCCAAAAATTTTTTTTCTATATAGATATGCAAAAGAATGAATATGTTAAGTAAATGCACAGAATCTTAAGGCATATGTGTTAAACCCAAGTATAATAAATCACTTTTTGGTTGTTTTAACCATATCAGGAGACAAGATGTTGAACTGCAGGGAGTAAAGATCATAAGCCTTATTTATAAACCAAGAGAATGGGACAGATAATTATTAAGAGTCTAATTCTGATTCTGTTATTTTGAGGAAAACAGACCCCATTAGATGCTTATGCTTTGATGGCACCCACCATATGCACAATAATTTTCATCATTTTTGCTTATTTACTTCCACTGTTTGGTCTTTGTAAATGGAGTTCGTATTAAAAGCAATAGAGTTTTTTAGTTTCCTATGAGGATTTTTGGTAGGAAGTTCAGAGTATGAAAATATGCATCACATTTTGATAACTTACTATCAAGAAAGTAGTTTGTACAGTTCTTCAGAGTTATTTTTGGTGACTTAGAAGTTCAAGCCAGTGCTGTATCTTGGGAATTAGTCTTTTACTGATTTGGGTTCTGACCAAACTGAAAAATTATTTCTTCCTCCCTATAATAATTTATTGCTAATGGGTGACCATATATAAGCATATTCCATCAGAAAGAAGGAGGGAACAAAATTTTTTTCCTCTGGTTCTTTAATATAAATTCTTTGTTTTAAATAATGTTAAGCACTGAAAATTAAATGTAAAAAAGTATTACTTGCCAAAATAAATAGTACAAGAAATAGCATATAGAGTAAACCTCATAATACAAATAAAAGGAGGTAAGTGTCCCTTACCCTTTACCTTTACCCAGGTCAGCCTTACCCAGTTCTGTTGGATCTATAGACTGCCCTGATTCTGAATTGTTTTTCTTCTGAGAAAGTGTATAATTTCATTAGTGGAGTTTTTGCTCACATCTGCCTCCTAGCACCGAAGCTCCTCTCTGTCATTTTGACTTCCCCTTACACCTAGACTACCATTAAGTCCTGACCCTTTTCTTTGGCTGAAAGCCAGATTTCCTCTCCTTTAGTGGTTACTAAGCAGAAGTATCATTCCACTCTATTTCACATACATATGTGATATCCTGCTGTTAATGAAGAAACTTAGCTTGTTTCTTAGCACATATGCCCAGTTTTTTGTTTTTGTTTTTGTTTTTTTTAATTGACAAAGCTTGCAGGGCTTACACAAAGATCCCACTATCCAGTTGTTTTTACTGAGCACTGGATGTCTTCTTTCTTTCCTAAGTTACTCTTTATCATATTGTCACAAGCTTTTCCCAGAATGATTTACAAAAATGTAGTTAATATTTTTCCCTATAAATCTTTTAAGTGAGCAGAGTATAATTATGTTGATTTCTCAAATTCTGCCATTTTCATTTCCAAAAATTTGTAGTTTTCTGTGGACTTTCTTATTTTTTTAAAAAAAATTTTTTTATTGATGTATTGCATCTTGGACTGAACACTGCAGTTTTCAATTATTTTGGCACTTGAGATAGAAAACAATCACTTGCTTACATGTCCCATATACTAAGAAGGCAAATAGTATTTTATAGGACTCTTAATACATCTTCCTTAAGTTAGATTATATAGCTGTTTGATGTTGTGGGTGATGCTATGAATTTATGATTTGCATGGCTTCAGATGTCATAATTTTTCCCCCACTTTCTAGGAAGTAACAGCTAGCAGTCGCCACTATGTTGACAGGCTATTTGACCCTGATCCCCAGAAAGTTCTACAAGGTGTCATGTAAGTAGTATGTATTTAAGAGTCTATCAAAAAGTCTTGTTTGTTTTCATGTTTTAATCTGCCAAATATTATAATTCTGAAAATGCAGGGTTATAACTGTTTTTCTTAAATTGGCTTCTTTTTGAAAAGACTGCTTGGCATTCATAACTTTTATTTAATATTTTACTGTAAAGAGTCATCTGTTAGTTATTAACTGACATGATTAGCTTTATTTTTTGTAGGATACTTGTTTTACTTTTAAAAAATACTCCCTTTGGAGAATGCTTTTACCTCTTTAATATTCACAAAAGCAAGAGAATAAAATTGATCTTTTATAATTGGAAAGTAGTGAGTGAATAGGTTAATAGGTTTTGTTTTGCTTTGTTTTTTGGTTAAATCACAAACTGTCACTCAGTCTTCTAGTGATGTTTTAAATATCAGAATTTAGAAAGCAGTCATGAGAAAATTTAAATAAACTCTTAGTAACCTAAATACTCTCCTTTCTCCAAGATTCCCTCAGGTTTAATGAGAGGAAACAGTTATAAGCAACATACTAGAGGTGATTATACTTTTAAGAAATAAAGTGAAACAGGCCTGCCACCATGGCGCATGCCTGTAATACCAGCTACTCAGGAGGCTGAGGCAGTAGGATTCCAAGCCAGCCTAGGAAATTTCGCAAGACTCTGTCTCAAAATAAAAAGGGCCGTGGTACACCTCAGTGGTAGAGCACTTGTCTAGCATGAGCAAGGCCCTGAGCTCAAAGCCCAGTATTGCCAAAACAAAACAAAAAAATGAAATGGGACAACTGGGGTAAAATTTCAAGTGATTGAAAGGTGAATTCTATCTCCTTTTGAGGTTCAGTGTATGCTCTTAACACATTAGTTCTAAGAGAAGGTCTATTATAAGGCTCCTGATGAATTTGGGAAATACACAGCACCCCCATAGGCCTGAACTATGTTCAAAGGAAGGATGCAAAAAGAGTTAAAGAGACAGTTGAGATAGTAGTGCAAGTGAGACACAAATGAGTGAACCCCTTTCTATTTAACCTGTTAGTGTTATCAGCCAAATAGTACCTTCAGTTTAAATCTTGTTCAGCCATGTCAACTATTAGGATGCTTTGTGAAGTTTTTTCTGATGGCAGTTCATATTCAAAGATCCCATTCCATCAAAAAAAGGCATTACAGAGGGATGTCTGGGAGATAGGAATTTGTAAAGAGAGGCAAGATAAGTGTGTAGGGCTAGTCAAAGTGAGCTGGAGGAGAAGGTAAGGAGCTGGTTGGGACCTACCTGAGGTATTTGACACTTTATATTTGCATCTTCTCAGTTTACAGAAACAACAGGAGATAATATTTCATGTTTTCTCATTGTTTTTACCTTTGTCTTTGACCATGTAAGTGGAAGACTTTAATGATGATTTAATCAGCTCTTCTTAAAGACTGGTTTGATTATTACCAGGAAAAGTAGAAATCAGTACAGACTTTACCTATACACAGAAATTAGTTGAGGAGATAGGTTTAATTTAACACTCTCCTTAGATACTCCTCAGACACAGCCAGACAGCTGTGTTATACATGATCCTAAATATCACACAGGGCTCTTCAATAATAGTTTAGTTGAAAACATCAGACTTAAGTGTTCAATAAGTGAAAGACTTTATATGTTAAACTTGTGTCTTGAATTCTATCTAAGTAGCTAATTTAAGTGTTTCTTGTCAATTTGAGAAATTTTTAATTTACCAGAGAAGATGATAGCTTTTTAAAAGTTGTGCTCATCTATAATCCTAGCTACTTGGGAGGTTGAGGGAGGAGAATTACAAGTTCCAGGCCAGCTTGGGCAATTTAGTGAGACCCTATCTTAAAAAATAAAACGGACTGGGGATGTGGCTCAGTGGTGGAGTGCTTGCCTAGAACGTGTGATGCACTGTGTTTAATCCCAGTAAAACACACACAAACACACACACACACACGCCCAAAAGATAAAAGAACCTTGAGAAAGATTAAGTTATAACAAAGCAACTAAGAGGTGTAGTTTGCTAGCCTTAGTGCCTTTGGAAAATTATCAAGTCTCAGACACAACTGTCAGCTAGACAAGTTTTTTATGTGAAAAGTGGGTGGAGTAAAGGTACATGGGCTTTGGAGTTAGACAACAGTAGGTTCAATCCTTGTGGTATTTCCTGTTGCGATCCTTTTCTTGTTGTGTACTTAGATTACTTGCTTTCCTTGAGCCTTCATTTCATCATCTGTAAAGAAGGAGTTATTGCTCCTTTTTCTATGTCTTTGTGAGAATTGAGTCCAAAAAATTAGCATGTTACAGATACCCACTAGTTGGCAATAAATGGTTACTTGTTATTAGCCCCAGTATAAAGTAACTTCAAAACTAAGATGATTCTTTTCAAAGAATGAGAGGAAAAATTCAGATTAAAATTTCAAAACAATTTGAACTGAAAGAGCGAGAGGAGCAGAAAGTACAATTCTTGACTCATCCAAGAGAATACAAATGATAATGCCCCAGTAATTCTGATTGCTACTTATAATACTAAAATCTGTTCATATTTGAAAGGAATAGATCACCCAGTAGTTTTTCACTTCATGTCAGGTTAGAGCTGGCCTTATGGAGGTTTATGTAGTTTGATTTTATAAGCTTCCTTTTTTCTAGATAGAAATACTTGTTTTCTGACTTCTTTTTTGAACTATATCACTGTCTGAAAATTAATTGCGAATTAACTGTAGAATGAAAAGTGAATTCTATTTTTAACATTTTACATATTTTTAAGTAATGTTGTTTAATACAATATTAACAGAGGAAAAAGGGAACCAAAATGATATTTAGGGAAAGAAAATTACCCATTCTTCCCTTTTTGTACACATTATGCAACCATTGAGTCACACAAAGACTATATTGGGACAAAATAGATTAAGGGGAAGGGCGGTGGCCGCAGAGTGTAAACAACCAAAGGTAGTGCACTAATTTTAGGAAAGGAAAAGACAAGCTGAAGTAATAAGCTTTAAATCCAAAATTTGTAATTGGAGCGACATAAAAGAATTGACAATAATTATAGCTTTGTTTGCAAGCCAACATTTGATTTCTGTCAATAAAGATTGTGAACATATATAATATACTAGCAGGAAAAACAAAGGTGAAGAAATTAAAGATGAGTAATGAGTTTATATCATAGTCTGTAACTAATCTACTCAACTGAGTTAGGGTGATAACCCTACCCATATAGGAAACTTTTTTGTAGATAACCCAAATCATGAAGGACTGTTGCATCCAGTCAATGAGTGTACTCTTACTGAAAAGTCATAACAGCATCAGAAACTGCTTAATTTTTAGTTGAAGGATAGGGAGTTATCTTTTTTGTTGGTAGTACAGTATTTAGCATAAACTTGGATGGTACAACTGTGTCAAAGATTTGAATGCAAAATCAGTTCCCCTTTTCTCCAAAAGAACAAATCTTCATATACATAACTGAATAGTCCACTAGGTATGGAGTAAAATACAGAAAGAACAAGGAGGTCATTTGTGTAGGTCATATACTATTGCCTTTGAAACTGTAAGACACAGTAGGTATGTATATCAGATGAACTACCCTACATTGCAAATTCTCACATATGTATTCTGTGTGTCGCTTTGAAAACAATTGCCGAACAATTTTTTGGTGAAGTTATTATGGTATTGGTTCAACCATGTTAAATGTCACACTGAAAGAACAATAGCTTTTCAAACGTTTTTGTAGATCGTGAGTCAAAGCTGCTTAAATGCTGTGTATGTGTGTGTGTTGAAATATTTCTAAACTGAAACTTTTGATCTGTTTTTACATTAGTGATTCTTAATGAAAAGATCAACAGATATTCATATTCCATAGGTTGATATTCCTATGTAGCCCTGTTGATACCCCTATGATGAAAAGCAAAAGCTGATATAAGCACATATGGCTGGTTTTGTTTCAAAGTTGAGTAGAATTAGAGCTGGACTAGACTTCTTTGGTTAAGTGGTAGATGCTATTGAATTGTGTGCTTTTCACCAGGAATCATTCTGAAGTGTCTCCTGAAGTATTTTAATGTACTAATAAAATGAATTTATTTTGGTAATGATTATTCAGTTTCTGGTTCTAGAAAATGATGTGCTTCCAGTTTCAGTAGAATGTAAACAGTTCTTTTTTCATTCATAAACTGAAAAAGAGTTCCCATAAAATGAAGCGTTTGGTTTTTGAGAAGTTTTAAGATAAAAAGTTAGGTTTAAGGATAATTATAAATTACTATCCTTAAAAAAACTTAAAAATTCCCTAATACATTTGATCAGTTATTTTAAAAAGCATTATGGGTAAATATGTACAAAGACAACTTTAATACCAAATGTAATGAAGTAATCCTGAGCCTTCTTTGAAACACAATTTAGTTAGAGAATTATGATTTAAAAGGATGGCAGGGGTCCAGGGATTTAGCTCAGTAGCACAGCACCTGCCTGGCAAGCATGAGGTCCTGAGTTTGATTCCTGGTATCCAAAAAAAAGGATGGCAGGATTACTCAGAATTTATTAAATCAAATTGACAGTCTTTTCTGGCATATAAATGAGCTGTTTGTATGTGTATATGTGTTATATTAACTTTCAGCATCAAAAATAGCTGTAAATTTCTATGCATGTATCTGTCTTTTCATATGTATGAACAGCTTGCTTGCTGCCATGTTATTCTGTAATAGTGTAATGCATTTTTTGGTGTTCTTTGGAATATTTAAATATATTTAAAATACTAACATGCTAAAAATATTTAGGCATTTATTATAAATGCACTTAATAAATTATACTCTTCATTTTTAAAAAACAAGGTGATTTGTAATCATATATTTGAAAAACAAAGAGTTGGGTACAATAAATGTCCTTATTTCTGAGCCAGTATTTAATTTTAAAAATTATATATTCACTCATCAAGAAGCCATAAGATACTATGTAGAACAGCCAGGCATGGTGGCACACACTTATAATCCCAGCATGTGGGAGGCAAAGGCAGAAGGATCACCATGTGTTGGAGACTACCCTGGGTTACATAGTGAGTTCAAGGTCAGCCTCAACTACATAGTGAGATCCTGTTTCAAAAAACGAAACAAAAAATGATGCTATATAGAAAGATTAAATATTTACATTAAATTTTTTAATGATTTTATGTAAGTCAACTGTAACTGAAACTATATATTCTAAATATATATATCAGTAATTTATAAAAATGAAACTAAGTTGCTGTAAGTTCTCAGATCTTTTCAATTTATATATACAGTATATAATAAATGCCTATAAATTTTGTTTGCTATAAAATGTTTGCTTCCTGAATTATGTAAAAATAACTTTAGTTTGAATAATAGATCATCATTGTCTAATTCTTTTTATATTGGCAACTTACATATGCTCAATTGTTAATTTGAGATGTGAATATTAATATGCTTTAATTGGAATATTAGTTTGTATATTTAATTTCTTTTTTTTTTTTTTTTTTTGTGGGTACCGGGGGGTCGACCTCAGGACCTCACGCGCCAGCAGGCACCCGTGCCGCTGAGCGATATCACCGGCCCTGTATATTTAATTTCTTAACCATGCATGGAAACAGAAAGCTTATTATACTTGGATGTTTAGATGCTTTAGTCTCCAAAAAGAGCATTATAATAATTATAGGGGCAGAATAATATGTTTGTAATTCTCAGCATTCAGATAATTTCACAAATTGTTTACTATGTTACTGTCTTGTTAGCTATCCACAAGTATGTGTTTTTCCCTGTTATACAGGTGAAATTTCTTATGCACAGTGAATGTTCATAAATAAGTCAAACCTTATACTCAAATTGTAGTTTTCAGTATCCAGTATAATGTTTGGCTACTTTATATTAGAGCAAAAATGATTATAGATAGTATAAGTGAAAAATGTAATTCTGGTTCAAAATGAAAATGATATAATTGATCTTTAGGTCTCTAGTCTTCAATACTTTAAAGATAGTTTTGTTTTTAGATGATAATAGGTTTTCTGTTAAAATTTATGCTATTTTTGACTGGAATAAATATACCTGATTGACTGAAACTGTTTCTCTAGCAAATCTAGATTCCAAATTCTTTTTTTAAACTTTCGCTACTGTTTTAATAATTTAGTATTTAATTTCTCTCTTGGTATCAACCATCTTGATAATGCTCTAATTTAGACATGTGCTGTGGTAGGCACTGTACATGTTGTTTTAATATTTGAGCCCTGTTTCTCTAATTAATCTCTTTCAGAGCAAAGAAAGGAAATGAAGTAGAAAGTTTAACCTCCATGTAAAAGTGGGTGCCTCTTAAGTCCATTTATTAAGCACAGAAATTTAAGATTCTATCTAGATTTTAGCTGAAATTGTTACTTCACAAATTCATGTTTGGAGCATCTTATTATTGACTTCTGCCATCCCCCAAAAGTGGGATATCCTCAAGGCTTCCTTTTTTGCCTTTCTACTGGCTATTCTTATTTCACCTCAAAGGTAACATAGTCTATCGAAGTCAAGATAGGTCTTCGCCTTGCTAAGGGATTTTTTTCTCTGAGTTTCCTGGTGTTTTCTGTGTCTAGACACAAAGTAATCATTCACGACATGCCACATACTACATTTCCTGTACCTATGAAATCATCTTGTTGTCTGCTTCCTCAAAATGTCTTCTATATCAGTGATTCCAGTTCTGCTACCCTAATCACTTTCATATAATCAAATACCTAGGTGAGTTGATTAATTCCTTCAACAAACATTTATTGAGTACCTGCCAAATGCCAGCCGTTGCGCTAGTATGAAGGTATGAAAGAATGAATAGTATAGTCATCGTTCTAGAGAATCCAAGTCTAATGAAGGTATCAATGAACTTTCTTTTTTTCAGTCTAGGCTTTTTGTACTGCCCCAGAAATATAACTACAGAAGTAATCTAAGCTAGTGATGGCGAATCTTTTAGAACTTTCAGTGATAACAAATAGCCCACATGCCATAGGTTCGCTACCACTGATCTGACCTACAGTTTGATTAGTAAATACTGTGATGATAATAAGTACAGGGGTCTTGGGACCATAAAGGAAAAGCATCAGTCACTTAGGTTGCCTCTCTTGATTATAGTAGCATAGCATGACAGTCCATTCCACATTAAATTTACTTCCTCAGGCACTGTTTCCTCTGTGTCACTTCTGTGATCAAAAACATAATTGCTCCTTAATCCATCTCCCTTTAGTTTGTCTCTTTTCCCTATTACTTTTCAAATTTTGTTTCGTGTCACTCTAAAGTGAACTTTCTTTTTTCAGTCTAGGCTTTTTGTACTGCCCCAGAAATATGCCATACTCATTTTCAATATGATCTTCTATGAATGACTTTTCATTTTGCTCTCCCCATCTTCTTATCTAAGTACTGACCATTTTCTAATGTTTGACTTAATTGCTGCTATTACCTCAAACAATCTGTTAAATTTATCTGCTTTTCTTATAGCAGTTAAAAACAGTTTATCATATAGCATTGCCTTACATCGTATTCTTTTTGTCTCTCCAGAGAGATTGTAAGCTCTTCAGATCAGGCCTCCCTGTGTGTGACGTTTTTGTATCTTTCATAGAGCCTAGTCAGTGCTGTACTCAGAAACTTTGTTGAGTTTTAAGTAGAACCTTCGCAACATTAAAAGTTGATAGGCAACAGGTTACATTCCTTTGATCTCCTGGTAAAAGGATGTTTGACTAAAAAAAAAAACCAAAACTTTTCTTTTGTATAAAAATGTAAAAAAAGAAAAAGAAATTAATTTACTAAACTAATTTTACTTTACTGCCAGTTAGTTATAAATGCCAAATTGTTGGAGGTAATGGAAGAATCATTTGGCATAAAAGACATGGGTCGAGATGATTAGTTTTGTCATTTAATAGAGTATGCAGTTCTGAAAAAAGCCCCAAACCTGAGTTGTGTCTTCCTCATCTGTAAGAGACAGGATTGTTATTACTCAAGGTTGTGATGGAGATGAAATAAAGTAGTGGATAGGGAATGCTTTGTAAACATTAAGATGATATATCAATCTTGGATAGTTTTATTTTGGTCACATCTTAGATGATAGTTGAGTTTGGGTTTTATAAAAATATATATTCCTGTGTGATACACTTTCTAGACTCACTAAATTAATGATCCTTTGATAGTAGCTTCTCTGATATTTCTAGGTCAGGTTTACCTTGTTCCCTATAAAAAGGAGCAGACTTCTCTTCTAATAAAGTGAGTGTGTTATGATAGAGGGCTTCTGGCAGGGACACCTAACCCAGACCTGGAAGGCCAAGGTCATGCTTCCTGGAGTACCAGGAGTTAGCCAAGGGAACATCTAAGGAAGGGGTGAGAAAATGATAAGAGACAGACAGCTAGACTACACTGTACTTAGATCTGTTCAAAATGGGGAAAACATGACAGTTGTCCTCTCGTTTTAACACTTCTTAGTGATCTGCTGGCATCCCTTTTAGTAACCGCTGAGTAGAACTTATTTGCTGGGCCTGGTGATCTTTTTTCACCTTCTAGCATAGGTATATTTACTTATTAGAGACAAAGCCAAAATTCTTTTTCCTTAGACATTACTCTATTGTATTAATTGTGTTTTGTGTAGTCTGTATTAATTGTGTAGCCGCCAGATGCCTTCTTCATGCCCTTTTCATAAACTGTTAAGAGGACTGAAGGACCTGGGATGTGTTTCAGTGGTAGAGCGCTTGCCTGTCATGGGGGGGGGGGCAAAAACAAACTGAAAATTGGTTTTAGAGGGGTTTTTGCTTTCGTCTATAAAAACATTTAGTTCAGATGTTTGGAATATGTTCATAAAGTTATGCAGGGACATACATATACCTCATTTCTGCTTAGTTTAGGAAGAATGGAGAGGAAACTGGGAAAATACTAGGTTTTGAAGTTGTGGAATACAGTAGAATGCCCAGAATAACACCTAGCACAAAATATACTAAACATATAGCTGCTGGATAAGCGAATGTGCTGCATTTAGTCAGGGACACATTAAGAGAAGGAAAGGTGATGAAAGTGAATGACTAGCTGCTAGGTTAAGATCTCTAAGCTAATGAATTGAAACTAAGCCCATAAGAAAACAACAGGCTTTCGTAAGGAGGCAGGAGCCTAGATGTAGTTTCTCATAACTGCTTTGTTTTAATCATGTATCAGAACTTCGTAAAAATGTCAGTAAACTTCATTCAGTTTAGTCTCGTAATGAAGCATTGTTACTTAACCACATAGAAGATTTGAGGGATAGTTTTCAGAGGTATAAATCAGACTCTCTAAGATATACTCTTACAGAGCTAATGGAAGAAAAGAGCAGGTAGTTTCAGTATTTGGCTCAAGACTTGTAAAGATGCCATTCAAAAACTGTGGGAAGAATCTGATTTTAATACTTCCCTAGTTCTTAATGGTTTTTTTCTGTAATAATCGAAGATGATAATTATGGGGAAGGATTTTTTTTTTTTGTTCTGGTGGTGCTGGGGATCATACCCAAGATCTTGTGCAAGTTAAGCAGGTGCTCTACCAGTGAACTCTACCCCTAGTCCATTACCAGGTATTAAATGCCAGTGGATATGGTTGGTGTTGGAAATAGATACTTACTTGTTGATTTTTCTTTTTTGAGTAACTTATTCCCTCTTTACTTTCTACAAGATCTTGTTTTGTAAACTATGCAACTTTCTTAGAATTGTAACTTTCAAGGTTGGCCAACAAAATTGCTATGTGTTATAGACCTCTGCTATTTGAAGAGAAGGAAACTCAGATCCTTAAAAAATATTTAGGGGGACCTTCATTTGGGACATGAAAAAAAATAGGTGAGCTAAAAACTTCAGTGCTACCTGACAATGATCTTAACACTCTCAGACTTCCTATTTTAAATATTTTGTAAAGACTGTGGTACTATTCGGAAATTAAATTCATAGTACTAATGTAACTTACTTATAAAATTTCAAAAATAATATAATACTTTCCCTTCTTATAATATAAAAGATAAAAATATAAGATAGACCTAACTGCAGTGGAACACTTAATGAGGTATAGCAAGAACTACAAATGTAGACTGATTATACATGTGTGGTATAGATGACTCAAATATGGTGAGTGCCACTTAACTGGTGATCTGATTTTCCAAAATGATTCATTTTTGATAAAAAGTGTATCTCCCTTTTATTTGTAGGATAAGTATAATACTGAAAAATTCAGCTGAGCATGATGGCACACACTTGTAATCCCAGCACTTAGGAGGCTGAGGCAGGAGGATCACTGAAAGTTGAAGGCCAGCCTGCGCTACATGAGTTCAAAGCTAGCCTGAGCTACATAGCAAGATCCTGTTTAAAAAAAAAAAAAAAAAGACCACCAATACTGAAAAATTCAAGTATTAAAAAAGAAAATTATGCAAAAAGAGCTTTTTATTGTAATCCTGTGGCCAAAAATTTCCAGACATTTTTACAGACTGGTGAAATACCCCTTGGGGGTGGCAAATGTCCTCTTTCCCACTTTGAGAACCACTGTTGTATAGAAACATGTAGTGTTCTGGTGTTCTATATGAAGATAACAGTACTGACCAATAAAAGGGAGTATTTTTAAAACATTTTATTGATAGTTTGTTTTGAGCTAGTTATTTTTTACTCACATGTGCTGTGGAACCAAACATGAATTTGTGAACTGCTTGGTCATTGGTAGAGGTATTCTTATTGTGGAATAGTTCTATTCTTGGTGAAATGTAGCTAGAATAAAAAAGACTAATGGATGCTGTCTATGAGAAATATGAGTAGTTTTAATAATTTTTTATTAATCTCCTTAAAAGATGACTGCTTAAACAAAATAGTAACAATGTAGTATGTTGTTTCTAAACAATTTAAAAATATGATTTATGACAAAAGTAGCACAAAGAAAGGATGGGAAATGGAAGTACAGTTGCAAGGCTCTTGAAGCACACATGAAATGGGATAATATCACATAAGAGTGTGATAAATGATGTATTGAAAGTTCTAAAGCACTCATTAAAAAAATGGAACAAAACCTAACAGGGTACAACCAATAAGACAATAAAACAGATAAAATGGAGTAATAGTCTAAACAAAGTCAGAAAGGTGGGGGAAGCGAACCAAGTGATCTCTGATACAAGGTGCTGTAAGTTCCATGAGCTGGTGGTTTATACTTCCCTCTCCCAGAGCTGTGAGCTTTGAAGGTTGCCCAAATTCCTTTATATTCAAAGGACTGGTGCCCTTTCTAGAAGAACTCAGCTTTGTCTGTATTGGAAGTCTCTGCCGTTACTCAGGGCATCTCCTACTCCGAACACCACTCTCCTGTTTTACAGCTTCCACAGTTACTCGGCACCTATCTCTGTCCCATCTCTTTAGCCCACCAGGTGGAAAAGGGTCAGCGCTTTGACTTTGTCACTAATTTCCATACGTGCTAATCTAGGATGTAGTATGATAAAGTGGAATAAATTGAGCTTTGAAATTTCTCTGTGATGTCTCAATACTGCACCTTTTTTTCTTCCTCTGAATTCAGAGACATGAAAAATGCGGTCATTGGAAACAACAAACAGAAAGCCAACCTCATTGTTTTAGGAGCTGTTCCAAGGTATGTTTGGTGTCTAATCCCCTTTTCTGCCTTTCATGCTACATTTCAGATGTATTTCTTATCCTCAGTAGTAAGATCCCCTTTTTAATATTGTCTTTCCTGTTTTTAAAATGAATCCTTTTTTTAAAAAAAGGAAATGTTTCGAAGTACGTGAACCATCTCTAAGGAAAAAAAAATATATATGTATATATAATACCAGAAAATGGATTAAAAAGTGAGTGTATTAATACATCCACTTTTCAGAAGATCATTGACTTTTAATATAAGTTTGTTGAATACCAGAGCAATGTACACCAGCCTGATACTTTCTTCCCCATCTCCTTAGAGCTCTTGCAGTTTTTGTGTGGGTGGATAATTTATTAGGATTCTCAAGACCTTTTTGAATTTAAAGAGGAAAAAAAAAAAAAAACCCTGCTTATTTTCATCCTATTTTTTTTTTTTCTGATTTTAAGAATTTTCAGTTTTTTAAATTAACATAGGAAGTTTGCTTTGTTCTTCTGATGACCTAATGAGCTTCATTTTGGCAGGCAATAATAGTAACTTCTTTTTGCCTCCTGTGCTTCACAAAACTAAGTTTTATATACAGTAACTGTAAGTTTTTCATTCGGACTTTGAAGTTTTGATTTTTTCTTTTGATACAGGGTTAATGGCTTTAATGTTTTTAGCATCAACAACTTCAAATATATCCTTTAGTAGTCACAAAGCTCTCAGCAGCCTTTCTTAGGGGATTTGTGTTTTAGGGAACATAGAGTTCTGCTTTAGAACATAAGGGAGAAGGTCATAAGTGGTAAAGGGTTAGGGTTTAGAGACTATTTGTTTAGCAAGCTGGGCTGCATTGGAAATGGGAGGATTTTCTTATTTTACAAATGAAAAATTTGGACAGAGAAGAAAGCTTTCCTTCCCTGATGACCTGCATAAGAACTGAGTATTCTATAACTTAGGCTAGTCCTCCACTGTCTCAGCACTACAGCTCTATCAGGGCCCATTTCTAGCTTGAATTTAATATTCAGCAGTACCTGATATTGGGAGTCTTCGTATTCTGAAGAGACGCCCCCCAAGAAGTAGCAGATAACATGGATTATAGTATCATTTCTACAGAGACCTCATGTGCACAACTTCCACATCTGCAATTTGATAAACTCTGATATTATTATGATAGTACTTTTGTTCAGAATGAAGAAAATCTCCAAACTTTTTCCAGATGTTTCTTTATTGAATTAGCACATGATATAAATAAATAACCATTACTCAGAAGGATTAAAAAATCTCCATCAACCATGTTTCTAATTTGTAGAGTATCCTGGTAGCCTTCTTTTAACACATTGTTTGGTCATATTAATTTACTTTTGTTTTTTAGTCTCTTTGTTTATCAAGTTCTTTCTTTTTAGATTGTTGTATTTGCTTCAGCAAGAAACGTCAAGCACTGAGCTAAAAACTGAATGTGCGGTGGTACTGGGAAGTCTTGCTATGGGTACTGAAAATAATGTCAAGTCTCTACTGGACTGCCATATTATCCCTGCCTTACTGCAAGGTATGTAGGAAACTATTTTTGCATCAGTAAAGATTAAAATTAGTTTGCAGTGCTTTAAATTCTGTTTGAAAGAATGAATCTCATATAATTTCTATTAATAGGACTACTGTCCCCAGACCTGAAGTTCATTGAAGCTTGCCTCAGATGCCTACGTACCATCTTTACCAGTCCTGTCACTCCAGAGGAGCTACTGTATACAGTGAGTTTTGGTCGTTTTGAGTTGTTAATTATAGCCTACTCCTAATTGGCTTAGCATTTCCAAATTCCTAATTGTGATATGTAGAAAAGTCTCAAGAAGTGTTTGAGTTCTTCCTGAATAAATATCAAATGTTTTAGGCTTTGTAAATAAGTGAACAATAGTTTCAGACCTTAAGGAATTTTTAAGTTGTTAAAAAGAAAAAGGGCCCATTTTTATCTCTTTATATGACAAATTAAGAGAGTATATTTTATGCCATTTAGTTTGGGTTCAAGTCCAAGAGAGGAGGTTTTGTAGAAAAGGTAGAATTTAACCTAGGTCTTAAATGAATGGATAAGATTCAAAGAAGTAGAGAGGAAGGAGGCCATTCTGGGAAGGATCTGTGTAGGAATTGCAGTATGGTAGACGGAATGATCTGCTATGGGGAGGTCATCATTGTTCGAGCTAAAGAGGTGGGGGCAGAACCAGTTTCCAGGAGGCTTACTTGCCAGCTAGAATCAGAACACCTGTAAAAGAGAACCCGGAGATGTTTGGAGTCAGTCAGTGGTTTCTGAAAGCCTCAGGGATTATGAAGGAATCTTTTAATCTATTGATAAGACTCTTAATGAAAATTATCTAGGCCAATATTTTTGAAACAACTTACCTACAATCCTCAGTAAAAACTATATTTTTCATTGCTGTCATACACGTATAAACTTGTTTGTGTATGTGTGTTTGAATCCTGAGACAAATATCACAGCAGAGTTACACAAATGTGATGCCCTCTGCTTTCTATTTTGTTGTTTCTCATTTTCTTAAAAAATATGCCAGTTGTGGTTCCAAGCTTACTTGAAGAATCAGTTGTCAGATTGGATACATACAAATCAGAGATCTTGAGATCTTAGCCAGAATAAAGTATTTCAAGAATATAAGCAAAGAGAGGCATAGGCAAAGCAAGTGTGGAGAGGGGGCCTGTCCTATGACTTCGTAGTCCATCCTTTGTCCGTTAGACACATACTCTTCTGTCCTCAGTGATACGTACGGTCTGTAAGTGAGATCTGTGGATCACTTTACACAGTAGTAAGTGTCTAAATTATGAAACATCTAAATTTGATACCTCAGAGTTTTGTGTGACATTCTTCAAGAAGTCACGCCTCATAAATCCATAGATTGTTTACCGTAATAGTTCTCAATTGAGCATGTCCCAAAATTACTTGGAGGGTTTATTAAACACAGATCCTACCTCTAGAGTTTCTAATCAGTAGTCATGTAGAACCCATGAACTTTCACTTCAGGTCTGTGGCGGGCATTCTACTCAGAGCATTCCATAGAGAGGGACTTTACTAGTATCAGTCTATTCCCCTGAAATCATGCTGTCATCTTTACAAAGAAGTTAAACCAATCATCTGTCTGCTGTACTCTAGGAATTTCTCACCCACCACAGCCCAGGTATGATGGATGGACTAGTTGATACTAGCCAGCTGTTTGAACTCCTTCTTCACTCTCTAAACTGATTCATGTCTCACTAATGGTCACGGTGAATAGTTTGGAAAAATCCAGTTTAGGCCAACTTAACTTTTTTACATGAGAACAATTAAGACCCAGGGAGGTTAAATTTAGACAGTGAGATAATCTAAATTATGAAATGTCTCCATTTGATGCCTCAGAGATTTCTATACCTCAGAGACAATGAAGAATCCTAAAAGTGCTAGATGGAGGGATAACCAACAGAGAGCAGTCTTTCGGTGTAATTAACTGACTGTGAGTTGGCCTGTAACTCACTAGTTGTAAGTAGCAAGGCAAGCACTAAATAGACAGGGCAGTCCAGTCAGAAGAGGGTAGGATTTCTAGTTTCAAATCCTGTTCATCAGATGGGTAACTTTGGGCAATTATGTAACTGAGTTTTTTTGGGGTTTTTTTTTTTGTTTGTTACTTGTTTTTGTTTTGTGGTATTGGGGGGTTGAACCCAGTACCTTTTCACTGACCCGTTTTCCCAGCTTTTTAAAATTTTGAGTCAGGGTATCACTAAGTTACATAGGCTGAGCTCAAATTTACAATTCTTCTGCCTCAGCCTCCCAGAGTGCTAGCATTACAGATGTGCACCACCATACCTGGTTTATGTAACTGTTCTTTGCCTTGTTTAATCGTCTGTAAATGCAGATACATAAACACAATTGACAGACAGGGAGCAATTGTGAAGATATGGCACGGGTTATGTTGAAACTGGGGAACTGGGGACCAAGAGAACAATGGAGGAAAGGAAAGAGGTAGAAATAACTTTAAGAATCTAATAGAGTCTTTTTATCTAGTGCCTGTTCTGTCTTTGCTGCTCTTTGCTTCCAAGTTTTCTATCAGTGGAACCACTGTTTCCCCTCCCCTTACTTGATGTTCTCATTTTCTCTCTTCCTTTTTCTTACCACTTATTTAGTACTTGACTTTGTTTGGGGTTTTCTGAGTTTTGCATTTTGTTTTTTAAATTCCTTGTGACAACACAGAAGGCAATACTAACAAACGGGGAAAAGATTCCACTTTTAGAGAATCAATAGCTGTTTATTTTCCTACTGAACTTTTATATATAAATCTTGAGTGTCCCATCCCATTTATGAATATATGTATGTATATATGTGCTGGGTTTGAACCTTGAACCTTACGCATGCTAAGCAAGTATCTACTGCTGAGCCATACCCCCAGCCCTTGGGCATTCTTTTATTCCTTGCCCCTGTTATCATTTGTGAGGGTCTTCAAAGTGTGTCTGTGGATCAGAAAAATAAGCCTTTTTGGGGAGCCAGTTAGGATGCAGACTCTTGGATCCTACCCCAAACCTACAGAATCAGAACGTGTAAAAGAAGAACATCCCCTGGAAATTTATATGTACATTTGTACTTGGGAAGCATAGTTCCAACACTCCCAACAGCTTTGACTAGAAGCCTTAAGCTAAGTCTCCTTTTCCATCTGTGCTTCAGGCCCAATTCTCTTTCAGTGTATAATTTCTTTGGCATTATACAAGGAATTCTTGGAGTTCCCTACGGCAGGGCAGGTTGATTCTTTTCCTTCCTATTCCACCAGTTTAAGTGTCAGCAGTAGGCAAATAGTGGACTTTATGTGAGAAGTTGCTAATCATCTAAATTGTCTTGTGCAGATTGGAAATAGCTAATTAAAGTCATCTTTATAAGAGATTGTAGTAGTTACTGATTTTACTATAGCATCTCAAGATCAAAATTGTCAAGTTTTTATGTAGTAATTCTTGCTTATGAGCTATTATTGTATATCTTATTAATCACTTCACATTTTTGTTTCAGATCTGATTTCTGTCAAGTCTTATTGAAATGAGATTGTTATATTTTGAGGGTATAGGCTTTTTATGGGAGAGAGGTTGTGTTTCCTGTCCTTATATTTCATTTTGAGACATAAATATGAAAGTCCCTTTCTTTGTTCCTTGTCTAAACAGTTTCGATGGCCATGTTGCTTTTGTTCTCTGATATGCTACCATTTCGATCTGTGTACCTGCTCATGGAAACACTTTGTCAATTGTATGCACAATGTCTTAGTTTCTTTTTGTCATTCTCTTCTTTTCTTTCACTCCAGGATGCCACAGTGATACCACACCTCATGGCGCTGCTTAGCAGGTCCCGCTATACCCAGGAGTATATCTGTCAGATTTTCTCACACTGCTGTAAAGTAAGAACCAGAGTAAATGTTCTCTATAATGTAACATCTTAGATGCCCTTAAGAGATGTGCCTTATTTGTGTGTCCTTCTAAAGATAATCTATACATACATAGGTAGATTTATTAAGGAACAAAAACAGGCTATTAATAATATTTATTGAAATTCTCACTTCTAAATTGTTGCCAGCTCTTAAGCAGTTACTCAGGTTTCTGAGACCTATTTTGCGGAGTTTGAAACCAAAGAGCTCATGTCTTTCCACCCAATAGCTGCTGCCTCACTAACTAGTAGGTACATGTAGCTCGATTTGCAGAAAGACAAAAAGAGAAACTTGTTAAGAATCAAAGGACAGAAAACAGAGTTGGTGAAAAATAAAATACTTTTACTTCCTATGTCTTTATCTTCCTACTCTAAGAAGCAATCATTTTAAAAAGAGAAATGAGAAATAGAGAACCCTAGACACTTACTTCTCAGCTATGGTGTGTTATGTTTTTTCTTGATGCTACATTACTGAAACCCTCTGTGATGTGTTGTGGTAGGTTAGGTTCTCGTGCAATTAGTTTTTAGAATTTCCTGAGTCGTCATCAATCCTGAGTTGTAAGAATGATGGTGTCACTCTTTCCTTGGGCATGGGGAAATGGTATGCACATGAAATGCAGAATTCACAGTAACTCCGTTGGCTGTGGTAATACAGTGTACAATAATTGGAAGGGCCTGTTCCAGGGTAACTTCTCTATTCTCTTCCTTATTTTGGGGAGGCAAAGAGATAGCAGTTGTAGAACTGGGGTGAGGTCAGATATGGCAGTCCCTTGTAGGCCTAAAAACAGTGTTTGCCCTGCTTTTCGGGATAGAACTTTGCAAGCAAAGGGTAACTGAAATCTACACTATAGTGCACCTAGCTTTCTACAGTTAAGTGAACATGGTTTTATTAAGATGATTTATAATTTTCTTAATGCATTATTGTTTCTTTTCTTACAGGGGCCAGATCATCAAACAATTTTATTTAACCATGGTGCAGTTCAGAATATTGCTCACCTACTAACCTCACTGTCCTACAAAGTAAGATGTTAAAAATATGGCTAGATTTTTATCCTGTTTTTGGTGTATAGAAAGAGGCCCAAATATTTTATTGCTTCTTTTATAGGTATTGTGATCAGTAGTATTTTATCAGTAAAATGTTATGGGGTTCATGCTACCTATAAATTTTTTTTGTTGAAAAAAAAGAGTTGCCCTTCTATCTCCATTTTTTCCCCCCCGGGATATGGTTGTGCTAATGATTTTCACCTGTTAAACAGTATTTCAAGTCTTTCCTGGTTAGGTTTCAGTGCCAAAGCTGTTGCTTGAGGTGATGCCATCAAATATCAATGGCTGGCTGTATCAGGAAGGACTGTAGATTCCTTATTTGAAGCCTTTTTTAGCTACAGTGACTCAAACTCATACCATATACCCATATATCTATCAACATTTAAAATGTATTCTCTTTTGTATTGTGAGTTAAAAAGTCAAGAGTTTGGGCCGGTGAGATAGCTCAGTGGCATAAGCGCCTGCCTGGCAAACGCAAGGTCCTGAGTTTGACTCCCGGAACCCACGTAAAGGAAAAAAGGGGCCGGTGATATCGCTCAGCGGCGCAAGCGCGAGGTCCTGAGGTCGACTCCCAGTACCCACATAAAAAAAATAAAAAGTCAAGAGTTTTCAGACTTAAGCATTGAGTTCAAACTTTGGGCATTCATTGTTGCCCAACTACCAAGTTTTAGCAAATATTGCAACATTATCCTTGTGTCACATTAGAGCTACATATAGCAGAATGAGGAAGCAGTCACTTGCTCTTTTGGTCTGTTGCTTTATTTCAAGTGAGACCTGCTAATATGTCTGTTTTCCCTACCTCCGACACCTGAAGTTTGGTCGTGGTGAAGAACTCACAAGGATAGGAATGGGAATGGAGACAGCTTGAAACTAACCAGAGGCAGGATAAGGAAGTAGATACTGAAGCTACTTCCTCTGCCCTATGCTATGCAGAGACCGAAATCAGTCAGCATTTGCACATTAAGAAACAGTGATTGGGGCAGCTGTTTATTGTCCCATCACTTTGCCACTCTTAAGCTTCATTAATTCCCTCTGTTCTTTCTCCATTTCTAATCCTTTCTGCACTAGACTTATTTACTTTAACAGATTTTAAAACTTAAAGATTGTGGCAGGGGAAAGTGATTATATTACTCTCTGCTTCATTACCTGTGTCATTAACCTACTCTGCGTTCCGCCTGTGGGGACATGCTAGTGCTGCAGAGCGTGGTCCAGATGAGGGACAGGGTTTCTTCACACTGCTCCGAGCACCTGCCAGCCTCGTAAGAAACTTATATATAGACTTAGCCTCAGAAATAAGGGTGGAATCATCCGATGAAAACTAAATGGAGAGAATGAAAAATAACAGCTCTCCTAGGACTCCTGCAAATAGTAAAACATATTGCATGTGATCAGGAGATTGGGCCCTTGGTACCATTACAGGCCGATAACCTAGTTTTAAGGAATGGTAGCACAATTCATGGATGTTTTAAAATTTAAATTAGTCCTTCTTAAACTTTTGTATTTATCATCATTTCCCCTGTTCTCTTTGCCTGCGTCCTCTATCCCACACACATTTCCAAGAGTGCTCTTTCCATCTTCCCTTCAGTTCTCTGGTTTGTAGTTAGAGAATAAGAAATGTCCCACTTGAAAGGAACTTGGTAATTGTTACTAAGTTCCCCGTCTTACAAAAATTATATCCTATTTAATTTTTTTTAAATTTGAGTAAGGATTTACCTTAGTTTTAATTACTATTTCTTATTGGTTTTTCTTTTTTATTGCTTCAATATTAATTTTAACTTTTTTTTTTTTTTTTTTTTTTTTTTGTGGGTACCAGGGGGTCGACCTCAGGACCTCGCGCGCCAGCAGGCGCCCGTGCCGCTGAGCGATATCACCGGACCCTTTTTCGTATGTGGGTTCCGGGAGTCGAACTCGGGCCCTCGCGCTTGCCAGGCAGGCGCTTAAGCCACTGAGCCATCTCACCGGCCCAATTTTAACTTTTTATAATTAACTTTTACTATACTCTTCAGATGTACAGGTATTTTTGTTATTCCCTCGAGACCTTCTTCCAGTTGTTTTGTTTGTTTTGTTTTGTTTTGTTTTGTTTTCCTGCAGTGCTGGAGTTTGAACTTGGGGCCTCACGTATGCTAAGCAAGCACTATACCACTAAACTACACTCTATCCCACTTTTAGTTTTTTAAGCAGTGTTAAATAGTTATTTCTTCAAAGGAAGAGTTTAGATTCTGAGACATTGAAATCATATTTGAAAAATAAATCCGTGTTTTATTTGTTCATTTATTTTTACAGGTTCGAATGCAAGCCCTAAAATGCTTCTCCGTTTTAGCTTTTGAAAACCCCCAGGTATCGATGACCCTGGTAAATGGTAGGCTGGAACTTTCAGTGGCACCTCTATATGATTTAATTTTTGAACTTTGTAGATTTAAAGAATTTCTTTAATGTTTGTTGTTTGTTTTATTTCTAGTTTTGGTTGATGGAGAATTGTTACCACAGATATTTGTGAAGATGTTACAGAGGGATAAGCCTATTGAGATGCAGCTCACATCAGCAAAATGGTAAAAGTCAAAACAATGTGGGAAAAAATAGTGTTTCATCAACATAGATTTTTTTTTTAATATGGAGTATTTTTTGGACAGTCCAGTTTGTTCACTTCCAGTCCCCATCTTGCTTTGAGATTTTGAAATTTGAAAGTTATGTGACTCTCTCACGTTATATTAAATGGATGTCAGTTTTTTGTCCTGTTGGTTTATTACAACATGCAGAACAGCAACTCTGATATAACATCTGTGACTACAGAAAATTATTCCATCTTCGACTACTCTCCTTGTATTTCAGTTGAAATAAAACAAAATTAGATCAAATGTAACCAACATGTATTATGCTAAGTATTAAGCCAGGAAAATACAAAGATAGAGAAGTACAGAGTGAGAATTGCAGTCGCATTATCAATATATGAACAGATATACTGAGTACCTGTTGTTCAGAGTTCTGTACTAATTGTGGCTCTCTAGTAGAGAACTGGGATTTTTTGATGAGTCACTCATGGATCATGAATTATGTTTTATTTGTTTTGTGGTTTTGTTTGCTTGATTTTTGTCTTAACTTGAAAACTGAGCCTTTGCCTTCGTTAGTGGGGTGATGTAAATAGTTTTTCTTTAAAAAGTCATAACAGGCCTCATAATAATGATAGTAGCCAGAAAGATTTCAGCCTTATAGAATACGATTAGAAGAATTTTACTAATATCTGGCATAGTATTTATATGACTAAACCTCAGATAAGGGATATCAAAATCTCCCTCAAAATAAATGGTAGTACTGTACCTGATTTTTTTTTTTTTTTTTTTTTTGTGGGTACCGGGGGGGTCGACCTCAGGACCTCGCGCGCCAGCAGGCGCCCGTGCCGCTGAGCGATATCACTGGCCCCTTTTTCGTATGTGGGTTCCGGGAGTCGAACTCGGGCCCTTGCGCTTGCCGGGCAGGCGCTTAAGCCGCTGAGCCATCTCACCGGCCCCCTGATTTTTTATAGTTGTTGTTCTTGCCATAAAATCTTAAAGGCAAATAATTTTTCTTTTAAAACCTTAAATCTTAAGCAGAAACTTACTTTCCATCATTTTATTCCAGTTTAACTTACATGTGTAGAGCTGGAGCAATTCGGACAGACGACAACTGTATTGTATTAAAGGTAAGCTAATTAATTCTCTGAAAAACATGCAAATTATATAGTGATATATTTGTTGATATGAATATTGGCATTGCTATTTCTTTTTTTGTGTGTGTGGGTACTGGGAGTCGAACTCAGGGCCTCGCGCTTGCCAGGCAGGCGCTTATGCCACTGAGCCATATCACCGGCCCACTATTGCTTTTTATACATTTATCTTTATGGTTTGTCTGCATAACATAAGATAATATTAAAATACCATTCTTTATTTTCAGTAGGATGCCGTGTGGTTTTTAAAAATTGGTTTTAGATGTATTTGGAGCATCAAAGTGAAATATTTATTTCCTTGTCACAATTTTTTCTTTTTCTGGTGATTAGAAGGATGAGGAAATTATAAAAGAATGTAAAATTCAGGTGAAATGGAAAATATATTTTAATCCTTGATTTTCATTCAGTTTACTGCACAATCTTGTACGCAGTTTGCCAGCTGTACAGATAAAGACTTCATGTCACCCTCACAGCTATAAAAAGTTTAATGAGACAATAAGTAACATGTTAAAACAACCATCATCATCGTGGTGTAACAAATATACACCTGAACTTAAAACCTGGACAAGAGATCATCCCTAAAAGTCCTACGAACTAAATTCTGATTTTAATACCCTCACTACTGACTGGCTTGATGTCCTTTATCCTTTTGTTGCCTCAGACTCCTAATTATGAAAATAGAGGCAATAATTCCTGCTCATCTACCTCACAGTGATTTTGAGTAACACTATATTAAATATCTTATTTGCTATAAAGAACAAAGCAAGTATAATAAAATTGATCATGGTATTATTTTATGAATGTGAATTCTGTCATCACTGCCCAAGGATAAAAGAGTATTAAGAAGAATATTTTGCTTTAGTCTTCAGTGAAGAGAGTCAGTTTACTTCATGAGATCTAAGGATCTCCTAAGTAAACAGCTCTGCATTAGAATGCTGAGGCTGCTGTACAAGTTGTTGGTTTATTTACTTCTCTAACCTTTATTTTCTCATTAGTAGAAGTATCCTTATGTAGTACTTGCAAACATTAAATTCAAAACTTCATGAATTTATGGTATCAGTAAATATTAGTAGTAGTATTGTTAGGAAAAGAATTAGCCTTCTGAAACCTAGAATTGAATTATAAAGCCTAATAGGAAATCAATAGTGAATAATAAAGTGCTAAGTTCTGTGGTGAAAACATAATAGAAACTTATGAAACAGAAGAGCGTAGTTGATGCAGTAGTTGAAGGCTTTCTATAACTCGTAACATTTCAGTTTCTGCTTTGACATTATCCTTTAAATTGGACTTAATACCCCTAGAAATAGTAAATACATGGCATGTTTTTATTGAGAGCCTAATGTAGATAAATTACCAAGACCATAGCCAAGATTCTTGAAGGGCCTCCGAAGTAAAATTGAACTAGTGGATACCACAGTCATTCCAGCAAGTTCTTCGGAAAACCTAACAACTATGACTGATAGATTTCACTCACATTTTAGGAGAGTTGTTGGACTCTGAAAAAGGTAAAATCACTGAATTTTTAAGTCGTATTTTTTTTTTTTGCAACTCTAGATATTAATTCCCAAACCAGAAAATAAAAGTCATCTCAACCATCTATTCACTAAGGAAAGGATGGCACAGTTTTTAGATCTCTTTTAGGTAAATAAATATGGAGACGCAGAACCATCAGATATAATTTATTAGGGATTCCTAAATGTGTTTTATAAGGTTATCAACAAAGCTTCAGTCTTATCACAAAAGCTTATTAGAACTTCTGTTAATATGATTGGTATAATAAGAGTTTGGTTTGCCAGCACAAATGATTAATCTGCACTAAATTTTGTTCTTGCATTTTAAAAAATCTTTTATCTCTGAAAGTCAATACAGGAAATAGTTAATCACAAACAGGACTTCCAGTACAGAACATTGAGTTGGTTCATCACTCTATCCTCTACATCAAGGTTTTTGCCTTTAACAAAAAGCAAATAATTCATCTTCCTACCTTTCAGACATTGCCTTGTTTGGTTCGGATGTGCAGTAAGGAAAGATTACTAGAGGAGAGAGTTGAAGGAGCTGAAACACTCGCGTATCTCATTGAGCCAGATGTTGAGCTACAGAGAATCGCTAGCATTACTGATCACCTCATTGCCATGCTTGCTGATTATTTCAAGTATCCCAGCTCAGTGAGTGCCATCACTGATATAAAAAGGGTATGTTCTTTCTTACTTTTTAGCAGCTGAAAAGAGGGATTTTTAAGAAGTTTTTCTTAATGCTAACAGTTTTGAACCAGTTGATAATTATAGCTCAAAGACCTCTTAAATAAAGGAATCTTTTGTCTTTTGTTAACATAGATGATACTGCTTGTGAGTTTTTTAAGTCCATTTGTTTAATGTTTATTTTCAGGAAATTTTTTATTAAGCATACAAGCAGGAAAAAAGAAAATTGTATCCCTGGCTCCCAAGTAAACCCCCAAATTAGTGGGGTCTCTGAACTGGCTATTATCATTATATCAGCATCACCTAATTCTGTTCAAAATCACAGCGTTATCTCAGTTGCTACATTTCCATGCTGTAGGTCAAGGGTGATTTCATTTTACAGTCCACTATAGTCTTTTTTGCTATATTTTCCCATTTTCTCTTTCCATTTTTCAGTTTTATAGTGTGGTTTGGGCCTGCTAGAGAAGGCGAATGCACCATTTACGAGTTTGGGACCAACAAGGACCAAATATTGCAAACTTTTCCTGAAAATATAAGTTCCTTAGAATTGACAGATACTACTTTCACTTGTTGCTTCTCAGCCTGTTGCCATATTCATTTCTGTAAACATGAGAGATTCTACAGAGGAAGTTTATTTAAGGAGGTCGTGATAGGGCATTGCTTCTTAATTAGTGAGTACTCAGTGCTATTTCGTGATTATGACTGTTTTTGATGCTAGTGGTCTCACTGATAATCATTCTCTTGACGTTCCCCATGCTTCTGAGTTTCCTAAACCTTATTTAGTAGGCAACAGTTCATTTAGCACTTAATGTTATAAATAAACTATTAAAAATAGTCTTTTCTCTGTCTTACGAAAGGTAGAAAATAACATTGATATTTGCACTAGTAGTGTATACTGCTGTCCATTTTAAAGTTATGTAAGCTGGGTGTGGTGGCACATGCCTGTAATCCCAGCACTTGGGAGGCTGAGGCAGGAGGATCACTGTGAGTTCAAGGGCAGCCTAGGCTGCATAGTGAGTTCAAAGGTAGCCAGAACTACATAGCGAGACCCTGTCTCTAAATAAATAAATAAATGAAGTCGTCTGTTCTTCCTTCAGTAGCGTTGTTTACCTAGTAGAGGTGGTAAGGAAACCCTAACCATAGCCTCATAAACGCTCTTGAGTTTACTCCCTTGACAAGATAGAGAATGTTTTGGTGGGCAACAGAGTGAGGAAACACAGTTTTAAGAACTGCTAGTGTAAGAATGTACAGCTCATTTAACTAGAATCTAGGAGATCATCCTTACTGTTACAGTTTTTCCATTTCATTTTCACCATAGTAAAACCAGAATAATAATTTTCTTAAATCACCTCCTGTTGCCAAATTTGAGTAAGTTTTATCATCTTTAATTTTGGTGGTAGATTATACAAGGGATTCTGATTACAAAAGTGCAGATAGCCCATAAAGAAAAAGTCTCACCTGTTAATAAATGTGTGATTTGTATGCTATATTAGTCCAAGTCAATATTATAATGCATAAATTATGGCTAGAATGTAGTTAGGACTTTATGGTTATATTAGAGCTTAACCAAAAATAAGTATTGTATGTTGTAAAGCTCCTCCCATAATCTATCAGTACCTACTTTTGATCAAAACATTTTTGGAACTACTCTTTAAGTATTCCCTTAGAGCTACCCTAAATGAATTTTTATATTCTACTTTGTATTTTGTGGAGTTTTTCTTACACTAAATGATATTACCCAGGTGGATTTTCATATCTTCACAAACCACAGTCAGTGACAGTTACCTTAAAACTCTTTAGTTATTGAAGTTATACAACTGTCAGGTTTTTCTAGCTAATGTGCCAGTTAGTTCTTTAGGAAGTTTCAAAAGGTCTTAGAATGTTTTGAACAGCACCTACAACATGGAATAATGTTAATCTTTCCAAGGTAACTCCTTTGAAAAAAGTGGTACTCATTTGGATGAATAAGTTTTGGCTTTTAGTTTAAAATTATATTATTGATAGTGTATCAATTTTTTTGTTTTGTTTTGTTTTTTGTTTTTTGAGACAGGGTCTCACACTGTAGTGTAGGCTGGCCTTGCACTCACTATGTAGCCCAGGCTGGCCTTGACCTCACTGCATGTGCCATCACACCCAGCTATATCAATTTATATTATAGTCATTAAAAGTACTTGAAGGTATGCCTCTGTTTTATTTTCATTTTTAGCTTGTGGATAAATCAGATTTATGGTAGAATTGATAACTTAGCCATGTATGTATGTTGAAAGATACCATTAATTACATTATAGTAATAATACTGTAAAAATCCAAAACAAGAAGGAAAAAAAAAATGCCCTGAACATAAGTGTGTTAGATAATCTTAATAGATATTAATGGTTACCATAGAATATTGTTTATTCAGAGTTTTCATAAAAGAGTTCCCTGTTTCCATAAGGTTCTTAAATGCTGAAATTAGGCCAACACTACTCTTCATTTTAGAAAAACCTCCTGAAAACATCAGTGGAATAGCATTCAGTTTATCAGCTGCAGTCTTGGGCCAGAAAGGCCTCAGTTTGCCTTCTTTTTGAGGGGAGCATTTCAAAGAGCTGCTGCAAGCAAGCACCAGAGCCACTAAAACTATGGAAGCACTGCATTTTTAGGGGACAAGACATTCACAAAGGTTTTTCATATATTGTTGTCAAATGTTGTGGAGTTTCCTCTTAGAAGCAGGCTGCATTTCAGGTCATGCTGACTCAAACACAGGAAGGTCCCGGTCATATGTGAGCAGAACCCAAAAATAACTAGAAAATTCAATGGCAAAATTAACGTGTTAGTAGCTATTAAATTTTTTCTTCATACGGTTTTTTCTAATTGAAAATTTAACTTATGGACTAAGTTGGAACATTTCTTTTTTTTCTTCTATAGCTTGATCATGACTTAAAACATGCTCACGAACTCCGCCAGGCTGCGTTCAAGCTCTATGCCTCTCTTGGAGCAAATGATGAAGACATCCGGAAGAAGGTGAGTCTGGGAGAGGGGCGTCCCCCAGTCCTGACAGCCAGCAGGCAGGGAGTGACATCAACCTGAAAGTCGTGGTGAAGAGCACTAACAGTGACTGTTTGAATATAATAAAGCAGAGTGACAAAAGGCATAATTGAAGAATGAATGGGACCTGGATTTGGGGGTTGTTTGTTTTTAGAACATAGAATGGCATGGCCATGCTGGAATGACAAATAACTAGCCTGCTTTTTTGTGTGTCATTAATATGGATTATTATGTTGCACATTTTTGCATGTGTTCTGATAAAAATCAATTCTAGCACTGTGAAGCTTCAGACACCTTGAAAGACCTAACACTAGAATTGTAAATGTTATTTATGGAAATACCTTCCAATGCCATTGAGAAGTTAAATCTTTATTGTACATTGTTCTTTGATATGTGGCTTAGTTTTATGCTTTTTAAATTTTTTTAATTTTAATTTTAATTTTTTTGCTACTGTGCAAGTTTAATGTGAATAAAATCTTTGTGGAATGATGATTTTATGTTTAGTGAGTGGTCATCTGAATTTTCCAGCTCTTCAAAAATGTGTCACTGGTATAGCACCCTTATAATACTACAGTCTAATCTAACACTGAACTCATGTTCTTTGTAAGAATAGTTCTGTGTAAGAAGTGTAGTGTTCTGACTTGGCTCCCTCCAAAAACATAGGCTGAAGCTTACTACTCAAAAACACTTGTAATCTAATATTCTACACAAGGCTTACAAAACCATCGGTGAGGAAAACCACACGTTCTGTCTTTAGGAGCATTATTTATTGAACATGGCAATTTACTGAGTCTCCCCATCCATGTTGGTATCTAAGGAACACTAAGAGAGGAATCACAGAGTGTTGGCATTTACCATGGCTCAGAGCAGCACTTCAGGTCTGTAGAAAGAAATATGGAAAAACTTTTAAGTTTGTTGAAAGAAGTTGAAAAAGAACTATCCTTGAAGATATTGAATTAGTAACAATACGATTAGATCTATGAGGAGCTTTGATTTAAAATCAGTGCAAAAAGCACAACTACTAAGCTGAATATTTTCCATGTACCTCAAACTGGTTCAGCCAACAAGTTTTTGACCTCTTTTGAAGTGTTTTTTGTACTTATCTATAAAAATCATTTTTGGAGACCTCTAAACTTTAACCTGTCAATTGCTAATTCAAGGCAAACATACAGTATTAGTGATACAGTATTCCCTGTGTCTAAAAATGATTTATAGGTATTGAAACTGGTCTATTTTGTTCACTTTAGACATATAGTATATTACAAGGGAAGGGGCTTTTATAACTTAAATGTAGTGATTTGTTTTTGGATGGTTATTAAGGCCCATTGGAAACAGAAGTACTTGACCTATCCTTACAGCTTCAAAAGGCCATGTCATGGGCTGAAAGGGAGACAGATAGACCATAATGGGAGGAAATAGGATGTCCATTTGTACTTCTTTGTACTTTTTTGTTAATAAACTATTGTTTTGGAATTAATGACTTAATTTGTGATATCATGTTCTAGAATACTTGCAACCTAACAGTCTAATCAGTAGTCTATTAAAATTTGTATTCATAATATGTATAATTTCCTGGTAAGGCTAACTCCTGATTATTTCTGTAGAAAGATGATAAATAAAGAATAAGTTATAATTATTATAGTTTTTTGTGTGGTAAAAAAAAAATACTGTGACATTCTGATTTGATGGGGATAATATAGTTTTTTTAGGGTGATATTTAATTTCTTGGAAATTGAGTGTTTTCATTAATTTACAGTTGATAGTATCTACTGAAGAGAGAAGTTGTAAGATGGAAAATATAATTTTGTGGTAAAATCTGCTTGAAGACTGATTTTAGGGGTGAAAAATCCTTACTATTAGTGTATAAAAATGATAACTCTTTTCCTTTGAATGCATTTATTTCTGTTCCATTTTTTAAAAAATAATTATTTGGCTAGATTTTAATTTACTTTCTTTCTCCATGAAATATTTCTCTTTTATGCTGTGTCTTATGAATTTTGTATGCCTTTTTGTTGTAGATTCTTGAAGTGCAATGTTTATTATTGTTTTTTTTTTAAGATAGTATTTATGCTTGCCAAGATGGAATTTCAGTTAACTAAGTTAATCATACGAAAGAAATTTCAAGGACTATGGACCTCTCCACCCCATCCTCAACCCGGCCACCACCAAAAAAAAAAAAAAAAACACAGTTTTTTTGTTTCAGCAGAAAAAGATGAAATATTCAGTTGGTGTGCTTTTTAAGTTGAAAATGGGAACATAATTCAGTAAATAATATATATTCCATGCCTATTATGGCCTGTTAAAAGAAAGGAAGCAGAACAAAGAAGAGAAAACAAAAGCAAAGAGATAATTGGAGGTATACATACCAATAAAGGAGAAGGACACCAACCTTCTCTCTTCATGGAATTTTATCTTAATGTTTCTAAGGACTTGTAAAGGCCTGCTATGTTTTCATTTCTTGCTACCTTTTCCTTCAACCATACAAAATTAAGGTGAAGACTGAATATGACTTCTAAGTTAGACATTTACCATCTTTGGAGCAGTGTTGGTATTATTCCATGAAAAGAAACCAGCTGTTCCTGGAACCTAATAAGTACTCAATAAATATTTGTTGAATAAATATAGAAATGCAAATGCAGAAATCATACACAGAGTGATATTTCCTTTAATATCCCTGGATCTCTCTGTATCCTGTGCAGGGCAAAATTGGTATTTTAATTCCTAGCTTTACATCCTTTATCACTCCGAGGCATACTTGCAAATTTCCTAACTTTGTGGTGTCCTGTCAGAAGAGTGAAGGAGGGTGGCGCTGCAGAGTTCTGCAGGTGAGAGTGAGAAGCATAACCATTGGCTGAGACATGAAGAGGGAGAAGAAACCCAAGAAAAGATGGAAGACCGCTGAGCTTGGCAAGAGCTGTAGCCTGGCCACTTAGAAGAATTCAAATTACCTGTAATAATTAATCCTGATTCTGAGTGGATTATAGTTAGGGAAAGTAAGAGCATAGCGGGAATTGAGAGCTCAGTAGAAGGGTGCAGAACATGATAGCAGTAACTGCACTGACAATGATGCCAAGTGAATGTTAGCTCTACTCTGTGGCAAGAGAAGTCTAGTTTCTAATGATAGCCTTTACCTCATATTAGTGCTGATTAGGAAGCAGAAGTCCAGGTCATGGGACACTAAAAAGGAGAGAAGTCACAATGCCAAGAAAACGGGTGATAACTTTCAGATACTGGCATACCAGGAAATAGTTAACTAATAGAGACACCAGTGACAAATAATCCTGTAATTTTGAAGCCAGTTCTATAACAAAGAATTTGCTCTTATGAAGATTGATAGATTGATACCTAGTGATCATCAATTAGATTAGAAATTGAAAAAGCATTATTTCTTTTTTACCCTCTTTAAGGAACTAGTAGAGTTTGTCAGAAATAGTAGAAAGGGTAAATTGAAGAAAATTGGTAGTAGTATAAATTGAAATACTAGGAAATTAATGAACTAACCAGGATGTTTTTATTTTGATAAAAATACATATTATAAGTGTTAGATGAAGTATTTGTTGTAGCCTTTGCCCTCCTACAGCATCTGACAGAAGCCTGAAAAAAGCTTTCCTCTTACATTTGAACACTTATATTTTAGCTTGAGAAACCTTTTGAAGAACTAGAATTAGAATGTAAGCTCCATGAGAGCAGGGATTTTTTATGTTTTGTTCATTACTGTATTCTCAGCATCTACAACACTGCATAGTTGACAATAAATATTTGAAGAATGAATGAGTGGATGAAAAAATGAACAATTGGATGAATGAACCATACTGCATAATTGCATTATTTAGTACCCATTGCCAAATTATATACGGTCCTCTTTCCATCAGGAACTTTCCTAACCTTACTAACAATTCTATATGTATGTAAAAAGAGGAAATTTTAAACAGAGGGAAAATATATATCTGGTCATATATATGGGATTTCACTATATTTAACATAGAGAAAATAGAGGGAATTCCCATTTTTCAAGACAGGAAATCCTGAAGACATGTCTTCTCACTTGAATATAAGTCAGAGAAAATTTATTTCAAAATAATTTTGACCATTATTTCTTAGTTAGAAAATATAGGAACTTTTTTCTCTTTCTAATTTGATTTAAATAATTTATAGAATTCATAAGAGTGAATCTTGCCTAAATTTTCTAGTGATAAAAATGTGCTTTTGTTTATAGAAATTAACCTGCCCCTTAGGAATCATCCTATTCTGTGAAGTATTATTGCACCTTTATAAAGTATCTTCCTGCTTAATGAATATCTGGTTTTTAAAGAGGTCAATAATTTAATTCAGTTCTACATAGACTGATTGAACTACATGGTCCAGTGGGTGAAAGGAGGAGAGCAAGCAGGGAGGGGAGATGAAAGAGGCATTAAACAGCCTCCCAACTCAGCAGTTATAGTAAGATCTGAGTAAGTCAGGGAAAAGTCAGAAATGACCATTAAGAATTTGCTGAGGGCTCAAGAAGTGTTTGAAACTAGTTAAAATGTACACATTGGTATCTGTGGGGCTATCCTTGAGTCAATTTGAAATTTAATAGCTCTAGGAGCCATTTTTAATACTTAGTAAATGCTTTTTATTTACATTTTCAGTAACCAAAAACAAAATCTTAAATTTTTGTCCTTTGTGGGAAGAAAAGTCATCCAGTCATAGTAAGTTTACCGGATATATGTGGAAAAAGAATAGCTAAAGGTGGGATGTTTTTTCTTACTTCTTTCTTTCTTTCTTCTTCTTCCTCTTCTTTTTTTTTTTTTTTTTTTTTTTTTTGGCTTTGTTTTTTGAGACAAAGTCTCACTGTTTTGCCCAGACTGGTCTCATATTCCTAGGTACAAGTAATTCTCCTGCCTCAGTCTTCCAATTAGCTGGGGCTGTAGGTGCCAACACCATGCCTTGTTTGTTTTTTCTTCTCAAACTGAACTACTTAAAAAAAAAAAAAAAAAAAAAAAAGATGTATAGGCAAAGGAAACTAAGAAAGAGAAGAACAACAAAGAATAGTAAGAATTTTCTTCTACCCTCTTTTTCTTAGCAAAGGAAGTTATAACTGCAGGGTCACTGTAAGATAAGATATATTTCTAATATTTAGCATGAAGTCTGCCACATAATTGGTGCTCAATAAGTGGAAGCATTTGTTAGAATATCTTAAATGACTTCACTGGAAAAAATAAATACTGTGTTTAGTGTATTGGGAATAAAGGTAAACAACATTAGAGGTATAAGAAAGGTTTACAATGAAGAAAGTGATTTTATGTTATAAATTTCCAAAATTGTTATTCATTTCAGTAAAAGAATAGTTACATTTCAAGAACATACACTTCCTGGAGTATCTCTTATTAATGACAAGATGTTTTTGTCTTATTTTAAAATACTGATATTTAAAACTTTATTGTCCTCCAAATTACCAAATGTGATTTTACTTGTTTTACTTGGTATTAAATAGAATATATAATATAAATCAATAGTTGGTTAAAATTATAGATAATAGATGTTTTGAGAAAAGTAAAGAGCCCAAACTCTAACTTCAGCTATGTAAGTATTACTCTCCAAGGTTGTCATGAACATTATTTCTCCAAAAGACCATCATTCCCATGAAACAATCCCAAAATATGTGCACATTTTGAGCAAATGTAAATTTTTTCTGTATTTTTAATGCTTTATAATATATTTGTAAGTTTGGATCAGTTTTTATAATAGCTTTCTGCTATTTAAAAGTCTTATTAAGCAATCACTGTGAACATTTTTATCATTTGTTACAGCTTAGTTTTAATACTAGTTGGTCTTGTTAACAACACAATGTGCCATGAATTTATATTTTCAGTATTTCATGAAGCTTGAAAATTCTAAATGGTCATTTAAAAGGAATAGCATCAAAAATCTGTATTTGTCTCTGTCATAAAATCAGACAGATGTAAGGAGTTATATCTAAGCTCTAGCCTGCAATTGAAACAACCTTGAACATTTTGCAGGTTTTCCACAGAATTAGCACTCATTAGGACTTGACTTTGCTACTGAATAGCAACAAGCTCATTTAGAATTAATAATTCATTAACTTGATCTGTGGCTGAATTGTTAGTTATCTTCTTAAAGCTGACCTACCAAAGAATTTTAAATGAACCCTGCAACATTCATTCATGTTGGTAAGTATTTTTAAAGAGATAATTGTGACAGGACCAGGTTTTGCCACTTGCCTACAGTGTTGAGATCCTTGACCTTCAGCATACTGAAAGAAGCAAACCTGGGAGTGATAATGCTATATACGTAATAGAGGTATTTATAAAATAAAGTAACAAATTTTTAATTTCGGTTTTATTAAATGGAGATATAAAGTTGTTATATACTATTTGTACTGTGTAGTTGCTTAAACCATTGACTGACAACTTTTTTTAAGTATGAGGTTTGTTGTTTTATTAGTTATTTATAATACAGTTAAAAGACACAGGTGTCTTATAAACCAAGAAAGGGGCTAATATATGATCTTTAAATCTGTAAAACTAATACAATGAATGATATAATTGGATTTTGAAGAACATTTTCTGTGGAATGAATGAAATGCTTGAATAATTAAACATTTTTACAGTACTAGACCTTGAAAAACTTGAGTCTGTGGTGAAGAATCAGGACCATTGCTATAGTTTTCTGTTATTAAAATACTTAACCACAGGTGTCTATAAGTTTTACACCCTGTGAGTAACCATTATTTGTGTAATTTTGTAGCCTGCAATGTAAGAATGATTTTTGCATTTTTAAATGGAAGTGGGGAAGCCAAAGGAAAGATATTTCCTGACATGCAAAAATGTAAATTAAATTCAGATTTGTATCCATAAAGTTTTTTTTCCTGTACAGCCCTTATTCTTTTGTTTCTCTGTTGCCTATGACTGTTTTGCACTACCAGTGCAGGTTGAGTAGTTGTGACAGAATCATATGGTCCCTACAGCCTAAAATACTTGCTCTCTGGACTTTACATACAAAATTTGCACCTTGTACTAACACCACATAGTTAAATAGAAAGCATCAAAAGTCAATTTGGTGGAAAACTATACTTCTGTTTGCCTCTCGGCTGGACTGTAGAAAGAAATGAGGCCCCACCACAGCCAGGAGAGGGAGCAGCAAAAGGACGGTTGTGTGACTTTCTGAAGAAGAGGATAGCAAGTGTTGACAGTATGACGTTGTCCAGGATTGTTTCCCTGCGGGCCGATTCCCTTGTTTGAATGATTATGGCATGTGACAGACAGATTCCAGACAAACTGGATAAAGACTATGGCTCTCAGTTGCGATAAGAAATGGTATGGGATTCTGTGTATTCGTTAGCAAAGTTGCTTGAATAAGATGCCCTATCTAAGAGAAAAATAAAAATCCAGTGCATTTAGTAAGCAAACATTTGTTAAGGTTTTGCCAGTTATAGAGCATTAAGTTAGGTGTTATGGGACATGAAAAAATATAATTCACATACTTAAATCAAGGTATAATCTATTTGAAGCTGAGTTCAACATAAACATAGTAACCACTATTTATTGAGCACTCACTATGTGCTGGGCCCTGTGCTGAGCATTAACACATTATCTCTCTTAAACCTCAGACTGCCCTGTGAGATAACTGTTGCAGACCAGGAAACAAGCACATTGACCAAGGCTACCAGCTAGTAAGTGATAGAATCTACATCCTGTCCTAGTCTCTCTGACTCCAAAGCCTGTGCTCCTAATGAATACAGTACTTATATAAAGTTAAATACCATCACTGGATCCAAATTATGACATAGAGTGGTAAGAAATTTCATAGAGGAGTGCATGATTGGTCTGAAATGGGTGAAAAGGAAAGTGCTATGAGTTGGGAGAACTTGGTATATAGCTGAATAGTTTGTACTAGCTGGTTGCACCGCATCAGATTGGGAACACATGTCATTTCTCTCACATAGGGTTTGGTACTAATTAGGTAATGTGATACTTTTAATTCATCTGTCCATTTATTATGAAATATTTATGATATACCTCTTGGGTGTATCATAAATACCCTTGCCTAGGAACGAAACAGAGGATTGGTGTGTACCTTGTGAGTGCTTATGATATAGAGTAGTAAGGGAGATGAAACTAAACTGGTATATAGTGATTCCAGTGTTCATGTGTGTTTAAAAGTCTTGTCCATGTTGAAAAGTCAGTTTTACCATGATTGATATACTCAGATATGATTAAGATATGACTGGACTTGAAATAGACTGTTATGAATGTGTCTTAAAATATCTATCTCATATAAAGAAGTTTATTTGAAATCTTTCTTGCTTTTCTTATTCCAGAATATTAAAACCATTTCACAGATTTTGGCCCATAGAATGAGGAAGCTCCATATCTCTGCCTTTTTTTTAATATCAGTTTTAAATGTTTTTCAAAAGGGTACTATGTAGATGTGATTGGATTGTAAATTACTGTTTTAAAGAGGAAATGTACCAAATTAACGATGTCATGTAGACATAGTATTTTAGTATTTTATTTTGTGGACAGTCTCCTTATGGAGTAGATTTAAATTTGAGGCAATATTTTGAGATCCTTGAATCTTCTTTTAATAGTTGCTCCTTTGTCAAGCTATAATGTTTGTCACTATGACATAAGCTACATAAAAGCAGTACTGGGAATATTATAGGTTTTAAGCTTGTATTTGTTGAGTAAATTGTATATGTCTGGACCTAAAAATTTAGCCAGCCAACCTGAAGGATAATAAACACAGAGGTGTGTGGCTGTCAATATAGAGATAGGCTGAGCAGGGCATTGTGTTAACACAATTCCTGGGACAGTGCACAACCGGAGAAGGCAAATAAGAAGAGAGATGTTTCTAATTCTGTTGTTTGAACTGTAATATAATGGTTTCATTTACATGTTAAAAGAATATCAGTAGCTCATTAGCCTCTAATTGAACTTAATTAAAAATTAATTTAAAAACTCGTATGGAGAAGAAAATATAGATGTCTTGATCTGTGTGTTACACAATGTAAATTTTTCTGGCTTAGTAATGTTTATAATTTTAGTTTTAGAGGAAGGAAAAGTTGAGTTGAAAGAGCTCCCACTTTTCCCCAAAGTACAGAAAAGATCAGAAGTTTCTTTGAATATGTCTTCTGAACATTGACTATGAGTGACTTTGTCAGCTATTAAGGAAATTAAAAGGCTGGGTGGCATGCTGGTACATACTAGTAATCCCAGCTACTTGGGAGGCTGATGCAGGAAGATCACAAGTTTGAAACCAGCCTGGACAATTTAGTAAGACCCAGTCTCAAAATAAAAGGGGGGGACGAGTGTAGCAGGGTGGTAGATCACTTGCCTGGCATGTACAGAGCCTTGGGTTCAATCCCCAGCCCTGCCAAAAAAGAAAAAAAAATTAAGAGACTACTGGGATAGAAATTATAAAATGTCACTTAAAGAGATTTAAAGGGCCGGTGAGATGGCTCAGCGGCACAAGCGCCTGCCTGGCAAGTGCAAGGTTCTGACTTCGACTCACAGTACCCACATAAAGGAGAAAAAGGGGCCGGTGATATTGCTCAGCGGCACAAGGCCTGCTGGCAAGCGTGAGGTCCTGAGTTCGACTCCCGGTACCCACATTAAAAAAAAAAAAGATTTAAAAGCAGAAATGAAGTATAGAAACTCAGGAATGGGCCCACCTCTGTGTTCTCTACCTGTAAAGCCAAGTGATACTGCTGCAGCTCCCAGGCTGGTGAGGAGAGGCCAGATGTTGACTGAGTTCTCTGGCTGAGGGGAGATCTCAAACATTGTTCTGCTGACCTAAGACCATGGAGTTAGAGAAATTTGGTGTGAATGTGGGAGTGGATATCAACGGAAGAATGAGAGAAGGAAGAAATACTTTGTAAAATGTTTATTGAGACTTCAGAATATATTTTGATCAGTGATCTAGGAAAAGCTGAAGAGCTGCTTTTCCTCTTTTAGAAAAAAAAAAAAAAGAAAAAACCTTTGGTTTAAAAAACAAAAACAGGGGCCAGTGAGATGGCTCAGCGGCGTAAGCGCCTGCCCGGCAAGCACGAAGGCCCGAGTTCGACTCCCGGAACCCACATACGAAAAAAGGGCCGGTGATATCGCTCAGCGGCACAGGCGCCTGCTGGCACGCGAGGTCCTGAGGTTGACCCCCCGGTACCCACAAAAAAAAAAAAAAAAAAAAAAGGGCTGGTGATACAGCTCAGCGGCATAAGCACCTGCCTGGCAAGCGCGAGGTCCTGAGTTCGACTCCTGGTACCCACATATATAAAAAAAAAGAGCCTGCTCTTCCTTTTAAAAAGGTGCTACAGGAAAGTGCAGAAAGTCTTTGGAACTCTGGTGAAGATATTACGTAAGTGTCTTTGAGAAAGCCTGCAGTTCTCCGGAACAAAGGGATGAAGCTTGTAGCCTGAGGGCAGGAGAATGTTAGTTCCCTTTAGCTAGTATCGGCTGGCTAGGGCTTATTTCCAAAATGGAGATCAAATTATAAGGAAAATTAATTGACAAGTCATTGAAACTCAATCTTGTGGTTTCTTGGTTTATGTTTTCTTCACTGGCTTACATCCTCTTTGACTTTTGCCGTTTATACCCCAACCTAAAGCTGAATCATTGACTTGCCATTTTTTCTCTTGGAGGCTCTCTGAAGTATCTTTTTCCCTCATGTCAGTACACTTGGATCATGATGACCTCTCTTGCCTACTAGAGTGTACAAATCTTTATTGTCCTAGAATATTATTTATAATCTGTGGTTCCTACAGCACTGATAACTTTATAGAGTTCTTCTCTTTTTTCCCCCCATTGTCAAAGGCAGACCTCAGTTTAATTAAGACTAGGCAAAAATCTTGTCCTTCCAGCACAGTGAATAGAAAAGACAACACCAGAAGTAAAAACCTAAAAGAGCTCCAGCTTTGCCCCAGTTTGACTAACCCAGCACCAGTGATTAAATGAAGTTGGATAAGACTTCATTTCTAAGATGTCTTCAGATTTTAATATTAATCAACTCAAAAATTAACAGATCTGATTCTTTAAGGTAGTTTTATCTGCTGCCATTAATGCTGTGCAGAAGAATGTAGTAAGAGAAGTGCTTTCCTCACTGAACCTGTTTCAGAGCAAACACTACAGCTTCCCGTGCTAGAGTCATAGCAGGCTGTGTACTGTTGGAGAGGTCTTTTTTTGCTTGTTTTGTTTTCCTAAGTAAGGAGAAATGCTGTAAGGATATACTCAGGAATTATAAATATTAGGTGCTTAAGAATTTCCATGATGAATATATAGCACCATGTCCTTTAGTTAAGTATTCTGTGGTCATCTTAAGAAATCACATGATTACTTGCTAAAAAAAATGGTTTTCTGTTTTTGACAATGGATCTCTTCCCACCTCTTGCTGGTTCTATGAATCTACCCAGCTAAGCTGGTTGTATATGCTTATTGTACTCTAGCTTCTACTTTTGTTATCTCATAACCCCTCTTTTTCCTCCTCTGTCTACTCCATTTCTGAAACCAGCCTCTTGACTGCACTGATACGAGATTTCATGTTCATAGTGCTTATCTCCTTTAAAAAAAAAAAAAGTCAGGACTTAGACCTTAAAATAAGTGGCCCATGGTATGACTCATCTGTGTTGACACTTAAAAGACAAAGCACTGTCATCTACACCCAACAGGGCCAGTCTCTATTACAGATCCTTCTTCCTGATCTCCTTTTACTGCACCCTGCTTGGCTGCTTAGTTTTTCTTGCTTTAACTAGACTTTCTGGGACTGATAATTTATCTACTTAGATCTTAGGAGGCTGCCTCTGCTGCCTTTCAGTGTTCAATTCTGTGTCCTTACTCTTTCTGGCCAGTTCTCTTATCACTCATACTTCATTGGAACTTTTTCTGGGAACATTTTACACAAGCCCATTTGGAATTAAATTGTATTTGCCTGGCTGTTACGCATATTGGCATAAATAATTGATGTTAAGAGAATGATCACTTTGATGTCCCTCTTGACCTCAAGCCTACCCACTCTGAATTGCCTGAGAAATTCACTGATACCACCAAGAATTGGCCTAGGTTCACTTTCTGTTTTGCTTGACCTGGTTTGAATATAGCCCCAAGTCCAAGCTGAAGTTTTTCTAGCACTTAGAGGATGCTTCATGCTGGGTCATGGTGGAAGAATAGTCCTGTCTGGGTTTTTGAAGACTGTATCTCTACCTTGAGGGAAAGATAGTTTATCTCCTGATCATAACTAAGTGATGGGTCTACTGGAGTTCTTGGAGGGCAGGGAAATTCCCTTATATCTAAAGTTCATTTTAAAATTACTGACATTTTCATGTGTGCCAAGAACCTTAGTATTATCTAGGTTCTGCTTTTTCCCCATGACCCATAGGTTGATTTCCTCCCCTCTCCCATGGGCCACCGGGTCTCTTATCCTGGGAGTGCAGGGCTCTGATCCTACTAACAGATCTTTGTGTTCCTGCAAGAGCTGCAATGCCAGAGATACAACACTTAGCAAAAGCATGTAGTCAAGAAGACTGAAGACACCAACACAGTACCTAGCCCACTCACCTAACACGTCATCAGTTTAGGATGTATTGATTTAATTCTGTGATTAGTTAAGTTTATATCCCAGGCCCCTAGAAGAGCAGACAAAGAGAAATGGCCTCCTCCACTCTGAGGGTTCAGTCGATCAGTATCCTTTCTGGCCAGGCACAGTGTCTGTGTAACAGAGGGCACTCTGTCTGTCTGTCTCTCTGTCTCTCTGTCTCTGTCTCTGCCCCTGCCCCCCCCACCTCTTTCTTTTAGTAGCAGATCCAGCCAGCTATGCCATAGTGCATAGTTGCTGAGCTATGACTGAGGAATCTTGGAATAAGAATTATTGCAGGGTGCTAGGACTTGGCACCCTCTATCATATAAGGCTTTGAAACAGTTCCAAGGTCATTAAAAGGCACCATAGAGAACATGTATCATTGCTCTTGACTTTCTGACCACAGGTCTAAAAAAGCTGTATAGTGCTGTTAGAGCATATGTCGAGACTACAGCAGTAGCCACTACCAGCTCCTTCCCTGCCAACCAGAAAATTTTTTCTCTGAATCTTCAGACCTTTCCCTGTTGTATAATCACATCTTTATCCTCATTTTGGCCAGTTTATTCATTATAATACCCCTTTTCTCCATGTACAAATGATCTAAATGCCCTCAAGTCTATGAAACCTTGGCGAGATCGTATTGCTCATTCACATGGCCTCTCTGGATACCCTTTTGAATTGGAATCCTACATTTCCATTGTTTTTGTATTTTCACCCTCTTACTGACTAGTAATCTTGGTTTGGTTTTCTGAGGCAGGGTCTCGCTATGTAGTTCATACTGGCCTTGAACTCACTATGTAGCCCAGGCTGGCCTTGAAATCGTGGTGGTCTTCCTGCCTTAGCCTTCCAAGTGCTGTGATCATAGGCGTGCACCGCCACACTGGGCCTGACTGATAATCTGAATGGAGAAGTTAACTAAACACTCAGGTAGTGTGCTTTCTAGAACCCTAGCAGGGTTCAGTTGAACATCTGTACCTCTTACCATAGGCATTTTGATAGACTATTGCCTAGGAAAGGTCAATTTGTGAGCTAAATGTGGTGGCGCAGGCCTGTAATCTCACCACTGTAAGAGACTGAGGCAGGAGGATCTCAAGTTTAAGCACAGCCTGGGCAATTTGTGACTTAGTGAGAACCTGTCTGAAAATAAAATAAGAAGGGGGCCGGGGATGTAGCTCAATACAAAAGCCTTGGGTTCAATCACCAGAACCAAAAAAAGAATAGAAGAAGAGGGAAGGAAGGAGGGTCAACATGTACCAAAAGGGAAGATACCTCCCAGTAGTCCTACTGTTCTATGACATGGCTCAGGGAAAAAGTTTACCAGCCACCTAGTACCTATACGCCAAAGAATCAGGTATAATTCACCCCTAGAAAATACAAGAAGAAAATACAAAGCTATCCTCTGTCAGTGTTACAGGGATTGGGTGCTAGTCTAAGCCACTGTTCTCTAATCTGAGCCTGAATATTCACTGGGAAGATTATAATGGCTGTTTCCTAATTAATAATAAAACTTCAGTTTTTGACAACATGGTAGTTTTGCCCAGATTGATTTTTGTTCACCTACTGGTTACAAAAGATGGGAGATAAACATTGCTGTCTCCTCTCATTTTACTGAAGGTCCAGAGAAATAAAGTGAGTTGCTGATAATGTTCCATTTTACTGCTTTATCCACTAGGTTGGTTACCCACTTGTTTTATTTCTAGGTCACCACCTTATTCCCTCTTCCCAGGTTCTTTATCAGCCTTACTAATTTTGGGAAGAGGGCACAGTCTGGACTCTGGCCCATAGAATTATCTTGGTCCCTCTTTTGTATAGAATTCGGAATTTTTGAGCAGTTTCAGGGATTTGTCACCTGTGATTGTACTGAGATGTACTTGCTTAAATGTCTGCATAAGTGCTACATTGGTCCTGTCCCTTGGTAGACTTACATCTTTGGGTAAATGTGTCTAGTAGTCATTAACCAAAAGCCTCTTTCAGGTCTCACCCATACCCAGGTTTCCTAAGCACCAGGAGTCCATGCTAATAGTATTGGTTCTTGTTGAAGAGTAATCATGTGTCTCATCCATCTTCTCCCCCAACCCCCCCCCATTCTCTGATGATATAACTGTATCCAGGGCACCACCACACCCGGCTGCCTGAGACCTTTGCCTCCAAGTTTTAGGTTTTTTCTGATCCTGAAAGTCATGATTTAGCTAGGCTTGCCTGTTTCAAGAACAATGATTTATGCTTGATTGAAGTAATTAGTCAACCTCTCAATCTTTCCTATTTGCTGTAGCACAGAAGATTAATTTGGAAAACATTACTCTAATTCCCAAGGAAAGAGTAACATGGTCCTAACTACTTTAATGAAGTGAGAATGGTGGTGAAATGAACATAAGGGATACTGCAAAAGAAATTAGATATTAAGAGAAGAGTTCGAGGCAAAATTAATACAAATTTAGTGCCTGGGTAGCTGGGAGAATGGTAGCACCATGAGCAGAGGGAGAAAAACAAAAAGACAAGAAACAAGCAGGTTTAGTGAGGGTGGGGAGGATAAACAGTATGAGACAGAAGTTCCACTGAGTATCTATACTGTATCGTATTTATTAGATAGTTGGAAATATGGAGCTAGAGGTTGGGAAAGAATTCTAGGATAGAATTTAAGGTTAGGAATTACCCATACTAAACTGGTATTGAAGTCACAATGTTGTCGTATATGTAGAGTAGGAGATGGACAGACTTTGGGACATGTCCATTTAAGAATGAGAAGTGGAGAGAACATAGCTGTGAGAGGGTGAAGTGTAGGCCCTTCCTTTAAGTAGAGGTGGAAATGGGAAGTGAGCCAGGTTGAGGGACAGGACGCAATAACATGGGGCAGAGTAAAGTGCAAGAGGAATGAGGAGGTATATTTTGAGTTGGGGTAGAAGGGCTTCTATACACAAACACAGAACCTTCACACTGACTTACATCACTACCTCTTTTTATTTTATTTTTTTTATTTTGAAGCAGGGTCTAAGTTGCTGAGTTGCCCAGGCTATGCTTGAACTTTCCATTGTCCTGCCTCAGCCTTCCAGAATGCTGGGATTATAGACATACACCACCACACCCAATTGGTAGAAGGGCCCTGAGCATGACAAGGGTAAATAAAGAAAGTGAGAGAATAGAGATATTTTAATAGGGAGTAGGATGTTGGGTTAAACATAGTGGCACAGGCTTGTGGTAGGCTTGTAGTCTAAGCTACTTGGGAGGTGGAAGCAGGAGGATCGCTTGAACACGAGTTTGAGACCAGTCTGGACAACATACCAAGACTGTCTCAAAAAAGTGTGTGGGGCCGGTGAGATAGCTCAGCGGCATAAGCACCTGCCCAACAAGTGTGAGGTCCTGAGTTCGACTCCCGGTACCCACATACAAAGGAAAAAAGGGTCGGTGATATCGCTCAGCGGCACAAGCGCCTGCTAGCAAGTGCAAGGTCCTGAGTTCGACCCCCGGTACCCACCAAAAAAAAAAAAAAAAGTGGGGAGGGGGTGGGGGTGTTGAGACAACTTGTGTCCCAGAAAGAAAGCAAATCCCCTGTGAATTTAAAATGGGTACAGAGGGGCCTTGAAGAGTTTGAAGTGGAAATATAGGGGTCTCTTTCTGCTAAGAACAAGACCGGCTGTAAGGTCCTGCTGAGGTGGGATAGTGCACAGAGAGCAGTCATGCACCGTGTTGTTGGTGAGAGGTTATAGGAGGGCCAAAAAGAGTAGATAGCCTGAGAAAGGGAGGAGGTGTGTAGGGGCTAGAGGTGACAGGACAGAGAATGGGTGTACATAAAGGTAAGCCTGGGGGTAAATCAGTGTACAGTGGTACCTTGGTACTTGTTAATTGGTTCCAGGAGTCTCCACAAGTACTCACAGTGACTATCAAACAAAATGTTTTGGCTGGAAAGGGTAGAGCATCATGAGGCCCTTGACCCTGACATGTTCTAGCTTGCATGTCAAGTACCAAACAAACAAGTGCTGGGACAGATTTTCACATCAGAGTGTTGAGTACCAAGTTTCATCGCAATCAAGTACCAAAGTATGACTGTGCATATTCTTGGTCACTTTGGAAGCTGTAAGACATTACATGAAAATTATCATTCCTAACCTACAGCTAAGTGTGGTTCCCTATTCTTAATAGTATTCTTTTTTCTGGTCACTGTCCATTTCAACTATATTATCTGCACTCTTCCTGTTTGGCTTTAAACGTCCTGAGATTGTTCACCCTCTCCTGAAGTCTGGCTTCTAAGTCCTTTCATTTTACTCTAGGTCAGTGATCTTCAACCTTGGCTATACACTGGACTCGCTGAGATTTTTTAAAAATACAAGTGTCTGGACAATTTTAATTAGTGTGGTAGAGATAAGGACTGTTAAAGCTCCATAGAGGATTGTTGAGTGTGATCAGGGTTAAGATCTATTGGTCTAGGTATTCTCCTAGCAGAAAGTAATGGGTCCCTTTAATCAGTTGCCCATTTTGGGAACACCTGACAAGTATAGGGCCATTTCTCTAAACAACTCAGTATTACAAGTGTGGCTAAGCATGTGGAGTCTGGAGTCACATGCCTGGGGTCAGCTTTGTGGTCCCACTAAAGTTCTATGTTATCTACAATGCTCAATTTCCTAAGAGGTCAATGGGAATAATTTTAATAGTACTTGAGAAAGAGTAAGAATTAAATCAGATAATGCAATATGCTTAGCACAATGCCTGGCACATAGAACTCAACAAAAACTCAATTGTTTTTGTTAGTATTTTTGTGCTTACATTAGTGCTTTAATAGGAAAGCCGTTTTTCCATAGGCTTCCACAGGTTAAACTTAATTTCCTCTGCACACCATTTATTTTGAATCTATACATTGTTTTATGAAGGAAAACTGTAAGCTGTCTTACTTTTAAGTTAAAAAAATAAAGCTTTATGATTGCTGTGATTACCTGTAGCATGTACTAATGAAAGATGCTATAGCGAAAGATGGTTACCTTTATAAATATTTAACTTTGTTTCAATCCTGTTAGTAGGAAAGTAACCACAGAATGGCTGTGTCAGAAACCCAGATTTCATTTCATCAGGACTAAGTGTGGACTGGTTTTTCTAGAATCTCACTCTGGCAAGAACCTACCTAATAGGAGTTTGGTTACACCTTCCCCTCACCCCAAGATTGTTTGTACAACAACTCTGCAATATTTATGCTATACAACTTTTGTTCTACATGTCTTTAAAAATAAACATAACCTGCCCCATACCACCTGTCATTCAGCCTGGCTTGTCCTTAGTGGGCTACCCTTACCTTTCTGATGAGCTGCCTGCCCTCACCACCAGATGATTGTCCTAGAGGTGAAAACTTTTGCCAAAAGCAATATTAAACTTTTAATGGGCATTAACAGACTTACATTTACAAGCAATGAAGTGTGTCACCTTTGTGTTGTTATTTATGCAGCATTAACCTTTTTCTCCAGATCATTGAGACTGAAAATATGATGGACCGAATTGTGACTGGCTTGTCTGAGTCTAGTGTCAAGGTGCGGTTAGCTGCCGTCAGGTATGAGCTTTAAATGGTCTGAATAAACATCCTTTGCTGTGTGTTTAACCTACTTCCTTTCCAGTCCTTCACTGAATAAGTGCAGAATATGAATGTTAATGGAAAGTATGCTCAGGTGAATTCAGACAGTGTATAACATTACCTCACAGAGACCCTAGCCTCCAAAGCCCAGGAGGAGTCTTCATGTAGTTGACTTACTGTCTACTCTGTAGATGTGCTTGGAGTGTACATTAATAATAGTGAAAAGCCAAGCAGTTTGTTTGAAAAATAAGTTTGGGATTCTTGGAAAACTAATTTTGATTATTCTTTGTAGATGTTTGCACAGTTTATCCAGATCTGTACAGCAGCTTCGAACCAGTTTCCAGGATCATGCTGTGTGGAAACCTTTAATGAAGGTAAGAAGAAAAGGTCATCTTGCCACAGAGCCTTTGTGAGCTGAGCTAGCCAGCAGTACTCCCTGAGTCTAGGAATATGTCTGACTTTTGCATAGAACATATTTCTGCTTGAATCCAATATTCTGAACATCTACAAATCTACAGAATTTCTGAGGTCAGCATCTCATGTGTGAGGGGAAAGAACAACCCTAGTTGTCTTTTATTAACTAAAGCTTTAGTTGCTCGTATGCTCTATCTGTTCAGTATTACTCTTTAAACTTATATCCAGAGTTATCTTTGTAATTATTAGGTATAAAAAGAAAAAGAATCAGCCATTTACAAATAGAGCATGTTCTCAGTCTCTTGGCAATTGTTAGATATTTTTTAACATACCTTTTTTAGCATTAGGTCTGCTATTGAGACCTCCCACCTCAATAAGAACAAAAACATGGGTTAAGGGCAAAGGAAGCTGAGTTGAGGACTAAGTGTATACATCAGGTGGTTGCCAATAATGTTATCTCCTCATATGTTGCAGAACCACAGGTTGACTTGGCCTTCAGTCTTTTTTTTGTTTGTTTTGTTTTGTTCTGTTTTTTCATTGACCATATATACCTTGGATTTAGTCAACAGAACTTTTTGCTTATTTAGGTTTTTGTTGTTTTGTTTTTGAATGCTTACTAAGTACTAAGCAAAGTATCCAGGCACAGTGAACCAGCAAAATTTTTTTTTACTACAGAGCTCTTGCCATGCCTTAAAGCTTCAAGTCAGAGTAGGGACATTAATATGGCAGAAAGATTTCAAGCAGGAAGAATGTGAAATGGGCTTTGAAGGCAAAAGGACCAGGAGGATTTTTACCTAAGTAGCCTGTGACATTGAATTTGATCTGCTTCCATTCATTGGCACTCCTCCCTGAGTTTCACTCTGTTGGACATATGGCAGCCCTTCTGAATATTCATCCTTCCCTGTTACCCTTTTGTGTCCTGAAGCTATTAAGAGTCTCCAAACTCAGAAAGATTATTCATTCACTACCCTCTCTGCAACAACATCATCAATGCCTTTCCACATTGGGAAGGCATTTGTTCAAGGAATGTGCCGGTTCACACCCACTGAAGTCCATTTCAGACCCACAGTGGTTTGTCTAGAAACATCAGAGCCAGATTTGGCATTCCTGCATTTTCGAAGTCTCTCCTCAATTAAGTGATACTTTCTTGAATTGTTCACACACTTACAATCTTGTTTTCAGATTATACCTTTTTCATAGCAGCTTGATCTTGATTTATTGATTATCTGTTCAAGATTTTTTTAAATTACTCTTCTGCTTCCTAAAATAAATCCCTTTGCAACTGGAGTCATTTTCTGTGATTGCTGAGCTCAAAACCCCTCTATCATACAAATCAGAAACGGAGCAACATACGTTTTTTAATTCTCCCAGGGAAAGATTTGATGAACAATCTAGAATTTTGTGCACTTGGGTACATGAGCATATAATTACTTTCAAACTATGCCTTTGTTGCACATTTAAAGTATAGTACTAAAAATTTGGAAAAAACTTTTGATAAATCAATGATTTGTTTCAGATTCTTTTAGGCTTCTGATAGTTCAGAGGCCATTTACATATCTGCTGGTTTTTCTCTTTTGTTTTTCCATATTTTAAACTATTGGTTAACAAACCAATAGCAAACCAAGTGAGCAGCCATTTGATTTTAATTAAAAATCTTGTGGAAGGGCCGGTAAGATGGCTCAGCGGCTTAAGCGCCTGCCCGGCAAGCGCGAGGGCCCGAGTTCGACTCCCGGAACCCACATACAAAAAAGGGGCCGGTGATATCGCTCAGCGGCACAGGCGCCTGCTGGCGCGCGAGGCCCTAAGGTCGACCCCCCGGTACCCACAGGAAAAAAAAAAAAAAAAATCTTGTGTAAGTTTTTTGTTGTTATTCCTATTTTGATGAAATTTTGTTTGCTTGGTGTTCACACACCTTCTGAATTCCATGTTATGTCTTACATGTTATATCTCTCCAATATGAGAAATCAAGTTGAAAAGGGTGTGTGTGTGTGTGTGTGTGTGTGTCTGTGTGTGTGTGTCTGTGTGGTACTGGGGATTGAACCCAGGCCTTGCACTTGCTCTGTTACTAAGCTATATCCCCAGTGTTCATTCAGTTTTTATTTTGAGACAGGTCTTGCTGAGTTGCCCAGCTCTCCTTGTTTTTGTTTTTATTTAGTCTTCAATGATCCGTCACACTTCCATGATTCTAAACCTTAATGGTATTCTTTTTTTCTTTTATTTCATAGGTCTTACAAAACGCACCGGATGAAATCCTAGTAGTAGCATCATCCATGTTATGTAATCTGCTTCTCGAATTTTCTCCAAGCAAAGAGGTTAGTATTGATTTTTCTCTTCCTAGGTGTTGCCCAGTCCAGTTAGAGCTTAGTCAGATAACTTTTTACAGCAGTTAACATTGAAATTTGTGGTTTGGATTTAAAAACTACTGAATTGTTTGATTTGGGTGGAGGAGCAAATAATTCACTTTAAAATACGGTTATTTTCCATTCTTTTTATTTGACCTAGCATATTCAGCTTATTTAAAAGATATTATAAAGCACATCACTGTGACACATGCCTGTAATCCCAGCTGCTCCAGGTGCTGAACAGGAAGATCACCTGGGCCTAAGAGTTTGAGGCCAGCCTGGGCAACACAGAGTGACCCTGTCTCAAAAATAAATAAATAAATAAGCTGAGCATAGTGGTGTATACCTATAATCCTAGCATTCAGGTGGGTCACAAATTGGAGTCCGACTTGGGCAACTTAGCAAGATCCTATCTCAAAATAAAAAATGGGCTGGAAATACAGTTCAGTGTGAAGGCCCATGGTTCAATCTCCAGTACTGGAGCATGCATAAATAAATAAGTAACAGCTTATAGTCAATCTAAACTACTTGAAATTATAAATATAAGAAAAAATTATACAAGTAATAGACTATTTTCAAACTACAGTATATTTGCTAAATAATAAGATTTAATTTTATAAATCAGGGTTATGAGTCATTTCAAGGAGATAACTGCTGGCATCAGAAAAAAAATTTTTTTTTTTTTTTTTTTTTTTGGTCTTTTTGAGACAGGGTTTCACTATGCAGTTCAGGCTGACCTTGAACTCACTTTGTAGCCCAAGCTGGCCTTGAGCTTGCAGCGATCCTCCTGCCTCAGCCTCCCAAGTGCTGGGATTACAGGCTGGCACCACAAAAAAATAATCTTTTAATGTTTAGCGTTAATGGTAGTTGTTGGAGGAAGGATTGAATGCAGGGATTTTTTTCTCTTTTCTGCATTTTATAAATTATTTGACTTTGTATTTTAAAGAAACTAAATTAATTAATACAGAAAACTAAAATTAATAGAAGAGGGAAACCTTATAAAGTTAGTTTTACTATGTTATTATATTTCTAGTTTGGGGCTGGGGGAGCATGTACTTATCAGCATGCATGAGGTCCTGTATTGAGTCCCTGGGGCAGGCGGTACAGTGAGGAATCTGATCTGCCCAATTATGAACTCGTTATTGGGCACTTAGTAGTACCGTTTTGGCAGAATTTATTTTCTGCATAACACCTGCAGACTTTGATTGAAACCAGGAAGGCAGTATTGATAACATAATGGTTCAAAGGTAGTTACTGAAAATTCTTAGAACAAAAGGGAAGAGACTGGCAATTATTCTAAAGAAAGAGAAAGGCAAGATAATATGGTAGTTCTTCCAATCTCTTTTCCTGTGGCTAGTAGTAGTGTCTTAACCTGATCAGAATCAGTTATAGCCAATACAGCACCATTTATCATCTAGAAACAGTTCTTAGATTGCCTAGATGTACCTTCAGCATATTTAAGGTCTAGTTATGAAATAAAGTGGATGAGTTCAGGCAAAGGATCATCAAAATGATTGATTTCTTAATATTAAAAATAAACCAAACCAAGGCGCATTGGTGGATAATCCCAGCTGCTGTGGAGGCTAAGGCAGGAGGATAGCAAGTTCAAGCCAGCCTGAGCAGCTTAGTAAAACCCTGTCTCAGAAGGGGTGGGGGTGGGGTAATAAGGGAGATGGATACAGCTTAGTGGTAGAGAACTTACCTAGTATCACAAAAAAATAAAAATAAATCCAAATTCTGATCTGGAAGGGAGGAAAATGCTGTAAGAGCATTGTTGGGCCAGTTGACAGAATTGGAATAGGGACAATAGATTAATAGAGGTATTGTTTGACTTTAATATAAACTTTTCTGAAATTGATAGTTAAAACGTGATTAAGAGAACATACTTGTTCTTAAGAAATACACATTGAAGTATTAAGGTAAAAGTCATCATGTATGCAAAAGATGGGATTAAATAAATAATGTGGATATAGGTGTATAGAATGAGACCAGTGATTAGCCATTATGACAAAATACTAATAATATCACAATATGTGGAAGTAGGGGAATATGTTACCCCTTCAAAAGTGTCACTTTGAGAGACACTGCCCTTTTTCTACTTATATAGACCTGCATTTCTTGAAGTGTTTCTAAAATTCACTTGACAGATGGCCTTTGAACATTCATTGATGATGGAAAAATCTTAATCCTCTAAGGTTAGAATTTCCTAGAAATTGCCGGAAACCCACTCTCATAGTATCCCGAGTATCATAACAAGTGGTCAGGGTAGAGCGTGGTGTTTTAGATGTAACATGTGGCATGACACAAAAGTACGAGTCTGTTTTGCTTATGTAATGGATAGGTAGTAGTCCTGAAAGTACTCCTCATAGATGAATTCTGCAACATGTCTGGAATAAAACCGACCATCTGGAAGGATGATTTCGTTATCTAAGTATATTACATTTCTTCACTAAATCAATCACATTGCTTCCTACATCTTGTAAGCAACATACAAGACATGTGCATAAATAAAGCAGGGAGTCACAGCCTCAGGACAGTGAAAATGAGAGTGGGAAACTAGATCATAAGAGGATGGGTGAAATGTTCAGATAACTAGGGTGTTCCCAAATTCTTTCAGAACTACAAGGACAAGGAAAAGAGCTTTTTGAGTTTTGCTGTTGAGAGAGAGAGATTGTTCTTGCCCTACTCAAAGTGACTTTAATGGCTTATTACTCTTGCTTTGTGAAAGTTGTTTGGAATTGAGTAAAAATAGAAAAGAAAAAAAAAATAGGCAGAGTGCTAGGGCATGTACACAGTTTGCAGATCTGATTTGTAAAATTTTTCTTTTCCTTTTCCACAGCCAATTTTAGAATCAGGAGCCGTAGAGCTACTTTGTGGATTAACCCAAAGTGAAAATCCTGCCTTAAGAGTGAATGGAATTTGGGCTTTAATGGTATGTTTTCCCCTCTTTTATGTCATAATTTACGAAGAGAATAGAGGTATTACCACAGATAAAACTAAAGACTGTATTATTTGAAATACCTAGAATTTTCTCTTTTAAAAACCTGGCTAGTAAGGCCCAGTTTTCTAATGATTAAAGGCTCAGAAGACTTAGTATTCAGCTTTCAGATTTATCTGTAAGCAAGTTGCACTATAAGCAAGAGGCACTATGCCTCAGTTGTCTTCCTCCCCTTCTTCCTCCTCCTCCTCCTCTTCTTCTTCTTCTTATTATTATTTAAAGTGAACAGGTGTTGAAATTTCACTTTGCTGATTTTGGGGAAACAAATTTTTCTCATCATGGACATACTGTATTTATAAAGAGCTGTCTATTTTACAAAGCACTGTAGAACAACTTTTTGAATAAACTAGGGAGTATTCTTACCATACTTTACAGATAGTGAACTAAGGCACAAAACAATTATTTTTTAATTGACAAGTAAAAATTTTATGTTTATGGTATACAACATGTTTTAAGATATATACACAGTGTAGAATACCTGAATTGAGCCAATTAACATACATATTGCTTTACATATTTACCATATTTACAGATTGATTAAATAACTTGCCAGGGTAAATAAATGCTTTATTAAGTCTCTAATAAATAATTCATAATAATAGACTAAATTTATGAGATCAGAGAACAACTTTTCTTTATTGAAGTAAGTGATATTAAAATTATGAAAGGAGTACTCCTACATGGATTTTTTTTTTTTTTTTTTTTTTGTGGGTACTGGGGGGTCGACCTCAGGACCTCGTGCGCCAGCAGGCGCCCGTGCCGCTAAGCGATATCACCGGCCCCTTTTTCGTATGTGGGATCCAGGAGTCGAACTCGGGCCCTCGCGCTTGCTGGGCAGGCGCTTAAGCCGCTGAGCCATCTCACTGGCCCGATTTTTTAGAAATATAATTATAGTAGTTCCAGTTTAATTGTGTACCAGACACTAAGCTAGGTGTGTTATATTTTTTACCTCTAATTCTTATTTCAAGCTGTAGTGTGATATATGCACCTTATAAATGGGAAACAAGGACTCAGGGAGGGTAATGATTTGTGAGGGTGAAGGCCTCATAGCCAGTAAATGAAGCTGAACTAAGCCTGTACTGTTCTCCCTCATTTATGCTCTATCTGCTGTTTTTCACTTGAACTTTGGAATAGAAAAAAGCACCAAATCCAGTAGTTTCATAATTATTCTTCTCCTTAACTTTGTGCAGCTTTTAGCTCTTTTCTTCTTGAAACTTTTCTGGGACTTTGGTTTGTTTGTTTGTTTAACTCAGTTTCTACCTAGTCTCCTTCTCAACCTCCTTTTTAGGAGATATTCCCCCCAAGTTTCAATTCCCAGTTTCCAGTTCTGTTTACACTTCAGTGTCAGGAATTCCTCCTAATAGAAGAGGTTACTTTGAAATCTGCACATCCAGATATAACTGTTACTTATTCCTCAGATCTGTCATTTAAACAGCCTGTGAGACTTCTTTTGAGAGCTCCCTAACACACGGCTTTAATGATGGAAATTGAACTTAATCATCCTATTCTTCAAATCCAGACAAACCATCTTACTCACATCAGTCTCCATGTTACTAGCATCTGTGTTCTCTGTTCATAGAGTTTAAAACCCTGTGATCACTTTTAGCCTGGGTCTCTTTCCTCTGCTATGCTGGCTTGCTTCACTGATAACTTGATCTCTCATTTGTCTTATTTTCTTAACTAAAATAAGTTCATGGAGAGCAATAACCGCATATAACTCTCCATTTTACAGGAGATATTTATGTCAAACTTGATTTATTAGCTGTTATTTGGAATTTGCTTTTTTTCCCCTTCAGATATGTTATTATAGCTTGGCATTAAGGAGGGCTAATACATAATGTGAATTTGAGAAAAAGGTAGCTGCCAGCCATCTCAGCTTGCTGGTGGCCAGGATATACCTCCTGTCCCCAGAGCATTGCCGGCGTGATACAGCCCAGCCATTCCCAAATCTAGCATAGTATTGTGAACACACTGGGTATTTTCATGTCATTAGAGTTAACAAAGCACTGCTTATTTTCAACCTTAATAAGTGAGTACTTTGAGATTATTCTCAAAATGTACATTATAATCATTAATAATATTAGTAAAACACATAGAAGGCAACTTGATAACCATAAATATGGTAATAAAAGGCTAGATGTGGTCGCAAACATCTGTAAATCCAACTTGAATGTTGAGGCAAGAGGATTGCAAGTTCAAGGCCAAGTTGGGTAACATATCAATACTCTGTCTCAAAGTAAAGAAATAAAACAGCCTGGGTATGTAACTCAGCACTCCCTGTTTTCCATCCGCAGTACCAAAAATAAATTTATATTTATCCAAGAAATATTAAGACCTTTAAATACGCATGTTAAAAAGCAATCATTTTTCTCGTATAGAAGTATACTTAGGAGTGTCAGTTATCTTGTTCTTGACTCACAGAAATATAGGTGATGAGCAGGAATCAGAAAAATAGTATGACTCATAGTTAAGGATTTTCTACATACTCTGTACTTTGAAATTTTTCAGAGTTACTATTAAAATATAATTTGATAAAGTAATATAGACATGATTCTTGCAACTTCTTTAATCCTTTCAGAATATGGCATTTCAGGCTGAACAAAAAATAAAAGCAGATATTTTACGAAGCTTGAGTACTGAACAGCTATTCCGGTTATTATCAGATTCAGATTTGAATGTGCTGATGAAGACATTGGGACTTCTTAGAAATCTCCTCTCTACTCGGCCTGTAAGTAAAATCACCCAGGCTTCCAAAGTAGCTAACTCTGCATATGAATTGCCCAACATTGCTTGTCTCTCTCTGCTCCTATCAACATCTGCTTATGCGTATGATTCAAATGCTGTTTCTTCCCAAAGAAGCAAGGAGTTGATGTCCAGACTTGTCACCTTCGTAGGCATGTCAGGAACTGCTTCACTGTGTACACCGCCACCACCACCCTTGCACTGCCTGTCCTGTCTCCCTCTCCTCCCTTGGTACTAGATATGTGCCTGCCTTTGTTACTTTATTCTTACCTGGTTTTCTGGCCAGAATGGATTTTCTCTGTCTAAATCACTTATCTCTGAGGCTTCTGCTTATTTCCCTTTAGTGAATTATTCTCAGTGTCTTTCCACAGACACTTCTACCCCACCCACATTTACAGAACTGACCTCTAAAGATGTCACTGGGCAAAGCAGTGAGTATGTGTCGGAGTAAGAGAGCTGGAGCCCTGCTGGTGCAGTCGCTCTCGATGTTCTCTCTCTCAGTGGCCTTCAGAGAGATGAAGAAACATGGATGGCCTCCTTCTCTGTGTCTTACTTGTCTTTGGAGTCATCTTTATATATTTATGCCTCAAAATAACATTAGTAAACTGTACCATATTTTCTATGTCTATAGGGTTTTTTTCCCCTGCTACCCATTTTTTATGCTTCCTTTTTCTGAAATATCTTTGGGCTTAAGATCCTCAGTGATTTTACTTCTGTATTCTATTAGACAAACTCTGTGCTCTCTTCATGGTCAAGTCATTAAAAGTATGTACGTTTGAAGGCACAATGCAGCTTTAAAATATAATAAACACTATTCTTCGGCATCTAGTTCTATTTGCTGTTGTGTATTGCAGTTGTGTGTCATACTATTTAACTTTTAGAAGCATTCTTTCTGTGATGTTTTGTTTCTCAGAAAATAATTGTGGATTTCCCATTGTTTTCCAGCATATAGATAAAATAATGAGTACACATGGAAAGCAAATTATGCAGGCTGTCACCCTTATTCTTGAAGGAGAGCATAACATTGAGGTTAAAGAGCAGGTATGTGTTCCTTTTTTTTAAAAGAGTATGTTCTGAATGTGAATACAAAGATAGATCTCAGGAGTCTTCTGAAATACTCAAATCTGCAGAAGACAGAGCTGAGGTGGAACATGTTCTAGAGACAAGAAGAAAGATCCTCCTCCATTCCTTGAACTCTTTCCAATAATTCTTTTCCTTGGAATAGAGGAAAACATGTACTTCCACCCTTTGTATTACACACTGGATACCCCATCCTGTCTCTACAGGAGCAGCCTCCTTTAATCATCCTGGAGTCGATCCTTTCTTCTAGCTTCACTGCTTCTACCCTTTTCTGAACTTAAACTCCTGCAGCTTCCTGATAAGATAATTGCTCATCCTGGAGTCAGATTTAGTTTCTTTACTTTAGGCATCTTCTTTTCTTAGTTGCTATCCCATACCCTACTTCCTGTGGAATTTTAGAAGGGCGAGCTTACAGTTGGCATGAAAGTACAGAAACTGCATTTATCAGGAGATCAGTTAGGAATCACTTTTCTATATTTTCTGGGATTTGTTATAGGAGTTCTAAAGATACATATAAAGATTTATATATAAAGATAGACACACACACACACACACATAAATATATCCCCTTAAAAGTCATCTTCAAGGTTAAGATTTTAACCCAGAATCTGAATTACTGGTGTCTTCAGTTTCCTAACATAGGTGTCATCTACATGAATGTGTTTATTTTCAGACTTCATTGAGCTGTATGTGTATGTGTATCTCTCTGCAACTTGGCCAGCTCATTAAGTTGGACCCAGAGAGTCTAACTCCAGGGCCCGTGCTTTTGTCCCTTGTTCCTGAGTTGGAGTAATTCAGCAGGCTTCCGAAGGGCAGTCTGGGAAGTAAGACTGGTAGGACTGAGGAGGTTGCTTTGAATTTATGAGCAGAAAAGGTGGTAGACTTTACAAAATGGTTTTAAGAGGTATGTTTGGTGATTTCTCTTTAAAATTAAATAGTGTTACGATGAACAAAAATTTAACACAGAAAAAGTGTAATTTCTTAAGCATCACTGAAATGAGATGAAATGAGATTCTAAGACTCAATAACACTTACATACACACATCGCTCAAAAGAAACTGTTCTATTGGAGAGCATCAGAATGAATTTGTCTATGAAGATTGCTCCCCTGGATAGAATTCTGCTATCTTGAGAAGTGAAGCGTGGTAGAAAGGCCAGGCAAAATCCAGATGAGGGCAAAAGAAAAGACCAGTAGCAACAGTATATTTTTGCAGAACATAGATGATACTGTCTCATACAGATATTGGAGATGGTCCAGAAGGAAGTGTGTGAAAGAGTTGGAATATTTAAAATACCCAATTTAAGACTTATTATAAAATATGGTAATCAGGGTAGTAGGCTGTTAGCAAAAAGCACATGTAGATCAACAGAATGGATTGGAGAGTCCAGAAATTGACCCACACATATATTGCCAGTTAATTACTGGCAAAGGTGCAAAGGCAATTAGTGGAGAAAGCATGATCAAAAAATGGTGCTGAATCAATTGCCAAAAAAAATAATAATAATTTTAACTCATCATATCATACACCTTAGGAAAAAATTTACTCATAGGCCTAACATAAAAGGTAAAATTAGAGCCGGTGAGATAGCTCAGCAGCATAAGCTCCTGCCTGGCAAGCATGAGGTCCTGAGTTTGGTTTCCAGTACCCACATAAAAGAAACAAAATAAAATAAAAGGTAAAATTATAAAACTTGTGAAAAAAAAATACAGGGGAAAAATCTTTGAGATTAGACAAAGAGTTCTTATATATGACAGTAAAAACACCATCCAGAATAGGTAAATTGGTCTTCATTAAAGTATAAAACCTATACTGTATGGAATGTAAATGAACAAGTCATCCACTCAAAGGAAATATTTATGAATCATACATCCTGTGGACATAGTGAACACTGTGACCTGTGTCTTGAATATTTAAAGAACTGTCAAAACAAGAAAACAAACAACCAAATAAAAAACTGAGCAAAAAACTTGAACAAATAATAAAATTAAATAATAAAATATCGCTATACATCTTTTAGAATGAAAACTAGAAATATACCAAATGAATGAATAAACTATGGAATACCAGTCAATAATAAAAAGGGACAAACTATTAATAGATTCAACCACATGGATGATTCTTAAATGAATTATACTGCATGAAAGAAGCCAGATTCAAAAACCAGCATGCTGTACAATTCCATTTATATGACAGTCCATAAAATAGAGAATCAGAAACAGGGAACCAATCACAGGTATTGAAGGATGAAAGGAGGAGTAAGAGTTTGGGCTATAGTGGGATGACACAGGAAAACTGGGGAGAGAGGATGTGGTAGAACTGCTCTGTATGCTGAATGCTGATTGTGGTTGTTGTAAGATTCTATACTTTTGTAAGATAGAAGTTACACCAAACAAGTGAATTTTTATTTAATGTGTAATCGCTTTCTGTCAAATTTCTCCCCAAAAAGCCAACTGGGATTTTATTTTGATTGGGATAGCATCAAATAGATCAATTTGGGGGATGCAACTTGAGAACATAATATAAATGAAATAAGACACACACTCAAATATCACATGGTTTCTCATATGTGAGAAACACAAAATATATATAAATATAAAAATAAAGAGCAGGCTGGGCATGATGGTGCATGCCTGTAATCCCAGCCCTCGGAGGCTGAGGCAGGAGGAGCGGCGCAAGTTCAATGCCAGTCTGGACTATGTAGGGAGACCCTGTCTCAAAAAACAAACAAACAAGCAAACAAACAAACAAAAAAACACTAGAAGAGAGATAAATAGGCAATAAGGAAAATTTCAAATACTTCCCCAAGTTATATATGTCATTTTTTCAAAAATATTTTAATATATATGCTAATTTGTTTCATTTATATTACCAGTTTATCTTAGATCACTGAAAAGAAAGTTTTATCTGTTTCTTTTTTTGTTAAGAACCTTTTGGTGTATATCTTATGGGCTAAGTAACTACTTTGAAGATAATGACACACAGTGTATTATTGTTATTCTCTTATTATTTTAAGAAATTTTTTTATTTTTTCATAATTTTTTTTTAAAAACTAGATCAATTTGGGAAGAAGTGGTATCTTAACAATATTGAATCTCCCAATCCATGAATACTCTCTATCTTCCTGGGTATTTGGGTCATCTTTAATTCCATGTAGCACTATTTTGTAGGTTTTGGTATATAGATCTTGCATTTCTTTTGTCCAAATTTACCCTGATGTATGCCATATGTTTGATGCTATTTTAAACAGTATTTTGACAATTTTTGTTTTCAGCAAAATGTTCCCCTTACTAGTATACAGATAATTTTTGAATATTGATTTTGTATCCAGCTATCTTGCCAAACTCTCTTTTAAGTGTGTTAATCTTGGAGAAATGAAACTATATACCCTCTAGGATATTTGAGGATTTGGGCCATAGTAAGAAAACAGTTTCATCAATTAGTTCAGTTAGCTGAAGTCTTACACAGAAAAGGGTTAAAGTTGGAGAAAATTAATCTGGGCACAGTGGCACACACCTAATCCCAGCTACTCAGGAGGCTGAGGCAGGAGAATTGCCAGTTCAAGGCCAGCCTGGGAAACATAGCAAGACCCTATTTTTTTAAAAAGAGTTGGAGAAATATTTGAGTCTATACCTTATCCCCACCTCTCATTCCTGTCTTTGAGTGTTTTCTAACTATGCCTCAGGACTCAGAGTCACTTCCTCAAGAAGCCTGCCCTGACCCTTGCAAAAACCAGCAAGTGCTTTTTTTACTTCATGCTTTCTTGGTTCTCTGTTTTTACTTTAGTCACACCACAGTGAAATGTAATTACCTGTGTAACAGCTTCAGAGCCTAGGAGTGTGTCTTCCTTGCTCACCCTGATGCCCAGCAGCGGGCAGGCCCATGACAGATGCTCAGTAAATTTTTGTTGAATTGCTAAATCTGGCATTGGCTTGGTCTAGCATTGCTAAATCCGGCATTACCTTACCACAGTCTTTTCACCTTTACCTTAGTCCTTGACATCTGCATGTGTAGTAGTGAAAATGAAGCCGCTGACAAGAACAGTCTCTTCCTCTGAGGAGAAACCCCCATCCCCACTGTAGTAATTATTCTCAATGTATATCGTCCTGCCAGCTGGCACAGGCTCCCTCTGGTCTCCATATCAGGCCAGCCTGAACTAAGCTCTAGTATACATTTGCATTCTTTTCTGTTCCTGTAAGAGGGTTCCAGAAAGTCAAGCAGTGCTAATTGTACATGGCAGTGACAGGTGGACAGGGTAGGCCTTCACCCAGAAGGTCATGAGCTTGGGAGCGAGTAGCAGCAAAGGCCTAGGGAAGGGAAGAGAGTTGTAGTACCTATGAAATTTCTACCAAACACACTACATCTTTGACGAAACCTGTGGGTTACTCACAAGAGCTTCCCTTAGGAATGAAATTTTCAAGAAAAACAAAACAGTAAAATTATATTTTCTTTTTGATTTCTGTGCTAATAAGACCTATACAACACCACCACTTTACCTGGCTATGGGTTAATGCCCAGCAAGAACCTGGCAGTGATTGGGTTCTCTTTTGTCTAAGGTAGACTTTGATTGGGTGTGGTTACTGTTGGCAGTGTCAGAAGGTGAGAAATAGGGCATCAATAGTGGAACCTGTGAGAATCCATGTACCTTCAAGTGAGAAGTTGCCCAGGCTCCGAGGATCCCAGAGCTTTCTTGATTGCTGGCTCTTCATTCTTTTCCAGACACTGTGTATACTAGCCAACATAGCAGATGGAACAACAGCAAAAGAACTTATTATGACCAATGATGACATCCTGCAGAAAATCAAATATTACATGGTAAGCCTTTGTCCTCTTCGCTGCATTAGAAGACAGGGACAGTAGCACTGTTATCTTAAAACAGATTGAGCAGAAATTTTAAAAAGAGTAAACTACTCCATAATAGATTTAAAGAACTCATTTTCCATCTTGAAGAAACTGGGAAAAAAATACGTGAAGCTTAGGCCATTGGTAACATTTCCACCTACCACCCCACTCTCTACCCTAGTCTTGTGCTGTTTGCCTCCCTCTTATTCAGGCACCTTAGTTCCTTGACCTGTTTGCTTCCAAACACAACCTGCAACCTGCCAACCTGCCACAGTGGCCCTACTGTGCATCATGTCATTGCCAAAAACTGCTCATTGCCAAAATCTGGGTATCAGACACTCTTCTTTTTATTTTGTCATAATCTCTGAGCAGAATTCTAACCATGAAGTAACCCTTCCTCCTCCCTTCCACCACCAACCTGCCTTCTGCACCTGCCCCCTCAAAGTCAGCAATCATGGAGGAAGGCACAGAACCAAGCTGAGTGGTTCACTTTATGAAACCCAGATGGGCACTCAGCCCTGCATGATGTCCTTCAGTGATTCTCTAGTACGTTGCAGCCCTCATTCTTCACCAAGATAGGTTCTTATCTTCTCTTCATTCTTTAAACTTAACCTCTTCACTCCCTTATCACTTTAGTGATGACCTCAGCTTTTTGTTTTATTAAGAGAGTAAAAGCTAAAATCCTTCAGTAGCTCTCTCTCTTTTTTTTTTTTTTTATTTTTTAAAGAGAAGAAAAAAAACAAAACAAATCAAAAGAAGAACAAATTTTCAAAACAACATAATAGGAGGGTAACAATGGTTAATACATTACGTATTACTATCTTTAAGTTAGTTATTCAGGACACCAGACATTAGCATTCAATTGTCCAAACATTATTGGCACAAACCTTACTCTTCAATGAACTAAGTAAAAATGGTAGTGTATCTATCTTAACCATCTTATATATATATATACAATTTTTTTCCCTTTCCCTTCTTTCTTTTCCCTATTCCAGTCTCTCTTTCCTTTTGACCAGTTTCTTTTTGATTCACCATATCTATTGTACATTTTGGATCTTATTTACTCTTTCAGTTTCTCATACTAGAGAGATAATATGATGCTTACACATGTGCTTCTGGTTTATTTCACTTATGAGTATTTTCTCGAGTTGCATCCATTTACCCATAAAAGTCTCCAGTTTATCCTTCTTTATGGCTGAATAGTACTCCATTGTATAAAAATACCACATCTTTCTTATCCATTCCTCAGTTGATGGGCATTTGGGTTGTTTCCAAGATCTGGCTATTACAAATTGTGCTGCTATAAACATGGGTGCACATATATCGCTGTGGCACGATGTTTTTAATTCTTCTGGGAAGATGCCCAGAAGGGGAATAGCTGGGTCAAATGGGACCTCCAACCCTAGTTTTCTGAGGAATCTCCACACTGACTTCCACAGTGGCTGTACCAGTCGACACTCCCACCAACAGTGAAGAAGGGTTCCTTTTTCCCCACAGCCCCTCCAGCATTTGTTATTAGTTGATTTCTTAATAGTAGCCATTCTTTCTGGGGTGAGATGGTATCTCAGTGTTGTTTTAATTTGCATCTCTCGAATGACTAGTGATGTTGCACATTTTTTTGTATATTTGTTTGCCATTAGTATTTCTTCATCTGAGAAATGTGTATTCATCTCAGATGCCCATTTTTGGAGTGGGTCTTTAAATTTGGGAGGTCTGATTTTTTTGAGTTCTTTATATGTTCTCGATAGTAATCCTTTGTCTGAGGAACAGCTGGCAAACATTTTTTCCCACATTGTGGGTTGTCTCTTCACTCTGTTGGTGGTTTCTCTTGCTGTGCAAAAGCTTTTTAATAAGATGAGATCCCAGTTATTGATTCTTTGGGATAGTTCCCGTGCGGTTGAGTTTTTATTCAGAAAGTCTTTGCCTACACCAATGTCTTCAAGGGATTTACCTATCCTACCTTCCAGCAGATTTAATGTTTCTGTTTTAATATTTAGATCTCTGATCCATTTTGAATTTAGTTTAGTGCATGGTGAAAGATATGGATCTAGTTTTAATCTTCGGCATGTGTAGAGCCAGTTTTTCCAGCACCATTTATTAAAGAGGCTATCTTTCTTCCAGCGAATGTGTTTGGCACCTTTGTCAAAGATAAGGTGGCTTAGTATGTCTGGGGTTGTTTCAGCATCTTCTAATCTGTTCCATTGATCTTCAGGTCTGTTTTTTTGCCAGTACCACACTGTTTTTATCACAGTAGCTTTATAGTATAATTTCAAGTCGGGGATTGTGATGCCCCCTGCCTTGCCTTTGTTGCCCAGAATTGCCTTTGCTATTCTAGGTCTCTTCTGATTCCAAATGAATTTTAGGATTGTTTTCTCTAATTCTGTGAGATATGCTGTTGGAATTTTGATTGGAATTGCATTAAATCTGTATAACAATTTTGGAAGTATGGCCATTTTCACTATATTGGTTCTTCCTATCCAGGAGCAAGGGATATCTTTCCATTTTCTGATATCCTCTTCAATCTCCTTTTTCATAGTACTGTAGTTTTCAGTATAGAGGTCTTTTACATCCTTAGTGAGGTTGATTCCTAGGTATTTCATTTTTTTGGATGTTATTGTGAAAGGTATTGTTTCCCTAATTTCTCTTTCAGTAAGTTTGTTATTTGTGTACAGGAAGGCTATTGACTTTTGAGTATTGACTTTATATCCAGCTACACTACTGAATTTGCTTATTAAATCTAGCAGTTTTTTAGTGGAGTTTTTGGGATCTTCTGTGTAGAGTATCATGTCATCTGCAAATAATGATAATTTAACTTCTTCCTTTCCAATCATTATTCCTTTTATTTCTTTCTCTTGTCTAATCGCTCTGGCTAAAGTTTCCAGAACTATGTTGAATAAGAGTGGGGACAGTGGACATCCTTGTCTTGTTCCTGATTTTAGAGGGAAGGCTTTCAGTTTTTGGCCATTTAGTATAATATTGGCTGTTGGTTTGTCATAGATAGCTTTTACCAGATTGAGATAAAGACCCTCTATTCCAATTTTCTGTAGGGTTTTTATCATGAAAAGGTGCTGGACTTTGTCAAAAGCTTTTTCTGCATCTATTGAGATGATCATGTGATTTTTGTCTTTGGTTCTGTTAATATGCTGTATTACATTTATTGATTTACGTATGTTGAACCATCCCTGCATCCCAGGGATGAATCCAACTTGGTCATGGTGTATAATCTTCTTGATGATTTGTTGGATTCTGTTTGCCAGTATCTTATTAAGGATTTTTGCATCTATGTTCATTAGGGAGATTGGCCTGTAGTTCTCTTTCTTAGTTGGGTCCTTCTCTGGTTTTGGTATCAGGGTAATGCTTGCTTCCAGGAATGAATTTGGGAGTATTGCTTCCCTTTCAATTTCATTGAAAAGTTTGAGAAGTAGGGGCGTTAGGTCTTCTCTAAATTTCTTGTAGAATTCGGCAGTGAATCCATCAGGGCCTGGACTTTTCTTTGTTGGGAGGTTTTTAATTACATCTTCAATTTCATTGGTTGATATTGGTTTATTTAGGATTTTTAAATCTTCTTGATTTAGCTTTGGTAATTCATACGAATCTAGGAATCTGTCCATTTCTTCTGCATTTTCCATCTTAGTAGAATATAAATTTTTAAAATAGGTATAGATGATCTTCTGGATTTCTGCAGGATCCGTCGTGATATCACCCTTTTCATTTTCAATTGCATGGATTTGAGTCTTTTCTTTTCTTTTTTTAATAAGGTTGGATAAGGGTTTGTCAATCTTATTTATTCTTTCAAAGAACCAACTTTTTGCTTCATTGATTCTTTGTATTGTTTTTTTATTCTCCGATACGTTAATTTCTGCTCTGATCTTTATAATTTCCTCCCTTGTACGGGCTTTTGGCTTAACCTGCTCTTCTTTTTCTAGAAGCTCGAGGTTCACCCTTAAGTTGTTTATTTGTGCTTGCTCTATTTTCCTGATATAAGTATTTAATGCTATAAATTTCCCTCTTAGGACTGCTTTCATTGTATCCCATAAGTTCTGGTATGTTGTACTGTCATTATCATTCAGTTGTAGAAAGTGACTAATTTCTTCTTTAATTTCATCTGTGACCCATTGGTTGTTCAGGAGGATGCTGTTTAATTTCCATGTGTTTAGGGAGTTTTTGTGGGATCTTTTGCCATTGATTTCCAATTTCATTGCACTATGGTCTGATAATATGCATGGGATAATTTCAATTCCTTTGCATTTACTTAAGCAGGTTTTATGAGCTAGTATGTGGTCTATTTTGGAGAACGTCCCATGTGCAGCTGAGAAAAATGTGTATTCTGATGTTGTGGGATGGAACACTCTGTAGACATCTATTAAGTCCATTTGTTCAAAAGTTTGGTTCAGTTCTACTATTTCATTATTGATTTTCTGTCCAGTTGATCTATCTTTTTGTGACAGTGGAGTATTGAGATCTCCCAATATAATTGTATTAGTGCTTATTTGATTTTTCATGTCCTTTAGTACTTGTTTTATATAGCTGGGTGCATTGGTATTTGACGCATATATATTTATGATCGTTATCTCTTCCTCTTGGATTGTTCCCTTTACAAGGATGTAATGACCGTCTTTATCTCTCTGAATCCTTCTTGGCTTGAAGTTCACTTTGTCTGCAAAAAGAATAGCTACCCCTGCTTTTTTCTGGGTTCCTGTGGCATGGAGTATTGTTTTCCATCCTTTGACTTTCAGTCTATGAATTTCTTTCTGAATTAAATGTGTTTCTTGTATACAGCATATTGTTGGATCTTGCTTCTTGATCCATTTCGCCAGTCTGTGCCTTTTGATTGGTGAATTGAGACCGTTAACATTGATGGTTAAAACTGATATGTATTGACTTGTCATGATGTTTTCCTGTTGTTGGTTCCCACTCTTTGTTTTTCTGCTTTCCAGCTATTTAATTATTTAACCTGCCTGGTGGATTCCTTCTGTTGGGGTTCCTATCTCTTTCTAGAATGTCCTTCAGAACATTTTGGAGTGCTGGTTTGGTGGTCATAAATTTTCTCAGATGTTCTTTGTCATGAAAGTATTTTATTTCTCCATCAATTTTGAAAGATAGTTTTGCAGGGTACATCAATCTGGGTTGAAAATTATTTTCCTTTAGAGCTTGCAATACATCATTCCAAGCTCTTCTTGAATTGAGGGTTTGTGCTGAAAAGTCAGCTGTGATTCTCATGGGTTTTCCTTCATAGGTGATTTGTCTCTTCTCCCTAACAGCTTCTAAGATTCTGCCCTTCTGTTGAATTTCTGGGATCTTGACTATAATATGTCTGGCTGAAGTTTTTTTTTGATCATGTCTAGTTGGTGTTCTAAAAGCTTCACTTATAGGGGTGTCAAATTCCTTTTCTCTTCCAGGAAAGTTCTCCCTGATTATGTCTTTGAACAAGGTTTTAATGTCGTTGATGCTATCTCCTGCTTTTTCATTTATTCCAATTATTCTTAAGTTGTTTATCTTTGAGTCATCTAGCAGCTGCTGAATTGATTTTTCATGGTCCCTTGCTATTTTTAAGAATTTTTCCATTTCATGATCACTAATTGCAAGCCTGTCTTCTATATCTGAGATCCTGTCCTCGCATTGGCTTATTCTGCTACAAATACTTTCAATGGAATTTTTTATCTCTTGGGTATCTGCTTGAATCTGCCTTATGGATTCCATTTCTTTCCTATGCTGAGCATTCATGGTTTCTATAGTTTTCTTAAGTTCATCTATTTTTTTGTCTGTATCAGCTATAGTGTCCTTAAGCATGGTCTTCATTGTAGACATTATCTCTGCAGTTATCTGTGAGATTATTTCTGTTTTAATTCTTTCCAGAACCTCATTCAGTTGCTTTGTTGTTACCACTTCAGATAGGCCAGGTGGGTGGCTTTCGGATTGTCCCACCTCGTTGCTCCCTAGGTTTGCCTTTGGTGAATTGGATGTGTGGGGTTGCATCTTGTTTAAGTGTCGTCTCATTTTTTCTTTCTTTAATTCCTGGGGTGATGTTTGCAAATTACCTATAGTAGGTTACTTTATTGCTAGTGTTTAAGATCTTTAGAAGATGACTACTTCTCTGCAGTATCTTCCAAGTGGAGCTTGCTTTTAGGTTTTGAGCTTTCTGCCAGATCCTACCTCTTCAATTCGTTGGGTATGCGAAGTTGCTACCTGTTTGGCCCAGTCCTTGATTCTTTGGTAGTGTGCCACTGTATTTTCTGTGTCCCTTAGTCAATCTCAATCATGAAATATCAGGAAGGAAAGATGTTTAGAACAATTATTTCACATTTGGCTATAATGTTAACTAAAGCATCAAACAGAGCCTAGAAAATGACAGACTGAGCTAACCAGTTATTTACCACTTTTAGCTGTATAGAGTTGCGGTTATATAACAAAATCTAAAACACACCAGAAAAATTATATGCAGTATACAAGTCCTGTGTATGTCAATTTTTCCCCTGAGGAGTTTAAATTTAAAATGAGTTAAGGAGGAAATAGAGTATTGGGAGAAGAGGAAGGAATTAGATGTAAGGTTAGAGGACCAAGAGGGATCCCACTAAAATTGGGACACTAGTGCAGAGGACAGGTGGTAGAAAGAGAAGGAAGGGATAAAAGGAAGAACAGATCACAACCACAATCAGAAAGAAGTTAGAGGCGCTGTTTACACTCATATAAAAAACAAGAGAGAATAATGAAGGAAAGAGCAAATACACATACAGAAACAAAAACGAAGATAAAACAATAAAACAGACAGATCAAAAATAAAACCCCACCAAAAAACCAAACAAAACAAAAACAAAAAAACCCTTCGCCAGAACAAAAAACGAATCAGTGAGAAAAAAAAAATAATAATAAAAAATAAAAATAAAAATAAAAAAAATAAAAAGAATCAGTTCCAGGTGTTGACTCTGTTGTA